>CM053505.1:22999751-23385054 GCA_028627145.1 Eidolon dupreanum
GAAAAGGTCAAAGGTCCTAAACAATGCTTCATATTACAAAAGATAGCTGATCTACAAAAACTTATAGGTATTTACTCTCATTCACAATTCTCATGTACAGCATCATAATATAGACTAATAGAATATACAGTGAAAATGTATCACAGCTGGTGATATATTTGTAGCCTACCATTTGTCTCATATTTATAAGATGTACACTTCAACATTAATCCTTCTATTAACTCTGAAAGGTGAAGAAACTGAGGCTTGCAGAGGGTATGTCTTCTCTGAGCTCAGAAACTAGGAAATGGTAGAGAGGTGATTTACACTGGGGGTGGGAGATGAGAGATGGAGGGATAGGGACAGGTCTGACTCCAGAGCTTTGCTCTTCATTACACTACGTGGTCTGCCACTCCCACACTCTCAAGTAAATAGAATGTTTGTTAGAGAAAAATTATTTTTACTGAATTTTGGTGTTATAACACAGATTTACTCTAATGTTTCTATGGCTTTAAGAATACAGTCATAATTTTAGAATTAATCACTTTGCAATGTGTGGTGATTTTAATTTTATCTGTTTTGTTAATTTGTTATATCACTTTATAAAGTATGTTGAAGATGAACTTGACAGCTTTGCACACCTTACTTTTTTGAGTGGATTACAGATGGATTCCTAAAATAGTTAGGAATTTCAGAGTGCATCATATTCCCATTAAGAATTCTTCCCTTTTAAATTTCTGGCCTTTCTGATGGAGAGAAAGAGAGAGGAGAGGAGAGGGAAGGAGAGGAGAGGGAAGGAGAGTAGAAGGGAGAAGAGGGGAGGAAAAAGGTGGGGAAGGGAAGGGAGTAAAGGAGGACAAGAGGACAGAGAAGAGGAGAAGACTATTCTGTTTGAAGAACAGGTTGAGGGTTGTGTTGTGGAAGGAAGGCAAATTAATATCTTATGCTGGAATAAATAAAAAAATAGACTTTTGAACAAACATGACATTAGGTAGTAATAACCCAATCACTATATTTTCTAGCCACAGAGTAATTAAAAACAGTACAAAGAAATGTGAAGTACTTGAACCAATTGTTTGACAGTATAAAAAACATGGTCCCTACGGTAGGTCAAGAAGAACATTTATAAAAGCAGCTGAACTGGCTATTTGCTTCAGCCTGGATCTAACGAAGCTAAATGTACTGTCTGAAACTAAATGAAAAAATAGTATTGAACAAACAAACACTAAATTCGTACTCAGAATTTTTTAATTTACTATTTTATAGACCACTCAAGAATCTTCAATTTGGAATATTCTGGATTCTGAATCCAAAGCACAGTAATTTAGATAATCTCTTTCTCCTGAAGGAGACTAAAGGAGAGAGATATGTTTTAATACCTAGCTATGTTGTTCATTTTTTCTCTTACAGACTTTTTGTTAAGTAAATCGAGGTTGTTCTTTCTAAAACCCAAAATCTAATTACTATGTAAATCACCTCTGCATTCCCACTTATATTTGCTAATAGTTTAAATCAGGATTGGAATAACATTTGAGTCCTGCCAATAGGAACCAAGGAAGTAATTTCTATCAACACTGTATAGCCCAAAATAAACATTTATGACAAATATTGCTGACTGAGCTGCATGCCACAAACAAATACTTTATACTTCTGGCCAAGGTAATCACCCACTTTGCACAAAATGAAATTACAGAAGACACTCTATATCTTAAAGTTGCAAGATATGTTTCCTTGTTTAATATTTTTCCAGGAACAAAATGATAATTATAACAAAGTTAAAGGTGCTTATAATAGTGTACACATGAATTTACTTCCTAATTTCTACTATTTGTGAAATTATTTAGGAAAAAAAGGAAATTGACCATGTGCCTTACTTGGATTTTGGACTGCCTAAAACCAATGCTGATCTAAAGTCCAATCTTTGCAGCCAAACTGGCAAGGATAATCTTTGCACAGTAGAGTGGCAAACAATATATATTTATATGGATAAATAATATAGCCCTATGGCCACATTCAGGGTGCAAATGACTGTGTAGAAGACTCTTAGAACTCCACTGACATGAATTCTTCTATCTTTAGGGTTCAAGAAGTGTAGACTTTACATAAAGAATAGTAGATATCAGGCGTCCAGATATTTTGAATCATCTGCAATAGATGAATAACAGAATAGAATAACATAGGCAGACACCTATTCATAAATGTGCTTTGCAAATGAACTTTTAGAAATAGTATTCAGGGGGTTTATAGAAAAATACTGTTTTAATAGAATCATCACCAAGAATATCATCTATCCAAGAACAAGGCTTGTAGCTCCCGTCATTGGATTTCTTAAACTGAAGTTGACAGGAGCAGAGAACAAGAGCAGCAGTTCTGGACCTAAGGGCCTGAAGTTCTTTCATGACAGATGACAAAAATACCCTGCTTCCTTATTCCCTAAGAGGAAAACTGGCCATGAACTTGGAACTTTAGCAATAGTAGATATCAGGCATCCAGATATTTTGAATCATCTGCAATAGATGATTAGCAAGATCTCTCATAATCTGTGGTCAAGAAGAAAAATATAGGCTAGATGATTATATAGTTAATATGATTCATAGCTAGCTGAAACAACATATGCACAAAGGTGCTAATTAATGTACTGATATCAAGCTGAAGGAGCTCTCCAAATGTTCTACAGCACTTTGCCCTTTGCCCAGTGCTTCCTTTTATCTATTATCAATAATTTGGATGAATATATAAAATAGTTATCAAAAGTATGGGTAAGACCCAAATACATTAGAGCACAGTAATAAAACCTAAACAGTCTGGAGTAATGTGCCAAAATTAATAAGATAAAGTTTAAGTAGGATAAGTATAAAGCTCTGTACTTTGGTCCAAAAAGTTCTGCCTTGCTAAAGAATGGGATACCTAAAATTTTTTTTTTAAAAAGTCCATTAAACGTTAGGTGACATTGTAAGAATAGATATTTGTTGGATAGTAGAAGGAACATTGGTTCTAGTATCAGAAAACTTGGTCAAATCCCAATTCTGCTACTTTAGCCACTTAAAGTCTTTAATCCTTACTTTCTTCTCAAGGTTGTTGCAAACTTAAAATGCATTAATATGTCTACGTTCCAAGCATTTGTGTGTAATGACTATGACTTAGAAAAGTTACCATTTACAATAAAATAGGTGACTGTGCCACTCTGTTTTGTCCTAGAAAAGATGGTACTGGGAATGAATTCCAGGTGCCGCACTTACAAGCAAACTGGAGTTACTTACAAAGACAGTGATCAGGATGGGTGAGCAACTCAAAAGAGAACATGAACTGTTTCAAGGACTGAGGATAACTGGCTTAAAGAAAAGTGGATTCAAGAGACACAGTATCTACCTCCTGGAGGGCTCCAAGGAGGGAGAACTATTAATGGAGGATGGAAATTACAAGAATGTGGCCAAGGTGACCACTTGGTGGGGATGTTGTGAGTGATTTCAGCACAACTGGGTGGTTGGATTACATGGCCTTCAAGTCAGTCTAATGTTATATTCCTAGGACACGTTCCATGAAGTGGTTTCTAACAAGTTCTGCCTCAAAGTAATTCAAGATCATCTTGAGTTGGACTGATTTCTAGCCCTGCAATTATATCACCTTCCCTCCAGCTCTAATGCGAATCTCTTATTTCTTCAATCTGCCTTCTTTGACCAGTTTATTCTTGCTCTCTACTTTGTGAATTTCTGGTCATTTAAAATGTCATCTTTTTCTGAACTATCCAAAGGACACATCAGAAAGGGTAATTTGTGTACACTTTTGGGGAGATGGGCCAGCAAAGCATGACTTCCTGGTTGCTGAAATAAGAAGGTAAAGTAGGGATTAAGAACCGGAACTTAAGAGCTCCAGAGCTGGAGTTGTGGTCCAAGAAGTAGAGAGAGCGCCAACCTCAGTCAAGGCTTTTATTGAGAATTTTGCGTATTGAGGAGGAAGCAGAGACCAAAGGCCCTCAGCCTTGAGCCTGCTGGCCTACTATAGGTACTCAAAAGTTGTTTGCTCAACGCAGGACTTCCTCTGTTTTCCGGAGGCAAAAAGGTCTGGACAAGTTGCTCAGCATCTATCTCCAGCTTGTTCCAGATCGCAATTGGAAAAGTGCCTGGGGCAACCAGAGAGGCTACCCACCTCCCGCTGGGCCAGGGCTCTCCCGCTTCCCTCCTAAGTAATCCCAGGGAATTTCTCTCTTTTTTTCCAGCGCTTGTAAGGGGAAAATTGGCAGCGCGCCGGTTGCCAAGGACGCGACTGCCAGTTCTGCGGCTGAACTGAAAGAGGACGTATGGGGGAGGGACCCCAGGCTCTTGACTCGATGGGGCGTGAAAGCTTATTTGTATAACTTTGTCTGACGGCATCTGATTGGCTGAAGCCAGAGAGGCGGTGGTGGGGTGATTCTGAGGGCCCAGCAGTTGTGTCCCGGGGACCTTTCCATTCTGGAGCTATCGCAGTGTCCGTGAGATGTTGCACCGCATCAGGGAAGCTGAGGAGGCCCAGTGTGGGAGGTTTTGCAGGCAGGTGCATGAACCTTCTTTCTCTTTTAGTGTTTAAGAAATGTGAAAGAACAAGGGCCAGAGTCAAAAACTAGGGGACAGAGAGTGACCTTGAGACTGTGAAGAAAGAAAGAAACAAATTAGGAAAGGGGTGGAGGCCATAAAGAAGGTGTTAGGGGCTCTCTCTCACGCTGCCTCCCCCCCATTTTTTTTTTTTTTTTTTGCTGGGATCCCTTTGCTAGCTCATTTCTATTTCCGTTTTCGGCGAGTTATTATTACACTCAACTGGAACTGGGAAGAAAAAAAGCAGAATTCTGGCGTTTCTCTACTCAAATCTGAATACCAAGTTTAAATCCAGAGGTATAGGTACCTAAAATATCAAGAGGGTCTGTCATTGGGGAAAAATATGTTTTAATTGATAAGAGGTTCAGCTACTGAAAACTTGATATGTATTTTTTCCTCAAGGATTTTTTTTTTCTTGCAATGCTTTGTATCTCAGTGGATATAAGAATTTAAAAATCGACCCAGATTTTTTTGTACTCTCTTGCTGTCCAAGCATGGCATGGGGGGTGGGGGAGGGTCTGTGACTCATCATATTTATATATTTTTAAGATTTCTGATTCTTCCTATCAATGCCTCTAGGCTATGATGAGGTCCTATACTAAATACAAATAATCTTTGTAAAGTACAAAATTATAATTTACATAATTTTAAACTCCATTATCTTCAACCAAAATTTGGCACAGCCCATGGGAGAAGCTCCATTTTATTGATAAGGAAATGGAAGCTGAAAGTTTGTTTCTGTGTGTGCAAAGAGGGAAGGTGAGATTATTTTAATGCTTTGATTTATATAATGCTTTTTGCTCTACGTTTTTCTTTTCATTGATCCTCCCAAGGACCTGGATAAGTAGGTTGAGCAGGTAACATCCCAATTTTATAGATAAGAAAACATGGACTATAATTTGGAGCTAATAAGCTCTGAGGGAGTGGGTTCCCCAGACTGGGCTGTCTTCGGGGGTCGATGACTTGTGTCCTGTTGTCAGCAAGTGAATCCTTATTGTACCAAGTCAGATTTTCATTCAAAAGACAATAGGAAAATGGTTTGTCATGTAAAAAATCCTTTAATATAGATTACAAGGTGAAAGAAAAAAGGAACGGAATCCTTTTGTTATGTGCTCTCTTCTTTTTGGCAGTTTTTGTCCTGCAAGAAAACTAGTAAAAGCACTCCTGGAAGGTTTTAGAGAAAAACTTTAAAATTAGAAACTTGAGTCTCGTTGAATTATCTGTAGGACTGTTGGAAGACTGGTAGATGAAGGACACAACAAGGGAAGTGAGATGGTAAAACAAAAACAAAAATGAAAATGGGCTGTTGTTTGGAGTCCCGAAGTGAAATTTAAGGTGCAAGACCCTTAAAAGTTAAATCCAGTGATTTAGTACATAGCTTAGGCCCTATTAAATGATGTTGCTTTTTAAGAGCTATCTTTGGAAAGGAACATTTTAAATTCACCCCCCCCCCAATATTATTGGACACCTCCCCGGATTCTCCTGTTAAATGATTTAAGACCCAACACCAGTCGTAACTACTGTCACCCTTTCCAGCATCTCTGAGTAGTGAGACTTGGACAAAAGTCAGGAATTTAGCTACTTTTTCCCATGCCACATTTGATCTCTTGGAAAAAAAAATGTGCAGATCCAATGGTCGGTCACTTTTCATCCCTGGCAGCAGCTGTTACAGGAAAGATTGGGAGAGACCTTACCAGGAGGAGAGCAAATGCCTTAGAGGCTCCCCTGCCCCAGCAGCCGGCCAAAGCCAGAGCCACAGCAGGAGCACTACGTGTCCACATGCACCCAGCATGCCCTACCGCCCTTCTTACATAAGAGTCCCAGGATAGAGTTGCGGCTGCTGCGGGTCTCTCTTCCCCGACAGCTAATAATAAACAAGGACAGTAATTTCTGGTCTGCAGCCACTATTGATGCGGGGTGGGGGGGGGGCTCACTTTGCAACCGGGGCGTGTGCATTTCAGTCATCTCACCTTGAGATCGCATTCAAGGCCCACCCAACCCCGCCACACCAGCCTGTTCTCTTGCGGGTCCGGACGCTAGCTCCTTCTCTACTCTCGCAGTGCCCTGCCCTCCCCCGCTGGCCTGATCTGCTCTCGCGCTGGTGGGGTGCGGCTGTTGTAGCCCTGCCTGGCCACTGCGCCCTCCCTCCGCCTGGGTATCAGGCGAGAGGCGGAGCTTGCCCGGCGAGCCCCGCCCCCACCATAGAAAGGTCCGGGAGAGTGTTACTCGCGGTCATCCGGGCTCAGGACTTTTATCTGCACTGACGGGGAGGCGGGAGGAGGAGACACCGGGGGTGGCCCTGATCGCCGGCGACACCTTTCTGGGGCTCTATAAATTGAGCCCCTGGGATGGGTTGGGGGCTGACGCCACCACAGCCGCCCACAGTTACATCCCATCACTGACCACAGCAGCACCCGCAGGCAACAGCCTCCAAAAGCGAGAACTCTGAGCTACTTCAGCAGCAGAGGATCTTGAGGAGCAGGAGGAGGTGGGTGTCCCTGTCCCATCTCTGCCTTGGTCAGCGTAGGTGCTTGGACTCAGGCGTTTTGGAGCTCAACGGGGGGTGGGGAGCATCCCTTCGTTCTTGCCATGGCCCTCGCGGGCAAAGAGGTGGGACAGTCCGGCTTTGGGGAGCCACCTGAGCGCTGTCCCAGGAGAGCAGTAATCGGAAAGGGAGGTGCGCGCGGGCGGGGGCGCAGGGCATCCTAGCCGAGTGAATAATCTTCTCTTTTGTCCCCCTCTCCCAGCCAAGCCAGGGCTCGACCCACGGACCACGAGCCGCCATTGCGAGCTTTCGGACGCCAAAGCCCTGAGAAGCCGCGCATCCCGCAGGGCCGGGCTGTGAGCGAGACGAGAGTTGGAGAGGGCGGAGGAGGAGCTGAGAATCACGCCAGTCCGGCTTTAGCCAAGCCCCCGGCGCGGGCCTCTGAGAACTCGTGAAGGCAGGCACCCCCTCTCCCCAGCCAGTCATCCCGTGCCCCTGTGCTTCGGCACTCGTGCGGCAACCATGATGCAAATCTGCGACACCTACAACCAGAAGCACTCGCTCTTTAACGCCATGAACCGCTTCATCGGCGCAGTGAACAACATGGACCAGACGGTGATGGTGCCCAGCCTGCTGCGCGACGTGCCCTTGGCCGAGCCGGGGCTGGACAACGACGTCAGCGTGGAGGTAAGCGGCAGTGGCGGCTGCCTGGAGGAGGGCACGCCCCCGGCCCCTGGCCCAGGCAGTGCCAACGGCAGCTTTTTCGCGCCCTCCCGGGACATGTACAGCCACTATGTGCTGCTCAAGTCCATCCGCAACGACATCGAGTGGGGGGTCCTGCACCAGCAGCCACCGCCAGCGGGGAGCGAGGAGGGCAGCTCCTGGAAGTCCAAGGACATCCTAGTGGATCTGAGCCACTTGGAGGGTGCAGACGCCGGCGAGGAGGACCTGGAACAGCAGTTTCACTACCACCTGCGTGGGCTGCACACTGTGCTCTCCAAACTTACGCGCAAAGCCAACATCCTCACCAACAGATATAAGCAGGAGATCGGCTTCAGCAATTGGGGCCACTGAGGCGGGGCGCCCGCGACTACTCAGCACCCTTCCCGGCCCCATCTCTCACCCTCTCCTTCCTCAAAGCTGTGTTTCTGGCTGTAGGGTGCGATGGGCCATCTGTGAAGTTGGGGAGCTGTGTATGTGAAGGGGGCGCGGCGGGGCTGCACGGAAGAGGGGTCCTCTTTTGGGAGAAGAGAAGAGAAGGAAGTGGTGGTGGGTGGGGGGCAAATCAAGGATCTTATTCCCTCCCACGGGGCGTTGTGGGCTGTGTTCTTCTTTGGTGGGAATGGGACTGGGCTGACGCCCTGCATTCAGCCTGTGCCTTTCCTGGAGTTTCTTTTTTGTTCTTTCCGGAGAAGGGCCGAGAAATGGCCATGCCAGGGCGCGGCGCTGGGTTGCCACACTTTGGAGCTCCGCCCTGAGTTGGGTGCTGGGGAAGGCGGGGCACGCAGCAGCCTCCCGCCTCCTGGCGGTTGGGCTGATGGAGGCCGCAGCGTTGTTAGGATTGCATCAGTTTTCCTGTTTGCACTAGTTTTTTTTGTAACAGTGGCCCTGTCTTAAATATTTGGAATCTCCTCCTTGCTCTGAAACTTAAGCGATTCCATTGTGATAAGCGCACAAACAGGAATGTCTGTGGATAACCGGTACTACTTTATTAACGATTTTCTGTTACACAGTATAGTTGTCCTGTGGCATGCCTACCCCATGCCTTTCATGCCACTCCTGCCCCCATCCCAGTGTGTATAAGTTGGCACTGCGTCAGCTTGTTCGAACCTTGCCACTCAGCCAGTGGAAATGATAACATGAGAAAGTCGACCTATCTGAAATGGAACCAACTGACATTCTATCAGTGTTGTACATAGAATGACGAAGAGTTCCACTGTTATGTCTTAAATTTATTTAAAACTTTTTAAAATCTAGATGTAGACTATTCTAAAAAATAAAAGGCATATGTGTTAACAAAACTCGACAAAAGTTGTTGCTTTTTAATCTGTCAATGAATGGCTTATTAATTAAATAAAAATAAATTAATCGATTTTATAGCAAAAGTTAAATTTATTTTCCTTCTGGTATTTCAAAATGCTGGATAATCATCTCAGCATTCAGATTTGTCTGAGAAGTAGCTACAGACAAAATTTACTTACCAGTTTTTATTTCTGGTTCAGTACTAAGTTAGGCCTATACAACACAACAAAAAGTTCATAAATATTTAAAGTAGACAGATTCATATATTGCATTTTCTAACCAAGTTGACCAGCTTATTAAAGTGCTTAATTAACATTTTGATGTTTTAAGAACCTTAAGCACAAACTAAAGTGTTTTGGGGCATTAAAAACTTATTTTAAAAGTGGAAATTTCTTTTGGCTACTTAGTAGTAGTGAAGAATTAGAAAAGACCAACTAATATTAGTGCACACACCTTGCAGGTCTTTATTTACAAGTGTTTTAGGTTGATCATAAGAGATACTAAAATGTGTTATAACATGTGCTCTGGCTTCTTTTACTAGTTCTTTGTCAAGTACTAAGCTTTGTTAGGCAGCGTTCAGTAATGCTTCCAGTTTTTCAGTAAGCCAGTCTGCAATTATGGACAGCAGATCTGTCAAGGCTACTATTGGGCCCTTGGGAACACTTCTTAGGTGCCATTATGATGCTTTCCTGGGATGGTGGGATGGGAGAAATACATTGTTCTGTATTTTCTTTATTTCATTATTTGTTTAGAGGGAAATAAGTGTTAGATCAACTTAAGTCTTCAAGCTTGCAGTCATGAGACATCTCTAAGCTCATAGAACTTGAATTTAAAATACAACGTTGTAGTTTAAAAAAAAGGCAAAAAGGGGTTGTTTGTTTTGTTTTGGGTGCGGGCAGCTCAAGTCTATTATCAGCTTTTAGCAGCAGTGAAAAAAAAATGGGGAAGTTTCAAGACTAGGGTGCCTGCCATTGCCAGAGAAAGTTAATCGTTAATATATAAAGATAAGCTAGGTAGCTCCAAAAGTAAGAAATACAGCCTCTTGTTTTGTATCCCCTTTAAAATATTGCAAACAAAGAATACAAAGAAAGGAAACCACAGAAGCCACGTCGTAGAAAGAAACTCCAAGAATTTAGAGCCAGAAGGTTGGGTTCAAATCCTCTTGTTACTAGTACTTATTAATTGCAAGTATTTAACCATTCAAGCTTGTTGTCACATTTGAAATTAGGCATAATAATAACTACAATGCTTATTTTGTAGAGTTGCAGTGAGAATTAAATGAGATGGTATAGAGACTGAGGTTTCAAAGGTTCTTAAGGCACTACTCAGGGTTGTCGGTTCACGTCTCTGTTGACCCCCTTGACTGCTCCAGGAGTATATGAAGCACAGGAGAATATTTCCATTTTAAGGAAAAGCATAGTTTTCAAATACAGACATGAAACAGCAGGTAAATGATTTCCTTTCTCAAAGTCTTGAGGAAGGACCTGAATTAAAACCAAAGTCAGTTTGGGAAGATAATATCAAGAAGTTTATGAGATGCTAACTGCAAATTTTTTTCAGAATGTTCCTGCAGTATATAGAATACACAAAAGTACATGACAGCAAGATTAAGTTGTAAATAGCTATGAATGTTAACTTTATTTTTGAAAATGTAACTTTATGTAAGAGTATTTTTATATATACATAGTGATTTAATTTTGACCTAGGAGTAATGATGATCATTGTTAAAAAAGCTGGAGTCTTTATGAACCCATAAAGTTTGCCAAGCCCAATAAGTACTATTTCACTGATAGTAACTACTATTTTATCAGTTTATGAAACAAAACAGGTCAAATCTTCCACAGATTCACCTGTTAGAACTTCTCGACCTATTTAAATTTTGTTTAACCTCTGAGGTTAAGTGACAAGGGACTTTATATTTTCAGAAGGTCTTTCCTGAGGAAGCTCGAAGTAGTTTATAGATTTTAAATGTAAACATTGTGTGGCATCTCCCTAAATTAGAGCTCTCAGAGATGCTGGTTGTCTGACAGTGCCCATCCATGTGGCAGTTTGTAACTAAAAGGAATGCACAGATAGATGATCTGGGCAAAAAGAAACAGATGGCAATTGATTACTATCCAGATATTTACATTTGATAGGAATTTTCTACATCAAAAACTCACACCAAAGCCTTTAAGAAGCCCGCTTTGGCCTCTAAAATAGCTTGCTGCTTTGCTCATACGGGCTTTTACATGTTTTACATTTATAGTGTTCCTTAGCCATCTGTCCTAATTTACTCTTTCTCTGAACCCGAACCCAACTGTTAGAGAGCCCATCACAGAAGCTGGGATTATTATTCTTTGGACCAACTTGAAAACTAGTCTAACTAGTTTTCTTTTTAACAATTTCTTTAAGAAATGAAAGTTATTGTCATTTGCATATGCCTCATCATTTCCCCTTATTTTTAGTTGTTGAACAAAAATAATTTAGGAAAGAACATTTCTCCTCCTCCCCTGGCTTCTCCCTTTCTTCTATAGTTCTCAAATGTTTGCAAATTGGACACAGTTCCGGAGGATCGAGGGCTTGAATCTTATATCATACACTCCTTCTTTTCTTTAAGGTAATTATCTTTTAATGAGATATCTAGTACATTTATACCAATCATTACATCCTTGTGTGATTTGTTTTGAAGAATTTTGCACCAAATAATGACAGAAACAATGTTTTCTTTAAAATTTTAGAAGCAATTTTTACCCCTAACAAACTGAAAAATGTGGATTAGGAGATTATGAAAATTTTAAATATGTAGACTATTGATTACTCTCTTTAAATGAATTTAGTCTTTTTAAAATTTCAAACTTTATGTAGTTTCTGATCAAGGCAAAATTGCTTTAATTTGTAAGATTACTTAAACTTAAAATTATTTTTTCTCTTAAGATCATGTCCATTTTTTCGATAACTCAGGGAAACTGAAAAGTCATTCTTGAGTTACTCTAAACACTTTATTAGGCCTCCAGTTCATTTGGAACTATGTAGAACTTTCTGATGAATGGTGAAGATTATGACAGTCTACTACCAATAACCACTTCTGTATCTGGAAGCCAATATCCTTTGCCTCATGCAACTATGACTTCTCCCCAAACCCATTTTAGAGGGCCCCCATGCTAGCTCTTGTAAAGCCTTGCAAGTCTCCATAGAGCAAAGAGTCCTCAGAGCCGAGGAAAGGACCAGAACCTTGCCGTACTTCCAGGCCACACTTGATTACCTGGCTCCCCAGAGTACCCTGTCCAAATGGCCCTGAGTCCATTCCAAATATTTCATAGGCATTTTCATTGAGTTTATTCTCTTGATGGTGGACATACATGGATGGTGGATAAGGCTTGGACATGCAAATGGGTTGTCCAAGGATGGAGCTTTGGTAGGAAAATAAGGAAGTGGAGTGTAGGCTGGAGGTTCCCCCTACCCCTAGGTTTTAGGATAAACAAAGGGTTTGAAAGCCTGCAAAAAGGAAATAAGAGGTGAAAGCAGCTCAAATTTTAAGGTGTCTTCCAGTATTGGCAAATGAGGATTTCATGGTTTTTCTCTCTATTTCCCAAATTCCTCAGGAGTCCCCCTGCTCCATTGAAAGAATGATAGTTAATTAATGAAGTGTTGGTTAAGGAAAGGAAAAACACATCTGTGCACAGAATTTTTCCAGCTGCTTCCTAGTCAGTGCTTGAATGGTAGCAATTACAGTGAAGAACCAAATAAATGGGTACATCTTTCATAAAATCATGAAGATTTCACCTCCTCAAATTTTATCTATCTATCTATTTATTTATTTATTTATTTATTTATTTATTTATTTATTTATTTTAACACCTACTGCACCCAGTCTTCCCAGGTGGTCTCCCATCCAAGTACTAACCAGTCTCGACCCTGCTTAGCTTCCGAGATCAGATGAGACTGCATGTTCAGGGTGGCATGGCCATAGACTGTGTTCTTTTTAGTGTTAAAAATCTTGATCAAGTTAGAGCAGAAAACTAATAGTCATGCATCTGTCTAAACAAGGCCTGTTAAAACCACAAGTATCTCATTAGCCCTTCCTGTTTTAGCATTCTCTATTTTCAAGAGAAACATTTTTTTGGTACCTTCCTATTCTTTTTCTTATATTTTATTACTTCTTGGTGTATTGTTTCAGAACACTTTGAAGCACAGTTTTTAAAATTTATCTGCTAGTGTGCCCAAATTCAACAGTCTCAAACTGGTAAGCATTTTCACTGGAGAAAGTTCTTATAATTTAGTTAAGAGCAGTGATATAGATGGTAACTTTTTGAACTTGAACTGTCTAGTGAAAGGGCCTTCTAACACAGTTGATAAATAGACTGAAAATAGAAGCAAATCATAGAGCCCAGTTCTTTATTTTAGCTAGCTAAATAAACAATGTTGGGGGTGGGGCATTTTCTAGTAATTTCATTACTAACCTTACTAGTGTTGATATGTGTACTTTTATCAACTAGCATTCAGTTAACAGTATGAAACTGAACATGATTCATTTGATGTTTTCAAAGGTAGAAACTAACTTTGTAGTTTTTTTTTCCCTTTTGAATACAACACTGCTGAGGTAAAGAATGTTGTAGCTTGTGGGTGAGCTCAGTAGGGCCAATTAAAACCTGACTACTCTTCCACCATGTTGAAATACCTGACAGCACTTGCTGTGTCTCTGGATAATGGCATTTTTTTTTCTACTTAGCAGACATCTAATTGAGGAGATTTCCTGTTTCATAGTCAAGGAAAGATGAAAACGAAAATACCACACTGTTGCTTCTGACCAAGGTATTTAAAATTTTCCAGTTGATCACAACGAGATATTAATTTTAAGCCTTGCTTTTTAAAAAATGAAACATAGACATTGTGAAAGAACATGCATATATTCTATAGTAGCTAAACTATGTGTAGAATGCAAGGAGTGTAGTTCATGTACTTTAGTCATTCAAAACAAGGTGTAGCATTTTGTGGCATGTAATTGACATTGCAGCTTGTAACTCATGGATGCTTTGGGGTATAATTTAGTTTCTGTTGTGATAAATACTTGATAGTTCTTTCATAGCTTAAATGTGTTTTTGTTGTTGTTGTTGTTGTTGTTGTTGTTGTTGTTGTGTGTGTGTGTGTGTGTGTGTGTGTTGGGGGTGGGGAAGTGCCAGAAATTTAGATGTTTAATCCAGGTGTTCAGGACTGGGAGGAATCTCAGAAACCAGCAGTCCTTTCCTTCTAGTGGGTTTGGGAGTAGAGGAAAAGGCCCACTCCTGCAGCCAGATTGGGCCAAAATGGAAAAAGGGAGGTGCCAAGATAAACCTGCCTAATTTAGTCTTTCCAAATTTACCAAATGTCACTCCACCTTCCCTGCGTCAGCGTGATAAGGGGAGTGGTGGAGAAAGGCAAAATGTGTTTTGGAACAATCTTACAACTGGAAACCTGTGGAGTAGGGTGGTAATCATGTTCTTCTGATAGCAGATTGTGGTGCCTTTTCCTCTGGCTAGAAAGGCAGCAAAAATTTGGTTGAAGCATATGATAAGACTATTTTTCTCAGTGAAGATGGTTGAATAATTCTTGATTCCAGCAATTAGGTGTCCCTCTGTGGACATACTATAGTCCTTTTCTATCACTTATGAGACTACTGTTTGCCAACTCAGAGTTGACCTTATGTTGAAGTAGAAAGAGTGAGGGACAAAAAAAACCAAGAGGGGCAATTATATAAGGGAGACAAATAGACTAGAAAAAGAGGAGACTTAAAATGAAAAGAAGAAATTGAAAACTTCCAGAGAACCTATGGCAAATTTTATTTTCTAAAAAGATTATTTCTGGCCCTACACATTCTTCCACAACATTGCCACTTTCCATCTAGATGTAGACTCACCATCTCCTCATCTTGAATTTAGGTGAGGCTTTGTGGTTTCTCTGAGAAAATAAACATGGCTGTCACTTTCAAGACCAGGCCACAAGGGGTGATACACCTTTCTCTTGTATGAGATCCATGACTGTGTCTTAAGATGCTCACCATTGGAACCCAGCTGTGAGGAAGCCCAGGCCACATGGGGAGGTCACATGTAGGTGTTCAGTTGACAGCTCTGCTGAGGTCCCAGCCAATAGTCAGCATTAACTGCCAAACTTATGAGAGAGTCTTTCATTGATTCTAGTCCCCAGCTTTTGAGCCCTCCAGCTGACATCAAGTAGAGCAGAAACAAGCTGTCTCCACCAAGCCCTGCCCAAATTTCTGACTTGTGTGTAAATTTTTTTTTATTCTTGTAAGCCAGTAAAGTGGTTTGTTACACAGCAATAGATTGGAACAAGGACCTTTTCCCACAGTTCAGAAGACTGTAGATCTAAGTGAAAACAATTGAAAGTAGAATGTAATCTGTGAACCAGGGACTATTTAATCACATTTACCTGAGGAAAAAAACAGCTTAAAATAAACCTTAAACCTTTGGAAACATTCATCTAATGGCTGGTGTAGAGAATAGAAGGATGATTAGAGAGATGGTATAAATACCATTTTACTGTTCTGTTAAAGCTCAGCATGGTAGGCAGAGTGATGGTCCTCCAGAGATGTACTTGTCCTAATCCTTGAAAACTTTGACCATATTACCTTACATGGCAAGGGGTAATTGAGGTTGCAGCTAGAATTAAGGTTGCTACTCACTTGACTTTCAGATGGAGAAAGTATCCTGGATTATCCAGATGTGCCCAGTGTAATCACAAGGGTCTTTAAAAATGGAAGTAGAAGGCAGAAGAGTTAGAGTGACACAGCATTAGAAAGGCTCAATTTACCCTTGCTGGCTTTGAAGAGGAAGATGGCCATGAACCAAAAATTCAGGTAGCCTCTGGAGGTTGGAAAAGGCAAGGAAAGTGATTCTCTCTGGAGCCTCCAGAAGGTGTGCAGCCCTACCAATACCTTGATTTTAGCCCAGTGAGACCCATTTTAGGCTTCTGACTTCCAGAACTGTAAGATAATATATTTTCATTGTTTTAAGCCACCAAGTTTATGGGAATTTGTTACAGAAGCAATAGGAAACTAAAACAGTCAGCTTCTTGCATGTGGCCAGAAAAAGAAAAGGTTAGATACTCTTGACATTTAATCCATTCATTCATTGTCTTTGGGCTGGCTAAAATATAGAATTTCAAGCACAACCTGTTGAAAACAGTATTGAAAGGTTCTTTTTGTCTTCTTTTGTGAAAGACTTTATTTTTCTTTGAAGCTTTAATCTTGGTGACAGTAGTCCTGCATAAACAGGCACTATTTATAGTGCTGCTATTGTATTACTAAAAGGACTTGTTTCAAATATAGCAGCATTATTTATTATGTCTTTTGTGGTTAAGATCTTAGACACATTCTCTATTTTTATTTTTTAATTCTTCCTTTCCTTCTAAAAATATTTTGTGATCTTTATATAAAGCATTTATTTCTGTAGCCCCATCTCATTATTTTTATTGAGATATAATTATATGCAATAAAATGTACAGATTTTTAGTATAGTTTGTTAACTTATGATAAATACATGCACCCATGTAATCGACACCTAAATAAAGGTATAGAGCATCACCATCACCCTAAGAAGTCCACTCATGTTTCTTTCTGATCCCCCTGCTCTCCCCCACAATCCAGGCAACCGCTATTCTGATTTCTATCCCCATGTATTAGTTTTGCCTATTCTTGAACTTCATATAAATTGAATCATACAGTATGTATTCTTTTGGGTCTACTATTTTCACTCAACATAATATTTCTAAGATTCACCCATGCTCTTGTATATGTCAGTAGTTCATTTCTTTTTATTGCTGCATAATATTCTATTTTATAAATTTCCACAATTTGTTTTCCTACCAATAGACATTTAGGTTATTTTCCATTTTTTAAAAAATTTGTTTCATTTAGCTATTATGACTAAAGTTGTACATAATATCCTAGTTCATACCTTTTATTTGACAAATACATAGGGATAGAATTACTAAGTTCATAAGGCAAGTATATTTTTAAATTTAAAATTTAAATTTAATTTGAATATTAAAAAAATAATTTTTTAAGAAACTTCCAAAGAGATTTTTATGGTGGTTATACCATTTACCTTCTCATCAGCAATGTATGAGAGATTCAGTTGTACAGCCGCTTTTGATTAGTGATGCTTTCACCATCCTAGTATTCCTAGATCTCATTGGATGGTAATGAGTTAGTGTTGGGATGGAGCATAAAAACATTTTCAACAGAGAGAAGCATATTAGATGCTGTCTTTGTGAACATTAGGGTTATAATAAAAGAGGTGATTATAGTAAGGTGAGGTAGAAGGAAAGGTAGCACCTAGTAGTGAAAGAACGCCTCAATTTAGAGTCAAAGAATCTGGATTTAGCCCCAGTTCTGCCAGTCTGTTCTGTGTTTCCTGGAGCAGTTGATCAGCTTCTTGGATTCTTAGTTTTCTCCTTGAAAAAATATGGATATCACCTCATAGGCTTAAAAGTAATAGCAATGAACTGCCACAAAGCACACACTTATTTTGTGTACTTCCTTCAAAGGAAGAAAGAAGCCATTATTACTATGATTGGTGCAAACCTCATGCATTATCTCATTTTTCCTCACACAGATCTTATGAAGTAGATATTAATATTATTCTCATCTTACAGAAGAGTAAATTGTGTCAAATGCTGCTTTTTGTTTCTCAATCTGTCCTCCTCTTATTTCTTCATTTTTTTTTTATCTGGGAACTTGATCACTCCAAATAAAAGCTACACTTATCAGCTTCCCCTGCAGCTAAGAGTGACCACATGCCAAAGTTCTAACCAATGAGCTGAAGGCAGTGTCATATATAACTTTTAGTAGGAGTCTCTAAAAGATGAGAGAATAACTTCATTTGCTTTCTCCTTCTTGTTGAATGGGGTGATATGGGATGGCTAGAGCTTCAGCAGCCATGTTGGATAATGTGGTGGTAGCAATGTGTCAAGAACAGCAGAGAAAGAAGAGAGAAGGAACATGGATTTCTGATCGTTATGGACTTTGTTTTCCAAAACTAGAAAAAAAGCTACTGTCTTGTTTAAGCCACTGCTGCCATTTCTGTTGCTCATGTCCAAATCTAAGCCTAGTACTGAAATAAGAGTTTAAAGAAGTTGTTATAAGGAAAATGAAGTCTTCCAGATAAAACAAAGATTAATTTATAACTGGTGAAATCTTGGAGTATTTGTTAGTTGTTAAGTAAATACAAGGGCCAGGGAAGGAAGAAAAAGATAACCTTGAGGAAAGAGCCCCTTTTCTCTCACCTGATTTGCTATTTTAGGTTTTATAAGACAATGCAAACAAATGTTAGATTATTTTGACTATTTAATCTGTGAATTTTCCAGTCCTCTTTTTCTTCCTCTTCTTTTTTCTTCCTTCACTTACTTTACTGCTTATTAGTATATGGACTGATGAGAATTTGTTCTAGAAGCTTTAGATTCTTGTTAATAACTCATAAAGACTTTTAAAAACCATAAACTCAACCTTAAAGCAATCATCCTTTAATTAGGGCTGACAAGGAGTGGGAAAGCAGCTAAAGGAACTGTAATGGTTCCCACCCTCACCCCTTTCCAGTATGATGTTGGGAAGCAGAATAAGCAAAAATTGGGGTGTGGGGTGGGAAGTATCTGAGAGAGACACACCAAACCATCTGCACCTGCTCAACACAAACTCAGAAGAAACAAAGTTATAAAACAAAGACCTAATCCCTCCCTCCTTCACTTCCTTCATTTTTGTCTTTTATTCCTTCTGTGTTAAGATGCCCTAGAATTAAATGCAAGGGCTTAAATATGGTTCCAGAAATTCCCAGTCTAGCAAGGGAGACCGAATGCAGACAAACAATTCAGCAATATCATGCAGGAAATAATGGAGTTATACAGGGCTCTGGGAACATGCAAGAGGAAGCTTGCATAGAAGTGATGTTTAATGCAGTAAACATTTATTGGGCACCTACTATGTGCCAGACATTGTGCTATGCTGGTAATGGTAGTGAACATTACACAGTCCCTGCCCTCAAACCCTCATTGCCTGATGGAAGATACAAATGACAAAACTTAGTAAGTGCTATAATAATTGGGTGTGGGGTGCTATGGGAGCTTAGAGAAAAGTTCCTAAATGAGTCCTGGAACGAAGAATAGTCCCTTGGACAAAATGACCTCTATGCTGAGATCTGATGGAATAGCATGGATTAACCAGGTGAAAATGGGGTTGGGATGAATTTTCTAGGCCTATGTCTGAGAGCTCTGAAGCACGTAGGGATAGAGGATGAGAGATGAAGGCGAGACATAAGCATAAGCATAAGCAACATTATGAAGTGACTTTTAAGAATATGCTAAGGATCTGCCTCCTGGTATGCTGCACTAAGGACACATCCCTTCTGTGATCATCTTGCCCAACATAAAATTACACACACACACACACACACACACACACACACACCAGACAGATCCAGACAGGTCCAAATTGAAGGGTATTCTACAAAATGGCTGTTATATACCCTTCAGAAGTGTCAAGGTCATGAAAGGCAAAGACTAGAGAACTGCTCCAGAGTAGAAGAGACTAAGGAGACAGGAAAACTGAATGCCAAATGTGATTCTGAATTAGCTCCTGGACCAGTAATATCAACAACATTTATATTTATATCTCTTTTGCTATAAAGAATGTAATTTATTCTATTGGAAATATCTGAATGAAGTCCATATATTTGTATTGTATTGTAGCAATGTTAATTTTCTGGTTACAAAAAATGTATTGCAGTTATATAAGTTATGGTTCTTTTTCATAGGAAATATATACTGAAGTATTTAAGGGTAAAGGTATTGTCTGCAATTGGTTCTCAAATGATGCAGAAAAAATAGAGAGAGGATGAGAGTGAGAGCAAGAGAGAGAGAGAGAGAGAGAGAGAGGGAGAGAGAAAGCAAGAGAGAGGTAGTAAATTGGGACACTTGGGTGACAGGTACATGGAAAGTTTTTTATACTACTCTTACACTTTTTCTGTAAGCCAGAAATTATTTTAAAACAAAAAGTATTTTCTTTTTTCTTTCTTTCTTTTTTTTAAAACTATGCTTAGCACCTTGTATTTTATTTGAGGGCAGGAGGAAATGGTGAGCCATTGGAGGGTCTTGTGCTTTTGAATGATGTCTCATTCTGCAGTGCAGTGAATAGGTCAATCTGGGATGGACTGATTGCCAGTTCAGAGGCTCTTGTAATAACCCAAATAAATGATGATAGTGGTCTTAAATTAAGTGATGGCAATGGAGGAGAGAAGTAGATAGATAGAAAAATGAGATACCTAGGAGGTAGAAATCAGAAGACATGATGGGATGTTATACAGATGGAGGAGTTAGAGGTGACCTTTGGGATTCTTCCTAGAGTGATTGAGTAGATGTGCATTGAATTTGTGAGATAAGCACCAGAGGCAAAGGAACAGATTTTAGGGGAAAGGATGATTTTAACTTTAGACCTTATCAGCAAGCCAGCTCTAGCTATGGCCATCCCCATTTAAGTCAAAGGTAACTCCTTCCTTCCAATTGCTCAGGCCCAAAACATTGGAAATACCCTTGATTCTTTTTTTTTTCTTCTATCCACTTTGTCAGGAAGTCTTGTTGCATCTTCATAAAATACCAAACATCTGACCACTTCTCACCACCTCCACTGATATTGTGCTGATTCAAGCCACCATCTGGATTATTTCACAGCTTCTTACCAGGTGTCCTGTATCTACCTTTCCTTCTAACAGTAGCTAGTTGGACGTCTTTTATACAGAGCTAATGTCACCCCTCTGATCCAAACTCTCCAATGATTCCTAATATCTCTAATGTCTTTCCAAAGACCCTTAAGAATTGGCATAGAATGGTTTCTAGTATCACTTTGATCTCATCTCACACTCTTCCACTTGTTCAGTCTGTTCCAGTCACACCAGCCACTTTGATTCTCCTTAAACTTAAAGACATACTATAGCCTTGTGAGCCCTTGCTCTTGTTCTTTCTTCTGGAATGCTCTTTCCCCACATATCAATATGATGGAAAACCCTGAAATGACAAAGACTTGAATAAGGTAGAAACATTTTTCTCTCTTATATAAAGGAAATATGAAGGTAAGGCATCCAAGGATGATATGGTGACCTCGTTGTATGTCATTAGGCCCCAAATTCAGACATTTGTGCTTCCATAGCTTCAGCATCTTTCCTTAAGACTATGTCAAGGCATAAGGTGGATGCTGGAGCCCCAGATATCATGTTCATATTTCACACTGCTACCAGAAGGGTAGGCAGAAAGAAACTCTCAACTGAGTCAGTTCTATTATAAGCAGCAAGCTCAGACCCTCCACAAATAATTCTGTATATAGTTCTTTGGTTACATCTTACTCACAACTTAAAATCTGAAAGTGTTTTGAAGGACTTTGGCTTTTACATTGAGAGAGCATATTTAGTTGTTAGGAAGGCTGGAAAATGTAGTTGTTTATTTCAGGTGGCAACATGCCCAGCTAAAAATTAGAGTTCAGTTGTTAAGGAGAAAGGGGAAATAGATATTGGCAAACATAGCTAGCAGGCTTTGCAGCAGATATCCTGTTTCTAATGTTGATGGCTTCACTATTACCTTATCCTCTGTTAGCACAGCCACAGGGTCTGGTGTCACATTGCCCATCTTTACTGTGGGAGGTGGGTGGTGGGTAGCCTGGGTTTCAAGCCTCACTGGTGAGGTAGTAGGAAGGAAAGACAACTAGGAGAGAGGGTGAGGAAGCCTTGGACATGTAGGAAAGGGGAAGGGAGATCAGAGCTCTGATCTTTGACTAATCTATGACTAAACTGAGATTCTCTACAACTAAACTGAGATTCGAGTCTTACTGTTGATGAATATCCTTGTTTCTGTTTTCTCTGTAATCATTCATACTCAGGGTGGTCTGTGTGTGATTTGGCATGAGATATAGGTATGCTGCTGGGCCTGGGTGTGAAATGTGTTCATGTTCAGAGTTTCTCACATTTCTCATTCTTTTTTTCATTTTTATTTCAGCATAGAACATTGGTAATGCTTTTTAGCCACATGTGATATTATCTAGTGCAACTTGAATAATGAGATCCAAGTGTGAGTGAAGCTTTGCTACAAAGAGATAGACAGGACTTAAAATTACAATAAATTACAATAATATATTTTTCTGAGGTATAAACTTCTTTATGAAAGGAATGTGTATATAAATTTATCTGTTTCAATAAACTGACTGAAAAGAGTGGTTACTAGAGCTTAAAAAAATTAAACACTAGGAGATCATTTCCTATAATTTGACATGTTCAGAAATACCTTTTAAAAACAAGGTAGGCAAAATATATGTATTATAATATATTCTATAGAAAAAAGTCTTTAGATTTATACAGTATTCTCCAGCTACTGTTCATCTCTACATGAGTGACAGAGAAATTTTATTTTCTGTTATATCTTTTTAAAATAATTGGTTTGTATATATATTTTTTATTGTAAATAAACTCCACCTTTAAACCCAAGGCAGGACAAATAACCAAGGGGCGCATATTACTTAATGAGGAAGCAGGTAACATGTGAATGCTCCCATGCGACACGAGTGGTGCAGCCTGTGGCACTGCAGTGGTGGCACATAGGTTCGAGGTGAGGGGAACCCCTGCTTACACCAATTCCTGAGTTATCAAGAAACTCTGTTCTAAATTCATATAAAAGAAAGTTCCCTTGGTGGGGGTGCTATGTATTTTGGTGGTTTCCCATTCTGTTGTAAGGATTATGTCTAAGCAGGAGGCCCCTGAGTTTGCTCTGTTCAGAAACCCAGGGCACAATAATCAAACCATGGCTAACACAAATGATTTGTTCTAAAATTTCCAACTCATCAAGATTTACCATGCATATACCTATTTTAGGGAAGAATGGAGAAAGGATAGACATCTTTTAAGTGTGAGACAGTGGGAAATGGAGATGGTACCAAACTTTTTAAGCTAATGGTGATATGGACATTTGGCAAAACATTTAAATGTACGCTGCATACAGAGCAAAAGGGAAGGTAGGTGATGGGGGCTTGGATGCTGAACAATGGAGAAATGGAGCCGAAGAAGATGAGATAGTATGACCAGCATGGAAGGCAGCTCTGGTGATGGCAAGGAGACCATGAGGAGCATGGTACAGCTGTGCAGGACAAATCTGTTGTTAAGAGGGTGGGAGTGCACATGCAAGGTTGGTGCCAAGGTCTATGAGAGGAGAGGATGGGAGGAATCAATCTCAGTATTCTTTCCTCCAGAAAATACCCCTCAGAAAGGCAGAAATAAACATCTTGATATTTGTGTTTTGTAGTATCAAATACATTCCCATCTCAGCAAGCTAATTTATTCCCCAAAGATGTGTTTGTAAATCTGTAGAAAGAGCCTAATTCTCTAATACCTGGAATGAATTCTAGCCTTTTCTCTATAAAGCTCAATTTCTTACTCATGAGTCTTCTCTCATGGAAACACAATATTGTCTGAAGTTAGTTACAGAGATCTGACGATTATTCCAAAAGAAAATAATTATCTACATTTGTCGATGTACACCTTTGGCCAAAAGAAACCATTCTTCTTTTACTTGAGGAAACTATCTTATCTAAAAAGAGTAAGTTCTTATTTGTGGTAGAATTTCCCTTTTCAAGGTGAGCTTATGATTCTGTGCATTCATGGACACCATGTGTTGACCGTTTGTGGCATCATGAGCATCATTATTATATCAGAAAGAAGTCCTGTGGGTAAGTTTTACTTCTTGATTCAGGTGATAATGTTACCTTTATATCAATATCAGGGCAATTTATTTTGGTCACTTTAACAATATAATTACCTTTACTTATTATGAATACCATGGTTTTAAAAATATAGTTCATTCGTATAGTCTTAAAGCTGTTATATTTGGATTTTATTCAACTTGAAAGGACAGTGTCTTTTGTTTTTAAATCATGTAAATTAAAATGCAGAAAATAAACCATTGTAATATTTCAGTTGGATGTTTTAATTACCTAAGTCAAAGAAGTCAAGGTTACGTTTTCATGGCAAATATAATTTGCAGATGACCTTATTGTTTATTTGCATTTGTACCTAGGGTAAATTAGTGGTCTTATAAAAGTTTTCACACCAAGGGAATTACTGAGGTTCATACTATTAAGCTAACATATCAGAAATGTCACTTCCAATAGGTTTTTGCTGCTTGAAAAACAAGTGATTTTATGACCTGAAAACAATCACCTTAATAAGGGTGAGTCACTGAGGGATATTGTGTGGGAAGAGATGTGTCAGATACTGAAAACCCAGATATAAAAAGTGTAATGTGATGCATGGAAAAGTTGCCAAAATGGTAATCCTGACTATATGAAAATGAAACACCCAAGAGGTGACCTTAATTATTCCTTAGGAACAGGAATGATGTGCTCTGCTAGAAGCTTGCTATGACAACAGTTGTACCCCCTCTTAGATTCTCATGATGGTTTCAGGTTAAGGTGGCATATATTCCCTTCAAAGTTAACTTCATTTGTACATACTTTCTTCCCAAAGCAATTTATCTCCATTTAAATAACCCAGGCTGACTTTAAACAGTCTTCTGTAAGAATTAACTTGCATATGATACTTAACCACTTAGGAGCATTAAAGTGTCATATGAATGCTTAACCTTACAACAGAAGGACATAAGTGTACCTGAAAATAAAGTTGTAAAAGATGATGCTAAATTTTCATCACATCGTGATTTAAAAAACTAATAAAGACATTTTAGTATTATAATTCTTATATGATTAATAGTAAATCTATATAAGAAAAATTTAACAAATGCTTTGAATCTGATGCTTCCCCCACTCCAGGGATACTTAGAAGTGAGTTAAAACACTCTGATGAAAATGTTGCTTATACAAATGTATGTATTCTATTATTTATGTGTATATTGAAAACAAAACAATAGAATTCATAAGAAGTTAGAACTGACATGAACTTTAGGGATCATCTAGTATATTTTTCATTAACTAATCTGTGACAAAGGCAAAACTAGAATTTAGGTCTTTCAACTTCTAGTCTTTGTTCCTTTAATTACACTGAGTTCTTTATTGTCCTCATTTAAATTATTTAATTTTTGAGAAAATGAATAATTTCACCAATACTGTTTTAAAATTTTATCTTTGGATATGAATTTCTAAAATTTGGGGGATATCACTTAATAGCTTCTAAGGGAAAAGATCATTTCATAATATATATTATAAATAATTTTTAAACATAAGAAATAGCTTTCTCTACTTCAAATATAGGTTAGGAATGCTGATTAGCAAAATAAGTTCCTACTTTTAACCTTAGAAAGATTTCATTTTTCTTTTATGAATTCTGGAAACTTTTTTTCCTTGATAGTCACATTGAGCCTCAAAGGTTAAATCCACAACCTCATTGTAGGAAAATAAATGTTCAAAGTTTTGGTAGTATAACTTTAAGGAAAATCCAAAGTCTCTTCTTTGTCATTGTCTCATTCAGATCATAATAAATATTTCATTCCCAATCTAATGGATTTGGCTTGGAGGTACCTTACACAGCCATATTGTGATGTTAGAGTTTGTTTTGTTTTAAAAATTTATAGCAATTCTAAGCAGAAGTTAGATCTGTTCTCACAACTGCCAATACCGCAGGCCATTTTCTATAAACATCTTCTCAAAAATAATCAAACACACATTACACAAAGAACTGGAAACACAGCTGTTTCTGGTTCTGATCTTGAGACATCAACTTTTGCTTGGCCAAGTGTAATTGAGAATGGAATTGATGAAGTCTGATCACCTGTTCCAGGAAATTTTGCCTGGGGATGGAAAAAAAATGGTAGAGGATGCCTCTTACATCACATTCTTATTTAATTTGAAACTGATTTCCTAGTTGAGAAAAGAGAGTAGAAGTAGTGAGAGAATCCATATAGTCAAAAATGAGATGAAGAACCATTTAGTTTGTCTTTTTATTTTAAAATTATAAGCCCTTTGAGTTAGATGTATACTTACCATATGACCTAGCAATTCCATTCCTAGGCATTCATACAAGAGAACTAAAAACATATGGTCACATAAAGACATTTATACTTTTAAAAGTGTTTTTCTTTGACTCCTAAAATCCTCAAACTGGAACCAACCCAAATGCCCATTAATATAGTATGGCCATACAAAGGACTACTATTCGATAAAAAGAAACTGATACATAAAAGAATGTGGGTGAATCTCAACATTATGCTGAGTGAAAGAAGCTAGAGACAAAAGGAACATCTTTATGAAGTTCAAGAATAAGCAAAACTGATCTATGGTAGAAAAACATTAGGATGATGGTTTCCAAGGACTGATAGTAGAAGATTGACTGTAAAGAAGCACAAGAGACTTTTGGGACTGCTGCTGTGTCTTGATTGTTGTTCTGACATTTTGAATGGGATAATTCTTTCTTGAGGAGGGCTGTCTTGTGCATTATAGGATATTTAGTTATGTCCCCTGGCCTTCACCCACGAGATCCCAGTAATACCTCCTGTTATCTTAGATGTGACAACAAAAAGTGTCTCCAGACATTATCAAATGTCTCTTGGGTGACAAAATCATTCCTGGTTGAGAACCACTGTTGTGGATTATCAATTCTCATCAAACTATACATAAAAAGTGGGTGTACTCATTTTATTGTATATCAGTTATATCTCAATAAAGTAAATAAAAATAAGCTTTTTGCAAAAAATGGAGTAACATTGCAGTAGAGAAGTACGACAAACACTACCTCAGCCAAGTGATCAAGGTCAACATCAACAGTAATAAATCATGTTGATAGCATGTACCCTTGTTATAATGATGAGAATTGCACTTTACCTCTGTGGCCTTCCTTCCAAAAACACATAACTCCAGTATGATCATGAAAAAAACTTCAAATTTTAATAGAGAGACAATCTGTAAAATACCTGACCAGTACTCCACAAAACTATCAAAAACAAGAAAAGTCCGAGAAACTGTCACATCTAGAGCAGCTTAAAGGGAAATGGTAATGAATATAATGTGGGATTGGGGATGGGATCCTGCACCAGAAAAAGTACAGTAGATAAAAACTAAGGAAATCTGAATAAAGTATGGACTCTAGTTAATAGTAATATATCAATATTGGTTCATTAATTATGACAAATATACCACACTAATGTAGTATGTTAATAATGGGGGACACTTTAAGGATATATGGGAATTCTCTGTAGTATCTCAGCAATTTTTCTATATCTCTCAAGCTTTTCTAAAACAAAGCATTTACCAAAAATAAATTAATACTGACATTGAGCTTACAATACTGCTAACCATAAACATGCCAAAGACATTTTATTAAGTCATTGCTATCTACCCCTAGACCTTTGATCTCATAAATTATCTTAAAATCTGCTTGGGACATGTTTGGGCCAAATACGATTTAATTAAGTTAGATAAAAAGTTTTGAGCACTTAATATATGCCACACATTGAACTAGTTATTGGGGACATGAAAATGGATAAAATCTGTTCCTGACTCCCCAGGAGCTCAGAGTCTTGAAGGTAGGCACCATCTGATGTAATGGTGGAGTTATTTATTATAGGATCATTGAGGTGGAAAACATTATTTTTCAATGGAAGAGACTTTCAAAACAGATTGTTGTGATTCTAGCCTAGGGAGAGCCCAAGTCTGAATTAAAGTGGTAAAGGGCTATTTTTAAGAAGAGAGGAATACAGGTTAATGGAAAGTAAGAATATTTCTTCAACATGCTTCATCATCACTCTTTCAATGTTGGCATGTGGGAGCAGTTGGGAGAGTTTTGTGAGCCATGATGCTTGCTTTCTGTAATAATAGCAGCAGAACAATTGTATTCTGCCAGATTGTGGTCTGAGCTCTAAGTCTTCCTGTGGCTGTACTTATGCCCAAGCCCCCACATCTGGACAGATCTGTGGAAGGTTCAGGCCAGACGTTGTATAAGTCACTGAAATTTCCCACATCTTCATTTTTTTAATCTGCAAAGAAAAGAAACCCACAAACCTCATGGGATGGTTGGAGTAGGGTAAATGAAAATTTTTTATAAATGGTTAGGTGCTTCCCAAATGTTGATGTTACTATCTAGAATCTCTATGTTGATCTAGGACTTCCATGGACAACTTTTATCTTAGACTTTTTTGAAATTTTAGAAAATTATCTAGCATAAGGGAGATGGCATAGCATGATGATTAAGAACATAGTCTTTGGAGTCTTTGAGACCCTGGGTTTAAATCTCAGCTTTGCAATTTAACAGCTGTGTGAATAGAGTTGTGCTTCTACTGGAGGTTCCTGTGGAATAATGTACAGTTAAATACAAGGTATAGTGCCTGTTGTGCAGCAAGCACCTGATAATGAAAGTTTTTATCTTATCCCATTCCTATGTTTAACCAGAATGTAAACTCCACGAAAGCAGGAATTTTTATTTATTTCATTCACTGGTGTAGTCCAAGTACCTGGAACAGTAACTAGTATATGGGCAGTACTTATTAAATACTTGTTAAATGAATGAATAAAGCTGTGGGCTTCACTTCAGGCTCTGTCTGCCACACACATATGAAAGACACTCTGGTAGAGACAGACAACTCTGTGGCTCGAGGATTTTTGTGCAAGTTTCTAATATCCATATAGTTACATTAAATGCAGATAATGCATTCAGGCTCCCCAGTTGTGGTGGACTGAAGATGGCTGCAGGTTTTTGACATTCTCAAGCTGCATGGAAAGGCTTTGAAGAATTATGCACCATGTGTAGAGAATAGATAACTGGAACACCAGCTATGGAGAAAATTTCTAGCTATGGAGAAAGAAGCCACAAACTGTTTGGGGACCATGAAACTTGGATTCAGAGGGGTCAGTTATTAATTTTCATCTTCCCCTCCCTTTGTTTCAGAAATGAAATTGATGACCTTCCCACTTTGAGCAGAGAAGAGAAGGGGGCAACTTGCCTCATAAATGAACCCAACAAATCCCTCTTTGCGGTAACACTATGAGATGGGTGGGCCCACAAGTATCCCATAATAGCTTTGATGGCCACTGTAGTAGCCAGCCACCAGGGTAGTCCAGTGATTCTTATCTCCTTGTATTCAATCCTTCTATAGTGTTTTTTCTCAAATAAATATGGCTGACCTGAGTAAACTATTAAGATAGTGTGGGAATGATGGAGTGTGATTCCTGAGGCTAGGTCATAAATGATGTTGCAGCTTCCATCTTGCTTCTCTTGGATCACTTGCTCTGGGGGAAGTAACCTGCTATGTTGTGAGCACACTCAAGCAGTACTATGGAGAGGTCCAAGTGGTAAGAAACTGAGGCTTCCTACTAACAACCAGCATTAACATGCCAGCTATATAAGTGAACCATTATGTCAGTGGATCATCCAGCCTCATTCAGGCCTTCAGAAGAATACAGCCCTGGCTGCTAACATCTTGACTGCAACTTCATAAAAGTCCATGACACAGAATAACTTAGCTAAGCTGCTTACAAATTTCCGACCAACAGAAAATGTAAGATAATAAATGATAATTTAAAGTTTTGGGTTAATATGATAGACAACAAGAATATAGCCACTTTACCCATCTATCCCGTATTTTTGTTTCTTTGATAGTTTGTTGCTATGTTCACTCAGGTTTAGCTCATAGTTGGAACTTAAGAACTTTAACAACAAAATTGTCTTCTAGCTATGGTTTCTCAGGAAACTGGATCCTGCTTTATTGATAATCTATACTTCCTTTAATGGTAGGTAGACTTCCACCTTGTCATATAATTTACAAAAGCCAGGATCTTAGAAATGGTGACACTCATAAGCCAGCACAAAGTTGCCTAATGGTCCTATGTTTTCTGAACAGTATTAGTAATAGTTCTATTTCAGCCTTATATAACTCTAACTTAAAAAATATTTTTGTGGAGAAATTTCATGCTGAGGCCCAACTAGGCCATATGTTCAGGGCATGTCTCTCTCAAACACATGCATGCACAGACCTACAAAGAAAAGGGATGATGGGTGAGTGAGAAAATTAGAGACTCTAATCTTTAGTAACTAGCAGTAGAAACTCATAATACCATGACTTGGGCTCTGTTTTCCATGTCTTCTTTCCAAACAGTGCTTTGTCAATGATACCAGGAACTTCTTGCCTAGGTTTTTTTAGAAGTTACTTTCCTAGATGAATTGTTCTCTAAGAGTGAGAATTAATCAGAGCAGGGGCAGTTGTCTACACCATAGAGAAGAGGCTTTTCATATGGACTTTCTCATTCCCCATCTGTCCATCTAGCTGTGCTTTCAAAAGTTGATGACTTTCTCAGTATAAATTAATGAGAGAGTGGTAGAGAGGAGCTCTAGAAAGTTCCACTCTATGCTTCTAGAGAGACAAAAAAGAATAGACTTTGATAAGACATGGAATAATTTCATCAAGTATAAGGACTTTATGTCAGCTGAAGCCAGAGAACCCAAGAATGGATTGATAAGCTAGGAGTGTGCTGTTATCACTCCAGAAGAATTTTAAGAGAATTAGCAATGATCCTACATGGATGGTTAATATTCCTTGTCCTATAAGAAAGACACTGGTTCATATAATCTCAAAAATATTTTGTCCAACTCTAAAGTTCCATGAAGAATCCACCTGGTATAATTTCTTCTCTAGATGACATACTACTTTCTCATTTGTATGAGAACCCAAGAACTTTAATAGCTACTGTCTTTATTCTTGTTGTCTTGCATGAATGTTGTTATAGTAATGCATGTTTATTATGTTTTTCTACATTTTATTTCACTTCATATAATTTCATAAAGTAAGTTTATGCTCAACTTGAATATCTCATAAATATATAGGGGAAAAGTGCCTAATTATGTTTGCATCAAAATAAGTTCAATAAAGGTGAGCAGGAACAGCAATAGAGATTAAAAGTAACCCTAATTGATGGATTACAAATAGGATAAGAAAGGGAATAATTTATGGACAATTGGCAGTGGAAAGGTAGTGAATTGGTAAGGCCACAGTCACAGAACTTTAAATGACAGCTCCACCATCTGTATAGAAACCATGTGTAAATAAGAACAAATGGTTTGTACGTAGAGCTCAATATGACCCTGCAATTGTGTCATAAAAAAAGAAATGTTAAAAAAATTAATTTAATCATCATAGTTTTTATTTCTTAGTCTCCTCTAGTCGAGAATATTTTCTTAGCCATGGCTTAATGAATACTTTATTTTTTATGACTCAAGTGCAGAAGCTTCTACAACAATGAGATAACAACAGGACCACAAACCTCTACCTAACAATTATCCTGTACTGGCATGTTCCAGTCAAGTCTCTCAAGCAAGCAAGGAAACAACCATAAAAATGATTTGTATGCATTTGTATGGACTTGGCTTCTGTCACATGTCCACATTTCTTTAGCTCAGGTTGTATGGGTGCTGGTGCCAAAGGCCCTGTATTTTTAGGTATCTCCCATGTGGCATATCTGCAATGATTCAGATTGAGGATTATAATCTGCTTAATTTGTCCTCTTTGGTAAGGTCACCACATTAATCTCTGATAATTGGAGAGGGATGAGCATCTTCACAAACACCAGAAAGTATGTGACACGTGCTAGTTTGAAGGAATGGAGAGGAGGCATCAGGTCATCTCTCACAACCCATGCTGCAAAGCAGGGTTTTATGGAAAATACACCTTGATCTATCCATATGATGCTCAGCTCATAAATGAAGATACAGAAATGACAACAAAGAGACATACATTACTTGGGCCTTCCTGAGCAAGCAAATATATTTGTGTTCCTATGACCAGACTCCGGAGCGAGTGAAGGGTCTTTACTGTTGTGCATGAACATGTTTATCTGTAGGACATGAATATCTCTTACAACTTTGTTTTTCTTAACAATATTTCTATTTTTCTCTTTATAAAAGTAATTTATTGATCAAAATAGAAAATTACATAATATTCCAAAATTATAAAGTAGAAAATAACAGTTACCTATACAACGCTCCTTAGAAACAACCACAGTTAATATTTGGTGCATTTCATGAAAACTTTTTTCCATTGTGTGCATATTACAAAATTAAGATGAAATACATGCAATTTTCTATCTTGTCTTCACTCAACATTAAATTTTTACTCTCATTAAAATTTAATTTGAATGCATACTCTTCTATAATCTAGAGGTGCTGTATGAATAAGTGCTGTGGAGTCAGACAGATCCCAGTTCTGGTCCTGATTCCTTCAGCTGTGAATGGGCAAATGGCCTCAGGTTCACCATTTATAAAATGGGGATAATATTAACTACTTCATATGTTTTCCTTAAGGATTAAATAAAATAATACCTGTAAAGCCCTGCCATAGTTTCCATAGATGTTAAGTGTGAAATATATGTTAGCTACTGCTGAATCATTGCTCAGTTCTTATAAATGGGGTCTGTTCCCTATATTTTTGCTCTTCATAATGTTGCCATATTTGCCTACACTCAAAATTATTTCCTTAAGATAAATTCTTAACATTGAGATAAAGAGCACAAACATTTTAAAGGCTTGATTTAAATGCCTTTCTAAGTTAGTTGTATCTGTTTTCACCCACACTAACATTGCATAACACTGGTCACCTGGCTCTGTCCTTAAGAGCACTATAAATTATCTTTTGTAACTGTGCTAATGCAATAGACAAATAATAATGTCTCATTTAAATATGAAATTTGTTGGTTACCTAGTGACATTGCATATTTATTTGTTCATGTATTTCTCTTCTTTTGTGAATTGCTTGCCCAGCAATCAATGCATATTACCATGTGACATTTTTATGCCAGACACTGCTAGATATATCATAAGAACAAATTTGTGTCAAGATAGATATGATCCAAGCTCTGATCACACACCATTTATTGAAAGTGCTCTGCATGTTCATGCACTGAGCTAAGTGCTTAACTTAATGATAATGTGAAAGACTTTGGGTTTCCTGGTTAAAAATTAGCCTCCTTTTGGTAACCTGAAGTCTATTTTGCAACTTCCTTATTTGGGCCACATTCTTCAGAATCAAGGATTCATGTTTGTATATTCTGGACAAGTAAACTGCTATGGTATAAATTTAAATTTCATAAATATACATGAAACAGAGATCGGTGGATAGACTCGCACAAAAGGTATAAAGAAGAGATGTATAGTGCTGAATTAATAACATTTGGGTGGCCAGAAGAAGCTGAAGAATATATAAACCAAACTAAACAATGTTAGCATGTATAAAGTCAGTGCACTTAATCCAAATTAAGGTGGTATTCTTTGAATCCTCAGGTTGAACAGCCTTTCCTACATTTGACAACTGAAATGGAAGCATCTTGTGGAAGACACCCACCTCATGTTGTTGGCACTCACCCATTCGCACACCATTGTTCAGTTATATCCTAAATTAAAAGATCAAGTTTGGTTTGACAGCTGCACGGTGGCATCTTTTTCGCCTGTGTAGGTAAATTAAAACAATCTAATAGCAAGCATAGATGAAAAGTTTCTCCTTACTTCTAATGGTAGGTATAGGAGTTCCCAACATTGTACAATACTTTAAGGGAGTTGTCTTTCACAGGGATATTTACATCCCTTTCTGATGTACTGGCACCTTCCAGTTTAGCAGGGTATTTTTTTATTGCCCTCTGCAAAAACATCACATGGGAGAAAGGAAAGGCTAGCTCGTGGTCATTTGGTCATTCTGCAAATTCATATTTTTATTGCAATTCTCAGCATTCAAATAATTTTCTCATGTATTATCACAATGATTCTGGGAGGTACTGAAAGCTGGCTCTGCAAATATCACCAACACATGATAAGACAAAGCTGAAATTGTCTAAGAGGGGTGAAAGTAAGGTCAGAATTTATTGAGAATTGGAAGTTTGGTTTGGGGCAAGTTTTTCAATGCAGGGGGACTTGATTAGGATTGGATAAGAATCACCATATGTTCAGGATTGGTAAAAACAGCAAGATGAAGATTTTGAGATAAGAGATTCAAGGAATATTAGGGTGTAAATTGTCTATCGATATTTTCCACTGAAGAGTTGATGGTTCTGTTGGCAAGGTCCTATAATAAACAACCAAACCATTTGCTTGGGAAAGACAGTCCTGGTAATACTAATTAGTAATTAGTAATACTAACAAAGACAGTGGACACAAAAAATGGCATAGATAATAGAGGCTCTGTTCATACCTCTGGCGACCAAATTAAAGTTGTGACAGAAACAAGGAGCAAACAGCAAGGAAAATTGCTTGGAATCTAGGTGAACAAGCCATGCAACTAGGGAGATATATTAAGAAGTCACCCTGCAATGGCAGAAGGTAGGATGGGGCAAGGATGTGAGGATGCCAGTCCCGAGCGACTGAGTGGGACAGAGGCTACAGCAGTGGCAGCCAACAGCTGCGGATGCCTCTTAAAGGGGCTGTGTCCATAAGAGGGGCCTACTTGCTCTGAGCACCAGCACCAGTTTGGCTGTGCAGGAGGCACCAGGCACTTACAGGAGGACAATGAGTTGTTGGAGTGATGGCCGAAGGGAGACTTACTCTGTACAGAAGTGCCACAGGTATTCATTGCTCCTCTGTTGAGTCCTCCCCCTTCCCAGTGCCCAGACTGAGCACTGCCATAGCGGAGATGTCATTAAACTGGATGAGAGGTCTCTCCGCCCAGAGGATTCCTTGAAACTCTGCCTCCCCCAACTCGCAACCCCACCCAAGCCACATCCAGGTGTGTCCTTGCTTAGTCAGGTGCCCCTTGCTAAACAGCGCCTGGAATCACACTGGTGGCAGCTGGCCTTGGTTCGAGGCAACTATAAGCACAGCGTCTGTGGATTGCTTACTGAATCTTAACAAGTGGCCCCAAAGGGGTAGAGGCTTGGGCTAAATTTTGCCTGCAGCTGAACCCCTCTCAGGACTGTGCCACTGGAAACCTACCACACAAAGCCACACTAATAAGACCAGGAGACTTAAGAGCTTTGAAAGGCAGCCAAAATGGGAAGACGAAAAAGCAGAAACCATAGGAGAGAACAGAACAGAAATCTAGAAATCATGGAGTCAAGCAATCTAACAGATGCAGAGTTCAAAACACTGGTTATAAAAGTGCTCACTGAACTTAGGGGAAGTGTAGATGAATTCAGTGAGAACTTTAACAAAGAGATTTTAAAAAAACCATAAAAATGAAGATAGAAATTATAAAAAGGAACCAGTCAGAAATGAAGAACATATTATCTGAGATGAGAAGTAAATTAAATGGAATAAACAGTAGATAAAGAAGAGGATCAAAAGACCTATATGCATGATGGGGAAACTAAGGACATCCAATCAGAATGGCAAGAAAAAAGAAGCCAAGTCTATAATAATAATTTAAGGAGCCTATGAGACACTATTAAATGTAAAAATATCTGTGTCATAGGGGTACTGGAAGAAAAACAAACCAAAACATTGAAAAGCTATTTGAAGAAATAATGATGGAAAACTTACCTCACCTCGTGAAGGGAATAGACATAAAACCCCAGGAAGCTCAGTGAGTCCCAAAAACCAGGAACCCAAAGAGGCCACACCAAGACATATCATAATTAAAATACCAAAGGTTAAAGACAAAGAGAGAATATTAAAGGCAACAAGAGAAAAGCAGATAGTTACCTATATAGGGAGTACCCATAAGGCTGGCAGCTGATTTCTCAAAAGAAACTATGCAGGACAGAAGGGCTTGGCACAAAATATTCAAAGTGATGAAAACCCAGCTTTGACAACCAAGAATACTTTATCCAGCAAAGCTATCATTTAGAGTTGAAGGACAGATAAAGAGCTTCTTAGACAAAAATAAGTTAAAAGAATTTATCATCACCAAGCCAGTATTACAGGAAATGTTGGAGGGACTTCTTTAAGAAGACAAAACATGTATCAAAAACATGAGACTCACAAATATAATGGACAATTTTGTGGCAGACAGAGAGGAGGGGGATTGGGGGAGCTGGGAGAATGGGTTGAAGGATTAAATAAGTACAAAGCAGTACCTGATAGTTGGTCACAAGGATTGCAGTTAGCATTAATATGATGTCTAGGTGGAGGGCTAGGGGAGGGAGGGAACAATTGGGGGGAATCATTTTATGAACTATATAAGTGTTTAACCAATGTAATGTATACTTGAAACTAATTTAAATAAATAAATTTAAAAAATAAAAAAATGAATAAAGAATGGTCATAACCACATTCTTATCAACAAGTACCTCAAATGGAAAAGAATTAAGTGATCCAACCAAAAGATAGGGTGGCTGAATGGATAAGAAAACAAGAATCCTACATATGTTGCCTACAAGAGACTTACTTCAGATTAAAAGTCACACACAGTGTCAGCGCCGAGCTGATTGAGATGGGTAGCTTTCAGTGGTGAGATGCCCAGTTGGAAGAATGCACAAGAGGCCTACATGAGAATGAAATGTTAGGTACCAACTTTATTGTGGGGAGCATACTTCTGTTTCGGGAAGTGCAGTCTATTGCAGAAAGCAAGCTTCTGCTTCTGCTCTCATTCTGCTTCCCTTTTTTGTGCTCCCCTTCTACTCCCCGGGGGACCACATATTAGAGTACACACATATTAGAGTACAATAGTGGCATTCAGCCCCACATGCATGATACAATAAATTGAATTATGTTTACATATTTTAAGTGCAGGCACCCTGCTACACTAATGTAACATTCTAAATCCAGGGTCTATTACTAGCCATGAGCCTGGATCACAGCCATACCTGGGACCAGCCAGGCCTGGGACCTACACTCCACCCCTACAGGGTCATGGCGTGGGATCTGGCCCAGAGGGCACTACCTTGGGCACACAATCCACTTGTCATTCCTGGAGTCGCTTAGCTTCGTGGGACATCACCCCTGGGGTACTCTTTACCTGCCGTCTCTCTGAATGCTGCTCAGCACACCAGGAGCATTGTGACAAGGCATCTTGTATTTATACCCATGCCAATGATAGTCCCCATCATTTCACTACCTGTTTCATGGTACAAGCCATCTATGTACCAGGCATCCTCAGGGACGGGAGTCTGACCCTCTATATAGGGACTTAGTATGTCTCTCATCTCATCAGGCTCCACTAGGAGCTCTGCTTGGAACTGCACTGGTCCTAATAAGGGGTGCAGTTGACTTGACAGGGGGCTTGCAGAGAACTGTAGCTGCTGCTCCAGGTACATCCCTCCACCTGGACAGTGGTGGGGTCTGTGCAATTCCTGTACAGGGAGTCTTCCCTAAGACCACAGCCACACTTCCATGGGGTACGTGGACTGAAAGGTTTTGGGATTAGGGCCAGTGATGGCCTCACTGGCCAACAGGGCTGCACATATGGCAGCCAGTCACTTTTCTATCAGAGAATACCGTGCTTCCATACCTATCAAAGAATACTGTGCTTCCGTGCTTTTCTACAATTGGGACCAGAAGCCTATTGTCACCTTCCTGGACTTGTGCTTCTGCCACAAGCACCATCCAAACCCTGCATCATCCTTCACCGCAAGCAAGAATGGGAGGGCTGGATCTACAACGCATAGAGTTTGGGCTTATGCTACAGCTTGCTTTGTAGCCTTAAAAGCCTATTTCTGGGGTTCAATCTCACTGGACACCCCATCGCACTAGATGATGCAAGGGTCACATCAAGGAAGCCAAATGGAGGATGAACACTCTCCCAAACCCCAGCATTCCCAAATAGGTTTGGAGTTGCTTCACAGTCTCAGGTTGGGGAGAATAGGATGAAGTATTAAAGAAGTACAAATTAGTGGTTGATAGATGGTCATGGGGATGGGGAGCATGGCATAGGGAATGCAGTTAGCATTAATATATTAGCTAGATGGAAAACCAGAGGAGAGAAGGAACAATTAGGGGGATTGTTTTATAAACTTTATAAATGTCTAATCAATGTACTTTATACTTGAAACTAATAAAAAAATGAATCCTTACTAGATGTTTGATATGACATATAAATCATTGATAAGGCACTGGCTGCTATATCAATAGTATGCAGGAGACAGAAATTATTTACTGTTTTCGCTTTAAACATTTTCATAGGGATGTCCTTAAGCGGGAGCCAAAGAGAAAGGTAGAGAAAGAGGGAAAAATTGACAGTATGGATCTTTCCTTCCTTCCTTCCTTCCTTCCTTCCTTCCTTCCTTCCTTCCTTCCTTCCTTCCTTCCTTCCTTCCTTCCTTCCTTTCTTCTCTCTCTCTCTCTCTCTCTCTCTCTCTCTCTCTCTCTCTCTCTCTCTTTCCTTTGTGTGACCTACTTCTGGATTTTCTTTAGTTCATTTTCACCTCCCTGGCTCCTCTGTCCTCCTAATCGCCCCTCCACCTCACCCCCACCTCCTATGTGGTTCAGCTGCTTCTGTGGATATATCCTTTGAAGGTAAAATTCCCCCAAAGCAAGATCACTATAAAAAGAAGTGTAGTGCTGAGGAATTGTGAAAAAAGATTATTAGCGGGAATATAAGTCTTACTGTGGTAAATGGGATACAGCTTATTTTTTGAGTCTACTAGAATGTAAGCTTCAGATGCACAGAGGTATAATTGTTTCAATATTGGACCTCTAGTGCTCAGAGTACACAATAAATGCTCAAAAACATTTGTTGAAAGAATAAATGAACAAAGAAGTGGACACCAACTACTATTTAGCTTTTGAGCAAAATATTCATGCAATTCAGGATGCCATTTTTGTTTTCTTAATTTTGGTCCTGGACATACTAATCAACACTTGTCTTAATGTCAGTGGCATGTGAATCAGGTCACACATTGGCAAAAAAAGAGGTTGGTAGTATTTTTGCTCTGCTGCTGCTGCTTAGATTGTCAAGTCCTTACCCAAGTGTGGGTAGAGATGGGCTAAGGAAAACAGAGACTTGTGGAGGAGGAATCCTGGCTAAGTGCTGTAACAAATACTTTAGCAGGGACTGAAGAGACAAGCATAAAGAGAGTGTGACACTGGGGAAGTAGAGCTAGTTTGGTTGGAAACTGAATGAATTTTTGACAAGTTAGCTGGTTCTAAAGTTTTCTATGCATTATGCTCTCATGTCGTTTTCCATGAAATAATTTAAAATTAATCTCTAAAATTCTAGACCAGAGACTCAGGCAACAGGTCCTTCCAATAGCTGATCAGATGTGGGCAGGGATTTTACTCTTGGAGGAGTGTGTTATTAACTATGGGAAAATATTTTGAACTGTTTTCTATGATTTTTGGAACTCAGCCTGGGTGGCCTGTAGATAAATTTTTCAAATAGCGGAAAAATTCTAACAGTTAAAACTCATAGGAAACCAGAGAGCTCAGTGGTAAGCACAGTGCAGCCAAAGCTTCTTGTTTTAAAAACTCATCTTGTTTTAAAAACTCAACTTGCAGAAATTTTATTGATTTCATTAAAAACTATTAGCTTCTCAAGTGTTCTAACAAATTTTTGAAAATTTGTAATAGTATGTTATATATTTTGACACATATGTTTCAATACACTTACCTCTGTATACTTGTCGTACTAAAGACAATTGCACTTAGTGTCTGCAGCATGGAAAGAACAATGTTCCAGTTGATTGTAAATTCTATTTATTTATCTATTCAATAACTAGATCTCAGATCTAATTATTAATTTAAGGTCACATCACTCAGAGTATTAGTAAGTAAAAGTATCTTTTGAGTCTAGTTAATTTTAAGTTATGAGGCATCAAATTAAATATGAAATGCAAATATACATGAAATGCAAATATAGGAACAAACTGATAAAATTGCAAATTGCTCTATCTTTTAAAAAATGCTTTTGTGTAGCAAGTGTACGAATATATTGCTACTGGCTATAAAACTTCCTTGTCCCAGGCTTGAATAGGGATATCATTTGTCACGTATACACATGAGAAGTTGAATTTTTGGAGACAATGACTGCAGTGAGCATTTTTAAATCTATTTCTCTGATATTATATATAATTAAAAAGTAAACTATTTTCATTTTCTTTTTAAAAAATAGAATCACAAGATTGGCAGAATAATGAATAGCTAGTACAATAACATGATTTAAACCACTATTTGGTAGTCATGATGTCTTTGTGGACAACCGAGAAAAGTAAAGGCCAAATAATTCTTCATTTGTTTCAAGGTAACCTGGCCATTTAAAAACTATTAGATCAGTGTCAATTTAGAATGAGGTTTTAGGTTATGGGTAGCAGACGTTTAACCTTGGTTTTTTTTCTTTTTCTATTTTTATCAGCTATTTGAATGAAGACCTAAAGGACACGTGAAACAAATTTAGAAATGAACCAAAGCTAGGAGAGATAGTTAGGCTGTGTTAGGTAATATGTAAGATGATGAAATGAAGATTCAGAGATAATTGTCATAGACTGGAATTCAGAAACAAAAGCAAAAAGATTAAAACTAACAGAGATAAGGGCAAATTTCTCACAAAGTGTTCATAATTTAATTACTTGGGTATAAAATGGTAGAGATCTCAGAAGTTCTTATGAAAATGACCAGGAGAATTTAATTGGCTCCAAGTTTAATACAAGCCAATAAGTCTAGAAAAATGTCCAAAAGCTATGATTTTTTTCGACTATAAATTACCAAAAGAGGAATATCCTGTTTTGCCTCCTCCCTTCAATCTTTATCTGGGGAGGAGTATTGTTTTGGATTCATCAGATTCTGGGACATGATTATGCCATATTTGCCAGTGGGCATGGCCACTGTATGTTAACTGGTCAGTGCTGGGGTGTGGCTGTCTTGCTGCACTCCCTGAAACACTACTGAAGTGGAAAGGCTCAGGGCATACCTGCCATGGCAAGTTCTCTTTCTCTTTCTTTGTTCTCTACCATTCTCATGGCAGAAGTGATAAGCTGACTCAAGGTCTACTGTCTTGCATATCCAATCAACTAACTCACTTTCTTTTCTTCTTTACATGGAAAAGATCCAAAACTTGGTGAAACATTAGAAGGCCTCACTCACAACCTGCTTTGGGCTGAAGGCATTTAGTTTAAGTAACCTAGGAAAAGATTATGTACTACATGGCCACATGTTCCATATGGTCCTTGCTCCACATGATCCATCCTAAATATCAGAGTATCTTTTTTGGAGCTTGGGGTCTAAGCTCAGAAAGTGATAAGGATTTATTGATTTTTTCTTTTCTATTTTTTTGTGTGTTTGTGTCTCTTTTATGACCTTCTGAAGGGAAGATAACTAGAGTGGGATACATATCTTCTTCAATTATTTGATCATAATACAATGTAAGAGCACAACACACCAATCCCTCTACTGTCTCTAACAGCTAGATTAAAAGGACAGTATAGTAGTTAATGTTCCTTTATACTCCAGACGTATGTTTTTGACTCTCTATTGTTTATTCCTATTTCAGTGTCCCATAGACAGATCAAAAATTTATTTTTTATATTTAACTTATCTCTTTGCATCCTCTTGCCCTGATTCCCCACCACTACCACAAATTTGCAAATGTATATCTGCTATTTCACTTTTACCTGGTTCATTGAAGATATTATCACTTACCTGTTGCCTACTCCTTACTCCATATTTAGGTGGACATCAAATTTTATCATTAAAAAAAGTATTTTGAACATGTCTACTTCTGCCATCACCTAGTTTGCCTTCAATGTCTGTCACCTGGATTATCTTAAGTCATGACTTATGTTTTCATTCCTGTCATGATGCTTGGCACATAGTTTGTGACTGACTAGAGAAAATACAGCTTTTGGGTTTGTCTTCATTTGTAATAGAACATGATATCAAAAGACAATATATTTATTTTGGTTTGCTTCAGATGTCAGGGAGGCAAATTTTTATTAATATCAGATAGAAATTAAAACAGAATGACTCCAACTGTGGACTAAACAATTTCATAAAGCTCTGAGTTCTTCAGTATAAGGATTGTTCAAGGAGAAACTGGTTAGGCATCAGAGAGAGTGCTGTTGAGAGGATTCTGGCTTTGGTATAATGCCAGACAATATGACTTCTAGGATCCCTTTTAACTATACAATTTGATGATTTCTATATTAATTTTACAGATTTGTGTAAAATCCAAAGTATTAATAGCATTTGTTCTGATTGGTAAGATTAGAGATAAGTATACTTTTCTTCTTAATGCTTTTGTCTGTACTTTTAAAGTTTTCAAAAATAGAAATATAATATTTTCATAATCAGAAACAATTTTTATGATAAGTTCAAAAATTGTTTGCTTTAAAAAATATTTGACCTCTTTCAAATATAAGCATAACCTTTGTTACAGGTATCAAACTTATTGTTGTTGTATATATGCCAGCTGTTAGTTTGCTTTAGGTTTGACTGCATATAACAGCAAATAAAAAATTAACAGTGGCTTAAACAAACTAGAAGTCTATTTTTATTTAAAAGAAGTTTGGATGTAGGCAACCTGAGGTGGTATGGTAGTTTCACTGTGTCAGGCACTAACACTCTTTTATCTTTTTCAGATATTTATGGTTTCAATGTCCAAGGTCGCCTTATGGTTCAAAATGGCCACTGGATACTAACATTACATATGTGATCTGAAGGGCAGGACAAAAAATGTGGAAGATGGGTCTGCTTCTACTATTTTAAAGATTTTCTCAGAAATATCAGACAATGCTCTTATATAAATTTCCTTGGTGAGAACTTAGCCATAAGTTCATACCTAGCTGCAAGGAATTCTGGGGAAGAAAATCAGGGCTTTGTTTCTAATGAGGAACAAGATAATGGATATTGGGAAGCTAATAGCTATCTCTGTTGCACCTAATGACTAAGGGTGAGCATAATACATTTTAAAAGATGTCATTGGCCACAGCTTCTTTGCTAATAGTTTAAGGAACTTTCTGTTAGGCTCCATTTGTTTATATCAGTCAACATTTATTTACTAAAAACTCCTTATTTTGTTACATCCTTTTCACTTGTAAAATGAATCTGTACCTCTATCTTCCTCATGAGATTGTAGTGAGTATTAAATGAGATAATACAAGTAAAGCACTTGGAACAGTATCTTGGAACAGATATATATTAAGCGCTTGATAAATGTCAGTTGCTATCCTGATTAATATTACTATTTGTGAATTAATACAAGTGAAATTGCAGACATAGTTCCTGCCTTAAGTTCCTTCTCTTTTGGTTGAAAAGACAAGCTACATGGATGTAAAATAATTTCAGAATGTGTGCAATTAAGAACCAAGTGTTATAGAATGCAGTGTAAGTTTTCTAAGAATTTAAAAACTGAAAAGGTCCCTATAGGGTGTGTGTGTGTGCTTGTGGGGGGGGGGGTGTCAGGAAATATTTTTGAAGACCTAGCACTTTAGATTTCATGATGACTTCTTAACTATATACATTGAGTAGTTTCATAATTTAGTTATACCTCCCAGAGAAGCTAAGTGCTTGCCTATATAACATCTTAGAGTGGGAAAGGTCTCCTTGATTCTTAAAAGTTCCAGGAAAGAGGCCATAGGCCTCCTCATTTTCTTTTATGCTCATTTGTGAAACTATTAGTAGGAGCTTTGTAAAAGCAAAAACTCATGAATGAAAGTAGGAATATTTTTTTCTTAGTTTAAGAATGTACTACTTACTAAAAACTGTATCAATTGAGTGAAAAACTACACAGGTATGGGGGAAATAGATAATCTATTAGTACAGATATTGCCTGCCCCCCCCCTTGTTTTTGAGAAAGGAGTCTTTCTTAGCCTTGCATTTTATTTTATGCAGTACATTTGCTAAAAGAATTCAAAGGAAGAGATCGGGCTCATTGTCCTTCATTCCAACAGTATTGAAGGCCCAATTTCATCTTTTGAGGTTCTTAAGGAGCATACTACATAAAAAGGAATGGACTGCTTGCTATTCAACCATAGCTGGAATAGCAGTATCAATCATTATACTGTTATCTATTTGAAAAATGTGGATTTTACTTGGAAATGGTATTTATTGAAGCCTGCAAGAAATTCACTTTCTATCTACCTGGGAAGAGTAATTTGAAATGGAAAATTTGAGCTCAGAGATCAGTTGAAATTTGACCTTCTCTATATTGCATTGGTTTTTGGTATGATGATATATGCAGAGATTGGGGTGAGGGGTGTCCTCCATTTGGTTCCAATCTTGTTCTGGGTTGGTCTCCTGCTGCACAATAAGGTAATCTAAGAGAAACCTTCTGCAGCTTTATTAAAATGGGGGATGGTGTGGGTTGCTGGGGGCTGATGCACTTAAAATGTGCTTTGTAGCATCATGGAAATTTTGCAAAATACTTTTATGTAGCAACAATTCTATTGATAGAGTCAATGAGAGTTTTTTTCTGTGCAAGAACTGAAGTATAGGACCCCAAGTCACATGCTTTCAAAATTATTCTCCCTTTGTTGGATATCACAAAGGATATTTTCCCATGAAAACAAGATCTTTTGTTTCTTATGAATTCATTCTAATTGTGAAGCTGACTAATAAGGTTACTTCATGTTTTTCTCGCATGGGCAGGTGGCCTGAGGGAGCTGGTGAAATGGGCTCAATCATCTATTAAGGCTTTTCTTGGTCTTAATGTCATTCACTTCTCATTTAAAACCATAGTACTTGATGTTCATTTCCAAAGAAGGTAACAGTGAGGTCACAGATAGTAATTTGTTTCTGTTTGGATTTTAAAGGTAACAGGCAAGATATCTCTAGCTTCCTGGTATCCCCACCTTTTTGCAAATGTGTATGGCTAACAAAAAAATCTGTAGAAAATTTATATAGGTAAGGAAAGTTTAGACAAGTCAGAGCATTAGTTTTCAAAGAAAATTATTAAATCGCATGTGCTAGATTCTGTGCAGAAAATAAAATAGATACTGTTCCCTCATCCTGAGGACTCATGCTTGATCCAGCCAATGTACTGTGTGAAAACATTTAACAGTGAGTTAGAAAACATTTATATAAAGGATCTGTAGAAGATCTGTGCTAACTACTGAGGATTCAACACAGGTAGAATCTAATCTGGGCCTTCAAGGAAGTATTGCAGAAGATGCTATGTAATGATGTGGCGGCACTATAGCAGAGAGATGAATTTAAAATTGCTATAGGTAAAACTGAAAACAACAACAACAACAACAACAATAACAACAACAACAACAAAACATGACAAACAGAGACTCATGGACATAGACAGTGGGTTAGTAGTTACCAGAAGGAAGGGCAGGGAGGTGATGGCAGAGGTATATGGGAGTAAAAGGGGTCAAATATTTGATGATGGAAGGAAATCTAACTTTGAGTGGTAAACACACAATGCAATGTATATGTGTGTGTGTGTGTGTGTGTGTGTGTGTGTGTGTGTGTGTATGTTTGGCATACTGTTGAATTGTATACTTGAAACTTATCTGACTTTATTAATCAATGTGACCCCAAGAATTTTTAATAGAAAAGTATCATAGGAACACAGATGAAAGGAAATTCAGTATATACACATGAAAGAATGTAGTGAAAAGTTCACAATGTATTAAGCTGGTATAGGAAATGTATATTTTAAAATCTCCTGTGAAACCTATTATGGAAAGCCTTGACCAAGCCTTTTGAACTGAATTCTTTCATAAGCCCAATGCTACATTAAAAAAATGAGAGGGTGCAAGCTGTGCTGTATTATAAGATAGGGGTTGTGGGGGTGTGGACATCTCTAAATAATAATTAGTAATCTGTGGCTGTGCCTATGCAGATGCACACACAGGATTATGTGACGACCAAACTTCCAGAGAGCATCTATGTGGAACAAAGGAAGGTGGGATGAGAGAGCCTCATCCACCCATTTCGTATATTTGACCTTGAGGATACCCTGTACCTCTTGTTTGCTGGTTCCTTATCCAGCATGAGTTACTATTTTCATCAATCTTTGAATACATATTAGCCTTTGATATCCAAAATAGTTCACCTATGCTAGCTTTTAGAGGACAGGGCGAGACAAGATATGATCGGAGGCAGAGATGACTCGGCAATGTCATACCAGACAATGCATAGTGTTACTTTTGAATCAAGAAAAGCGGGCTTTGTAGTCAGTGGGATGTGAGTTGTTTTCTTGGTTAGAGAAAAGTAGATTTTCCCCCTTTCTGATCGAGGCAAGGAAGAAAACCCTGGTTAATAAGGGTGAGTGAGAGAAGGAAGCACTCTTGGCCCAAGCATAGGGATCAAGCAGAGCACAAGGTTAAAGGCAGCAGAAACATTTGGGCAGTCTTTGAGCCTGGTTTGACTGCAAGCTTTTCAAGGACAAGGGTGCACAATTGAGAGGGGAGGCAGAATGTGCTGAGCTGAGACCTGATACAGTGATATGATGACCATAGTCTTGAATCAGAAACAGGAACAAATGGTCCATGAGAGAGTATATCCAAAGAGGAATAGAAAAGGGACAGGTGAAGTAGGCAGGGCATGTGATTTTAGTAATGAAGGTGATGAAATAACCAGAGAAAGATTTTATTAAAAATAAGGCTCCTGGTGAAGTCTAGATTGCCGAGAGAGAAAATTATTGCTTTATATCCATCACGCAGCATTTGTATGAGATGTTCAAGGTCTTAGATTGCATTAGCTGTTTATTATACTGCTTTATCAGACTTCTGAGGCCCTGGTCACACTCTAACATATAAATGCACAAAAGTCAAATTCAGTGATCAGTAAGAAAAAAGGTTTTCTTTTTCATGTGTTGTTTTGAAGAAGGTGTTAATGAACTCAAATAATTCTCACTGGAAGCCCTGCAGCATAAAGGGACTTCCACCTGAATGGAAGCCCTGAGTAGAATCTTTAAGAATTCTCTTTCCTTATTCCTCTTCCCTCTCTTTTTCTGATCCTAATTCCAAAATCTTTAAGAAAAACACTTAGAAAAATATAAGGTAAAAACACCCAGGTTGAAGACCTTACCTTCAATGTTCTTTGTCAAAGCTGCAGACACTAATTGAGCCAAGGCCACATGGGAAGAGCTCTTCCTTACTCAAGTGTCTGAGGATTTTGCTCCTGACCATTTCTTTGAAAATCTTCTTTACATAACCATGATGTGTCTTCTTTCTCTTAGGTGACATGCAGCTCTACCTGACTCTAATTTTGTCACTTGACAGGCAGGAGATGATAGATGCGTCTTCCTAATTTCAGCTATTTAGATTAGTGTAGCCATAAGTGGACTAATTCGGCTTTTATAAAATCCAGAACTCCACAGACTTAATGAAGACCAAAAACTTCAGTGGGCCAAATCTACCAAAATTCCTTATGAAAACCCAACCAAGAGCAAGGCAGGAACCCCTATCACCGAGCTGCCTAATAGCAAAAGACAGCAGATATTTCTTTCATAAACATGCACCCAAGTAGTGACTGTTACAGAGCAGGTCCTCAGTGTTTGACCGGATATAATGTTACCAAAAGTCTGTTTAGAGACACGATCTTGACTACCACTTAGTTGCTACAGCGTTACAGAAGATAAGGCAATAAGTATGAATTGATTTGTTGGTAGACCACCACTGAAGAGTATTTGTAGCTGATACTGTCACTGGTGTGCTGGGGTTTGTTCATACTAACTCACAGAATCATGTGTGAAATTTTTGAAAGTATCTTGAAATTGGCGATAGTAGGAGTATTTATTCCACAAAAATTAGCACATGTACAAATAAGAGCTTTTTATTATTATTATTCAGAGAGCTGGTTGTTAAACCAGCACAAAGCTGGCTTGACTCCTTTTGTGGAAGCTACTAAACTAATTACAAGGCAACAGAAAAACCATGGATGAGTCTCACAGACATTATTTTGAATGCGAGAAGCTAGACACAGATGACCACATACTGCATGATTCCACTTATATGAAGTTCTAGAACAGACAAATTAATCTGTGGTGAAAAATATCAGGATGGAATTAACTCTGGAGAGGGAAATTGACTGTGAAGGGGTATGAAGAATTTTATGGGGTGGTGAAAATATTTTATATTTTAATGTGGGTATGGGTTACACAGTTATGTGCATTTATCAAACACTTATTGTATTGTATACTTAATCTATGCAGTTTATTGCATGTAAATCTTACCTCAAAAGAAAAAGTGCAAACAAATATTAAATCCTATTTAACACATTTGCTTTGTATAATTGTAAAGGTTAACAATTCTGAAATTATTTGGGCATTCTAGGTTTGAGCAAATGAGTAAATATACTGAGGATAATGGGAGTCTGGTTTCTCACTGCTGGAAAAAAAAGTCCCTAGGAAGGGATCCTAGGATAAAATGCAGACTGTGATGAAAAGAATTTAACTGTATTACAAATGTATGAAACAACTCACTGAAGGGGATGAGAGAGGAGATGCTGACGTAAGTAATTTAGGAAATAGGAAATGATTGAATTCTGTAATAAGAAGAAAGGGAAAAAGAAAAAGAAATGGCACAGAAGCACTATACCTATAGGGATTCAGATAAACAATTCTGATCCTGGTACACGTACATACTGGAATTGAACAATTTAGTAAATGGATGGTGGATGGTGGGAGCCAGGTTTCTCACTGTTGGAATGGGAATCTATAGGTAAGCAAGGAGAGGAGTCTAGAATGATCCATGTGGTAATGGGTTAGTGTTGGAGACATAAGTATGAACTCATGTTTAGCTTGATATCAATACAGATGTTACATACAGAAATATTTATAGTCATAAGTATATGTAAAAGTTAGTATACACATATATTTCTTTGGTCTGTCAGTTGAGAGGGGCTAGAAGCAGTGACACCCCAGTAGCAAAAGCATACCTAGTGACAAGATCTTAGTTTCTAATTCAATGCTCCAATAAAAGAGTATAGGGCAATTGTCAATTCTAGAACTAGGGCAGGAAATATACGAGATGAGCCTGTCTGAAGTATCTTGTAGTGCCAAAAAGTAAGGAAATGCTAAGAATAAAAAACATTCCAATGATGGGAGTATGTCAAGGAGACATAGGAGCCAACTGAAAGAGTTTCCAATGACCAAAGCTGGAAAGTTTTCAGCAACAAAATAAAGTAATATTAGATTAGTAGCAAAAGTATTGAATAAATATCCATGAATCCATACTGACATAAATAAGTTATTGAGTAAATAAATAAATGGAGAAGAGACAAATCTCCAGTGCAGAGGAATTCCAAATAATTTATGTAGATATACCACCCACAAGGATGTGGTACATAATTTCCCACACCCTAAGCATGGGTTGCACATAGTAACTTGCTTCCAAAGGGTGCAGTGATGGAAAGGGGGGAAATGTAATTTTAGAATGGAAAACCTGACGGACACTTGCTCAGCCAGGTGATCAAGGTCAATATCAAAAGTGATATATCTATCATATTGGTAGTACGTACTCTGGATATGATGTAATGAGAAGGATACTTTACCTCTGTGGTCTTTCTCCCCATAACCTCAATCTAATTGTGAGGAAAACACCAAAGAGACCTCATTTAAAGGACATTCTACAAAGTACCTGACCGATATTCCTTAAAATCATCAAGGTCATTAAAAACAAGGAAGCCTGAGGCATTGTCATAGTCAAGAGGAGCCTAAAGAGTCATGATGACTAAATGAAATGTGTTATCCTGGATGGGATCCTGAAACATAAAAGGGACATTAAGTAAAAACCAAGGAAATATGAATAAAGTATGGACACTTGTTAATAATAGTATATCAATACTGGTTAATTGTAATTACACAAATGTATCACACTAATGCAAGATGTTAGCAATAGGACAAACTGCATATGGGATATATGGGAATTCTGTGGACTATGGAGCTAAATAGTTACATTTTTTTTCTGTAAATATAAAATAGTTCTAAAAATAGTCTATTAAAAAAAACCCTCAGGTACAGATTGCTGGCACTCAGCAGCTTGGTTGTATAATCGAGAGTGCAACTGGGATGTGCTCAGGCCACTGACAGCATCTGCACCACCTGATATCTGCAGATAAGACAGGCCATGACTGTCTTAGAGTACCCTTCTGGGGAATTTTGAAAGTTCCTCTCTGTCCTAATGGTCTTTTCTTGGAGGATTTGCACTGTACACATAATCTGCCCGCAGAGAGTGGGCTCTGATTAAAGCCTACATAGCAGCTTCAGGAAGCTGAGAGTCGAAACAGATGCCCAAGAGAATATCTGAGGCTGGGAATGAGGAACTTGCCCACGTGGAGCTCTGCTGACCCAGCAGGTAGAGCAGCTTACCTGTGTGTATGGGACAGCAGTTGTACCTGGGAAACATAACAATGCTGCCTTGCCTCTGGGCTGTTTACTTGGGGCTTCATAAGGATCTAACTTGGTTGAATCAAGAAGTCCTGCCTTGAGGGTTTCACTGTATTCTTCTTCCCAGATGCCATGATCTGGCAATTTCAGGTGAGAAAGTTCTCAAACTAAGGAATTGAAGAAGGCAGGCTTGGCTCTTCAGACTCTCACCAGACTGTTGCTGCTGTTTGTGGAATTTAGATACCTAAACAAAAGCTGAAGATGCCATATATTAGTTTCCAGGAGTCATGAATAAAAAAGTCTGTGTTTTCACTCTAGAGGTGGCCAGTAGCATAGACATCTTTGCTCATAACTGGTGTGTTTTCGTCAAGACTGGTTAAGCAAGCCAAACAACCTCAACCTGATTGGTATGCCTCAAAGCAGCCATGCTAAGCACAAGGTTGACTCCATGTTCCTGGTTACCAGCCATATACAGTCACTATTTAAGAGTGACAAGTACTTCCTGATTTTTTTAATTTCCCTTTTGAATTTTAAAATTGTGAGCCTGTTATCCCACTGTTGGAAAGTAAGGTGTTAGATGCTAAATAATATAGGCCAAGGGTTCTATCCATTTTCCACATAGTTTTAGGAAAACTACTATTGAGTTATGTATTGAACCTATACCATGCCACCATAAAAAACAGAGTAGTAAAGATGGAAACAAAACATTAACAAAGAGCATAGTGTCTTCTCTCTTGGCCAACAAGAATTCACCTCACAAACAGTCTTGAAGAAAGGGGACTTGGAAACAAATTTCTCTCTAACCTTTTATTTAGTCCATCATAGTAAGCAGATATTATCAATAAAAACTAATTTCTAACTGACTTTGAGGTTCAGGGCTTTTGTGTATGCATAAGTAAGCCCAGAAGAGTTGATAAGGAATGCCTAACTCTCTATCTATTGATCTAAGGTTTGGATTTGTTGTCACCTAGAAATATCTACCTGATTTCAGCTTCTGCAGTGTACCCAACAGAGGAAATGATAAATACCACTGTGCCATTGGGGCTGTCACTTTATAGAGTGGCATGAATGATGATAAAAGACAAACACAAATTCCAGAAAAACTTGGATCGGCTTTCCTGTCAACACTACTGAAATGCAAGGTGGGAAACTATTGATGGAAAGCACTGAGTGTTCCTGATAAAATGTTATGTAACAATGACTATGCTGTCCAAAGATATGTTTCACTGTCTTTGGAAAAACAGGAATATGTCCTCCTTGAGGAGACTGCTTTTAAAAAAGATTCTCATATTTTCTTTCTAAGCAAAACCAAAGCAGAGAGAGAATGAAATTTGAAAAGTTTCAGAGAAAGTTTAAGAAATCATCAGAAACTACAAATTTATGTTTAGGAAGTTCTCTGACTACTTACTGTATTTTCCTCACTACTTGAAAGAAATTACTTAATTTAGGTTTTACAAAAGTGGCTTGGGCTATTTTGAACAGTTTATTGTGACTCAAGTACTTGCTTTCTCTGTTGCTTGATGAAGGCAGCAATACTGAATTGACTTCAAGGAAGTTAATGGGTTGTGTATGTAACCACATCAAAGGTACTTCAAGACATGGTACAAAAACATTCTTTTATTAAATTTGTTAACGTATGTAAAGAAAACAGTGCCTGAAACATAGTTAGTGCTTGAGAAATGGTGGTGACTGTAATAGACACTTTACATCCTGCCCCTTAATCCCGTAAACCTGACCTCTGAGGTTGTCAGCAACTGCCTCTGAGTTCCTATGTACATCAGCAGGTCCCTGTCTGGAGTGCTAGGCTTCCTTGGTTTCTCTGCCAAAGGGCCTTTTTAGGCACCTCCAGAATTTTTTCACTGCTTGGCAGGTGAGCCCAGAAGTGCTGGGGGATATGAGTCCCAGGAGCTACCCTCAACCAGTAAGAAATGAGATTTATGATGGTCACGCTACGCTGAATAAGCCCAATCCTGTCTGATCTCAGAAGCTAAGCAGGGTCAGGCCTGATTAGCACTTGGATGGGAGACCACCTAGGAATACCAGATGCTGTAGGTGTAAAAAATAAATAAATAAATAATAAGAGATTGTAGGCTGACAAGGTCCTTGCAATCTGTGAGGTCAACCAAGGGTTCACTTGCCTAAAAAAAATAAGTAAATAAATAAATAAATAAAAATAAAGAAAGTGGGTTTAGTGTGTAAGTACCCTAGCTTCCCTGTCCTTAGGTAGAACAATTCTGAGGCATGTTCTACAAGATTCCTCAGAGGTTCCCCTGCAGGACTGAGCTCCAGTTGCTCACAGTGGGAGTCCATTCATTAAAGCATCCTTTTTTTGTCTTCTCTCCCTTCATTATCTCACTTTCTCCATTCTCTCAACTTTGCTTCCTGGGATCACCCTCTAACTAAACTGCCAGAACTAAGTCCTTTCTTGGAGTTTATTGTTTTGGGTAATCAGAACTGAGAAAAGAATCCTTGATCTTGACCGCTGCTGAGCATGGGAAGTAGAGCCATAAAAGATTGTGGCACCAATTTCATTATCTGTGACTATACAATGAAGCCAAATAGATGCATGCTGATTTGTGGATTTATAGAAAATGACCACAGATTATTGCAGCAATAAGAAACAGGCTTTTGAGATAGTAGCTATAGCTAGAAAAAAAAATGATCACATTTACTAAAATGTAGGAAGAAGTGTTGGCTGTATTGTAACATGTAAGCAATTCCTGTGCTTATGGGCCATAAACTTTGCCACTTTCATCATGTTCCATCATGGACAGCAAAACACACACAGTATGTATTACAGAGGTCTGCAAAATTGCATGTGTTGCATGTAAAAAAAATAAACAAGCAAAAAAGCTGTTCAAGAGTTTTAGTTTGGTATAAATTCATTCCTGTAAAGGAAAATGCCATCCTAAACATTTTTACTTGCAAAACAATCTTCAAGCTATAGAGCAATTCATTTCACATGACATTTACAGAAAATCAACAAAAGTCGCTTTTATAACATGTGAATCCACAAATCATGTTTCCTCGCTATGGATATGCATTGAAATCTGAGGATTCTCCTCTGCTGCTGTCCCTAAAAGAAGGCCTTTAGAGATTATTGTTTCTATTCACATAAGTATCCTTTTCTCAATGGAAAACTTATATTATTCCCTACTGGGGCACTACCACTTTCTCCATTCCCAGGCCCACAAAGACTATCATTGACAAGGGTTGCTACCTTCTACCTTAATGCTGCCATTGTCTCCAACCTTTCATATAATACTTTACTTGAAACAAACAAAAATTTTAAAAAGAAAAAAGTCTAACTGAAGACATGGACTAAATACTAATTGAATGCATTTTAACTGTTATAAAAATAAAGGTGGAAATGTGAGTGAGTTTAATGAGTATAAATACAACAGAATCCAAGAAAATTTGATGACAGTATCCACGCTCAAACTTAGCACATCATTATTCCCTTTTAATTCTTTATCAGAAGGATTTACAGGTTTTGAGCAAGGACACAATGGTTGGCAGGCAAAGGTAAATTAAAATCTAATACTGAGGCAAGCTGTCAAATGAGTAAGGTGGAGTTGGGAGGGCAGAGAATGTGCTGTCAGTGAAATGTAGGTGAGCACAGGGTCTGGTTCTGATCCACATAGTTTGTTCACAGTAACAAAGGTATCTGGATAATGGTCAATAAGAAAGTAAATACTTGTCTTAGTCCATTTGGGTGGCTGTAACAAAATACCACACAATGTTTGGCTTAAACAACAGACATTTATTTCCACAGTGCTCAGGACAGGAAGTCTAAAATCAAGGTGCCAGCCTACTCTTGTCCTGAGAAGGCCCATTCTCTGGTTTGCAGATGGCTCTCTTATCTCTATATCTTCTCATGGCTGAGATAGGGCTCTGGTCTCTTCCTTTCCTTATAAGAGCACTAATCCCATCATGAGGGTCCTACCCTCATGAACTTATCTAAACTTAATCATGTCCCAGAGGCCTCACATCCAAATACCATCACATTTGGGGATTAGGCTTTGACATAGGAATTTGTGGGGGACACTAACTTTCAGTTGATAGCACCCCCAAAGAGATTTTTATTGAGTGTCCATCAAGCCAAAGATGACAAGGTTCTGGCCAGATCCTCTACCATAAGCTAGCCTTTCCAGAGTTGCGAACAGCCTTTAACACACAAAGTCACTCTGTGCAAGTGAGCTGAGACTGCTTCAGTTTCCTTTAGAAGAATTTGGCTTCAAGAATTATGTAGAAACTTTCAAATTCAATTACAGGAAAATAATGTTTATTTATAAGCACAATGGCCTTCGGGAGGGTGGGTCTCATTAAATCAGAATCTGGGATTTTTTTTTTATTGTGGCAAAATTCACATAAAATTCTCCATCTTATTTTATTTTATTTTTTGACAGATCATGACTCAGGCTTATTTGTACAAACAGCACAGGAGGACACCAGCCCAACACAGATAGCAGCCCAAGGTCACACCAGTCCTTCCATCCTCACATCAGCAGAAAGACTTCTACTCTGGAGCCTTTGTGGGGGCCTGGACACCTTTGAGAGCCAGAGCCTGAGCCTGAGCTGGAGGTGGAGCTGCAGCTGAAGCCTGGGCCTTGATATGAGCCTTGTCCTTGGACTTTGGCTAGCAGAGACTGAGACCCTTGGCAATATGGGCACAAGCATGTTTCCCAAGCTTGGAGTGAGCTATGTAGGCAAGTCAACTGAGCTTACGGCTGCCGCCCTTTTGAATCTTGGGCTTGATCTCCTCGGGCTTATGAGGGCCTTGATAGCCTCATCATGTGCACTCATAGCCTTGGCATCGTAGGCTTGTATCTTCTTCAGCCCCTTCTTGTTGTACTTCTTAGCAAAGCACATGTTCTTCAGGAACTTGGTGTTCACCACCTTAAGAGATTTGTATTTTTGTGATTAGGGTTCTTTATGCCATTTCAGTGCCATTTTCAGGACTGGTTGTGCATGGTGTGGTTCTTGAACTTGGCCATGTCTGCACTGAAGTCTGCGGCTCCTGAAAGACCTGAGACCAGAAGAGAAAACTAAAATTCTCCGTTTTAAAATAGGACTTCTTAATCTTTTTTCTGCCTTGGATTCCATTGGCAGTATAGTAAAATTCATGGACCCCTTCTGAGAACCACGTTTTTAAAGGTATAAAATAAAATACATAGAATCTCAAAGGAAGCCAATTACTTTGAAATTTTGTTATCAAACTTTTAAGGATTAAATATGTGGATCAATAATATATGTGTTTTTAAATTAATATATTCATAGCAAAACCTAACAGGCAGGACTAATAACTAGTATAATTTAAAACTGGTGATGAACAAAGGTGATGATTTAGCTGCAATAATTGTAGTCTGAGGTGAAAATATCTGTTGTGCCTTCTCTTGGTGGCAATGGTCTCAGTTACTGCTAATATTGCTGTGGTTTGTTGCCTAGATTCATAATAAAAGCAAATACTAAATGTTAGAAGTTTGTGAAAATAAAGAAGTAATGTTTTTCTATTCGAGTTTGTGGACCCTCTGAACTCTTAACTCTGGATTAAGAATACCGGCATGAAATGCAAACCTCTTTTGTCTGGTTGTCTAAGTTTGGAAGCAGATTGTTCTGCTAAAAGAAGGAGGGAGAAGTAGGTGGAGAGGAGATGGGCTCAGCCTGGAAGGAAGAAACAAGGTGAAGTCAGTGCAGCCATGGTGGTGAGGTGGCCATAGTGCTCTTTAAAATCAGTGATGCCTACTCTAATGCAAAAAGCTGTTTGTAGCATGCAATGTCAACCACTTCCCTGTCACTACCGTAACTCTTCAGTAAAGTCTCATATATTCTAAAATATATTATGGGAGGGGACTTTTTGTGGCCCTTGAAGAAGGGCCTTATTTATACACTTGAGAAGTGAAGCTCACTGATTACACAAGCAAATGTAGGAGTCCTGAGAACCTCAGGCCTCTGGGGAGTCACAGAAGTCCTGGGGAGGGTTCTGAACTTCTGCTGCACATGGAGGTTGGGGTTTGGGTTAATCTAAACCCCCAGTGAACAGAGGCCCCAGATGATATTCACTTACACTTGGTTTCTGTAGAACTACAGGAGGTATGAGTCTGACCCAGTGAGACCCAGAGCCCTCCCCGTCTTTAGCTGACTTCTGAAGTTTGTTTTGGAGTGGAGCCAAGGGGTAGAAACTAGGATTTGAACTAATTGAGCAGAAGCATCCTGCCTTCTCTGACCTGATCTAGAAGTGACTGTTTGCTCCAGAACTTGGATCGCTTCAACTACCATTTGCTTATTGTCTCCTGTTACCATATTTAAGACATATCCAGTATGAGAAAGATGGTGACACTGCAATTGGAGCATTGTCATGGATTTGAGGGCCTTGATTGAAGTAGTGTGGTACAGTGGCCAAGAGATTGTACTTTAGCACCTGATCTGAGTTTGAACACTGGCTCAACTGGGCTAAGTCCCTTTACCTCTGCAAGCAACAATTTTCTCTTATGTTAAATGAGGAAAAACTATGTCTGATTTATGTAGCTTGCATGAGGATTAGACCCAATAACATTTGTGAAGTTTTTAGTTTTATAGTTTGTAGTACTTTAATAATGTATTATTATTATCACCATTTATTATTATTATTATTATTATTATTATTATTATTATCATCATCATCATATAAAACTTCCCTTTACAAGAAAGGTCAGTCCTAATTGTTTTTAATTTTAGTAAAAACTAAGAAAATCCTTACATAAAAGACTGAAAATATTTACAATAAATCATCTATACTCCCTATCAATATACACTCCCACCATTTCATTTGATTTTCTCTTCCTTGCCTTCTTTTGGAATGACAGAGGTTAAATTTTTTCCAGGATGATGAAAGATTTCTTGAGAAAGCATCCTCACCCTCTGCTCTCTCCACTTGCTACCACTGTACACACATGCGCACATGCGCGCACGCACACACACACACACACAGGCACACACACACACACACACACACACACACACACACATACACAAACACACCACTCATTTCTCTTTCTTCCTGCAGTAAGAGAATCAAATCCAGGCCTCCTGCCTGGAACTGCAGAACATTACCATCATGCTGGTCCATTAAATATCATTTGAAAGTCAATTTTATCCCAGAGTGATAAGTAGTATGCGTGCTTATGTCTTCATCTACCTTAATTAGGAAAAGCAATTTGCCACACATTTCTTTAAAAGAGAAGAAAAAGTGATAAAATTTGAGCTCCTGATAGATTGAAACAGTCCATGTTGTGGTGGTGGTGGTAGAAAGATGTGAAACCACTTTCCACATCTAAATTATGACTTGTTCTAAAAACAGTCCAGCCTTATGACTTGCATGTTTTCTAAGTAACTTATGCAATTGCCCATAATTATGGAAATAGGGGTTGTCTCCTGAAAGCCAGCTCCCCCCATTTTGTTTCTCAACCCAGAATAGAAAACTCCATTCTGAGTCTATCACTGGAGATGTTTTGATCTTATCATATTTTCTGTGATTTTGTACCATTAACAATCCCAAGATTATTTTCTCACATCTCCGTTTGCCAAAATGGTTAGTGTCTGAGAGGTTACAGCTTTCTTGAACACAGGTGTTTGCTTTTCTCATTTGTTTCTTTGTACTAACCAGATTAATTTTAACTCACATGAGTGCCTCTGGCTTGAATCCTCATGATATGATGGTGGGTTTCCAATGGCTTCATATTTAGCATTTAGATGGCTTGGAAGTATCTGGAGGACCACAGGGACAAGCTTGTCAGAAGTCTTTTTGTTTGAGAAACTAAGGAGCCTCTTAAGAGAGAATAACTCCTAAAATAAGGATGAGACACAGAGGAAGCAGCCTGGTTTAAGGAGCTTGACCCAGTAGGAGAGCTCTGAACTTTAGAAGGCGATGTGATTATGACTATAAGCCTTGAGGTCACTGGCACTCTAAGCTGACCTTTGTGTACCTCTTAACTCATGTCTGGATCCTGGTGAGAGATGAGCTGTCATCCTTGCCCCTACCCCTCCCTATATTCCATTTATCAGACAGTAGTCAGATAACTATTTTCAAATCATTAATCATGTTATGCCACTTCTCTGCTTAAAAGCCTTCTATGGCTTTCCACTCCATGTAGTAGTAAATAAAACTCTTCTTTCGAGAGCCTACAGAATCCTACTTAAGCAGCTTCTCCCTGCTTCCCCCACCTCATCTGGTACTTCTTTCCCCTTTTCCATGTTTGTTTCAACCACAGGGCCTTCCTTCTCATTCTTAACCAGACCATTCCAACTCTATTGCCTTTATATTTGCTGTTTCTTCTGTCCTGGTTATTCTTACTTGGAGGATATCTTCTTACCCTCCAGTTCCCAATTTAAATATTATCTCCTTAAATCATTCTTTTCTGAGCCTTCTGTCTAAAGTGGTTACCTTTCTCATGCCCCATAACTCTCTCACATGAACATTTTTGCTTTATTTCTAGTCCTTATCACAGACTGGCATGATCTTGTTTGGTTGCTAATTCATTGTCTCTTCCCTCTTGAGGACAGAGTCTGTCTGAATTTTGCTTCTCTTTCAAAAGCAGAGCCTGAGACAAGGGTTTGGTGCAGGTGCTTTATGTTAGAAGACAGAGCTTCTCTAAGTATTACAGAAAGAAAGAGGTTGAATATAGGAAACAGAGATTGCACAAATATGGGAGGATATAGGAGACTGAAGGTCAAGAAGATTGAAGCTGGTTCTTAAAAATTCTCTAGGGAGGAGGCAGGGAGGATATGAATTGTGTCACATTTTTCTTCCATAACTTCTCAAGAATAATAACTTCTTCCAACTTCTTCCTTTCCAATCTACCATAGGTCCCTCTCATTGGAAAATTCTAACCTGTACCTACACAGTAAATTGGATTGAAGCTTGTGTAAAACTGTTCACAGTAGCCATGGCTGGAATCAGCAATTAGGCTAAATGAATATAAGGTGCCTGCACCTAGGATACTGCCTATCTTTTCATTTCTCTGTCCTAGTCCCTGAAATAGTGCCTGGTATATCATTGGTACTCAATAAGTGTTTCCCAAGTGACTGATTCACAAAAGGGCTATAAGAAAAAACTAACAGAGTTGTGACATCTAAATTGGGAACCTAGTGGCACACAAACCATATTGCTATGGGATTCCTCTAATGGAGGGTACTTCAAAAATCTGAGAGGCATTCTCCATTTGTTGTTCTAGACAGCTGCTCAAGATTCCAGTCTTTAATGGTGATGTTCAGTAGAAAGTAATAAGATAAATATGGTTCCCAGTGAGAAGTGGTGGATAGACACAGAGATATCTGAGCAAACTTGTTAAGGAACAAATGTGAAATACCCCCTGGGGCCTCCCCAGAACTATTATAGATAAAGGCAGGAGAGAGTGAAACCTTTGCTATTTTTTTGTGAGATCAATCCATTAGTACCACTGGTTTGGCTGGGGGAAACTGAAGTAATAACAATATCTGTGAGAAAATGTGTCATGTACAAAGCACCCAAGGATGAGGCAGTATGCAAAACAGAGCAACTATTAGACATTTATCCAAAATAAATAAAAATAAGCATCCACACAAACCGGTATGAAAATATTCATTGCAGCTTTATTCATAATACAGAAAAATAACCTAAATGTCCATTAATTGGAAAATAGAACAACAAGCTGTGGTATAACCATATAATGGAGTACTACTCAGCAATAGAAGGGAACAAGCTATTGATACATGAAACCACACGGTTAAATCTCAAGTATTATGCCAAGTGAAACAAGCCAGCCATGAAAGGCTACATATTGTATGATTTCATTTATAACACACCATCTTGGAAAAGGCAATATTATAGGGACAGAAAACAGATCAGTGGTTGTCAGCGTATTTAAGGGATTAACTGCAAAGGAGAACAAAGTAACTTCTTGAGGTATTGAAATGTTTTATATCTTGATTGTGGTAGTGGCTGTAGGACTAAATATATTTGTCAATCTCTTTGAGTTCTACACTTGAAAAGGCTGAATATTACTGTATGTAAAGTGTACCTCAATAATCCTGGCTTTAAAAAAACACCACCACCTCATATTTGGGCACGGGAGCAGATATTAATGAATACATATATAAGATGGAGCAGACCCATTTGGTGCCCCAAAATATTTCCTGTCTGTCAACTCACTTCTGATTTTACCTGCTGCTCCAGGGACAACTCCCTAAAAACTCGTATGTCACAGCATCTCTTCTCAAGCATGCACTCCATGTTTTTTCATTTTCTGCTTTGGAGCTTCTCTAACAGTTTTTGTGGGTGAGTTAACTCTCTGGGGTAAGCTCAATGTTTCAGGCCAAAAATTCCAGGAGGCATTTTGTATACTTTTCAGGAGGGTCCCAGTGGCACCAAGACCAAGGGACCCCAGCCCATAATGACCCAAGTGGCAACCTTGATAAAGCACCCTTACATTGACTTGTCCTTCTTCCATTTCTCACTCTCACCATTTACCCACTCCTGCTTGGTGGAATTACTTCCCAAATACCTGTGTCAGAGCCCTTGTCTCAGGCTCTGCTTTGAGGGGACCCAAACTAAGACATATTACAATGTCAGATAATATGAAGCAAATTTAAATCAAGAAGAGGAATGGACAAATAAGAGTGCAACTACAGATAAAGTTAAGAAAGGTATCTATGAAGTGGGGATCTCTAAGTAGATACTTGAACTTAACAAAGGAATAAGCCATGTGGCTCTTTAGGGGAAAATAATTTGGGGCTGAGGAGATAGTAAACCTACATATGGTACATTCTAGAAATGACAAGGAGTTCACTGTAGCTGGGGCTCAGTGAGAAAAAGATGTGGGCCTAGGGGTAGTAGAGCAAGATCACATAGGATCTCACAGGCCACAGAAAAGACTATCGATTTCATTCTGTATGGGCTAATAGGCCATGGAGAGTTTAGAGCAGAGGAATAAAAAAATAATCTGACTGATGTGTTTAAAAGGATAACTCTGGCTCTTATGCTGAGATGAGACTGAAGAGGTTAATGGTGGAAGTGGGGGAGAACAGCCAGGAACCTGTTGCAAATGTGCAGGTAAATAATGATGGTAGATGAAACCATACTGATAGTGGTAATTTCTGATGAGAAGTGGTTAGATTCTTGATATATTTTACAGATATAACTGAGAGGACTTGCAGGTGGATTGAATGTAGGATGTAAGAAAAAGTAGAAGAGTGGTATTCTAATATATATCTCATATCTTCTTTATCCATCCATCTATCCATGGACACTTATGTTGTTTATGTATCTTGGCTATTGTAAATGATGCTGCAATGAATAGGGGCACATATATCTTTTCTAATTAGTGTTTTGGATTTCTTCAGATAAATACCCAGAATGGAATTGCTGGTTCATATGGTAGTTGTATTTTTAAATTTTTGTAGAAACTCCATACTGTTTTCCATATTTAACTGCATCAATTTACAATCCCACCAACAATACATGAGGGTTCCTTTTCCTCCACATCCTCACCAACACTTGTTGCTTATTGATTCATTGATGATAGCCATTCTGACAGGTGTGAGGTGATATCTCATGTGGTTTTAATTTGCATTTACCTGATGATTAGTGATGTTGAACATCTTTTCATATGTCTGTTGGCCATTCGTAAAAAAGAATAAAATTTTGCCATTATGACAACATGGATGGACCTACAGAGTGTTAAGTGAAATAAGTCAGACAGAGAAAGACAAATATCATATGATTTCACTTATATGTGGAATCTAAAAAACAAAATAAATGAACAAACAAAATAGAAACAAACTCATAGATATAGAGAACAAACAGATAATCACCAGGTGAGAGAGGATGCTGGCGAGATGGGTGAAAAGGTAATAGTGATCAAGAAGTACAAATTGCCAGTTATAAAAGTATTCATGGTGCGTAAAGTTGAGCATTGGGAATATAGTTAATAATATTGTAATAACTATGTATGGTGTCAGATGAGTACTAGACTTATCAGGGTGATCATTTTGTAATTAGACATGCAAATGTCTAATTGCAACATAGTTATAGGTGATTCTGATACCCACTCACATATAAATGTCTAATCACATGTTGTATACCTGAAACTAATATAATATTGTATGATATCTGTATTGGAAAATAAAATAATTTTTAAAAATAAAAAAGGAAAAATAAATTTAAAAAAAAGAAAAAGGAGAAGGTTCAGCAATGACAGCAAAATTTTTGTCCTGAGCTATTTGAAGAATGGTTTTGCTTACTGCCCTGGGAATACCCAGGAAGAACAGGTTTGGATGAAGAGAATTAGAGATTCTGGTTTAAAAGATGTTAAGTTTGAGGAGCCTAATCGACATCTAAGTAGAGATCTTGAGAAACCAATTGTATATAGAAGCCTGAAGTTCAGAGGAGTCATCAAGACTAGAGATTTAAATTTGGGAGTGCTCAGCAAATAGATCATACTTAAGGTGCTGAGATTCCAGAGGAGATCACCTAGGAAGTAAGTGTAGGCAGAGAAGAGAAGAGATCCAAGCACTGGATGCTAGTTCACTCCAACATTTAGAAGTCAGAAAGTTGAGGAGTAACCAGCAGAAGAGACTGAGAAGGAACATCAAGAAAGATAAGAAGACATCCAAGAGAGTGTGGCATCTGCAAGGCTCAGAGAAGAAAATATTTCCAGAAGGAAAAAATGGTGCTGATAGTTCAAGTTAGGGTGAGGTCTGAGAATTAGTCTTGTACTTACTTATGGGAGTAATCGGTGACCGTGAAGAGAGCAGTATCAGTTGGGATGGTAAGGATGAATGCCTTATAAGAATGAGCTCGAAAGTAGAGAGAACAAGTAGAAATAACTCTTGAGTTTTTCTGTAGAGGGGAGTGTAGAAACAGGGCAGTACCTGGAAGGGAATGTGGAGTCAAAGTAGGTTTTTTGTTTTTCTTTAGAGTTCTTATATCGGAAGAAGTTTGTATGCTAATGGGGATGCTCTAGTGAGGTGGACAAATTTAACGATGTAGGAAGGGGCAGAAGTGAAGTCTTGAGTAGGCTGGGGTTGGGGGATCCGGTGCACATACAGATTGTTTTGGCTTTCAACAGGAACATGGATGGTTCATATACTATGGCAAGAGATAAGATGGAGTATGTGATCGCAGATGAAGAGAGGCCGGGAAATTTGATGGAGGATATAGAAATTCACTTCTGATTATTTCTGTTTTCTCAATGAAAAAAGGAAAATCATCAGCTGAGAGAAAGATGAAAAGGGGAGTATTGAAGTTTGATGAGAGATGGAACTAGGCAGCGTTACAGATTGACTTGAAAATTGTGCTTATGAATGTAAAGTGAGACCAATTAACACAGAGTTGCCTCAGCTTCTTGTATGCAGGCACCATGGTTTAAATGATAGAATAGGAAGTGGGTGGGATGATGGGATCAAAGCCAAGTGTGGAGGGAAATGAGGTTACAAAAGATACTAAGGAGAGTAAAAAGCTGGTGGGACCAGTGAATAAGAATTCCCAGAAAGATACAGAAATTGTTGGAGTTGGGGTATTAGAAAGAGTGATATAGAAAGGTAGGAAGTGGTAGTTGGAGAGTGGAACACTTAAAAATGAGCTTATGTTGGGGATGCAGTCATTTTTGACCATAGGAGTGAATGGCTGAGATAGGGCAGAGACACAATTGTTGGAGAAGGAAAAGTCAAAGATATGAAAAGCTAGAGTTGGCAGGATCATCTATGTTTGATATCAAAATCACCAAGAATTATGATAGTTGCAGTGGTACAGACAGGTGAGTCAGGTGCTTAGATATTCAAGAAATGAGGAGAAGGGGGAGATTAGGATATGTATAAGTGACAGCAACAAGGAGTTTTTTATACTCTACCTGTGTAATTCACTGTTTTGTATATTGTTTTTGATCAACCTGTTCTCAGCTAAGGATGCTGTGAGCTCATGGAAGGAAAAGTCCATGTTGTTATTGTTTTTGTTAATAAGCCAGTGATTCAACTATAGGTATTGGTTACTTGATTGACAGAGAAAGAGCAGGGCTACCTTTTCTTAGCCAGATGTATGTCCAGATGTGCTTCAGTCCTGGTTAGCAACCGTACTTCTCAATAATACAGTACAACCAAGTCAACTCCCTATTATGTTATACTCAGTGCTCAGTCAATGCAGGTGTCCCAGTTGAGGAGATAGTTTTTTCAAATCTACATAGGTATGAACCAAAGGTTAGGCCTGTGTAAAATTGAGAAGCAGTCAGCATTGTTTCTGATGCTTTTTAGTCTTATTGCCTACAAATTGCAGCACCCATTTCCTCAATCCTGGGACCTGATGATGGCATCGCCTTGCTTAATTTTTGCTCAAGCAGTGCTTTCAAACTTAAGTAATTACAATCACCTGAGGGAACCTTGAAAACTATTCCTGATCTACACCCTGACTCATTAAACCAAAATTATTGGGGAAAAGCCCAGGAATTAGCATTTGCCATGTTCGTCAGGTGGTTTTCAGTAGCTCAAATTTCAGAAGACCTGAACTAAAGTAGTGGTTGACAAGGTTGGACCTTTCTCAGGTGTTGTTATAATTTAACATTGACTTCTTGAATGGAATCAAGTCCAAAGGAGCAGATCTCTAATGGTGATATTTGAGGGTACCATCTGTGTTTTCACAAACCTGACAGGTGATTCTGATACCCACTCACATTTGAGAACCACTGCTCTTCCAACCTGTTAGCCCAAGCCATGTAGTGCTCCTTTTCATGTGATTGAGCTCAATGTAGGTTAACCTCATTCACTCTCTGGATCCAATGACCCCCTATGTCTGGTGCTCTTGAGTGTTCTGAGCATAAAAAATATTTGGCTCTGATGAACTATGCCAGGGTACATGGCAGCAATGGTTGTCTGTGTGTTCTCTGATAGGTAGTGGGGCAAAGGTCTTTGCATAGGGGACTGCTCTTCTTTTCACCCAAACACCCTAAACTCTCCCCAGTGGTGATCACTCCATGTTTGTTCTCAAAGCACATCTAATACATGTTTGCTCTCAAAGCTGGGCAATATGTTCTAATGTGTCTATACCGCAAACCATTTGTTTTGACAAGGGGTTTGTCTTCTGATGAGCTTCATAAACACTCACCTCTTGGTTTGTATTTTAATGCTAAAGGCCTAATAGGCTAATATCTCCTAGGTATTGCCTGGACTGTCCCACCACAGCTATCTTTTACTTTAAAAATGTCCTTAATTTGAACATATACTTAAGTAAGAGAGAAGTAAAAGTGTCCATCTTAGGCAAAGTCCCATACAAATGACTTGGAATTGCTTCCCTCACTGCTTCCTTCATTAACCCAGAAAATAAAGGTTCGATGGAATTATACAGGAGTCTTACATTGGCTGTTGATTATTTTAAAACTTGTTCTATTATTTAAAAGTAATAGAGATTGCATAGTTTTATATGATCTGATTTTTATTCAGATTTTAAAGTCATTCATATCAAATTAAAATTACTTTGGGACCTTTAAATGCCTTAAATTAAAGTTTATGATTTAATAACTAAAGGGTAAGAAGGGAATGCGAATTGACTTTATGAAACTTCAGTGATGTGGAAATTTACAGAAGATTCACAGCCTCTTCAAATTAACACTTTCTCTATTTAGCGGACACAGTGGTGATGGAGAAGGATACAGGACTGTGAGCCAAGATACCTGAGTTTCTGTCTCGGCCTTGCTGAAAGTGAGTTAGTTCAAAGAAATGAGCTAAAATACTTGATCAATGTCCTTGAGGGGCTTAGAAAATCAGAAAGCAAACATAGAGAAGATAAAGGAAAAAAATAAATGTGTAAAAGGCTGTTAATATCAAGCAATTCACAGTGAATACAGATTGCTGTATGAACACAAATAATGTTGAACTCTAGGAGAAAGATTTTCCTTTCACATTTTCTCTCCTGCCTCCCTTCCTTCCCTCATTCAGCTTCCCTTTATCCCTCTTCTTCTTTCCATCCTTCTTTCTTCCTCCCCTTACCCCTCTCTTTTATCAAGCAACCCATACCACTGATCAACAGTTTATTAAACATCTCTTGGTCTCAGAAGTATAGAAAGTACCATCCATCCTTACACCAGAACTCAAGGGATGTTGACCCTGGGTCCTGGGACTTTTAGACCCTTGCTACTGAAAACGTGATCCTTGGATCAGCAGCATTCTCATCACCTGGAATGAGAGCTCTAGAGCACTACCCCAGACTTAAAGAATCAGAATCTGCATTTTAACAAGTTCTCACATGATTCAGGTGCACAATAAAGTTTAAGAAGTAGTTTTAGAGGTGGTGACCTTCTCTACCAAGGAAGGTTCTGAAGGGCTAAGGGAATATGCCCACTCAGAACATGCCCTCCTTCTAGAACACTCTCTGGGTTTCTGGGCCCCTAAATTCCCTCCTCAAAAGTCCTGAACCTGCTTCCAGGGCTTACAATAGGCTGACTGCATAGCCAGTATCTGTTCTTCTAAGCCTGAGGGGTGCCCGAGTGTCGGTGTTTAGAGGGCAGAAACAGGGAGGTCTATGAGAGAAACTTGGCAAGGAGGCTGAAATATCCACATCCATGTACCCATTGCAGCTCAATATAGGATGGACCTGTAGGTGGATAATGAAGAAGGATGTCTGAGTGGTAGCTCTCTGCTCCTCTAAATTCCAGTGTGGAACTCCAATGAGCCCCCAAATTCTAAATCCACATCTGACCTTCCAAGTTGTTATGATAGTTTATTTGTCAAGATAAGGGGAAAGAAGCTTTTTAATTTAAACATATTTAGCTTAATATATAACTTTCAAACATTCACACACATGGTATGTGGACTTCCACTTGTACTCTTGGCTCAGTCCTGCAGATGTTAGGGGCAAGCCTGCTGGTGGTGAGGGAATGTTTGAGGTTTTCTAGCACAGCATGCCCTATTTGTCTTCTGGAGACACACAGAGCAGTGCATCTGCCTAGCTCTCTTCCTAAAGCTACATTCCTTTGAGTGCTTGTAGACTCTTCCTAAACCTTGAGGCCTTCTATTTAGGGGATTTCTTCATAGGAGCTATTTATCCATCCTTTAACCAAATCTTCCTCTGACCTCTCTTCAGTTACGTGCTCTCTCTCTCTCTCTCTCTCCCTCTCTCTCAATACTTGTTCACTATAGTTCCTTAGAAAAAAAAAACAAAAAAGCAGAGACAGCTTGGGCATTTCCCCCCACCGCGCGCACGCGCGCACACACACACACACACACACACACACACACGCACACATGAGACAGTTAGGGGTTAATGAGCTTTGGGGAGTACAGGAGGCATGTTCCACATTTCAGCAATTCTAAGACACCTCCCACTAACAAGTAAGTGTGCCTCATACAGCCAGTGGGGTAGCAAGAATGTAGTTGGTGGCTTTATTTTTCTTCTCAGGATGTCTCAGAAAATAGCCCTGCATCTGGCAACAGATAGTGTCTTAGATTCAATGAGATTCACTCTTTTGGGGTTAAAGCTCATAATAGAAGTAACATTTTCTCCTAAACACCTGCCCAATCCATGATGGAGAGCACAATTCCTCCAATTTAGCACCCAGCATCCTGGTCCCATCTTCGAAATTCTTATTTGCTAAAGGCAATGTCCAAGAATTCAAATTTTTAGCAAACACAGTCCCTATGTGGCCTAGTTCTGTTTCTATCCTGTGTCATGCTTGTCCATTAGCTGTACAGACTCTGGCGACTCACGAATGGCTTAGAACTCATGAAATCCCTCTATTAAATTTAACAAATATTTATTAGGCATCAGATTTGCATGTAGGAATGTAATTGACACTGGGAACCCACCAAAGTATAAGACACAGTTCCAGTCACAAGGAGCTTGGAAAACTTTTCTGTTTTATGTAAAGTTAGGACTGTCATTAATATAACTTAGTAATATCTATTTTGTTTCATGGGTAGAGTCCTGTGTTGGAGAGAAAGTAGGCACAAAACAGAATACAGATAAGTGATGCTATACCTATTAGTTAAGCACAATGTATTGAATGTATCCCTAGTTACAAAATAAAACATTCTAACAATCCCAACTACAATTACAATAAATTTGTCTTTATGAAAGCCCATCAATTTAAAGCCTAGTAAAAATAAATTCAAGCCACCAAAAATGAGCTTTTGATCTCATGTGAAAGAATTTCTAAGACTCACAAGGATCTATTACTAAGATGAAGTCTATATAGCTACAATTATGTGATAATGGGGAAAATATCTATTTATGCTGTATTATCTGAATAAAAGATAATTTAACTTAACTAATTTTAATTTCTTTCTAGCCTGAAATTACTCAGTTATTTGATTATGTGTTGTACCCCAAATTTGGAGTAATCGTTTGGCCTTGGCTTTCTTTGACGTAGCTTGGGTGTGGGATTAGAGATGTAAGTAGTGTTCTTTTTGTTAAATTTCATGCATAGCTTCTGAGATCTAACATGCTGGCTGATGTCCCTGGACAGAGCATATAAACCCATCTTGACAGTGTTGTCAGTTTCTCTGTGGAAGCTATGAGCCTCTGAGGAAGAATTTGTTAATTAAATGGCTTTTAGTCATAAAGTTTAGTGAGACCGCTTTTAAGATCTATTTGGAAAATTAATGGAATATCTATTTTCTTTTTACACTGTCTCCTACCCCTGTCTGTCTGTCTGTCTGTCTGTCTGTCTCTCTCTCTCTCTCTCTCTCTCTCTCACACACACACACAGACACACACACACACACACACACACACACACACACACACACACACACACAGAATCCTTCTATCACAGAGAAGAAACAAAGCTGTATTTGTGATTTCTTATCAAATAGAAACTAATGATTAAAAACCCCTCCCAGGCTGAAGTCTGGGGAAGAGGGAGTCTGCCTATGTTCACTAGGAGGAAGGTAAATTTCTCATTTATAGAAATGCACCAAAGCTGTGGAAGACCTTCCACCTTTGTCTGACAATAGCCTATATACCCTCACTCCAGTTCTTCACTATCTACCTCCCCTCCTGATGCTTTTCTCACCTTTGTTCAACATTCAGAAGAGACCTAAATGGCCTTACCTTGAAATTCTGGGCCCCCAAAGCAGATTTCAAAAATGGATGCCATCTTGTTTTTAGGATTGTGAAATAAAACTACACTTGACCCTCCCACTGCCAGGGCCTCTTTTTTGAACTCTTTGGGCAATGCAAAGACTTCATTGCACCAAATTCTCAAAGATTTCAAGTGTGGGGTCACTGAAAACAGTCCCAAGCCTGGTATTTTTCTGCTTTTTACTTAATAGGAGATCACTGTTGTACCAAAACTCTTTGGCCAAGAAGTCCTGTTCTCGGGCTGCCTGGTTTGGTGTGTGAGCTCCTAATATACAGGCTGTGACTAACTAGGGGAGACTCTGGGCCTGGTCTTCACTCTGTACCACAAACAGCCTTTTTCAGTTCATACCTGCCAAATAGGCAGCCAAGAGGGTGGTTTAGGAAGTAGAGAAAAAGTGAAAAGGCAACAAGGTGAGCCAACTGTCTGACCTCTCTTCTTTTTCTTGCCCCTGATGACTTACATTTTTTTCCCAGACAGCTTCCATTTTGGTCTACCAGCCACTCTTAAGAACAAAAGTGCACAGTTTTGCACAAGGGCAACTGCTCTGCATGTCAGGGTTGAGGGCAAATTAAAATAATGCTGAGACTAAGTGCCGTCTCTCTAAGAAGTAACTCAACCATGTGGCATGTAAGTGGGGGAGGAGGTCCAATCTAAAATCAACAAAAAATCAAACTTTTCCACTCTCAACTTTACATTTTCTTGTTGACTCAGGCTTGTATTATCTGTGTGTGTGTGTGTGTGTGTGTGTGTGTGTGCGTGCGTGAGCGCACACACACACACACACACACACACTTTCTCAATGCAGAAATTGTCTCTACAGTAACCTTTGTTGATGACTATTCAGACCCTGCTTAAATGCTAGTGATGGGGATCTCATTCTCTCATGATATTTCCCATTTGTCTACTATACAAATAGCCCAGACAACAACTTGTAGGCAATAGGTTTAATGCTATGAGCTCAGCCAACCCAGCCCCTCTGAGGACCACAGGCTTGGACGAAAAAGGTTTTGACTTTTAAGATGAAATGGTGAAGCCAGTTGTCTTCTAGGTCTACCACTCTCTGATCTGGAATAGCTGTTAATTCTCAGAAAATCTAATGGTCTTCATGTGTTTAATGTAAACAATTCTATTGTGCTTTAAATTCTGTTACAACCATATTTGCTTCCTTCTTTGTTAAAAATTGTGTTCTCCTGGTTTTCTTTGCATCCAACTAGACTAAATTAGAAAGTCTTTAAGTAACTCTGAATAAAACATTTTCAAATGAAAGAAGGTGGAAGTTGGAGTCATACAAAGGATATTTGAGTTAGATTTTCCCAGTAAAGCTTAGAGGCTATAATATCTTTTTGCCATATTTTATTTTTAGTTTTCCTTGGGCATTCGTTTTGCTCTGTTATCCTGTAGGCTATCTCAGCTATTTTTCACTAATGGTTCTGATGACTTTTCTGTTGAAAGAATTTATCAACTAAGACTCTTTCTGAATGTCAAAGATTCAACTTCAACTGTCTTAAGGGAAAATTAGAGAAAATGCTGGTTTATGTAACAGAGAAGTTCAAGGTAGAGGCTAGTTTCAAGTAAGGCTTAATTCAGAGGCTCCAATGCCATCATTGAAACCTATTTCTCTCCATCTGGAGGCTCTGCCCTATTCCCCTCCATCCATTGGCTTAGTTGTCAGACTTCACAAGGTGGTAGGACACTGGCAGTGGTTTCTCATTATATTCTCAATTCCAAATCTTGCTAGTCCAATCAGAAGGAAGCTTGAGGCTTTGACAGGAGCTACTAGAAGGCAAGCACCTTCTCTTTCTCTTTTCTATACTCTAGTGTGAGAGATGGAACATCATCTAGACCATTTAGATTTAGGTTTGAGGGAGGGATCTATGCCCAAATAGAAATCTGGGATGTTTCTGGAAGAGGGGTAGGGGATACCGGGAAGCAAATTGAACATGTCTGTAATGTTGACATTTATTAATTCTTTTCTTGGATGTTTCTACACCCTCAGTCAGACTCATACATATATATACATAGGAAACAGCCAGCATTGGCAGCTACAGCTTCAAATTCAGAGGAATAACTCAGGAGCTTTCCTGGAAAAGAATAGAAGTTCGAGTTTTGAAGAGTTTTGAAATCAGTGGCAACATAGGGAGGGTGGTAGAAGGCATTTCACTCTGGGTGGTGGGGAGAGGAGAAAAATGAGGAGACTCAGAGGACACAGTATGAAAGTGATTTCATCACACTGTCTTCCAAAACTGAATAATGATAACAATGACAACAACAACAACAACAACAACAGTATTTTGCAATAATGTATACTGAGTGTAATGTCGTATACTACCTAGGTACTTTACATGTATTAACTCATTTAATACACACAACAACCCTATGAATTCAAAACAATTATTATCATCATTATCTCCATTTTACAAGTGAGGAAATCAAAGCCCAGAGAAGTTAAATAAATCACCTGAAGAGGACTCAAATGAATAAAATCAGAAATAAAAGAGGAGAAATAACCACGGACTCCACAGAAATACAATGGATCATAAGAAAATGCTACGAGCATTTATATGCCAACAAATTGGACAATCTGGAAGAAATGGACACATTCCTAAAAACATACAATCTCCAAAGACTGAGTCAAGAAGCAACAGAAAATCTGAATCGACTGATTACCACCAATGAAATAGAATCAGTAATCAAAAACCTCTCAAAAAACAAAAGTCCTGGACCAGATGGCTTCATAGGTGAATTTTACCAAATATTCAAAGAATTATCACCTATTCTTCTCAAACTATCCCCCAAAATTCAAAAAGTGGGAAGACTCCCTAACTCCATTACCTTGATTCCAAAACCAGACAAAGGCATTACAAAAAAAGAGAAAACTATAGACCGATATCTCTTACGAACATTGATGCAAAAGTCCTCAAAAAAAATATTAGCAAACCGAATTCAGCAATACATTAAAAATATCATACACCATAATCAAGTTGGATTTATTCCTGAGAAGTAAGGTTAGTACAATATCTGCAAATCAATTAATGTGATATACCACATTAACAAATCAAAAGAATAAAACATATGATCATATCAATAGATGCAGAAAAAGCACTTGACAAAATCTAGCATTCATTTATGATAAAAACTCTCAGCAAAATGGAAATAGAGGGAACATACCTCAACATAATAAAGGCCATATATGACAAACCTACAGCTAACATCATACTCAATGGGGAAAGGTTAAAAGCATTGCCCTTAAGATCAAGAACAAGACAAAGATGCCCACTTTTCAACATTTTATTGGAAGTGTTAGCCACAGAATAAGACAAGAAAGGGAAATAAAAGGAATCCAAATTGGAAAGGAAAAGTAAAACTTGTTATTTGCCGATGACATGATACTATATATGGAGAACCCTACAGATTCCACTAAAAAACTGTTAGCACTTATCAATAAATTCAGTAAAGTAGCGGGATACAAAATAAATATTCAGAAGTCAATGGCATTTTTATACATTGATGATGAACTTTCAGAAAGAGAAATTCATAAAACAATCTCATTATAATTGCATCAAAAACTATAAAATACCTGGGAATCAAATTAAGCAAGAAGATAAAAGACCTGTTTTCAGAAAATTATAAGTCATTGAAAAAAGAAATTGAAGAAGATACAAATAAATGGAAGCATATACCATGTTCATGGGTAGGAAGATTCAACATTGTTAAAATGGCCATACTACCCAAAGCAATCTATAGATTTAATGCAGTCCCTATCAAAATACCAATGGCATTTTTCAGAGAGTTAGTACAAATAATTCTAAAATTTATATGGAGCCATAAAAAACTCTGAATAACCACAGCAATCTTGAGAAAGAAGAACAAAGTTGGTGGTACCACACTACCTGATATCAAACTATACGACAAGGGTACGGTGGTCAAAACAGCATGGTACTGGCATAAAAACAGATACATTGATCAATGGAACAGAATAGAGAGCCCAGAAATAAATCCATGCCTATATGCTCACTTAATATATGACAAAGGAGGTAAGAATATGCAATGGGGTAAAGACAGTCTCTTCAACAAATGGCATTGGGAAAGTTGGACAGATACATGCAAAAAAAAAAATAAAGAAGAAGCTGGACCACCTTCTTACATCATATACAGAATAGCCTCAAAATAGATTAAAAACTTAAATGTAAGACCCAAAACCATAAAACTTTTAGAAGAAAACATAGGCAATAAACTCTCTGATATTACTAACAGGAATTTCTTTTCACATATATCTCCTCGGGCAAGGGAAACAAAAGAAAAAGTAAACAAATAGGATTACATCAAACTAAAAAGTTTTGTACAGCAAAGGAAATCATCAACAAAACAAAAAGACAACTGACTGTTCGGGAGAAGATATTCACTAATGATACATCTGATAAGGGATTGATATCTAAAATATATAAAGAACTTATACAAGTCAACAACAAAAAACATAAACAATCCAATTTAAAAATGGACAGAAGACCTGAACAGATACTTCTCCAAAAAGGAAATACAGATGGCCAATAGACACATGAAAAGATGTTCGCAGTCACTAACCATCAGAGAAATGCAAATAAAAAACATAATGAGATATCACCTCACACCTGTCAGAATGGCTATCATCGATAAATCAGAAAACAACAAGTATTGGGAAGGATGTGGAGAAAAGAAAAGCCTCATACATTGTTGGTGGGATTGAAATTGGTATAGCTGCTGTGGAAAACAGTATGGACGTTTCTCAAAAAATTAAAAATGGATATACCTTTTGACCCAGCAATTGCACTTCTGGGTATTTATCCAAAGAAAACAAAAACAATAATTTGTAAATATCTATTCACTCCAATATTCATGGCAGCACAATAACCAAAATATGGAAGCAACCTAAATGCCCATTAACAGACTATTGGATAAAGAAATCATGGTTCATATGTACATTGGAATATTACTCAGCCATAAAAAAATCAAATCCTATCATTTGCAATGACATAGATGGACCTAGAGGTTATTATACTGAGTGAAATAAGCCAAACAGAGAAAGATAAATACCATATGATTTCACTTATATGCGGAATCTAAGGAACAAAAAGAACAAACTAATCAAAAAGAGACTAACAAATATAGTGGACAATTTGGTGACAGACAGAGGGGAGGTGATTGGGGGCTGGGAAAATTGGGCGAAGGGTTAAAGAAGTATAAATTAGTAGTTGATAGTTGGTTACGGGGATGGAGAACACGGCAGAGGGAATGTAGTTAGCATTAATATAATGGCTAGGTGGAGGGCCAGGGGAGGGAGGGAGCAATTGGGGGTATTGTTTTCTGAACTATATAGATATCTAACCAATGTACTGTATACTTGAAACTAATTTAAGTAAATAAATTTAAAAATAAAAATAAATAAGTAAATAAAATAAATCACCTAAGATCACAGTGCTAGTAAGTGCAGAACTAAGAATTAAACTCTAATAACCCTTAACTCCCATATTTTAGTGTCCCCAATGAATATACTGAAATGACAATACCCTGGTGGCCCCAGGGACAGAAATATGGCTGACAGAGTGGCTCAACCTTTCTCTAGAGCTGGCAGCCTAAAGGACCCAGAAGAAGGACGGAAGAATGAGAGAAGAAAACCTGATTTCCTCACTACTAAGGTGAGAAGGGGACAATTATGTCTCAGATATACACTAAAGTATCAAGTTTTCTGTATTATAAACAAAGTGGCAGGGACTGCAGGGTGGAGATTAACTATGAGTTTTCTGCCAGGCTTGCAACTAACGTGCAGTGTAACTGTGGACAAGTCGCTTAGCCTCTCTGTGTCTTAATTTCTTTTTTTTTTTTTTGTGAAATAAAGATGACTACTCCTTGCCTCCTTTGGTGTATCATTATGGAGATTAAACAAGATAATGTGAGCTGAAACACTCCATATAGAGAACTTCCATTCATAATTATGTTTTCTATAGGCACATAAAAGCTTATTTGCAGTAATTTATGGTATCGACATTGAAGTGCTTTTATTAAAGAAAAGACTTTTTTTCTAAAGAGTACTTTATAATATCTTCTAGACATAGCTTGCATTTTAAAAATTACACGTTCAATGCAGATAATTTAGAAAACAAATACGAATATAAAAAGAAAACAGTAAAATCACCCAGAAAAATCTACTCAACATTTTGTTTAATATTTTTTCAGTTGGTTTTCTATGACTGTCTATACTTTTTAATTTTTTTTAAAAGCTAGTAGTGTTTTAATTTAATATTTTATCTTACAAACATATACTGTGTTTAGTCTTTTGCAGCCCACTTTTTTCCATTTAATTGATTATGAATATATTTTCTTGTCATTAATCTTATAAAACAGTGATTTCCATATGTTTTGATCATGACTCATAGTAAAAAATACATTTACACTGCTACTCAGTAAACACACACACATACTTGTACATATAACTAATACTTGCCCTTAGTATATATAGTGCACTCTGATGTTTTTCTATTCCACATTATAATAAAATAATATTTAATAGAGTACATTATTTTATGATTCGCTCATTTATTACATGACCCACATATAGATCAAAAGTTGTAGTTTGAAAAACACTAAGCTACAACATCAGTTTTATTGCATAGATGGCAGCCCATTTGTAGAGAGATATCATAATTATTTAATAGATCTCCAACTGTTGGACTTTTATACATTTTTAATAATTCTCATTCATTCTGTTCTTCATTAAATTGTTTAAGAAATAGGTATTGAATGTCTACTATGTGCCAAGTACTGTTCTTAGTGCTGGGAACACAGTGGTGAACTAGGCAGATGAGGTTCCCATGTTATTGCACTTACATTCTATAGAGGCTGGGGAGACAGACAATACACATATCTACAGACAAGGAAACACCAAGATAATGTGATGGGGAGTGATGGGGTGGGATCTTTTTTAAGCAACAGCTAGAAAAGTCCTTTCTGAGGGGGTGACATTTAAGCTGGTATTTCAGTAACAAGAAGATATTGTTGAACTACTTTTTGAGAAGATCTGTGGTAAGAGAATCTAAGCTGAGAGGACAGATAGCAGAAAGGTTCTAAGGTGGTCAAGAGCTTGGCACATTTGAAGATGAAAAGGATGGCCAGTGTGATCCTAGAACGTGAATGAGGTGGAAGAGAGATGGTCATAAGAGATGAGGTTAAAAAGGTTGGCAGGGTTTAGATCATCCAGGACCTTCTATTACAAACATACTCTATCTTTGCTTACATCTACAGATATGTCTTGAGGGAAAAGTTCAAGAAGCATCTTGAACAGCAACAGTTGTGAGAGGAGAATATTCAGTGGCAGGAAGACTGAGAAGCTGACCTGTTTTTCTGAATGAGGATTTCTGTGCTAAAGAAGATCCAAGTTCTGTTAGAGGAGCATGGTCCTGGCACAGCACCTTGTTCTGTTCCAAGTAAATCTTTCACAGGGGATTTTAAGCTTCCAGAAAATAGGGTTTTTTTCTAAATTACTGCCCATGTCTTTAGCACCCAGCACAATGCTTGATCCATAGTAAGTATTTAATACATGTTTGTGAAGTAAACAAAGGAATATAAAGACAAACCCCTGTAAGCAAAGGATAGAGGTAATTTGTGACAAATTATTACCACAAATTTATATTTTCTCAAATGTGACCCTCTATCCTCATGCTAATGGGAGAAAGACCTTCCATGTAGGAAAGGGACAGTATTTCTTTCTCTCCCCTCTGGTGAAGTCACAAGTAATCTCTCAAAAGGCATTATTTATTTTACTTGGTCTTTTTTTTTAATGAAATAACATAATGAGTCACCAGCTGTTTGTTTGTTTGTTTGCAATGGAAAATTATAACACATTGCAATTTCAATTGTAAGAAACAGATGTTGAAGAGTCCTAGAAATCTGACTTATCCACATCAGGGACTCTGTTGTGTATTTAAATAAATTGATGGGGTTATTGGAAGCTAGATTGTTTGTTTCTTTAAGGTTGCTCATTGCATTGAAGAAGGGATGGTAGGGAATGCCATTGGAACAGACGGTCCCTGAGGAGATGCCAAAAGCCTTCCCCTGCCCTGCTTGCTCATCGCCATCATCACACATGCCCTGGATAAACATTGATGGAACGTACAGAGACATTTTTTCTGGGGGTTAATGAATGCTTCCCTTGACTATTTTCCACTTTCTAAGTAAATGATCTAGGTCCAGTTCTTTGGAATATAGAAGACTTTCCAAAAATCAGTGCAGGGCAGAATATGAGGAATAAGGAGAGATCAACTTAATATCTCCCTGAGGAATTTGAATTTACAAGTGTGGTCACTGGATAAGAAAACCGCTCTGGTCTTCATTTAAATAATTTTCCTCCTGGGAAAAAAGACTTGTCTATAGAGGGAGGCTTCTTTTTCTTTTAACAAAATTGCCCTCTATCTTGTTTTGAGTTTTTTTATAGAAGTATAGTATTCACACAGGAAGTGAGCAAATCATAAGTGTACAGTTTGATGGATTCGCAAAAATTAACACACCCATGAAACCAACACCCAGATCATGAAACAACATGACCAACACTCAAGAAGACCCCTCATGCCCCCTTCCAGGCACCTCTCCCATCAAAGCTAATGAATAGTTTGTTTGCGAACACAATAGATCAGTTTTGTCTGTTTTTGAACTTAATATACACTGTTCTTCTATTACCTGTGGTTTCACTTTTTGTGGTTTCAATTACCAATGATCGACTACATTCTGGAAATATTAAATGGAAAATTCCAGAAATAAATAATTCATGCATTTTAAATTGTGCACTTTCTTGAGTAGTGTGATGAAATCTTTCACTGTCTTGCTCTGTCTTGCCCAGTACGTGAATCAACCTTTTCTTCAGTGTATCCTTGTTATATGTGCTACCAGCTACTTAAGTCACTTAGTAGATGTCTCAATTATCAGATTGAATGTCACTGTATCACAGTGTGTGCTTTCAAGTGACCCTTATTTTACTTAATAATGGCCCCAAAGCACAAGAGTAGCAGTGCTGACAATTCAGATAGGCCAAAGAGAGGCTGTAAAGTGTGTATATGTATGGGAAAAACATAGTATATATAGGGTTCAATACTATCCTTGGTTTCAGGCATCCACTGGAGGTCTTGGAATGTATCTCCTGTGGATAAGGGGGACTAATGTAAATGGAATATTGTAATATGCACTCTTTTGTGCCTAGCTTCTTTCATTCAACATCATGTTTGAAAAATTCATCCAAGTTTTTATATATAGTTATAATTCAGTTATTCTCATCGCCATATAGTCATTCATTGTGTTCATCTACCACAGTTTATCTTTCCTTTCTACTTTTGATAAGCATTTGGATAGTTTGCAGTTGTTTTTTTTTTTTTTTTTTTTTGCTATTCCAGCCAATGCTGCTTTAAATATGTTTCTTGGTGAACATGTGGAATTACTGGTTTGTGTACATCCCACTTTAGTAGATGTTGCCAAACAGTTCTCCAAAGTGGTTGCACCAATTTACACTCCTATTAGTAGTGCAGAAGAGCTCTGGCTTCTGTTATTTTGCTGTCAAATTATCCCTCTCTACCCCCCATACATTAGGTAACTTTCAGCTGCTGCCACTGTGACTATCTAAAAGTGTGCTGTGACAGGATTTCACTTGAACAAGGCTATACTTTCAAGCTGTCTTTCCTACTCTCTCTTAAGCAGTATACTTTCTGTAGCCACAGCAGTGCGGACCACTCAGCATCTGTTCAGGTATGAAATTAATCTTTACATAATGCTGGCTGGGATTGGAGAGGGTGCAAATAGAGGAAACCTTTCTGGTTATTGGGACTTATTTTTTCAGTATTATAGTCTCAAAATGTCCCTGATTCCCTGGCTATTAAAGCTTACAGAAGGAATGAATGAGAGCTAAAGTTGCTTTCTGCAAAGGAACATAAGCAGATGTTAAAGAAAGTTAAGAAAATCAGTATGAATTGTAAATGTGGTTGGATTGTATGGGTTAAAATCATGGCTCCATCAATTATTATGTGACATTAATCAAATTACTTAATATCTCTGTGCCTCAGTTGCCTCAGCTACCGAGTGGAGCTATTAGTAACGTCTACCTCACAGGGGTTGATTTGTGAGGACATATATGTGAAGCACTTAGAAGATCTCCTGGCATGTGGTAAGTGCTATGTGAATGTTAGATGTATTAGTGCCTTTCTTAAGTCTTGAACCTTAGAAGTAAGGGCTGAGACAGATTCTTATTCAAGTTCAATTGAAGGGTATTTTCAGGAGATAGGAAGGGCTGAGAAGCAGGAAAGGACAGGGGAAGGAGCTGAGCAAGGATATTGTCCAGCTAGAGTCCAGCTTTAGCCTAATTCTATGGTGGCTCTCGGAGCATAAGTGACACCAGAGTTGTCCTACTTTGAAGCAAAGGGGTTGGCTTTTTATACCCTTATTTTAGTCAGTCATTGGCTGTGGACTACTAGGGGTGAAGCACTCTTGGAGTGGAAATTATGCTCCTGTCATCTGAGGCCAGTCTTTCAGATAAGGGGGCAGCTGTGAGCTCTTAGTGGCCAACAGCTCAGAGTAGCTGTGGGTTGGGCACACCTGTCTAAAAGGAGATCTGGGTAGTCAAGTTAGAAGAGCCACAAGATCAGTGAAAAAGGAAGTCTTAAAGGAAAGGCTAGTAGCTTCCTGGACATTCTTTGTCAGGAACAAGATGTCCTCATGTGCTCATAAGTATTAGAAGTCTGTGCCTGTATGAGTGGTGAATGTGTAAGTGTACAACTCCCACATCAGCAGCTGCCTTGATACAGGCTTAAAGTATTAAGGCTCCCCATGTAATCTTGTCAGCAGGCCCCTCCTTAGCCCTGCTTCTTAGGACATTTACCTTTCTAGACCACCACTTTTAATATCAGTTTTTCTCTGCCTTATGGCTATTTTTATCTCTGTGGGAGAAATGAAAAGAAATTACAGAAGACATCATCTATTTGAGGCTCAATGGATCTATGGTGCTTCATAGTGAATTGTCACCATACCACCAGCTCATGACTTAATCAGCATTTAGATAATCTGCCCCTCTCTGTGGCATCTTGAAGCAAGTCAGCTTTGCTAGATGCATGCTTGGTTTCTAGGAGGTGGCTCTGCCAGTTGTGGCTCTTTCAGTAGCCAGATTTCCACACACACAGGACAAGGCAACATTACAGCAAGATGAGTCACTGTTTGGACAAATAGTAAGAAGCTTACTTTCCTGACTCTGCACATGGGGAATGGAGAGGGCAGCCTCTGAACACCCCAGTGATGATGGGGTTGGGGTTTTAATGTACACAAGGGAGCCAGTCGCACACTAGCATATGTGTTTCCCAATTTTAATCCAACAAACTGGGAGAGATGCTCCTCAGCCTGCCTGGGAGGTCAAATCTCAGAAAGGAATATAGGATGTACAATAGCACTAAGCTGAAATCTGAAACACTTACCATCTCCAATCACTGATTTGTTAGATAGTAAGCAGTGTGTTCATTTGTTCATTCATTCATTCAACTGGTATTCAGCAAATATCCTCTATATGCTAATTTCTATGCTCTATGATATACCTATCAAGGAATCAGGCACAAAATAAATAACTGTAATTGTGATAAGTGCTAAAAGGCCAAATCTCACAGAAATTAGGAGATGTAGCACATTTTTCACTACTACCAGGAGCAGAGTTAGGAAATTTTTCTAGCATAAGGACTGTTGCTTCTGACACACACAAAGCCCACAGGCCAAAAAGACCAAAGCCAAAAAAAAAATTAGATTTTGCATCCAGTGCTTTGGATACAATGAATGACCACATGAATGCCTGCCAGTTTGTTCACACATTCATTTGAGAAACATCTGAACACCTTCAGGATGCATCAACTGGACTCATTTTTGATTCCTCAAGATTATTTTCATGATTTGTATAGTGGCTGCTCTTCTGGGTAGGTGAGAAGTTAAAAGGAAAGCCTGATGAAAAATGAAATGATTCTATCAAGAAAAATTGCTCATTGTGGTTCCTAAACCTTTTCCCCAAGGATGTTTTATAGCAGGTAGTGAATTTTCACGTGCTAAACAGGGGGTTTTATTTGTCTTTACCCGTGTTGGCCAATGTCCCATGCGATTGTTGGTCACTATGTGACTCAGTGGTCAAAACGAAACCCATAAGACCTGACTCCTAAGGACTGTGCTTCATCATCAACTGTGACTTCCTCATTTCTTTTTATGGATTGTGAATTTGGCCCTTTAGAATGGCATTGAATGAAGCTGGTGAAGCATTGATTCAGTGTAGGAGGCAGCATAGGCCAGAAAGGCAGTGCAATATACTGGCACAGCAGCAACAAGAGTAGCAGCAGCTACAGTAATAGTAATAATAGCAATAGCAATAGTAACAGTAATAGTAGCAATAGAAGCAGTAACCATTTATTGTACATGTCAGCCACTATATTCAGTACTTGTCTGGATTATCTCATTTAATTCTCTCAACAGTTCCAGGATGTAGGTTCTGGTATTATTCACCAATAGAGGTCAGTTAACTTGTCCAGGATCACAATGGTTTAAGTAGCAGACCCTGAACTGAAATCAAGGTCTGTCTAACTGCAAAACATATTCTCTTAATTACTTTGCTTGATCATTTTTCAAGAAAATGAGTTTTGGCCTAAAAGAAAAATAAAACTTCCAATTGAAGCTCTATGACCATAGTGAAGCTATTTAAATGCTTTGTCTTTTAATTTTCTTTTCTGAAAAATGGCCCAGCGGCATGGTGAGAATTAAATGGATTAATTAATTTGAATTCTCTGACACAGAGTACCCACTCAATAAATGAGAGTTTTCTTTTTCTCTGTGAAAACACTTGGATTTCCTTGCAAGATGAAAATCAAGGAAGAATTAGCTTAAATTAAAGCTTTCCAGAAGTCTGACACTAACACTGCCTTACTTTTCCCAGCTCTGGAAGGAGGCTAGTGAATATCCCAATTCTCAGCCAGGTGCCCACGCCTGAGTACGCCCTGATCCTTTCCAGGAAATGGTGGCAGGTGACTATTTCTGTTAAATAAAGTAACAGATGTGAAAACACAAGCCAAAACATTGCCAATTGAAGATTTAGTCTATAACCATGTGAAACTGTAGTTAGATTGAGAGAAGAGAGCTAAAAAACACTAGAGCTGTAGGCTAGTGAAAATTTTCACTTTTGATGATAGAGCTCCTGACAGTTTGAGAGACTCCTTCCCTGATTGATTATTGAAGCTTCCAGAGAGTGAGCCCAGTGACTTCTCTTCTGCTATGTTATGATTGGGCACTAAGTCACACTTCTACCCCCAACCTCTATGGCACTCACCAACTGGTTTTCCTGCCAGCTTTCCAAACCAGGGTACAGTCATATACCCACAAACCTGCTGAGAGCTTCTAGCAATGGAGGCTACTTGAGGAGTACTTAGTCAAGGCCTGGGTTTAAGCCATGGCTTTACCTCAGGCTGGGCAAAACTCCCTTTGACTTGCAATTGTATTTAGTTTTTTCAAAAACCGCTTTTGGCTTTATAGTTGCTCTATTATACATAAATGTTCTTTTGCTTGTCTTTATTATTTTCTTCCTTCTACATTCTTTGAGTTTAATTTGCTGTATTTCTTCTTACTTCTTGAGATGAACACTGAGATTATTGATTTTTAATCTTAATATCTAGTTTACGAATTTGAGGACATAAATTCCCCTATAAGCATGGTTTTAGCTGCATCCACAAGTTTTGCTGTGCTGTATTTTCACTATCATTTTGTCTAAAGCATTTTCTAATTTTTACTCTAATTTTTTATTTTGCCTAAAGGCTATTTAGACATGTAATATTTAATTTCCAAATATTTGACAATATTCTAGTTATACATATTTTTTAATTGGTTTCTAGCTTAATCAACTGTGGTCAGAGAACATATTCTAAGTGATTTCAATTATTCGAAATTTGTTTTGATGTATTTTATGGCTCAGTGTATATTTGATTTTGATAAATTTCATACACCCTGAAATGTGTATATGTATGTATGTATAAATTTTGTTATTTGTGTTGTTTAAATTTTCTATATTATTCCTGATTTTTGCCTTTTTTCTCTATTGATTATGGAGGGAAATAACTAATAATACATAAATTATAAAAATAATTCAAGTCTCAGAATAAAGTACACATACCTATATTTTTTACTACTTGGAATTCTCTTAGAGAAACCCCTGCTTGCCAGAAATATGTGTATTTGGGAAAGGGTGGTCTAAAGGCTTGATGGTAATCTTGGGTTTTCAAGAATAAGGGAGTTACATTAAAATTCCCCACAACAATTGTAGATTTGTCTGTTTCCTCTTTATTTCAGCCACTTTTTGCTCTGTATTTTGAGGCTATAATATTATATAAATATAGGATTGTTTTATCTTCCTAGCAGACTGATCCTTTTAAATCAAATGTCCTTCTTTATCTTATAACGTTTCTTTCTTTTAAATCTATTTTATTTGCTATCATTATAGGTATATCGGCTTTCTTTTGGTTAATGTTTGCATGGTATAACTTTTTCCATCCTTTTACTTAAACCTTGTTTTATCTTTATAAAGAAAGGAAAGACATTGTATCAAATGCCACAAAGAATGTCAGTCTCACTTCAATATATTTTTCTTCTCTCTGAAATCTTGGCTCCTCAAGTTCTGGCCTCCTAGGCATCCCTGAACTCCAAGTGTTGTCTCCCCATGCTCTGAGACTTCCCAAAACTCCATTTGGCTTCTCAGTGTCTTAGCCACTTTGCACTTGGCTTCCTAGACTCTTGACCTCAAGTTTCCTATGAATCAACAGATTCTTGAAGGGGTAAATTGGGTACAGAATGCCAGATTCTCTTCAATGTTCTACCTGTTTCTTTAACATCCTAGATGATATAGACTGAATGTTTGTGTCCCATTGAAATTTTTATGTTGAAATTCTAACCCCCAATGTGATAGTAAGGGATGGTGCCTTTGAGAAGTGGAGTGATTAGGTCATGAAGGCAGAGCCCTTGTGAATGGAATTAGTGGTCTTAAGAAGAGACCCCAGAGAGATCTCTCATTCCTTCCATGATGTGAGGTTGCAGTGAAAAGATGGCTATGAACCAGGAAGTTGACCAAACACCTCACCAGACACCAAAAGCAGCCGATGCCTTGATCTTGGACTTCCTAGCCTACAGAACTGTAAGAAATAAATGTTTGTTGTTTAAACCACCCATAACTGTTTTTGTTATAAGAGCCCAAGAGGACTAAGACACTGGCCTTTCAAGATCCTGCTGCTTTAGAAACTCTCTGAGGCCTTCAACTATCTCCTTTGTATTTTGGTTTTACTCTTCTAGTCATTCCCTGTGGAAAGTCTAGTCTGCAAAATAGCTACTCAAATCTTATCAGAAGTGAATGCCTAAGTGAATATTTTGGATGACCATTTAACCTCATTTAACGTCAGTTTCCTCCTTAATAAAATGGGGGCATATGAGACATACATCGTGGTGTTGTTTTGAAGCTTAGATGTATATTAAATGTACTTTGTAATCCTAAAAGCTATTTGAACACATGCTGCTATTATTAAGTCTTTACATGATTGAAGTTTCTGATGAAAAACAGTGGTGGGTATCCATACAGGACAGTTTGTGTATGTAAGCAGGTCTGCCTGGGGGTATGTATAAAAATTACTTCCTTTGGGAAATCTGGTTGTTATGACTGTTGAATTTATCATCTTTAATGTAACAACTTACCTCCTTGTGGTAGATGAAATTCCCAAGTTATTCCAAACATTTCCTCTGAGAACTCACTTTTGAAAACCCAAGGCTATCGATAAGGCTTGTGGACTACAACTTCCCAAGTATCCCAAGTGTACTATGTGTGCGTGTGTGCGTGTGTGTGTGTGTGTGTGTGTGTGTGTGTGTAAGCAGGGATTAACCTAAAAAAAATTAAAAGAGTGGAAGATACAAATATATCTGATTTATTCTGAAATTGCGGCAACTGTTATAATTTCTGCCCTGTTAATTATAATTTTAGGATTTATTTCTGACATCTCTGAGCAAGAAAGTTGTACAACTTGTGTATCCATTTTGAATAAATATTTGCATCAACTTCAGTGCTTTTTCTAACTGTCCTGACAGTTCTACATTTACCCACAAGTTGTGGGACTCTATGGCTTTTTCTCCCTGTGCACTGCCAGCAGTATCCTTGCAACACAAATATGCATCTGTCCATCACTTCACTGGTCCTTTTGAGAAGATCACTTTACCTCTTCCCTAGACCTGCTTCTAGTCCATTTTGCCTGGCATTTGAAATATCATTTTTTATTCCCATTTTAATGTCCACTACTCTAGGAATCCCAGACTCTTGATGTCTTATTATCCATAGGAAACCCACTGTGATTTGGATCTGCCATTAAGGTCTGCACAATGCAGTCACTGATCAGGCCTCACACACACTTGACCTACAATGGTTAACTTAGAGGGATGGCAATGTGATTCAGAATTATCCATTAAAAGCTGAACTCCAACCAGCCTTTCAAATTGGCTAACAAGCTCCTTGACTTCCAGGATGGAATAGAACACCAGATATTGGAGGGGTGAGTGAGAGGGAAAGTTCTAGACATGAAAGCCATGGTTCTCACTTGAGTAGTGGAGGAGGGGTGGGTGTAGGGAAAACACTTTACAAATGCAAATGCAAGACTATGCCTTAGGACTACTGAATCAGAACCAAGCATAGAGGCAACTCTTCCCCTCTCCTTCCCCTTCCCCTATCCAAATAATAGCTGTGGTGCCAAAATATAAAGTGGGTTGAGGGCATTGACACCTATGGATGATGAGTTTGACACCATTTTGATTGTGCCAGACTTCAACAGACAGTCAGGAATGAAATTATTGGACAAGAAAATTCCTAGGTACAAGAGACCTGGTTTAGTTACATTATTTATTCACTCCATGCCATGAAGTAATCAACTTAATCTCTTAAGCAACAATTTCTTAAATAGAAAATGTGCAAATGAGAATAGGCGCTTGATAAAAGTTTACTGCTTGACTGGTTGGTTGTTGTTGTTGATGCTATTGATGTTATCACTGAAACGATTAAGAATTAGGTGTTAATATCTGCAGTGTCTTTGGAGATTCTAGATGAAAACTGTCTGGCTAGTTTAAGGTTTATTTATACCAAACACTTCCTCCTTATGCTAACCATGAATCTTATGATCAAGTTAGTTTCCCTTTCTCCATTCTCAAAATTTTAGGAACACACATTAATAATTTTTTAACTCTCTTGAAAAAAGTTTGGGGATATGTATAAATAGGCTTTAAATGTTCATTTCCCAGACAAAGTAAATTTTTAGATAACCATTTAAAGAAATAGACAAACTATTTTTTTTTTCTTTATCTGTGACTGTTGTCAACACTAAAATATTATTTAGATGAAGTCAGGGGTCCATTTTTGTTCACCATTAAATTCTCAGGACCCAGCACAATGTCCAGTACCCAGATGGTACTCAATATATACTTGTTAAATGAATGAATTGATAATTAAATGCTATCTATATATCTCTGGATAAGCCATTAACTTGTCTTGCCTCAATTTTCTCTCCTATGAAATGAGACTAATAATACTAAACCCTTGGACTACCTGAAGGAAAATAGATGCAACGGATACTGAGATTTACTTCTTGCATCCCCTTTAAAGAATGAAGCACCTGAAGAACCAGGCAAAATGGCATAGATGATAGAAACTTCATTCATCCCCTCCGCTCTTACAACCACATCAAAGTTGAGATGGAAACAGAGCAAACAGCAAGCAGAGTCACCAGGGTGCCTAAATGAACAGAAGCCCTACAACTAGGGAGAGAAGTAAGAAATCACTCTGAAATGGCTGGATGCAGGAGGGGGCGAAGATGTGAGGCTTCCAGGTCTCCAGTAGCTGAGTGGGACAGAGTCTATGGCAGCTGCAGTTTGCAGCTGCAGACACCTCTTAAAGGGCCTGTGTCCATGACCAGACTTTCTCAGTGGTGGACTAGCTTGCTCTGAGCATCAGCCCCCGGTTGCTGCTGGAGGGTCATGAGGAACTTACAGGAGGACACAGAGTTGTCAGAATGAGGGCCAGAAGCAAGTCTCTCTACTGAGAAGTGCTGGCAGTATCCATTGTTCTTCTGTTGAGCCCTTCCCCCTCCCAGTGTATGGACTCAGAGCTGCCATAGCAGAGATGTCATCAAACTGGATAACAGAAGTTGCTCTGCTCAGAGGATTCCCTGAAACTCTGCCTTCCCTAAGTGGCAGCTCCACCCAAGTCACATTCAGTTGTGTCCCAGCGAGTCCTGTGCTACTTGCTGAGCAGCGCCAAGACTCACACTGGTGGCAGCTGATCTTGGTTTCTTGTGTGGCTTCTTGAGGCAACTATAAGCACAGCATCTGTGGATTGCTTGCTGAATCTTAACAGATGGCCCCGGAGGGGCACAGGCTGAGGCTAACTTGGCCTGCAGTTGGACCCCTCTCAGAACTGTGCTGCTGGACACCTACAACACAAAGCCACGGTAGTAAGACTGGGAGACTTAAGAGATTTGCTTAGTACATAGAAACAGACACAGAAAGGCAGCCAAAATGGGAAGACAAAGAAGCAGAAATCATATGAGAGAACAGAATATAGTTCAAGGAAAAGTGGAGTCAAGCAATCTAACAAATGCAGAGTTCAAACATTGGTTATAAAGATGCTCAATGAAATTAGGGAAATGTACATGAACTCAGTGAGACTTTAATAAAGAGATAAAAAAAACATAAAAATAAATTGGAAATTACAAAAGGAACCAGTCAGAAATGAAGAATACATTATCTGAAATGAAGAGTATATTAGAGAGAATCAACAGATTAGAGGAAAAGGAGGATCAAACCACGAATATAGAGGTTAGGGAAACCAATAACACCCAAACAGAATGAGATGAAAAAGGTAATCAAGAATATAATAATAATTTAAGGAGCTTATGGGACAAAATCAAGGGTAACAACATCCATATCATAGGGGTACCTGAAGAGGGAGAACAAGAAGTTGAATATATATTTGAAGAAATAATGATGGAAAACTTCCCTAACCTGGTGAAGGAAATAGACATACAACCAAAAGAAGCTCAGAGAGTCCCACAAAAAATGAATCCAAAGAGCCCCACACCAAGACACATCATAATTAAAATGCTAAAGGTTAAATACAGAAAGACTCATAAAAAGCATCAAGACAAAGCAATTAGTTAACTACAAGAGAACTTCTGTAAGATTGGTAGTCGATCTTTCAAAAGAAACTTTGCAGGACAGAAGGGCTTGGCACAAAATATTCAAAGTGTTGAAAATCCAGGATCTACAATCAAGAATACTTTATCCAGCAAAGCTATCATTTAGAGTTGGAGGACAGATAAAGAGATTCCCACAATGACTGGAGGAAGACGGTAAAAGCAGGGTTCATCTCCTCTCAGCTCTGCATTGAAATTACAACCAAATTATAGAATAATCAATGTGGAGAATCACCTGAAGTCCAACTGATCATAACACATATGTTTGATAATATAATGGAGCCACTTTGAAGCCTGTGGTAGGGGCAAAGTCCTGAATCAGGCTGGACACACACCTGCTGGTGGTGGAGGAACACTGGGAGGGAGAACGAGGTTGCAGAGGCTACCCTGAAGGAGGTAGGGATCTTGGCCTCATTTGAAGACTCCTCAGCCCAGAGTCTCAACCCAGAGAAGTGGAGTTCTCAAAAACTCTGACTGTAAAAGTCAGAGGGGATTCTGGCCATCTGGGTGAGATGGAAGGAGACTGAAACCCTAGACGCCCATTTGAAGGACCCACTCACAGACTCTCTAGCCTGAGGACACTCACTTGGGACACTGGTGGTGAGTCAGAGGCTCATGCAAGATTCATACGGGGAAGGACTGCACTACCTGGCCCCAGAATGAGGGCTGGACCAGCAGCCACCATTGTGCCTTAGTTGGGCCCCCCTACAGGACAATCTACAGATGGCTCCAGCTTGCCTGTGAAGGTCGCTCCCACAGGGCCATTTGGAAGTCTCACTGGCCTGAGGAGATTGGCCAGCCCTACCCAACTTGCAGATTGCCTGGGGCTTTTGTTGAGCTGTGGCTGCCACACCCTGCACCAATTCAAGACCAGGCTTTCACAGCTGACAGCCAGCACTATGGGCACACATTTCAGAGACAGTTTCAGGCAAATCACTGCTGCCAACATGAACTTGGGTGGATCTTGGGGATCTGTGGGCCAGTACCAGACAGTAGTTGGTCTTGCTGTGATCTGTGACTTTTGTGGGAACACGCAAAGGGTTATGGAAGTTGCATCAAGACTGAGGCTGTGTTGACCTGATAGCCATTGTCTCTCTGAGACACCCCTCACCCAACCCACAAACTGCCCCAGGCAGCCTATTGACAGACAACTGCCACTATCCTCCCCCTCCCCCAAATCTCCCAATCTGCACAGACAAAAACTTTGGCTAGTACAGGGCAGAAATTGCACGGAAATCAGTTGTAGGCAGACTTCTGCTGCCTGCAAGAGCTGCAATATTACGTGGGAGATTGCAGGGGTCTGTGAGACCACCTCAGATGACAGCTGGTCTCACCATGATCTGTGACTACAGTGGGAATGCCCAGGCACAGAAGTTGCAGCAAAACTGAAGCTGTATTGGCCTGATACTCCTTGTCTCCTTGAGATTCCACTTCACCCAAGCCACGCAGTGCTTGCAGCCCATTGACAGGTAGCCTCCCTCTTTCTGCTTGGCTCTGGGATTGGACATTCTGCACAGGCAACAGACTTTGGCTAAAGCAGTGAATACATTTTGGAGAAAACAGCTATGGGCAGACCACTACTGCCTATACAAACTGCAATATCACTTGAGGGGATCTCAGAGGTCTATGAGACTGTCCCAGACAGCAGCTTGTCTCCATGTTATCTATGACTACTGTGGGAATGTGCAGACATGGAAATTGAAAAAAAAAAAAAAAGGAAGCTATCAGTCTGCCAGCTCTTGATTCCCGGAGATCCTACCCATCCAATCCACAAAGTGCCTATGGCACATTGACAGGCAGTTGCCCCTGCCCTGGGATGGCACATTCTGTGCAGTCAACAGATCTCAGCCGGTGAAGTGAGTAAAGTTTATAGAGCACAGTGATGGGAAGATTACTACTGTCAGCACGATATACAGTATTGCTTGGGCAGATCTCAGGGGTTTTGTGGGCCCATCATAGATGACAGTAGGTTGGGCAGTGATATCTGATATTTGTGGGACCCCAAAGTCCCAGAGCTGGCAACAAATCTGGTGCCTCACTGAGATGGCACCCTACCTAAACCTCAAGTTACCTGTGGAAAGCCTGCTCTCAAGCAACCCAGTCCCATACTGTGCTTTCCTTGGGCCACAAATTCAACCACAAACAACAGTGCTCAATTTATGTGGCCCACACAAAGTCCATTCATCTGGGAGAAGCATTCAGTGGTGGGCCACCAACTCATGCCCACGAGCTTCAGTAATTCTTAAACAGAGCTCTGGTGTTTGCAGGCCAGAGGTGGGCAGCAGCTGGCCTTGCTAAGATTGGAAACCTATACAGTGAGCCACAGAGACAGTGTTGGTATGTAAACTGACACTGCAGTGGCAGGGGGAAATTTGCTCAATAGATCCAGGAGACTCCCAGGGTCCCTGCACCACCCAACAGGCATATCACCCAGAGGCTCTTCCAGTTTCAGAGACTTACAGGCAACTGAGAGGCAATGTCAAGCCTTAAAGAGCACTAGTCCTTCTTCTAAACTGCCATAGGTGAGGGACGTGGGATAACTGGATCATGGCCTACAGAGTTGTCTCTTTATCTTACCTATAGATCTAGCATTGCAGATCACTTTATAGCTGCCACCAAGTGGTCCTGTGCAATCAAAGGCAGTGCATGACCTGGGCCTACTGGGGAGCCCCTTCCAAGGGATCACAAAGCTAACACACTTGGAGGCTGGCACTAGGCCAAAACAGAGCAACTCCTGACTAGTCCCATAAGTGGTACACACAGAGGGTGGTCTCAACAAGTACACAAGTGTGCTAAGGCAAATCCCACTCAGTAGGGTCAGTCCCTACACAGAAACTCTTGCCCTGTGGACACATCAACTTCCCACAATTAGTCAGCCTGAGCAATAATCCCATCCGCTGATGTACTAACACCAATAAGGGCTTAGCGACAACAGAAGATCACACAAAACCTATACAAAGATCACACCCAGAGCCCCTGGCATAGGGGATGAAAGAGAGTGTGCCACTGGGCCACATAGGATACCTCCCATATAAAGTCATCTGGCCAAGGCTGAGAGATGAAACAAATATTCCTGACACATAGAAATGAACTCAGGGAGGTTAATAAGGTGAGAACACAAAGAAACATGCCACAAATGAGACAACCAGAGAAAACTCCAGAAAATAAGCTAAATGAAATGGTGGCAAGCAACCTACCAGAAACAGAGTTCAAAATAATGCTTATAAGGATGCTCAACGAACTTAAGGGAAGAATGCATGAGCACAAAAGGAACATCAACAGAGAGATAGTACACATAAAAAGGACATAGAAGCCATACAAAAAGAACCAGACAGAAACGAAGAATACACTAGAAGGATTCAATAGTAGATTGGACAAAGCAGAAGATCAAATCAGCGAACTGGAAGACAAAGTAGCAGAATACACCCAATCAGAACAACAAAAAGAAAAAGAATTTTAAAAAATGAAGATGGTTTAAGAGAACTCTGGGACAACATGAAGTGTAACAATATCCTCATCATAGGAGTACATGAAGGAGAACAAAGAGAGCGAGAAAACGAGAATTGATTTGACAAAATACTGACAGAAAACTTCCCTAACCTGGCAAAAGAAATAGACATACAAATTCAGGAGGCACAAAGAGTCTCAAACAAGAAGAATTCAAACAGACCCACACCAAGACACATCATAATTAAAATACTAAAGGTCAAAGACAAAGAGAGAATCTAAAAAGCAGCATGAGAAAGGAAGCTAGTTACTTAAAAGATACCCCCATAAGAATGTCCACTGATATTTCAGTAGAAACTTGGCAGACCAGAATGGATTGGCAAGAAATATTCAAAGTTATGAAAAACAAGAATATATAACCACAAATACTCTACCTGGAAAGGCTTTGGATTAAAATGGAAGGTGAGATGAAGAGCTTCCAAGACAGGGAAAACTTTAAGGAATTCATTGTCAATAAGCCAGTATTACAAGAAATGTTAAAGAGACTTCTGTAAAAAGAGAAGGGAAGGAGTAAAAAATAATATATATATATTTTATATAACATTATATATATTTTATTTTATATATATATATTTTATATATATATATAATAAAATAAAATAGCCGTAGCTACATACCTATCAGTAATCACCTTAAATGCAAATGGATTAAATGCTCCAATCAAAAGAAATAGGGTAAATGAATGGATAAGGCAACAAGATCCATGCATATGCTATCTACAAGAGACCCACTTCAGAACAAATGATACTCACAGACTGAAAGTAAAGGGATGAAAAAAGATATTTCTTGCAAATGGAAATTTAAAAATGGGGTAGCAATACTTATATTAGCTAAAATAGACTTTAAAATAAAAGCTATAATAAGAGACAAAGGGCATTACATAATGATAAAGAAATCAATAAATCAAGAGGACATAACCTTAGTAAACATATACCTACCCAACATAAGATTTCCTACATACATAAAACAATTAGTGAATGACAGGAGAGATCAAGAGTAATACACTCATAGTAGGAAACTTTAACAACCCATTGATACCGATGGACCAATCTTCCAGACAGAAAATCAACAAGGAAACAATGTACCTAAAAGACACACTACACCAGATGGATTTAATAGATATTTTCAGAGAATTTTACCCCAAGCAGGAAAATATGCATTCTTCTCAAGTGCATATGGAGCATTTTCCAGGATAGACCACATGTTAGAACACAAAACAAGTCTCAGTAAGTTTAAGAAGATTAAAATCATATCAAACGTCTTCTCTGATCACAGTGGTATGAAACTGGAAATAAACTACAAGAAAAAAACTGGAAAATACACAAACACATGGAGGCTAAATAACATGCTACTAAACAATGAATGGGTTATTAAGGAGATCAAGGAAGAAAACAAAAAATACCTAGAGACAAATGAAAATGAAAACACAATGACTCAAAATATATGGGACGCAACAAAGGCAGTCCTAAGAGGGAAATTCATAGCATTATAGGCCTACCTCAAGAAACAAGAAAAAGCACAAATAAACAATCTAACCTTACACTTAAAAGAACTATAATAAGAACAGCAAACTAAGCCCAAAGTGAATAGAAGGAAGGAAATAATAAAGATCAGAGGAATATAAATGAAATAGAGTCTAGAAAAACAATTCAAAAGATTAATGAAATGAAGAGCTGGTTCTTTGAAAGGATAAACAAAATTGACAAGCCCTTAACTAGATTTATCAGGAAAATTTTTATTCATCAAATAATATCAGGAATGAAAGAGGAAAAACAACTACAGACACCACAAAATACAACAGGTCATAAGGAAATGCTATGAGCAATTATACGCCAACAAATTGGACTATTTGGAAGAAATATATACATTCCTAGAAACATACACTCTCCCAAGACTGAGTCAAGAAGAAACAGAAAATCTGAAATCACCAATTACCACCAATGAAATAGAATCAGTAATCAAAAACCTCCCCCAAAAAACAAAAGTTCTGGACCAGATGGCTTCATAGGTGAATTTTACCTAGCATTCAAAGAAGAATTAACACTATTCTTTTCAAACTATTCCGAAAATTCAAGAGGAGTGAAGGCTCCCTATATCCTTTTATGAGGACACCATTACCTTAATTCCAAAACCAACAAAGACATTACAAAAAAAGAAAACCATAGGCCAATATCTCTTATGAATATTCATGCAAAACATTAGCAAACCGAATTCAGCAATTCATTTATTCCTGGAATGCAAGGTTGGTACAATATCCGCAAATCAATTAATGTGTTGCACCACGTTAACAAATCGAAAGAATAAAACCATATGATCATATCAATAGGTACAGGAAAAGCATTTGACAAAATCTAGCATTCATTTATGATAAAAAAAATCTTCAGCAAAGTGGGAATAAAGGGAATCTACCTCGATATAATAAAGACCATGTATGACAAACCCACAGCTAATATTATACTCAATGGGGAAAGGCTAAAAGTGTTTTCCTTAAGATCAGGAAAAAACCAAGGATTCCCATTTTCACCACTCCTCTTCAACATTGTATTGGAAGTCTTAGCCACAGCAGTAAGACAAGAAAGAGAAATAAAAGGTATTTGAATTGACAAGGAAGAAATAAGACTCTCATTATCTGCCGATGACATGACACTATATATAGAGAACTCTGAAGAGTTCATTAAAAAACTCTCAGAACTGATCAATGAATTCAGTAAAGTAGCAGTATACAAAATAAATATTCAGAAGTCAGTGGCATTTTTATACATCAACAACAAACTTTCAGAAAGAGAAATTAAGAAAACAATACCATTTTACATTTGCATTGAAAACAATAAAATACCTGGGAATCAAATTAACCAATGAAGTAAAAGACCTGCTCTCTGAAAATTGTGTCATTGAAAAAGAAATTGAGGAAGATACAAATAAATGGTAGCATATACTGTGCTCAAGGGTAGGAAGAATCAACATCATTAAAATGGCCATGCTACCCAAAGCAGTCTATAGATTCAATATGATCCCTACCATAATTGCAATGCATTTTTCAGAGAGCTAGAACAAATAATCCTAAAGTTTATATGGTACCAGAAAAGACCCTGAAGAGCCATGACAATCTTGAGAAAGAATAATAAAGTTGAACGTATCACACTACCAGATCAAAAAATACTTCAAATCTACAGTAACCAAAACAGCATGATACTAGCATAAAAACAGATACATTGATCAATGGAACAGAATAGAGAGCTCAGAAATAAATTCACACCTTTATGTTCACTTAATATATGAAAAAGGAAGCAAAAATATACAGTGTGGGAAAGGCAGTCTCTTCAGTAAATGGTGTTGGGAAAATTGGACAGATACATGCAAAAAAAAGTGGACCACCTTCTTACACCATATACAAGAACAGACTCAAAATGGATTAAAGTCTTAAATGTAAGACCCCAAAACATAAAACTTCTAGAAGAAAACATAGGTAGTGATCTCTCTGATATTGCTACTAATAATTTATTTTTTACATCTCTCCTCTGGCAAGGCAAGATAAACAAAAGAAAAAATAAATAAGTGGGACTACTTCAAACTAAAAAGTTTTTGTACAGTGAAGGAAACCATCAACAACAGCAACCAACTGAATGAGAGAAGATATTCGCTTATGATACATCTGATAAGAGGTTAATTTCCAAAATATAGAAAGAATTCATACAACTCAACAACAACAAACAAACAAACAATCCAATTAAAAGGTGGGCACAACACCTGAACAGATACTTCTCTAAAGAGGAGATACAGATGGCAATAGACATATGAAAGGTTGCTCAAGGCCACTAATCTCCAGATAAATGTAAATTAAAAGCACAATGAGATATTACCTGACACTTGTCAGAATGGCTATCATCAATAAATCAAAAAACAAGTGTTGGCAAAGCTGTGGAGAAAAGTGAACCCTCATACACTTGTTGGTGGGATTGTAAATTGGTACAGCCACTATGGAAAATAGTCTGGAGTTCTCTCAGAAAACTTAAAATAGTTATACCTTTTGACTCAGCAATTGTACTTCTTGGTATTTATCCAAAGAAAACCAAAACAATAATTCATAAAGATCTATGCACTCCAAAATTCATGGCAGCACAATTTCCAATAGCCAAGATATGGAAGCAATCTAAATGCCCATCAAGAGATGATTGGATAAAGAAGTTATGGTTCATATATTCAATGGAATATTGCTCAGTCATTAAAAACTGAAATCGTACTATTTGCAATGACATGGATGTACCTAGAGGTTATTATTCTGAGTGAAATAAGCCAGACAGAGAAAGATAAATACCATATGATTTTACTTATATGCGGAATCTAAGGAACAAAAAGCACAAACTAATCAAAAACAAACTCATAAATATAGAGGACAATCAGGTGACGGCCAGAGGGCGTGGGTGTTGGGGGGCTGAGAAAAAGGAGTGAAGGGTTAAAGAAGTACAAATTAATATTTGATTGATGATTACGGGGATGGGGAGCATGACATATGGAATGTAGTTAGCATTAATGTAATGGCTAGGTGGAGAGCCAGAAGAGAAAAAGGACAATGAAGGAAATTGTTTTATAAACTATATAAATGTTTAACCAATGTACCACATACTTAAAATTAATAATAAAATAAAATTTTAAAAAACTGCTTCCCAGACAAAAATAAGCTAAAGGAATTCATCAGCACCAAGCCAATATTACAGGATTTGTCAGAGGGACTTCTTTAAGAAATAAAAACATGTATCAAAAACACAAATAAAGAATGGTAATAAGTACATGTCTATAAAAAAAAATACCTCATATGGAAAAGAATTAGATGCTCCAACCGAAAGATAGGGAAGCTGAATAGATAAAAGAAGACCCCTACATATATGGCCTATAATACTGACTTCAGATTAAATGACGCACACTGACTTAAAGGAAAGGTATGGAAAAAGATATTACCTTGATGGATCTAGAGGGTATTGCACTGAATGAAATGGGTCGGATAGAGAAAGACAAAACCACATGATTTCATGTACATGTAGAATCTAAAGAATGATATAAACAACAACAACAAAAGGAAAACAAATCACAGATACAAAGAATATTTTGAGGGCTACTAGACGAGAGCAGGGATTGGCGTGGATGGTGAATAAAAGCAAAAGGATTAAGAAGTACAAATAGATACAAAATAGACATGGAGATGCAAAGTATAGCATAAGGAAAATAGTCAACAATGTTGTAAAAAATATGAGTTGTAAAATTGTTTTTGATGACGAGAAATGGCTGTTTCAAAGATTTCTGGTATATGATTGACTTAAAAGACTCTTGCTTAAATTGTTAAGAACAAACTTTTTTGGGTCTGCAGCTATATCTGTCTGTGGCTAGAATTAGAAGCACATAGTAATGGGGGCTGTAACTTTTGAAGTTCTTCCCGCTTCTGCTTCTTTCTCTGTTTTTTTTTTTTTAACTTTTGTTCCCTTTACAAGTAAAAACCATTAAATGATACCTCTCTTCTCATCACTGGAGCAGAAGAGTTGAAGGGAAGGGGCATTTCTGACAATCATTTTGTTAAGAAAACCCAAGGTTAGGAATTAAAAGTTTTCTTCTCCCAAACAAAGGAAATAGACAAAAGTATGGGAATTCTGCAACTCCTCTAGAATCAAAAAATTCTTGCCCCAGACAGAACATTAAGAAGTTGAGCTACTGAGAGCATTTAGAGCCTGCAGCCAGGCTTCCATTTTGCTGCCATTAATAGAATGTCTTAGGAAGACAGAGAGATTTTATAATTGAAGATTAAAACATTTGACATGCAAATGTGAAAGTTTATTTCCCCTCTTTGTAAGGCACTGAAAATTTTTGCTAAGGGAGAGAAAATCAATTCTCCATTAAAAGAAGATGCACAAATTAAACAAGGAATTACCATTTGCTTCTTTAATTATGGACTTGGAAGAATGAAATTGGCAATGGTATATGGAACCAGACACCTCTCAGGTGTATCTTCACACCTCAGCTGGTTTTTTGCTTTTTTTTTTTTTAAAAAAAATGATTAGTTGTTTTTTCTGAATTTGCTAGAATTTCCTAGAAAATTAATTTTTGTCTCCATTTGGTTTCTGTAAAAATCACAAAAGACTATTTATTTATCCACCAATTTATATGGTTTAATCTACAAGTGTCAGGCACTGTGATTGACAGTAAAAATAGAGCTAAGTAGCACAGCCTTTGCTTTCAAATTGTACAGGGTCTAATGGAAGAGTGGACAAAATGGTAATGGGCAGTGTGGGGATCATAAGAGCAAACACTTTCACAGAGCTTATATCCTGTCAGCCACTAATCTGAGTGCTTACATATATTAAGTTATCTAAGCCTCACAACAATCTTATGAGGTAGGTAACATTATTAGTCCACGTTTTCGCAAGGGGAAACTGAGAGGCACAGAGAAGTTAAGTTATTTGCCAAAAATCGCACAGCTAGTAAGTGGTGGAACCAGAATTTAAACCCAGGCAGATAGGTTCAAAGAGTGTACTCTTCAATCTGACATGGAAGATATGGCAGCCAACTGAGATTAGGTGGGATTGAGGTGGGCTTTGGATGGAGAAGAGTCAAGGAAAGCTCTTCAGAAGAGATGACATAATGGCCTTAAAAATATTTCCATCTGCCATGTCAAAATGAATATGCATGGAAACCTAATCAGTATGAAGTCAGAAAGCTGAGAGTAAGGAGATACAGGTCTTCTAGGACAGGGCTCTGTGGAAGAAGGGTCCACACTGCCTTAGGATGGCAGTGCTGAAGGGCAAGGTTTCCATAGCTGCTGTCTTACCACCTTAGTGTGCTCTCAGATGATAATGAGCAGTTTGTCAAACAGGGCTCCAGGACCAAATAAGTCTGAGAAATCTGTTTGGTTCAACAAAGGTAAATGGGTTCTTTTACCTCAAATTTGCAAGGCTCTTTAATGTTTGTGTACACTGTGAAACTTCAAGAGGGGATTACAATTTCAACACAAATTCTTTTTTTGTAGAAAGCTCTCTGAAGGTCTCATAGGACAAGAAGGTCCTAGAGAATACCTGTTGGGAAATGATGTCTTCCAGGAGACTGGAACTCTGATACCTGCTCTGCCCCTTGACTGGATGGTAAGGGAAGCCCTACATCGGATGGTGGGTGGCAGGCAGTGGGTTTGTTGTTTAATGCCTTTCATTCTGTCAGTGATCAAGCTCCTCTCTAATTACTTGAGCTCCCTGCTCCTTTAGTCCCTCATTTCCTTCCCCCTAAAGGTCGTAGATTCCTGTTTTAGTTCACTACCAGGAACTGTGAAGCCAGCCTGTTATTCCAGAAGAAGCTGACTTTTCTGGATTTGGCCTTTGAACATGAAGAACCTATTAGCCTTAACTTTCAAATTGGCTTAGCTTCTCCTGCTGGATTCTCCTAACTAAACCTGCCCTCTCCTTCCTCTTCCCTTCCTTCCTCTTTTGCTCTCTTCTTCCCTCTCTTCTACCTATTCCTCCTTCAACATTTATTATGCATAATCTATGGATGCCATGGAATTATATGTTTTATTATAGTTATTCATGACTATGGTTCATATCAAAGTTCTGAACCACCTGGCTGAACTCAGGTCATGTACCTGCCCTCCAGCTGGTGGGTTGAGAGGATATAGTTATTGTAAGTGGCACATGTGAGGGGCCTTTTGAGAGACTAGATAAGTGACATATCCTTCACGTGTTTTTCAAATGCATATAGATCCTGTTGTGATTAGTAAAACATTGTGTGAAAATACTTTTGAGATTCATAAAATATAACTTAATTTATACTTAATTAACATTGCTTTTGTCATTATGTACTTTTTAAACAATACATACTGTAAGTACTCTTACCTTGTTAGAGTCTAAAGATTTTTTTTGAATGTTGAAAAGGGGTCCTTTATATCACCTAAACCTTAGGCTTTGGAGTCAGCCAAACAGATTCAAATCCCACTTCTGTCATGTATTAGTTGGGTGAATTTGGGCAAGTTGCTTAACTTTTAAAGCCTTAATTTTTTCTTACCTGAAAATAGGAATCAGCATACCTGCTTTATGGATTTCTACAGAGATTAAATGAAGTAATAAATATAAATCATCTAACAAACTGCATGATTGCTCAATAAATGATTATTGACATTGTCATGAAAAAATTAAGAGAAGAAATAAAATGAGCAGGAGAAAAGGGGTGACAAAAAGATTAGCCATGAGCTGTCAGAGATAAGTGCTGGGGATACAACAGGAAATTAAAACCAGTCTTCTCTGCCATTTTACACCTCCTACCATATCTCTGACTCTTCCAAGTTTAGCACAAACATATTAATTGAAAGTTTGACCAACATACTGCCAATTGTGCTGACCAATGCTAGGAGACACTCGTTATGTTTTGGCTACCTCAGATCTGAGCCTCCTCTTATGTTCTTGGATTGAGATTGCTGGGAGATAAGGAGGTGTGTGGCATCAATTGTTTAGCGGTGACGTCCAGAGGCAGTGGCACTATTCAGTAGTGGCAGTGTCTGATATACTCTAACAAAGCTGGTTTTGCAGCATGACCCTATCTGTGCTGGTGATCACCAGCTTCTTTTGCTCATCTCATTTTGCTTTTGTGTCAATTCTGGAAGCTAACAAATAGCCTACTAACAAATTATTCAACTTCAATTATCTAGGATCAGTTTCTGGTGTTTGCAACCAAGAGAGTTTCCTGGTATACCATGGTGTAGACTTGATCTCATCTGGCTTGTCTTAGCTGTTCAGCCTCTAGATCTGATGGCCAAACCAGAAACTTTCTGCAAAGCCCCATTCATGCCGCAGAGACTTCATGAAAGACATGCTCTCCTGGTTCCACAGTTTGTCTGCCAGGGCAGGTGTGGTAGAAGACCCATCACATCACATTTCTCCTCTGTCTATCCATGTCTGACTGTTTTTAGCTGTCCTGGGAGGAGGGCAGTTGAAGAATGACTGTGAAGGATAACTAGGGAAATATACAGTGAATACTGACTGATGGCTCTGTCTCACTGCTGGGTCATCTTTGCAAGGCCACTTCATGGCAGAGATGATAGCAGTTAAACTCATGCATGAGATGGGGGATAATGCTAACTCTCACTATTCTGTCTTCTCCCTTCATACACATATTGTACCCCAAGGATCAGCCCACCACAGTGACCTATGGATGTCCCACCCCCAGCTGACATTGTTGTTTATTTTGGGAAAGGACAAAGCAAGGGTGAGTACTGCTCTAAAATTTTAGGCTCCCTGAAAGTGCTCTAGGGATCCCAGATGCATGCAAAACACTCTCGTTTTCTTTTTGCATTTCAGATGATAATCATAAGGAAGAGAATTAGGCATATAAAACAAATTACATTGGCAGTATTTCATTCACTTGTGCACCATGGGACCCAGGCACCCATAATGAGATGTGACTACAGGTCATTGTGCTTCCTGCAAACAGCCTATTGCTTCTAATTTGGCAGCATCTTCCTTGTGTTGCCTGAGAGTTAGCCACAGGTGTAGCATTTGACTTCAGGGAGCATCACCCACCCAGGGAAGTGTGGTTAGGTCAACAGCAGGAAGAAGAAGGTGGGAAGAGAAATATAGAGAGAGACACTCAAGACTTTAGAGTTTCCTCATAATTTCCATTAGCTGCTTTTCCTGTAAATACCACAGCCACCCCAAACAAATGCATAATCCAAGAGAAAACAGTGCATCTTTATCGTTCCTACAGAGAATAATTCTGCAGCTGCCACAAGATGCAGGCAATGAATGCTGAATTTTATCAGTGGTTAATAATATTAATGTCCCCAGTGAAAAACAAACATGCATTCTACCATGGGTTGAAAACTGTTTGTGGGCTAATTGGAAAACATTACTTAATGTTTTCCTTAATTAGAATTCATTACAAGGCCTTGGTGAAGAAGAAAGTCCATATGTGAGATTCTAAGGCCCCATACTGTGATGTTAAATTTTCCTAAGAGAGTTTGCCCCATCAGAAGCACCTCTGACAACCAATAGAGTAAGTGTACCAAAATATCTGTATTCCTTGTGATCATAAATCTTCCAACAGTACTGAGATCAGCACAGGTAAAATTAGCTTATTGGTAAATGAAAAGAAGAAACATAATACTGGGTCTGAGGGGTATAGAGAATGGGTGTGATTTCTTGGGCCAACCAGCTTACTAATGGTTGTGAGATTTTGAGTCTCAGTTCCTTCATCTGTAAACTGAAGAGGCTGTACTAGAGTTTCCTAATGTTTTTCAAACTTGAACACTCTGGGTTTCTCATTTTCCAGCCCCAAGATTCTTTCTTGAAATTGGTCATTGTGAGACATCAGAATTGAAACAAAAGACAAGCATTTTAAAATAAAGAATGGGTCAGTCCCTGAGAAATTATCATGATTGGATTTTTAGATCTGCTTAAGGATAGTCAATGTATCTATCTATAGACTGATTTTTAAAGGAGAAAAAAAAAACAATTCTTGAGCTAAGTCAAGTGCACAGTTCCTTTGAAAACAACCAGTTAGCAGCTTATGACTACATATTAGTTTGGATGTATCAAGTTATATTCTGTAAAATCCTATGTGCACATAGACACAACTATCATGTGCTGTAAGAGTTTCTCCAACCATGTTCTGAGGACTAGAAGTGTTCCATGATCTCTAAGCATCAGTACAGTGGAGAAAAGGGGAGATATGTAGTTAAATAAGCTTTGTAACTGATGAATCAAACTTATTCAGGTTTCTTCGCAATAAGATCCACTGAGCATTTGTTATGCCATAGGATTTTGCAAGTTTCCCGGGACATACAGTTTGCAGTGTCTGATCTTATTTGACTTCAGGATCCATTTTTATTGGCATGCCAACAATTCATGAAGACCAGTGTTTTTTAGAATTAGTTTGAGAAATAATATGCTATGCAAATTAGAACAGTTTATTTCAATATTTCAGCTGAAAATCCAAGCAAAAGAACTTAGAAGAAAGAATTAGAGAAATGTGAGAAAATGTGGACTTTGATAAATTTCCTTAGTGATAGGATTCAAGTCAATATATGAAAGAATTTGCTATTAAAAATCACAATAATTGTTAAGTTAGATTAAGTACAATCAAATTATTTTTTGTAAGTGGCAAGTACAAAACCCAATGAAATGTCAAATGAACTTGATTTTTTTAAAAAAGGTACAATTCTATTTTGCTCTTAGAAGGTTTTCTAGTTGTATGATTTAGAGGGCTATAGAAAAAACAGATGATTTATAGCAATTTTATTTTTCTACTTTAATAACCAGTAAATCAAAATCCATTAACCTAAACAAGGAATCCTATTTTTTGGTATGTGCTAAGAAAAGAGTAGTGGATAAATTTCTAAGTGTCATGAAGGGAATTGTAGGTATAACGTTTTTGTTATTAATATGTGTTGGGTATGATATATTCAAAGAAAATCTGTTCTATTAATTACCATTAAAAAAGGCTTCTTTTATAGAATAAAGATAATACTTAGTATATAGTTAGCAAGACAATAAATAAAGATGTAAAAATCAAAGTCTCCCAGAATAAGGATATTTCTTATGTGGTTGATAAATTATTTTTTCCCAAAATTGTGAGTTATGTGTGTTCATTGACAGAACAGCTGCCTTAGAAGAAATCTTAAGGTGAGATATGATTCTGAGCATTTATTTGTTAGAAATACCATACAAAACTCAATTCATTATTTTTAATTTTGGTAAAGTATAATATTTTTGTTTCTCTTTCTTCTTCCCTTTCCCATGTTGCTCAGTACCCATTATCAGTAAAGTCAAAAGATGGCAGGAAGGAAAAAAAAAGGAATTAAAAATATCATGGAATAATGTATCAGAAATAGTACTTCCTAAATGCCCTGTAATTTTGCTCTCAAGTAGGAATTTTAAACCTTCAGTGAGTGAGTGAATATTTGTCTCCTGAGAAAAGGAGGTTTTCCTTCCTGGGTCAGTCAGAGCTCCCGTCTGCCTCACACCAGACCATCCCTCATCATAACTGTGACTGTTATGCTTCTAGTTGAAAAGACACTGGATTTATGCTGTACAGCATGTGCAAATGGGACACCAAACTGTAAAGTTTGATTGATTGGATTAACAGGAGGCCTTCTGAACGCCATATGAAGCATATGGCTGGTGTTTCCTAGTCCCTCCAGCAAACTGCAGTGGTGGGGATGATCTGGGCCATGTTGGGTGAGCTGCACTTCTCAACCTTACTCAGCTTAGCTGTGGTGACACAGGCCAGGGGCATCTCAAACTATTTGGGGATGTGTACTAACCACATATGACAGACACATTTGCCACTGGCTCCTTCTCAGCAATAGAGTCTTAACTAGAAACCATGAGAAAACCACCTTTTTACTCCAGAGGAGACTGCAGAGGTGAGGCCTGACTTGTATTTCATATTATAATAAAAGGATGGTTACATGCTAGCAGGATATTAAAACCATAAATACTATAAAAGATGAGTTTGCAAACACCATTTTCTCAGAGGAATCTTTTCTTCTGCCCTAGGCTAAGTGAGGACCCTCTATTATATAATGCCCTAAATTCTTCTTTTGTGATACTCACTGATATTGTCATAAATTAATCCAAGTTTTGAGGAATTATTTGTTTCTTACTAGTCCTCACATATTGAATGTTAATTCCATAAGTGTACAGACCTCTCTGTCTTTTGCCCCAGCACCCAGGACAAAATTCAACTATAGCCCTGCCCTACCCTTCACAACCCTGCCCTGTCTTTTCCTCCCATCTTCACCCCTCCCTTCTCTTCAATGATAATTTAGTCCTAAAGCCATTAAGTAGGGGCAGAAAAGGATAAGGGTCCATGATGGAAAGGTATGGGGGTGTGGAGGCCTAGACCTGGGTGTCAGAGCCCCAACAGGGTGAGGAGGGCATCCATGTCCTCCTACAACCAAAAGACCAGCTCATTCAACTTGTGTCCCAGAAAGCTCTTGGCCTACTCAGCCACTTTGGGAATGGGAGAGAGAGCCATCAGATTATGAGTGAAATCAGATAAAACACCTGTTAGATTGATTTTTTAATTGTTTCGACCAGTTCTCGTGGCATTGCAGAAACAGATTACTAGTTAATTTAGTTTGATGGCCAGTTGTGTCTGTGCTAATTAAATTTTTGGCTGGATGATTGGGAATCATAAAAAGATATGTGTATTTGTGTGTGTGTGTGTGTGTGTGTGTGTGTGTGTGTGTGTGTGTGTGTGATATAGTAGAAAGATCACAGCCTTTGAAATCAGACAGGTTCTTATATAAACCTTGGTTTCCTCATTCATAAAATAGTATTGATGATAAATTTTCTTGTGGAGTTGTGGTGATTATATAAAATAAACTGTCCATATTCATTCATTACAGACTCTTGACATAAGATGCTCAAAGACAGGGATGCTTCATAATTTTTTCATGCTATAGTCACCCTTGGCATTCTTGTGAAGTCAATGGATTGCTTTTCAAAAGAGTCTTTTAAGAATGCATCAATACTGCCATTTGCAACAACATGGATGGACCTCGAGATAATCATGTTAAGGAAAATAAGCCAGACAGAAAAAGTTGAAAACCACATGATATCACTTATATGTGGGATATAATTCTAAAAGCAACAAATGAACAGGACACATAAATATAAATTCATAGACATGGACAATAGATTAATGGTTACCAGAGGATAGGGTGGAGGGTGGAGGGTGGAGGCAGATGGGGCAAAAGGGGTCAAATATGTGGTGACAGAAAGAAATCCAACTATTGGAGAGGAACACAAAATGCTATATATATATATATATATATATATATATATATATATATATATATTTGTTAAATTGTACACCTGAAACTTATTAGATTTTGTTAACCAATGTCACCCCCCAAAAAAAATTATAATAAATTTTGAAAAAAGAATGCATCAAAAATACATGGGATTAAAAAGAAAGCTAATTATATTGAAATATGGTTATTAGCCACAGCAATCAGACTAGAAAAATAAGCAAAAGGCATTCAAATTAGAAAGAGGTAAAACTGTCATTATTTGCAGACAACATTATACTATATATAGAGAACCTTAAAGATTCCACAAAAAAACTGTTACAACTGATAAACGAATTCAGTAAAATAGAAGAATACAAAATTAAAATTCAGAAATCGGTTGCGTTTTTCTACATCCATAATAAAATATCAGAAATTTAAAAAACAATCCCATTTACAATGACATTAAAAACAATAAAATACCTAGGAATAAATTTAACCAAGGAGGTAAAAAACATATACTCAGAAAATTATAAGGCACTGAAGAAAGAGATTGAAGAAGATACAAATAAATGAAAGCATATACTGCACTCATGAATAGGAAGAATCAACATCATTAAAATGGCCATACTACCCAAAGCAATCTACAGATTCAATATAATCCCTATCAAAATACCAATGACATTTTTCATAGAACTAGAACAAATAACTCAAAAATTTATATGGAACTATAAAAGACCTTGCAAAGCCACAGCATCTTGAGAAAGAAGAAGAAAGTTAGAGGTATCACACTACCTGATATCAAACTATACTACAAGGCTATAGTAATCAAAATGACAAGGTACTTGCATAAAAACAAACACATAGATCAATGGAACTGAATAGAGAACCCAGAAATAAATCCATGCCTACATGCTTATTTAATCTATGACAAAGGAGGCAAGAATATACAGTGGGATAAAACAATCTATTCAATAAATGGTGTTGGGAAAACTGGATAGATTCATGGGAAAAAAAACTGGACTACTTTCTTACATTGTATATACAAGAATAGACTCAAAATAGATTTAAGACTTAAATGTAAGACCCAAAACCATAAAACTCCTAGAAAAAACATAGGCAGTAAACTGTCTGACATTGCTCTTAGTAATATTTTTTATCTAATATATCTTCTCAGGCAAGGGAAACAAAAGAAAAAATAAACAATTGGCACTACATCATACTAAAACGTTTTTGCACAGCAGAGGAAACCATTGACAGAATGAAAAGACAACCTACTGAATAGAAGATATTTGACTATGATGCATTCAATAAGGGATTAATATCCAAAATTTATTAAGAATTCCTACAACTCAACACCAAAAAACAAACAATTCAATTAAAAAATGGGCAGAGGATCTAAATAGACATTTCTCCACAGAGGACATACAGATGGTCGATAGACATATGAAAAGATGTTCAACATCACTAATTATCAGGAAAATGCAAATTGAAGCCACAATGAGATATTACCTCACACCTGTCAGTTGGCTATCACCATTAAATCAAAAAACAACAAGTATTGATGAGAATGTGGAGAAAAGCAACCCTCATGCATGGTGGTATGATTACAAATTGATATAGCCACTATGCAAAATAGTTTGGAGTGTTCTCAAGAAATTAGACATAGAACTATCTTATGATCTAAGAATTCCTCTTTGAGTATGTATCTGAAGAAACCCAAAACACTAATTTGAAAAGATATATTCACCCTTCTGTTCATTGAAGCATTATTTACAATAGCCAAGATATGGAGGCAACTTAAGTGTCTATTAATAGATGAATGGATAAAGAAGAGGTGGTACATATATACAATGGAATATTACTGAGCCATTAAAAATTAAATATTACTGTTTGTGAAAACATGAATGGACCTAAAGGGTTCTATGTTAAGTGAAATAAATCAGACAAAGACAACTGTCATATGATTTCATTTATAATGTAAAATCTAAAGAACAAAATAAATGAACATATAAAATGACAACAGACTCATAGATACAGAGATCAAACTGGTGATTGCCAGATGGAAGGGAGTAGGGGATCTGGATGAAAAAGAGGATAAGAAATACAAATTGGTAGTTACCAAATGGTCCCAGGGATGAAAAGTACAGAATAGGGAATATAGTCAATAATATTGTCATAACCATGTATAGTGCCAGGTGGGTACTAGATTAATCAGGGGAATCACTTTGTAAATTATATAAATGTCTAACCACTATGCTGTACACCTGAAAGTAATATAAAATAATATTGAATGTCAACTCAAATTGAAAAATAAAAATTAAAAAAGGAAGAAATATGGTTAGCAAAATATTAGTAAACACATCTGTGATATAGTAATTTATAGATTTTATTGATATATTCAACAGCAAGGTCTAGTGATAAGTGTAATAACTACCATAATTTTGAAGCAGAGATGAGCATAAATGGTATATTGAGATATTCTGAACAATAATAATGATACAAATGAATCTATGACATTTATTGGTGACAAAGACACAGCTACTACTAATAAAACTATGGCCTGTTTCCTACATTCATAACCAAAGAAAATGCTTAATTTTAGTTAGAGGTTTGTGATTGTAAAAATGCCAACTTTCTCTCATCTAAGTTCACAGATCTTTAAATTCTACCTTCTAATTCTTCTATGGAGCCCTGCTTTAAACCCTACTCTAAGATAACATAAACTATACAAATCTTCCTATGCCTCTCATTTTCTCTGAAAGTTAGTAAACAGAGTCTCTATGTAACAGCTGTGGAACTTTCTGCCCTCCTTCACCTGGGGATGCTTATGCCCATTTAAATCCCATTTTGTCTTATATTTAATATGACGGGACATGACCTAGAGGAGCCTGTGTGTGCTTAGACATGGAGACACCTTCAAAACGTCTAAAACACATTTCTTCTGCTTGCTTATTCAGGATATGTGTGTGAGCCCAGCATCCTTTATACTTTCTAAATTCTGCCACTGACCATGCTATGCTGGCCAGGCTTGGTTCTGAGGAAACTAATGCAGCCATAGCCTGCAGCAAGCTATTTGTCCTCTGAACTTTATAAACACCCCCGCAGTTAAGGCATCTGTTTCTTCGTTAATTTCATAGGTTCCAGTCCTTCCAGCCCAGGAGAGTTTTGACCCATGGGTAGATGAGGCCTGAGAAGCAGGTAGCATGAGAGCTAGGCTGGGAAAGAAGGACTTGTCACAGGCCCCACCAAAAAAGCAGATGGAAATGCAGGGAAAGCACCATTTCTTGACCTCATTTGGAGGTTTGGGAGAAAAGAAAACTGTGAGGACCGGAAATGAGAACAGGGATGATTGTGCCTCTGCTCAGGCTGCAGAAACAAATAAGGTGGAGAAATGAAGAATTCAGAAAGAAAATAAAAGCCTAGTTTCTATGTGGGGGAAAAAATAAGATGCAAAAGTTAGAATAACATCTCTTCTTGCTTTTATCATTAAGGGTATATAATTTGTGTGGCTTTTTCTGCTTGGAATCTGGCACTCACTTCAGCTGGGAAGAAATCATTAAGAAACAACACAGATCTTGCAATTCTGTGGTTACTACCATTGTTATTATGTCCATTCCTATGTCCACGTGCTGAGCTTTTCATAAACTCTCTTTTGGGGGTGAAGTGTGGAGGAAACTAGGTCTCTTGGAAAACGAAAGAGAGAAGATGTATAATTTTGTACTGGGTTTTGAGGTGAGCTGGAAATCACCAATGAGATGCCTAAGCAAGGACTCCCTGAGTGGCTCCTTGATGTATTATATTAACAATAGAAATTGTCCACTGAGAGAGCAGAGATAGCTGTTTGCAGGTAGAAGAGGAAAAAGATGGTGTGCTAAACATCTTCTATATCTGTCTGAGGAAATGATTTTACCCCCACGGCACCAAGAGTTAGTAGAAGTTCAAGGCCCCTAGTTTGAAGAGGACAGAAGAATGAAAAAATGATTCATTAAAAAAAACAGGTGGACCCTGAAATGAATAAATGAGTAATGATAAAAGCCATCACCTTTCTTGACAGAAAAGGAATTATGCTAAATGCGTAGGATCAGCAGTACAGTCCCTATCAGGCTAGTATTCTTTCATTTTTGTTTTGGATCAAAATGTATGACTGATTTTTTGCTATGCAATGTAGTCAAATTTCAGGTCTTTGGGAATGTCAGTGTGTTTATCTGTGAGATAAACTTTCCCTAACAAGAAGTTACAGGTACATTGGGTCAAAGACAGTGGGGACTTTCTGTGATAGAGGAATAGAGGGGAGATTCTGTATTCCTGACATTGGGACCTTGCCTCTGCTTTAAATAATGCTGTATTTTCTGTAGACAAAAGTCCTACTTCCTCACTGTAGAACATTAAATAAAAGAAAAAGAGAAAGAAAGGAAAATTAAGCCCACAGTGTTATCATCCAGAACTTCTTTTTCTTCTTTATTTTTTTCTCTTTTCTTGGCTTCAATTTCATTTGTAAAATGATAGTTTGGGCTAGATTGATTCAATGAGTATTTGTTAAGGGGGAGGAAAACTGAAGGAGGGCAAGCCTTTGGCTCCAAGTTGCTCACTATTTAATGGGTCACACAATATTGTCAGTTAGTTCCTGGCCTGTCCACACCTGTTAGACCATGAGCAACCTGATTGCCTCTAGCTATTAAACCCTCCCGCATGGTGTCCTCTTACCACTTCGAATGGCCCTTTCTTATCACAACTGCCAGTTCCTCAAGATGAATATTATTTTTTTCAATGATTATTCTTTTAACCAACGTTTTGAATCATTGCTTTGAGTTAGGCCCAATGACAGGTACTTTAACATACATTATTTCATTTTGTTCTATTCATTTTCATATTATTAGAGTGAAGCCAGTACCTGGCACACAGAGAGTTGAGTAAGTAAAAAGGGATTATGGAAGAAATGTGAGCACTGGAGTTAGACTGTATTTGGATTCCAGCTCTTCTGTCTAACTATGTGACCTTAGTCCAGGGTATTAACCTCTCGAGACCTCAATGACTTCATTTGTAAAATGAGTGTAATAGAGGCTTGTGATGAAGATGAAATGATACAACATACAGAAAATTTTGGAACATACTATGTGTTCCATATATAGAGAATGGATTAATAAATGAGGGAAGAAAGAATGAATGACTGATTAGAGTCCAAGAAACCAATTCAAGGGCTACCGTCATTTAAGTGAAAAAAGAGGATGAGTCAAGAATCTATCTTTGGGTCCCAGAGCCCTCATTCTCGCCCTTCAAATCTGGCCTCTGGAAAGGTCCTAACATGAACCATTAAAGTTTAGGTGTGAGTTTAAGTTGACATGCTCCTTTTCTGAGCATGAAACACTTGCATTTAAAATCAAATTTCTAGTCATCTGGTTCAAGCAATGTTTTGTATAATTTCAGAGGGTTCACAGTTTCTTCCATAGCCCATCTGTGAACCTTGTGCCACCCATTAAGAATCCCTTATGTCTCAACAAGTATTGATTGGGAGGTCATAGAGAAGTAGATAAGAAACTTTTGGGGTAGGATACATTTTAATTGGAAGCAAATCAGGATACAATTTTAGTAATTTAGGCATGAGGCAGTAATTGGCTGAATTCTGGTGGTGTCAGTGTGAGTGGAAAGGAAAAATAGATTCCAGAGACCTAAAATGGTGAGAGTTGAGCATCATAAGAAGAGAAAGAACAACTCAGAGAGGCTCCAAGCTTTGAACCTGAGCAGCAGAAGTAATGACACTTTCTTGAGAGCCATAAGTCAGCAGAGAGGGGAGCTGGCTCTCTGGGGAACAGATGACAAATTTTGTTTTAGACATAGTGAATTTGGTGTGGTTGAGAAGCAGCCAAAGTAGGGGGATGTCTGCCAGACAGTTGGAGATGCAGAATCCTGCAGAAAAACGGTTACTTTCAGCACTGACATTGTGATTCTATAACAATTAGGGGAAAAAAATAGGGCAGAGCTTTGATTTGGAGATCTTCACCTTAGATGTAAGGCTGAAGGGTCAGGAAGGTGGATAAATTGCCTTAGGAAAACAATGTAGAAAAAAATCGTTCAGGACCAAGTACTGAATTTTGAAATAAGCCCATATTTACGGGCTAGGATAAAAGGAGGGGGCGGGGGGGGGAGAGAGAGAGAGAGAGAGAGAGAGAGAGAGAGAGAGAGAGAGAGAGAGAGAGAGAAGGGAAGATATAATGTTAAATAGGGGAATCTCAGCAGAGAATGGACTACCCAGTTGAGAAAAGAATGCAGACAAAGGCACGTCTCAAAAGATTTAGGCAGATGGAGATTGATAGAAAGGCCTTTATTCCCGCTGATGCTGAGAAAGCATTTGAATAAGACAATAGCTGAGGTCTAACCCAGCAGGAGAGCAGGCAGCACAGGAAATTCCGAGTTTGTCTGAGTTTCAGTCTAGATGACTGAGAAAATCACTGAAGTGTTGAACAGCGTATTAGTGATCAGACTATGTTTTCTCCGTCTGACAGATGGGAGCCTCAGAATTTAAGTCCAGTTTATAGGAAATTTTAAAAAGTTACAATTTTATATACTTGAGTCAGTGACTATGAATTTTTTCTGACTGAACCAGAATAGCTAGAAAGCACAAAGGCATTTATTGTCTTCTTTCTTGACAGATATATTGATAAAGCACCCCTCTGTTATCTGATTTGATTCTCCTCATGAGGCAGGTAAGGCAAGTATTATGGTTTCCATTTTGTAGATGGAGAAACTGAGGCTCAGAGAGATAAAGGAATATTTCCAAAGCCACAGGATTTGTGAGCAGCTATGTAAGAACCACAACCCGAGGCTTAGGCCTCTTGTTTCAGTACCTCTTTGTTCTACACCAGAACTTTTTCCACGGATAAGCACAGAGGTTCTCATAATCCTCTTTGGAGTCTGTTTTGGTTTAAATCTTCCAAGTTACATAACCCAAGTTAGAGAATTGAATGAATCCTTTGGATTAATGTGCTACTAATTCCTTTTGTCATTATTAGTGAAATAGGAGTGCTCTGTGCGTGTACGTGTGTGCACATACACCTATGTGCGCATTTTGGGGAGGGGACAATTCAAAGATAATTTTGAACCATGGGCCTTTTATCTTTCAAAATACAGGATAATGTGGTGGCCAAAAGCCTTCAACTCACTGTATGAAGTTGGGCAAGTTCTCTTCCACTTGTAAAATGATGTAGAGAGGCTGAGAAAATTAAGTAGGATCATTTGTACAAAGTACCTGGCTGTCTGGCCTTCCTGTTTTAAGTACATAACACCTGGTGGCCACCATCACCAACATAAGCAGAACCCTGTAGAGGGAGGCCCAAGATGGCTGCTCTACTTCAAGGCCCTAAAAACTATTAGGGATACTTAGCTGTTCAGGTATGATTAACTGTGGCCTGGGGCTTGGTTCTCCTTTTAGCCCCTTCTGCAGCCTTGAGGAAAAAACAATCAGGGCAAAATGGAGGAGATGAGTACAAAAGTGAGGCTTGGGAAAGTTAATTGGCTGGATCTAATGGAAATACTTGCCTCACAAAAGGATTATCCTGAAAAAATCTGTTACTATCTCCTTAGAAAGGAAATTACCAGTGAAGCTTGGAAGCTCTACCCCTTTAGACTAGCTCTTTCTGAGTAGTGGCTATATTTCTGACCCTGTGTGCAAGGTCACAGAGCACAGGGAGGCCCACAAGAAGAAACCTGGATGCTGACAGCCAGGTCAATGGGCAGAAAGCTGCTCCAGCCCCGGAGAGATAGGCCAGATTCCGGAGGACATTCTAATAACTAACTTCAGGTGTACAGAGAAGGAAGTAGAAGGGAGAGATGTATGGGAGGAGAGATAAAGTGTGAAGGAGTATAAGAGGCAGGGAGAAGTAATAAGATTTCCATCAGATTTAGATAAAATATAACAGATTTCCCTGCATGATCCTAAATCTGAGTCTTGAAGGCAGTCTTCAAAAAATGAGCTTGGAAATAGTTTGAGTAAAGCAAAGGATGACCTTCTAAGGAGATACACCCAGAAATGAGTTAGTTCTGAAAATTCTGTCAAGGTAATAATATAGTTATGTAATAATAATAATAATAATAATAATAGTTAATGCTTATTACATGATGGCCATTGTTCTAAGGAGTTTATTTATATATTTCATCAATTATCACAACAACCCTGTGAAATAGAAGTATGATTACTATCACTACTTTACAGATCAGAAAACTGAGGGGTGCATTTACTTGCCCAAGGTCCTAGAGCCACATTGGTGTCAAGATCCAAAATGGAAAGCATGCCTCCAGAGTCCATACTCCTAATCACTCTACTTCACTCTTAAGGGTTTGCTTTTCAGAGTGCCAACACTGACCTCCCGGATCAGGAGCTCCTTGTGGTAGAGCCAGCCATTTACATGCTGGCTCCACAAGAGACTCTGATATGAACCAAAGGATGAGCAGCATCATAAATCATGAAAACTAATTCTACACTTAGCCAGGGGAGAATATGTAGAATTTTCCAGGGAACCGATAAATGCCTTATATGTCCCTGATTTCTAGGACAGAGAAGATTCCACCCTCACTTTCTCCTTCTGTAGGACAAAGAATATACCTTTGTTCATTTATTCATTAATTTCTTCAACAAAATGTTACTGGAAGCTTACTATGTGCCAGGTGCTTTTCTAGATACCAGGGAACATGGAGTTTATTTTATGTGAGGGAGATAGACAATACACAAGTAAACATATAGCATGCAAAGTAGTGATAGTGCTATAAAAATAATAATGCAGGTAAAAGGATAGATGGTGGGGTGAGATGGAATGGACAAAGTACAGATAACTTTAGATAGAGGGTTTTGGGAAGACCTCTCTGATAAAGTGACATTTGAGCAGAGAAGTGGATGAAATCAGGAAGGAAGAAATGTTAATATAGGGGGAAAAAATTCTAGATAGAGAAAATAGTAAGTCAAAGGCCCTGAGGTGGAAGCAGCTTGGCATGTTTACGGAACATCAAGAAAATCAGAGCAACTGGAGCCCAATAGCAATAGGGAAATTATTGTTAGGAGGTGAGGTCATAGAGGAGACCAAGGCAGGATCATGCAGGGCTTTGAAGGTCTAGATATAGATATATATTTTATTGTTTGTGAGATGGGACAAGTTGAGGAGTTTTTAAGTAGAGAAAACATGATCTGACTTGCCTTTTTTAATGATCAGTTTAAAGAAAATAGACCAATAGGCCAAGGATGAAATCTATTGCACTAATCCAAGTAGGTGAGAAATGATGGGGGCTTGGGTCAGGGTGGTAGCAGTGGAGGTGAAGAGATATGCTTAATTATGCATATTTTTTTATTTCCTTGAGATGATATTTAAAGCTGTGGGACTGGATGAGCTACCTAGGAAAGTACATATAGCTAGGGTAGGCAAGAAACTCAAAGAGTGCTCTGGGACATTGTAAAGTTTAAGATAGGGAGAAGTAAAGGGAATTCAGGGAGGAGCCAGAGAAAGAGAGGCCAACGAATGAAGGGAAAACTGTCAAAAGCTGCTGAGAGGCTGATCCAGGTGAGATGGAGTATGAATCACTGTGTTTGACAATATAGAAGTCGCTAGTGACCTGGAGGAGCATTATTTCAGTGGAGTGGGTGAGGCTGGAAGCCTGATTGGAAAGGAGTCCAGAAAGACTAGGAGAAGAGAACATGGAGACAGCAAGCTTAGATTTATTTCATTCTAATTTTACTATAACATAAACAGAGAAATGGAGTGGTAGTTGGTGATATGGTACAGATGGGGTCAAGAGAGATTGTTTAAGGTAAGCCAAGTTCAGAATGTTTATATACAGTTGGGACTACCCAGTGGTGAAGGGATATTGATGCTTGCAGAAGGAATCTTTGAGGAGAAGAGAGCTGATGGGATTTCAGGGCACAAGGGGAGGAATTGGGCTAACAGACTTATAGGCAGGTGCTGCACAAGGCAATGTGGAGCACAGTGTAGAGATACAGAATGGCAGGGATAGTTGGTGCTAGGCTCATGTGGAATTTCACTTCTGATGACTAAAATTTTCTCAGTAAATAAAAAGGAAGGCTGTGAGCTGAAAGCAAGGAGAAAGTCTTGTACCTTACTCTATTGTATTGAAAAGCCAAGAATTTTAATTTGAAAGTTGACATTGCAGGTTTTTCTTTTAGAAACATTAGTAATCACTATAAAATATTTAGAGAACTTTTCAAGCAAAATTTTTTTTGAGAGTCAGCAATTTCAGACATGCATAGTGTTTGGGGACATTCTCTTCATAATCAAAACACCATGCAGTCGGTGTGGTGGTTGAGAATTGAAGGATCTTGGCTGTAGAGATCTGCCCAGAAGAGTGAGAGGTCCAAGCCCCACACTGGGCTCCACAGCCCAGGGTTCCAGTGCCAGGAAGAGAAGTCCCCACAACTTCTGGCTGTGAAAACCAAGGAAATTTTGCCTGAGTGAGACGGAGTGCTGAGAGAATCACAGACTTTCCTTTTAAGGGGTTCATAGGCAGACTTATCTGCTCTGAGTTCCAGCTCTGGGGCAGCAGCTCAAAAGGCAGCAGGGACATAAAGGGAGGAACTGAGTTTTCTGGCTTCAGGGTGAGGGCTGGATGGGATGGGGGGAGGGCAGCTTTCTTCCAGACAGAAGTAATGGCAGAGGGCATTGTTCCATTGTTGATTCCTCCCCTCTTCTGGCTTTTAGATCCAAGAGGGTGCCATATCTTTGTCTCCATCAACATAGCTAACACTGGTTGCCCACCCCTCGTGATTCCCTGAGACACTGCCCTCCCAAGGTATGAGCCCACCCAAGCTGCTTCAGCGGATTTTCCATACAAATGGCCCATCATGGCATATGCTGAGGACTTTCCTAAAATCTTTCAAAGGTTCACAAAACCTAAATAAGCAGCATCTGGCCTCAATGTGCCTTGAACCTCTTGTTGAGCAGCCCCAAGCCTGGGACTAATAGCAGCCAGCCTTGGTTTGCAGCTTGACCTCTTGATATACTTCCAAGCCCACTGTGAGTGGAGGCCATCTGCAGATTACTTGGTGGCTCATTCCAGGTGGCCTTGGGCAAGACACAGGTTATGACTGAATGTGGCTAGTGGCAGGGCACCTCCCAGGGACCCTGGCCTGCACGCCCTGGGGCTGGCCTGAGTCTGAGCCTGAGTACCACTCAGGGTCACATCTGAGGACAACACACCCAAAGGATTGACACAGCAGGCACCAGAGCCCTGCTAAAGCAAATCCTCTGTATAGGGTCAGCCCTTGAACAACTCCTCCACTGCAGTCATGGGTTGTAGTCACAACCAATCAACTCAAGGGTCAGTCTCTCCCACTGATGTTCAAACAGCAACTAAATCTCAACTACAACAGGAGGGCAGGCACAACGCATATGAGGGACATGCCTGGAGCTCCCAGCTCAGGTGATCAGGGAACACTGTGCCACAAAGACCCAAAGCACATCTACTACATAAAGCCGCTCTACTAAGACTGGGAGACATAGCAGCCCTAACTTATATGTAGAAACAAACACAGTGAGGCAGTCAAAATGGGAAGACAAAATAAAAGAACAGAACAAAGCTCCAGAAAAAGAAGTAAGCAAAATGGAGACAAGCAATCTACTAGATGCAGAGTTCAAAATTCTTATTATAAAGTTGTTCAATGAACTTAGGGGAAGACTAGAGGAACTCAGTGAGAATTTAACAGAGAGATAGTAAAAACAGAGTACTGGGCCCCACTCCTACAGTTTCTGACTCAGTAGGTCTGGGGTGGGGCCTGAGAATTTGCATTTCTGACAAGTTCCCATGTGATGCTGCTGCTGCCAGCCTGGAGGCCACACTTTGAGAACCATCACCTTAATAGAGTCTATAACTGACTTTTTTCTAATAGGTTTTGAGGGAGGGCCAGGAAGTTGTAACACCTTTCTCTGTAACTGCAGCAGTGATGGGGAGGATGATATAAAGGAGGACAGCTCACAAGCTTGCTCTGCCCCTCTCTTTTTTTCACAGAAGCTCCAGAGCTACCCCAGACAGAAGAAACCCTGTGCTTGGTGGACCTTTGGTCTACCCCGCAAGCATCTCAGATAATTCTCAGGTCTGCCCTTGCCTGACAGCAGTCATGACTGCAGCATCACCAAAGTGCTTTCATCATTCAAGTCCTGATCCCTCGTGCCCCTTCCCACCCTCCTCTCACCCAAATCCCCTTTCCGTGCTCAGATCCCTGATCTCTGGCTTTCTCCTGTCTGCTGCCAGTTGCTCCCAGTGAGCTCTTGGTACAGGATGGATAAGCCTTCATAATAACCCTGGCAGGCAGCTGTGGGGCTAGGGCCTCCTCTTTGTGGCTGGTGTGTCTTTGATTTCTCAACAGATTAGCAGCATACAGAAGCAAAACCTATGTAAAAGGCTGGAGTAAAATGCCCGGCTCTCCACATGACACATGCCTGTAGTACACCATGGCTGGAAGGTAAGGGGAAAAGCTATTTGCAGCACCCAGCAAGCTAGATGCTTATTCTGAAGAGCCAACATAGCCTAAAAATACCACAGAGAGTAAGAGAGAGAGAGAACAGAAACTTTAGTATGGCATATTATCAAAAAATTAAAAATAGAAAAGCTTTTGGGAAATTAGAGTCACCAGTTGCTGTTTTGCTCACTTCTTACAGGAGCTTTAGGATTCCCAGTAGACAATCAATAGTGAGAATGACAGGAACAGTGAAATTATTTCAGAGAACAGAGTCAGGCCACCAGTAGATGGAAGGTAGAAGCAAGTGCAGAGAGACAAAAGTGCTACATGGTGTGCTGAACTGATTGGATTGACAATAAGCCAGTCTGGGAATTAAGGAGCTTCAATAGATGTGGGGTTTGCCTCAAGTTTGATGAACCATTTTGTCAGACTTGCTTAATCCCAGTTTCAAATCATTGAGATTATAGAGTCTACAACAGCACTCTTTCTGACTCTGCTCCTCTGCTTATTAGAATGCTAGGATGCCACCTTAAATCTATTACACTGCCTCCCCCCTCCCTCCACCATAGCCTCTTCATTTAATTAAAGTCTGGCAGGTAAAATATTTGATCAAATTTCATTCTTATTGTCTTTCTTATAAAATGCTTGGATTAGCCAGGTAAACAAATGTTCTCGCATAAATGATTTACCTTAACCAAGGACCTCATACTGAATAGACCTGGCCCAGCACTAGCAAGATCTTTGGAGGAGAGAAACTGTAGCATGTTAGCAGAGTCCAGAAGGTTTGCCTTGTACCTCTGTCCAGTTCTAAGAGAAAAAAATGACACCTTAAAAAAGATCAGAATTCTGCCCAGGAGGAAACTGGGTTTCCGCTCCTAAGGAGTTCCACAATTCAACTCATCAGAGTGGGCCCAGGTGGGAGGGGTTGGAAATAGGGACACATGTTCTTGAAAAGACACTTCCCTGGGAAGGCCCAAGGCAGAAACATAGACTGCAGGCTCTCAAAGCCATCCAATTTATTTTCTGGTTCCCTTATAGCAAATAAAACATATAGCACCCTCCATAAATATTTGCTGATTTCAAATAAATGGGTAATGAGCTGGGCTGCATTCATGCCATACTGTTGGACTTCCTGTCAAGTTTGTTGCATTTGGCTGGTATTTTTTCAGTGCGAGGTATGATGAAACTTAGGGTACTCCAAAGGCTGGCTGGTTATCAAGTTACCAACTTCATGCCAAGAGTCAGGACTTGCTCTACCTAAACAGACATTTGGCAGGGCCACTGTGTCGGCAACATCACATACCTGAACATGACCTTAAGCTGCTTTCACAGTCAAGCCCCATTCTGCTCTGCTCTTGAGTACTGTTATTAGGCCTGTATGCCTTTGAAAACCTCTCCTCTCATAGATGAATTAGGTTGATAAAGGTTGCTGAATTTTAAAGGTTGCTGAATTTCCATGGCACTCTCTGAGGATTTCAGAAGTCTCCATATCATGGATATTCTTAAGACGTAAAATATATCATGTAATGTGCATCAAAACCCACAAGAAGTATACAGAAGTACTTAGATAAACATATAATCTGGGGAAAAAATGTCTTTCGTAAAGTTCTCTTTGGAGATAAAGACTTGGGGGAAAATTCTAGTGTCCTTTAAACAGCTTTGTTGGTGATAATTCAGAAAGATGGTATATTGAGTATAGGTTTTTTAAAGATACACCTAAGACTAAGAAACATCTAATTCAATATATTTAATACCTAAGGTTCAGAGAAGCTAAGTGACTTTCTCAAGGACCATCACTAACTTAAGTCCTCAGAGTGTTAAAATGAGCAACCTCAGCTTAGAATGGAAGACAATTTCATAGGTCTTTCCACAGTTCCTTATTATAGTTCCTTTTCATGACTGGATATTCATGATTTCAAAAGCAGCAATGGGAGGAAGACTAGGAAAGGGCATGCTACTGAGCATCTTTTTCGTGCTTTGCATAGTACCAAGTACTTCATATACATGAGCATATCTAATTCTTAAATGTATCTTTGATGTGGGTAGTATTCAAAGAAGTGGCTAGATCGGTACAGATTTGGCATATAAAAACCCAATTTTAAAAAACCATACTTAGTCTACATTGTCACACATCAGACTGCCAACCAGATTAGCCCAGAGGGCTAAGTAGATAAGCCAGATCTGCTCTGGTCTACTGCCAGAGTACAAGGGCACGCTAAGTTATAAGAAGGAAGATGTCACCATGGACTATCCATAGTAGATTCCTGTTCATCCCTTCTTTGATGATGAGTGAAGCCATAGGAAAATTAAAAATAGAAAAAAATTACTAGTAAAGAATTACAAATTATAAAACCTAAGACGTGAAACAGTGTTTGCCTCATCCTTAGCCCCTAGTCACTGCTTCCATCCTTCTTAACCTCACCTATTGAATGAGGACAGTTTTCTTCAATATTAAAAGGACTTCTATAATGTTTTCAAAATGGCTGAATGACAAGATGAACTTATTTTCAAGAGTCACATAGTACAAAACAAGGATCAATAGGTAGAAATTTTAAAAAGGCAGCTTCAAGCTAATGGGAAAAACATTCTAGCAAGTGGATCTGTGTGGCTTTGAGCTAGGTAGCTTCAATATGAGCTAAGTTCTCTCCCTTGGACATACTTAAATGGAAGTTTGAAAATACTTTGGGGATTTGGCATTGGATAAATACTGGATTCGGTGATCTCCAAGGGTCTTTAAGGATCTGAGAGTCCATGACATGTGGCACCAACAGTGAAACAATCAATAGTTGACTGAAGCCATTGACTTTTCTAACCTGTCATCATGCCTCTGCTTAGTTTGCTCATCATCACCATCAATACTGATCACTGATTGAAGTTGTAGTGAATTTCAATCCATTTTCAATTAAAAACATATTTTGCTCTGATCTGAGCCAACTCTGGTATACTCTTCAGTACCAAAAGAAAGATTTGGGAGCTGAAACTCAAGCTAAACAAATATGTATGGTTCTACTTGAGGCATGGAAGAGTTAAAGGTAAAAGTGGATGGAAGCCACAAGGAGGCAGGACTGTCCAAGTCCTTTGAAGGGAGTGACTTCTGTTTACTGAAGGCAGCCCAGCTCAGGTCAGCTATGACTGGAGCTAAGGAGGGAGCAAGATGTTGTGTGAGAGGCCAGATCATTGCTCTTTAAGATCCCTTCCAATCAAGGAACTTACAGTTTTTAATGAGGAGCCATTTAAAGTTCTGCTCCCTGACAGCTTTTCCAGGTAAATGAAACCCTTCACACTTTCTCCAAAGTAATGCACCTATTAAAGTAAAATACATGTCAATCCTATGACCCAACAGTCCATTTCTGGTTATGTACTCAGTAGAAATGAGTTATATCTTCCAAAAGACATGATTAAGAATGTTCATGGCAGCTTTATTCATAGTAGTCCCAAACTGGAAACAATTTATAATGTACATTAACAAGAGAATGAGTAAGAAAATTGTTGTGTATTCACAATGGAATACCATGCAGCAATAAAAAAGTAGTGACTGCTGATGCATACAACATTAATGTGTCTCATAGACATAATATTGAGTGAAAGAGGTCAGATGTCAAAAAGGTAAATCATTATGCATACTGTATAATTCCATTTGTGTGAAATACCCAAATAGGCAAAAAAAAAAAAAAAAAAAAAAAAAACCTGTGGTGAGAGAAATATGAACAGTGGTTTTCTTTGGCAGAGTGTGGCAGGAGGTAATTGAGATGGGCCATGAAAACAATTTTGGGATAGCTAGAAATGTTCCATATCTTAATCTGATAGTGAATAAATGTAGTAATTCATTTCATTGTGATCTTTCCATTTCACTGTAAGTTATACCTTAATATAAAAAGAAAAAACTGGAAAAGTAAAAAGAGAGAGAGCAGTCTCTTTCTCATAAAGACTGGGTTATATTCTGGATTCTGCCAACATTCTACATTAAGGGAAAATATTCTATCCTGTTGCTTTAGTAAACTGGACCTGGAACAAAAGAAAGTGTTGTTGGACTAGTACTACTGTAACCACTAATTATGGAAGATAATATAACATTATTATACAGATTCCAAAATGCCCTGAAATCAAATTTGGGTTGCTAGACCTGGGTTCTACTTCCACATCCAACACTGATTAGCTGTGTATATCCAATGTTTTTATCTTTTGGGGACTCAGTATATTCATGAATAAAAGGGTAAGTCCTGTATTCATTCAATAAATATTTATTGAGTGACTATCATGTGCAAGGCACTGAGCTAGGTGTGTGGGGGAAACAGATAAATCAGACTCTCACAAAGTTGACTCAACTGAGATACTACGTGTAAAATCGCATCATGAAGAGAGAGTGCTGTAGTAACACAAGAATTTATTAAGACATGACAGTTATGGTAAACATCCAATTCAGTGCAATAAAGTAATTTTTTACCCCAAGAAATTAATACATTTGCTAAAATATTATTCTTAGTCTTCTGTGTATACAAACATTTACATCTAATTGGAAAATTTAGTTTGTACTGAGATTTTTCAAATTCAAAAGCACTTTTAGATGTTAATGTTATTTGAAGTGAGAAAGATTTAACATATAGTTTAGTGAGTTGGATATAATATAGTTGTTCAACATTAGGAAACCAAATGTGTTTTGTGCTTGGTTCCTTTTCCATGTGCTAGAAAGCTACAAAATGAATAAATAAGTCACAAATGCAAAAAGCAAGCATAGTATGATCCATTTATATAGAATTTAAAAACATACAAAAATACTATATATTGTTTCTGAATGCATGTAAGCACATCAGTGATAGAACTATACCTGCCTATAAGCAGTATAAAATTGCATAAGAACCTTGTTTTAAATTGGGTCATCCCCCCACCCACACAGCCTGGTACCAGGACTTGGGTGCAGGGCATTTAATGAGGGATGATCAGAGAGCTTAAGAGTAAAGGAAAAGGGAGAGTGAAACAAGAAATTGGGAAATGCCAGGAAAAGGTGTGTTATTGAGGTCACTGCTTTAGGAAAAGAGCTCAACTCCACTGGTACCTCTGAGAATTGTCTGTCCTAAGAACATTTATACAAGGCTCTGTCCCCATTGGTTAGTGGTCCTCCCGGGGTGGGACTAATTCCTCCATACTTTTGTGATGTGCCTGTGAGGGTTGAGTGCACTCTTTAATGTTTGAAAGAAAGTCTTGGATTAAAGAATCAGAGACTCAAGATGGGCCCTGGAGGTAGGATATTACCAATATGGCTGAAGACAGAAATCAAAGGTGGGCTGAAAGGCACACAACACATGGAACCAATCACATATGTTTTAAGTTCTTACACCTAGGAAAAGAAGGGAAGGAAAGGGATAAGAAAGAGATATACAGGGAGTTTCACCTCGATCTTTAATGTGTTATTTATTAAGAAATCTGTGAAGAAAATAAGGAGAAATGTGAATCTTCAAAAAAGCTTGGTGGTAAGTGTATGGGTGTTCATTATATTATTCTTGATACTTTTCTGTATTCTTGACCTATTTCAAAATAAAAAAATTAGGTTGCATCAGCTTTAATTTGTTTCAGGGGAGCTCTGATTGAATAATTATGCAGAGCAGCAATGTGTCAAATAGTAATATAATTTGTTACTAGTTCTTAAATTAGGTTAATGTACTTAAGTATAATTTTGATGGAATTTGACTAAAAAATATTGAATTTTAGCCAAAATATCATGGTTTAATTTTTATTCTAGTTGAGAGATCTCACTTGATAAATGTTTGTTTGTATTTCCAGTTGTCTTATCAAGGCACTTTGTAAACAGGTAGTAACTTATCTATTTTCTGATTGGGAAAACTGTAACTCAGAGGAATTCAGTAATTCATTCAAGATCACTAAGCAGTAGAAAGACAGGAAAATGATACAGAAATTCTGCCCTTTTATTTTAGTCTGTGATCTCCTCCCTGTTTTACTCAAAGTGATCAACAGAATTATCTAGGGAAAACATAATGGTGTAGACACTAGGTAATTGTTTGGAGCATACTTGCATGTGATTTGATCCACACAGGGGCATGAGGCAGTGGAGTGGGGTAGACATAGGGATTATAGTCTCTACATTCAAGGGTTTTATAATCTAGTTAAGACATGAATAAAAATATCAGCTATATCAGCCCCTCTGTCTTCCCTATGTGTGAGGAAATGATCACTGTGGATTTTGTCTACAGAACATCAGCGGCAGCTCACAACTGTCCAGTGAGCATCCACTGTGTGCAGGAACTATTGTTAGTATTGCTCATTTTCAGACTGTCCCAAGGTTACTGAGTTCCTCTTAACATTTTCTTAGATTTGTATACACTGTCTTGTCCCGAGGTCGATAACCCCTTGTCCAAGGAAAATTTGTTTGTAGCAAGAGGTGTTTTCAGGAACAAGCTAACTCAGACCCAACAACCATAATACCAACCACAAAAAACAATACAGCACAATCTTGAGGAAATTCCCCCTTTGTGAGGTTGCTTTTGAAACTTCATGGCTCTCTCAAGTCAAACATTTCAAGTGGTTGAACCTAGAACTGGGACTCAGAAACTTGTTTCCAGAAGGAAGTTGATCATCTGTTTAAATGGTCAATGGATATTGCAGAATAATAGATGCAGACCTCTGGGTTTTTGACACATGACTGACAGAAAATGCCATTTACACCCCTTGATTTACATAGAAAAAGCCCCGTACAAAATTAGAGCAGAAGGGTTTGTTTCTCTTTCTGCCTCTTCTAACTGAATGGCATTTTAATTGAGGCATTCTCATGGCACAAAGGCAAGTGACTTGGCCTCCTCTATATACTTTCCAGACCAACCACTAAACTCGTGAATGATTAAATATCCCCTTCAATCCTGTCCTCCTGAGAGCTGCACTCTAATTTCCCAAGCTGCTCTCCAACATTTGACAATTCCAGCTTTCCATTTGATCTTCGAGTTGTCAGAACAGGCAGTATCAGAACTGGGAAGCTCAGAGTTACAACAGAAAAAGCAGGTTCACTGACAGAAGTAAGGTCCTCAGTGGTCTAGTGGAGACCCAATCGGAGGAAGCTGGGTAGCCTAGATGTCTAGTTTCTTGATCATGATCCACTGTTGACATGATACCACATTGTTTTTATTTTTCTCCTACTTCTCCGGTTATACTTTCTGTCATCTTGGTGTTTCTTAGTCCTTTCTGGCAAAAATTTCTTAACCAGGAGTATGAGTCCTGGGGGTGATGTTGGTGTCTTAACTATTTCTTCTAGCTCTCACTCCTGGGGGCAATCTGATAGTTTCTTACTGTAAACACCTGTATCTCTCTGCTTGATGGTGTTCTCTGGCCAAGAGACCATGTCATTCTTGGGCCTGTAGGGGGCAGGAACAGGGTTAGTTCTAGGTGACCAGAAAGGCCAGAGAGTTAATTCCCCTGAGGTGACCTGAAACCAATGAGGGATGGGAGATGGTAGACAAATTCCCCAGCTTCCTTGCAGGGTGGTTGGGACAATTCTAGGGTGTGTTACTCAGAGTTTGTCACAGAGGTCCCAGCAGGATTGAATCCCAGTTGTCTACCTACCCAGCAATTTGCCTTTACTTGCTCTTCTCTCTTCCATGATCGTTTCTTCACTTCCTCTTTATGTTTTCTGAGATCACCTCCCAAATGAACCTCTTATCTCAGGGTTTGCTTTACGAGGAACCTAAACAAAGAAAAATTCCTGAAATTTCATGCAAATTTATGTCTAGATTTGTGAATATGAAGAACTTTCATCAACTTTCAAAAGGGTCTTTGGCCCCAAAGAGGCCAAGAACCCCTTCCCCCCAGATCATCTCATCTACTCCTGAGATCCAGATATGGAGAACCAGGTGCTTTCTGTGTGTCACTGAAAGTCTCACAAGCAACTCACACTTAAATGTCTGTTGAGGATGTTGTGATGTGCTATCCAGCACCCCTGTTAATAGAGAAGGACCTACTCCCTCCTTGCAGGGAAGGTTGTTAGCTGATGGCTTAGTTGTCAGCCCTCTCCAGGAACTGCTTTTAGCTGAAGGGAGTCATATCACCCAAGGTTCTATGCTGTCTCCAGCAGTAATCTGCATCCAATAGTTGGGCAATTTGGTTGGGCAGAGGCCTTGGCTCCCTTGCCCCAACTAAAGACAAATTTTTCAAGGCCCTCCCAGCTCCAGAGCTAGCCACGAGTTTGGTCTAGGCTTTTGTTGAGACTATCACAGTCCAACTTCCTTTCCTTTCTCCAACAAGAATCAATCCTGAGGACACTTTCCAAAAAATTTCCTGAATTTCAATTTCCAAATAAAAATCTGATTCCTTGGGACCCAGACCTGTGACAACCTGGGAATCATTTCTGCCTCCTTCCTTTCCTTACCCATCCCCAAACTTGAGTTGGTTGTAACTTTGGAACATCTTTGGAATGCACTCATGTTCTACCACTCCATTATAATGATCTCTTCCCAGTTATGCCCTGGATGTTTGAGACAGCCTCCTAGCTGCTCCCAGGTTCCCGTATTACTCCTCTTAAACATGTTATTCCCATAGCAAACAGAAGGGTCTTTCTAAAGAGCAAATCTGCTCTCCTCACTACCTTGCATATAACCTTTCAAAGTCTCACTATTATCCTGAAGATCAAGTTTTTAATGTGACTTAGCCTTTCAGTACCTCTATTCCTTATGGCTCTTCCAGCCTCACATTTCCCCACATCCTGCCATGCTTTATAGAAGTCTTGCTTTCCTAGCTAGAGAGAGGTATCAGGAACATCAGGCCTCATGACAAGACGTATTCAGGTCTGAGGGTAGCCAAGAGTCATGGTTTCTTAACCCTGGAAGGGACTGTTGGAAATAAATCCATCACCCTAATTGTTGCATTTGACGCTGAGGGTGAAAAGAGTTAATTTCATTTCCTAATGCCTCACAGATTGGCCTAAGCTCTGAGAGTGACAAATGGCAGGGCGAGGTTCTCAACCAGGCTTGGAAGTCTCACCTTTTCCCCTCTCCTGCCCCATTACTTAACTGCTACCCACTTACCAAACTTCCTTCCTTGTCCTCTGAGTTCCTGCCCTTTATCAACGCACTTTTTTCGATCTATTTTTAAAAATCAACTTTATTGAGATACAATAGACACGAAGCAAAATGTGCCAATTTTAAACATCCAGTGTGAAAGGTTTTGTCAAATTTATATACTCACATATGGTATGTGAAATTACTGCAATCAAGATATAGAACATTTCTAATGCCCCCACAAATTTCCTTTGTATTCATTTGCAGCCAGCTCTTGGCCCTAGGCAGCCACTGATCTGCATTCTGTCACCATAGATTAATTTTTATTTGTGCTCAAATGTTATATAAATAGAATTATATAGGGATTTTTGTATGATTTTGTTGTCTAGTTTTCTTCATTCAACATAATTATTTTGAAATTCATCGATGGTGTTACGTACCTTTTTAGTTTGTTCCTTTTTATTTCTAGTAGCATTTCACTGTATGGATGTATCAAAATGTGTTCATTCATTCCCCTGTTGGTAGACATTTGACTGGTTACCAGTCTAGCTATTATGAAGAAAGATGCTGTGTACCTTTTTGTACAAGTCTTTGTGTAGATATATGTTTTCATTTCTTTTGGGTAAATGCCTAGAAGTGGAATAGCAGATTCAGATGGTAGGCATATGTTTAGCTTTATAAGAAACTGCCAAACTGATTTCTAAACTGTCCATACCATTTCACAGTATCAGCAGTTTCACTTGCTCTGCATCCTTGTCAACACTTGGTATTTTCAGACTTTTCATTTTTAGCCATTCTAGTGGGTATGTGGTAATATCTTATGAACTTAATTTGCATTTCAGCTAATGTTGAGTACTTTTTCATATACTTCTTGGTCATTTGTCTTTGTCTTTGTCTTTGGGAAAGTGTCGGTTAAAATATTTTGCCTGCTTTTTTAACCTTTCTGAGACTGTACTTTTATCTGTAAACTGAGGATAATAAAACTTATCATATTTCACAAATATAGAGGACAATCTGGTGACAGCCAGAAGGGAGTGTGTTTGGAGGCTGGGAAAAAGGGAAGAAGGGTTAAAGAAGTACAAATTAGTAGTTAATAGATGGTCACGGGGTTGGGGAGCCTGGCATAGGGAATGCAGTTAGTGTTAATGTAATGGCTAGGTGGAGCAATTAGAGGGATTGTTTTATAAATTGTATAAATATCTAACCAAAGTACTGTATACTTGAATCTAATAATAAAATAAAATTTAAAAATGCAGAAAAACACTACACACACACACACACACACACACACACACACAAAACATCTGTCATGTAGGGTAGTTGCCAACATCAAGTGAGAGAGTATGTGCAAGAAAGTAAGGTCTTTCTTACTTAGCAGAGTCTGTCCCATACAGAGCCTCCCTGAGTGGGACTTATTCCCACTATCACTGTTGTGGTTGCTTCAGCATTATTTGAATGCAACGCAAATGATTGGCCCAGGTTTTTGTAAAACTGTCCTGATGGCATCTATTGATGACCTTTTGCAAGCTCATTTGAACCTTTTTATAAATAGGGCCCTGTTATATTTGTCAGGTCACTGCCCTGGTATTAAGGGACTTTTAAGGTCATATTGATAAAGCATCTAAGTATGTCTCAATAGTGGCCACCAGTGAGTGATGAGTCAGGACACTTGTGGCATTTTTCATGCAATATTTTAAAAATGAGTCCATATGGGAACTTTCTGTTTATTCTGGAGAGCATGGACAGATGGAAATTATGGGAAGACCTTACTTTCTGCTCTGACAGATTATGTGGTTACATCATTTTCTCCTCAGCCTTCCATGAAGGCTGTCAGATACTGTACCCCTAAGTACAGTCAGATACTGTACCCCTAAGTGTACCCCTAAGCACAAGACATAAGTGCTAAGGATATATTTTAATGCTTATAGTTTTATGCTCTGATTTACTTTCCTCTTAAATTTTACCTGTGCAATTGAATACACCTTTTTCCAGAACTTCTCTGAAAAGTAATGTTTTAATACTAGGAATCCTGATTGGGTGCCTGGTTTAGTTAGTCCTGTGTAAACAAGGACAACACACAAACCTGTTAGTCAAGTGATGTAACCAGCTGTGCCTCAGTTTTCTCACCTGTAAAGTGGGGACAGAGATAGCAATGCCTTATATATTTGTTTGAGGATTCAATTGGTTACTACAAATAAAGTGTTTTGAAGAGTACCAGGCACATGGTAATAAATATTGTAAATGCTATCTATTATTATTATTTTATTCTAATTGAAATTGCCTTTTTCCCCCTTCATGAATATGTGTGTACACATAATGAGTGTCTGGGTGAGGGTTTGAAAGGGTCTTACTTGCACTTACATTTTTCCTTTGATCAACTAAGTGTTTATTTTGGAAGTCCTTAAGTGGTAAGCGATTAGCTGTTGACAATAGCCATGATTCCTCTTAACCTTTATTTGATGTACTGAAATTCTTGTTTCAATGACATTTTTGGCTTCCCCTCACCCTGCTGCCCGAGAAATTTCTTGGGAATTTGAGGAAGTTTTGGTAGAGTATATCACAGAAACATTAATTCTTGTCATATCTTGGTGACAAGTACTTCTTCAGCATACTCAGTACTCAGTATTCTATGTCCTCCCACTGTGTGTCTTCCCACTCTCTCTTTTCTTTGCCCCATTCCTTTCATCTGGTCACCAAGGCCTAGCCCTCTTCCTCTCCATTCTCTAAAATGTTGTGTAAGCCATCATCCTGCCAAAGTGGTTGGAGAAATGAGAAAAGTTTAAGTGTGTGATGGGGGTGGGGTGGAGGAAGGAGACTGGTGATTTAGCTCCAAAATGTTGGAGAAAAGTAACAGTGAATAAACTCCATTGAAGAGAGCTGAGGTGTTAGCACTCTTACCTAGTGCTGTATTCAGGAAACATGTTCACTGTGAAGAGAGGGACAAGGGCTGAAGGTAGTGTTCTGAGTCTCAATCTAGATCCTCTTACCTTAAGATGGTGAAGGCAAACACTGCCATCCAACCATGGTTCAGAAGCCACAGATCTCACCAAATACAAAGATGCCCAGCATGACTGGCTTCATGGGTCTGTGACATGTACAGCAGTAACACAGAGCCCCATGCTCAGAAGGGTCTCATGCTTGAGGTTTAATATTCTATAGTTGCTATCTTGGAATTCTTAATAATTTTATTATTGAATTTGTATTTTGTAAGTGGAGTCCAATAGCATAGTGGAGCACAACAATACTGGAGGCTTGGAGCATTGGCTCACTATGGCTCTGTCTCCTGCTGTCTCCCCTCTTCCCCAAGATGGATTAAGGAAAATGGTGTCTCTGCTCTCACTCTGGAACTACTGTAACCTTCTGCTCTGTGCCCTTGTAGGGAGCCTGGGTACAGGTGCAAGAAAGGCTGGGGCCAGGAGCACGTGCCCTGCCCATCTTGGTGTGGGGCATAGCTGTGGCCACCTCTGCCCTGGGCTTGTAGTGCCATGGCACATTTGGAGGGAAACCAGGCAGGGATAAGCTATGGGTTGGGTTCATGGGAAGAAGACATGCTTGGCTCAAGTTCCCTGCCCTGGCTGGGACATAATGTGTTGGTCCAGAGTTTGGCGAGATGAGGAAAGTTGGCAGCCAATGGGCCATGTATGTACATGTGTGCATGCCCACAAGTCACAAGATGTACCCTTCTGGCCATCTATGAGGGTCTGCATTCATAAGAGAGCATGACATTAAATAGCAAATAAAAAAAGAGAAAGGAAAAAGCTTTGTGTTTTAGGATCTTTAACAGCACCCTTTTTCTTGCTTTTGAGCAAGTAGCCCTGAATTTACATTTTGCACTAGGTCCCACAAATTATGTGCCCAGGTTTAAACAGTCTCCAGCTATTTTGGGCTCACTCTTTTTTCATGTCCCAGCCAATGGAGATGGAGAATAGGGCATGGATGAGGTGTCCCCATTGTCTCAAGTTGCTAATTGGGGAGGGCTGCACATCATTTCTATTTGTAGTTCATTGACCAGTCTCAAGTGTCATAGCCACAATTTTTTGCAAGGGAGAAAAGAAAATGTAGTTGAATGGGATGTCCAAGAGGAAGAAGTTAATACCAATGTCGGTGAGCACTGGTTGTCTGTGCCAAAACCCCTAAACACACTTCTCTTCTTGGTAATGACATCATCATCCATCTAATCATGGAGGACAGTTATCTCACAAGTTCTTGCCCCTTGTCACTTTGTGGCCAATGCCTTCTCAAGTTCTGATAGTTTTATCTTTGCGCATTTCTCTGATCTGTTCATTTCTCTCCATCCCCACCTCCACCACTCTAGTTGAAGTTCCCATGGCCCCTCAGTAATTTCTAAATGCTTTGATCACTTAACTCTAATTAACAAATTTGGGGCACAAACTCCATATATAGGTATCTTTTTAAAATTGTATTTATTTATATGTTTTCTATGGTGACATTGGTTAACGAAATCCAATAAGTTTCAACTGTACACTTTAATAGTAAGGCATATATATATATATATATATATATATATATATATATATATATTTACACTGTGTATTCACCTCCCATAGTTAGATTTCTTTTCGTCAGCACATATTTAACCCCCTTTACCCCGTCCACCTCCCCTCTCCCCCATCCTCCTACCCTCTGATAACCACCAGTCTATTGTCCATGATCATGAGTCTCCATTTGTTTGTCCTGTTCATTTGTTGCTTTTAGGTTTATATCCTACATATAAATGATATCATGTGATTTTCAACTTTTTCTGTCTGGCTTATTTCGCTTAGCATGATTATCTCAAGGTCCATCCATGTTGTCACAAATGGCAGTATTTCATCTCTTCTTATGGCTGAGTAATATTCCATTGTGTACATGTACCACAGCTTTTTTAGCCAATCATCTATTGTAGGACACTTTGGTTGCTGCCATGTCCTGACCATTATGAATAATGCTGCTATGAACATCGATGTGCAAATATCATTTTGGATATGGGTTTTCAAGTCTTTAGGATAAATACCCAGTAGAGGGATTGCTGGATCATATGGTATATCAATTCTTAGTTTTCTGAGGAACCTCCATACTATTTTGCATAGTGGCTCTACCAATTTGCAGTCCCACCAGCAGTGGATGAGGGTTCCTATTTCTCCACATCCTCTCCAGCATTTGTTATTACTTATCCTGTTGATTATAGCTATTCTAACAGGTGTGAGATGATATCTCATTGTGGTTTTGATTTGCATTTCCCTAATAGTTAGCGATGTTGAACATCTTTTCATATATTTGTTTGTACCTTTATTAAGAAATAACATCCACGTACCATTATTTTTCTGAATTTTTAGATATTAACAAAACTTGATTTCTTTTTATTTCTTTGGAACAATAGTTTTATATCTTCCTTAATAGATGACCATCTTGTGTCTTTCCTAGGATATTAGCATTTCCTTCACAGTGATGATCACTAACCTAAAAACCTGTGCTAGACTTTGAGTTGTCCTTTTGCTTTCATTCTTACCCTTATTTCTCTCACCTAAGTTCTTCTCTGTAGTCATGCATTTAATCATACACAAATAGTTATTGAGAGACCACAGGGTTCCAAACACTGTTCTTGGCAATGGGATATATAAGATTGAGAAAGTTCCTGCTGACTTTGGGCTTATTCTAGTGGAGGTGGTTGGGAGACAGAAATAAACAAAATAAATGTGCCAGGTACTAGGAAAAAGGATAGAGAGTGACTAGGGATGAAGGCATCAGGGTGCTATTTTAGAAAAGGCTTTGCTGATGAAGTGACATTAAACCCCAAATGAATTGAGGTTGAAAGCCACACAACTATCTGGAAAGGCACAGGAACCATCAATACAAATACTCTGCCGTGGGAACATGCTCAGCTTGGGCACTGGGTGGCAAGAAGACCAGTGGGCTGGAAGAGAGTAAGCAAGATGGGAGTGGCAGGAGAGGGGATTGGGGAAACAGGTAGGGACCATTTCCTATAAGACTGTAGACTGTGCTACAGACTTTGTATCATGGTGTTCTGATGATGAAGGGAAAGCGTCAAAGGGTTTTTAGAAGAGAGAGGGCAAAGTCAGCTTTACCCTTTAGAAAGATCACTATAGCTGTTGTGTGGAGAATAGACTGGGGATAGGGGTGAGGGAAGTAGTAGGTGGGCCATTTAGGAAGTGATTTCAGAGATCAGGTGAGAAGTGACGGTAGGGTTTTTTAGACTAGTGGCAGTGGGGGTGAGGGAAGTGGTCATATTTGAGTTGTATTTTGAGGGTAAGGTCAATTTTGATAATGCCTCTTTGTGCTCAAAACCTAGTGCCCTAGCTCTTAATACAGAGTCCAAAATCATTAACAAATTGCATAGAGAACCACAGAGCCAAGCCTCTGCTCACCTCTCCACCTGGCATAGCATTCCTTCTCAGGATCCCTATTCCAGCCCCTCTTCAAAAAAATAATTAATTGTTTTTCAGTTATATTTGACATATAATATTATATTAGTTTCAGGTGTGCAGCATAGTAATTAGACATTTATATAAATTATAAAGTGATCACCCCAAAAAGTCTAGTACCCATCTGACACCATATATAGTTACTACAATATTACTGACTATATTTTCTATTTTAACCCCTCTTTTTATTGCTCAACTCCCCATACTGCTCCCTCCTCCTGGAATGTTCTCTCTCCCTTCCCCTGGTTAGCTGTTACTCTTCTTTCAGATCTCATCTCAATCATTAGTCCGTCAGAGGACAGTCCTCTGACCTCCCTTACTACTAGGTGGTACCTCCCTGACCTGTCTAATGCCTCTCCCAGCACCACATTCTCATCCATGCTTCTTAGTGCCCCTTGATATTCTTTTGCATGATTACGTGTCCATCTGTCTCCCTTAGTAGACTGAAAGCTTTAAGAGGATCAGGACTTGATTGTTTTTGTTATTGTACCTCCCACCCCATTGCAGTGCTCAGTACATAATAATCTTAATAAAGATGCAAATGAGGAACTATTAATGGAAGAAACAGAGAGGCTTCTTCATGAGCACTCATAAGTCAGTACCATGGGAAACTCCCTAAAATAGCTTAGTGAAGAAAGAGCACTTTCAAGGGCACTAATTCTAGCAGTTGGATTGGTGCAGGCCTGTGCCCTAATATTAAGTATAAACTGAGGCTGCAATCTCATTTGAAGCCACAAGCTAACAAAATCCTGTAGCATATATTACAACTTGCGTTTTACTTGTATTTCAACTTGTGTGGGATATAAGAAGAAAATTATTCATTCTTTCTTCCATCGCCTTATCAAACATAGTTTTTCAGATAGCCATTTCTCACTTCTGGATGAAATCTCAGGCAGGTGCCATAGGTTTTCAATTCCTTTCAGTCTCAAGTGCAATTTAATTTCAGTAAATAGAATGTCCCATTCAGTCTAACCTGAAAACTTCAATCTTTTATTCAATTTCAAGCACCTTCCCTCCCCATCCCCCACTCCAGCCTGCCTCTGACTGGGATGTGTGCAGGGGGAGAGAGAGGCACAGTTGAAGTCTTCTGTCCTCATTTTCCCTTTTTTCACTGTTTCCCCCACTCTCTCCCTGCCATATCCAGCCCATCCATTGTTGGTGCATAGAAAGGCAGAGAAGGCAAGGCAATGAATCCCTCACTACACTGGTGTAGCTGTCACTGGTCGGGGAAATTCTCAGGTGTGGAGAATGTTAAAAAATGACTCTTAACTTTGGCAGTTTTTTTGGTCCCTCAGGGATTTTGCATTGCTGGGAATCTCTCAGTAACAAGGCCTCTGATGAGGATGGGAATCCTAAGACTGGCTTCTCCCTTTGCCCCTGGCTTTGGTAAAGTCCATCCCTTGTTAAGGCCAACTCCCTTATATGTAGTTCTCCTGGGCAGAGCCTTCTCGGGATCACTCAGTCCAAGTCCCTTCCAGGGTTCACATCTGGCTCAGAAGAAATGTGCATTCATCCTAGACCCTTTCAACACTGAAAGTACCAATGGTGCTTAGGGCTGTTACCTCTCCTTATGCTGTTTCAAGAACAGTTGGTCAAACACAGGCTCACACCTTCATACTTTCCCAGGAGGGAGTCAGATGGCTGCCTTTCTGTCCCACAAGCTCCAGGGAGAAAGATTAGGCTCTTAGTGATTCTCATAAAACCTTTATTTCCTAGTTTAAGGTGAAAAGGAAGTACTGCATTCCCTCCGTTCATGGTGTGAGTAGCACCAATACTCCAACTACTCTGTCCCCACCTTCAACTTCTAATGAATATCTTTGCTTCTCTTATATGACCTAGAGTTAAGTAATGGTTAGTTAACTCCGGGTGATGTAAGGTCAGGGTTACCTTGTAATTTTTCTTCCAAAAATAGTCACCTTTTTTTGATTCATAGTTGTATTTTTCACTTTATATAAACTTTTTTATTGAAATATAACAGTCATACAGCAAAATGGACAAGTCACCAGTGTACAGCTTGTTGAGTTTTTAATGTGTATACCTGTGTAACCAATACATATATTAAAGTAAAAAAAATATATTCTCAGCACCCCAGTAGCCCCTTTCTGTTCCTGCCTGTCATTATTTCTCCCTGAAGGGTAACCACTATCATGACTTCTAGGACTATAGATTTGTTGTGTAAACTAGGAAAATTTGGGGAGTGAAAGGGGATGTGTGGTACCCTGTCTCACAAAATGGCCACCATCAAGTCCTTCTCTTCTTGTTAACACATGCTATGTCTCCATTAAGGGGAGGTAACCATTCGTACACTCCCTTGAATCTGGGATCTTTTGTGACTACTTGATGAATAGAATATTACAAACATGATGCTTTGCCAGTCATGGGCCTAACCTTTAAGAGAACTGGCAGTTTTTAATTCTAGCTTTGACCCTAAGCATTCATAAAAAAAGGTTCATGTTACTCCTCTGGGGGGCCAGGAGAGGGAAAGGGAGAGGGAGAGGGAGAGGGAGAGGGAGAGGGAGAGGGAGAGGGAGAGGGAGAGGGAGAGGGAGAGGGGGAGAGAGAGAGAGAGAGAGAGAGAGAGAGAGAGAGAGAGAGAGAGAGAAACCATGTAGAGAAGCACTGGAATGCCAGGAATGTGAGTGAAGAAGTTGATCTGGAATGTTCAGCCCAGTGAAGCCTCAAATGATTCCTGCCCCAGCTGCTGTATGACTGAAGATACTGAGACTCTCGCCTTTGGATCTTTAAGCAGAAAGTCTCTTAGGTTCCCAGCTCCTATAACCTATTCAAATGCAGGCAATGTGACTCCCTAGAGCAGGATTACTCACTAACTTACTCGCTAACTCCTTTTCCTTTTTCCTCAACTATATTTTGCCTCTTCAAGAAGCCTCGATTCTCATTTGATCTGCAGAGCTCTGGCATAGAGACCACTCTGTGTTTTTTTCCCTAGGAAGCAAAGAGGCAAGTCTTATTGACTGATGATAATTTACCATAATGAGGATGCCTGGATTGTAACATAGACACTAAACACAGGATATCATCTCCTCTGAAGAAGACAAAAGTCATCCAAATGACAGACTGTAATATGAAGCTCAGTGATGCTGGGTTTCTGCACAGAGACTCAGAGGCAGTTCTTATGAGGTTAAGTGCAAGGCCATGGGAGAAGGGTTAATAAAGAGTGCCCACTGGCTCTGTTCTTGCCCCACCTTAATTCCTCTCCAGCTTCCCAAGGCAAATAGCTGATGGATTGCCAGGCAAATGCCACCAAAGTACTCAAGGACAGAGGAAATGAAGGCAAGCTTAGCCATGGTTGGATGGGAACAAATGGTAGAACCATCTGTACTCATCCCTTGGAGAAGAGCCATTTATTCTTTCTTCAAATTAAGTGTGTGTCTTTCTCTTTTAGATTTTGATGTGAGCTACAACATCTTCAGGTTTTACTGTCAAAATTTCACTTGAAATTGAGCCTGCATCTTGTGTAATTTTTTTTTTCAAAATTCTGTAAAAAAAAATGCAGGTTAATTGTAGAAGAAATATGCAGATACAGACAGGATGTCAGCAGTTATTGAGATCTATTCTTTCCTACCATAAGATATGAGGTGTCATGCCAATCCCTGTTCACTTTTACTGTTGACATACTGAATCCATGACCATATATATCATTTGGAACTTTACTTGAACTACAGAATTTATCATTTATCAATATTTACATACCTTTAGAATGTGATTATAACAGGTCATATTCTAGGAGGGGAGCGATTCACATCCAAAGTTCATTTGGCATTTTGTCACTGGCTATACTTTCTAGAAGGCAAATGAATATTTCACCCACACTGCATCAATAGTTTGAAGTATTGTGATTGCTCAGGATACCTATTCTATCATGTATATTTGTGTCCTATGATATATTTCATTTATTTTCCTATTACCTGAAGTAATTCGTTCTGAACCTTATCTGAAAGAAGACATGCCAGAAATGTAAAGAACATGAATGAAAGGAAAGAGGAATTAAAAAATAATAATAAGTTTCAATTATCCATTGCTATGTAGTAAACCACTATGAAATTTAGTGGTTTAAAACAACAATAATTTGTTATATTTTATGATTCTATGGGCTAGCTGGATTTAATTTTTAGTTCTTCGTGTTTGCTGGAGTCATTTATGTGGCTGCACTTAGCTAAAAGCAAGGCCAGAGCTTTGAGTTTGGACACCTTGGTTATTTTCCACAGGGTTTATTTATGTTATTAGCTTGGACTTCCTTACAGTAAGGTGATCTCAGGGTTCCAAAAGCAGGAAAGTAAAAGGTGACAGCCTCTTCTGGTCTTAGTCCAGTATTGTGAAATTAAACTATAGCAATTCCATAGCATGTTATTGGTCCAAAAAAGTCACAAGGCCAACATACATTCAAGGGGTGGGGGAATATATTTCACTTTTAAATGAAAGGAACAACATGTACGTGAAGGACAGGAGGAATTGTTGATGGTTCTCTTTAGTGATAGATTACTAACAACAAGAAAGGGAAAATATCAGGAAATGGAGAAATAAATTGGGGGAAAACACAGAAATTGAAGAAAGAAGTTATGAGAATATAATAGGGATATTCTTTAAATATTCATTCATTCATATAATTATCCACAACATCTTAGCATAGTGTACGGCATATAGAAGGGCCTTAGTTAATGTTTGTAAAATGAATTAGTTTGAAAAAGTTTCTGTGGCAGAGACTAGTTAATTATTCACCAAATTGATTTCTCTTCTTTTTGGGCACAAAGACAGATTACACTTCTGAGCCTCTCTTTTGGTTAGGAATGGCCTGTGAGTGCTAGCTGATGGAAATTGAATGGAACCACCATTTTCAGGTCTGATCAATAGCAACCTCTCAGATGTTACCCTTCATGCTCTTTCCCATTTCTGCCTTCCTGTAATGGAGGTAACCTCCTGGGTGACATTAGAAGCCATTTTGAATATAGTTGAGCAACAAAATGAAAGGAGCCTGGGCTCCTGAATTACCACTTTGAGGAGATCCACCTGAGCAGAAGCACTCACATTACATGGTTATATTAGCAATAAATAACCTTGTTTGTGTGAAGTTAGTGAAATTTTAGAGGTTATTTGTTATAGCAGTCAGTGTTAACTGAAGTAGCACATCTGTAGCTCCCAACCCCTACCATTTTAATGGCTAAAATAAAATTCAAATTCCTTAGAACTGATGTTGTTAAGCTCTAGTTTATATAGTAAAAAGTATATTTGGAACCATACTGGGGTAAGCAGACTTCTAAAATGATCCCCAATTATTCCCCTGTTGGAATTCACATTTTTGTATAACCTTCTTCCCTTGAAAGTGTACTGAACCTAATGACAGAGTTGTAACCAATACAATATGGCAAAGATGATGAGAGTCACTTCCATGATTAGGTTACAAAAGATTGTGACTTCCCTTCTGCTGGTAGACCATCTTGCTGGCTTTGATGAAGCAAACTGCCATCTTGGAAAGGCTCATGTGGCAAAACATTAAAGATGGCCAGAAGGAAACTGAGGCCCTCAATCCAATAGCCCTCAAGAAACTGAAGCCTGCTAACAACTGCATAAGTGGGTTTGGAAAAGGGTCCTTCTCTAGTTAAACCTTGAGATCAGACTACCACCTTGGCCAATATCTTTATTCCAGCCTCATGAGAGACCCTGAAATACAGGACTCTATTAAGCTGTGCCAAGATTCCTGATCCACAGAAACTGGGAAATAATGAATGTGTATTATTTTAAGTTTCTAAAATTCAGCGTAATTTGTTATGTAGCAATAGACAACTAATAGAGCCACATATATGGGTTTTAATCTGGGGGTTAGCCACAATCTACTGACACTGGTGATCTTCTAGTTTCAAAAATATAATCTTAAAGATTAATACATGTTTGAAGTTTTTCTGACTCCCATATACATTTTTAAAACATGAAAATTTGCCCTATCATACCACTCTGGTTACCTAATCTGTTATTTGCTATGAAGAAACTACTACGTGATTGTTTAAAAACTTTATGGTTTGGTTTATTGAGGATAGCCACTCAAACAAGAGTGAGGTGATATCTCATTGTGTTTTTAATTTGCATTTCTCTGATGATTAGTGACTTTAAGCATCTTTTCGTATGTCTATTGGCCATCTGTATCTCCTCTTTGAAGAAGTATCTGTTCAGGTCTTCTGCCCATTTTTTCATTTGATTGTTTGTTTCTTTGTTGTTAAGTTGTATGAATTCTTTATATATTTTGGAAATTAACCTCTTATCAGATGTATCATAAGCGAATATCTTCTCCCATTCAGTCGGTTGTTTTTGTTGTTGTTGTTGATGGTTTCCTTCGCTGTACAAAACTTTTTAATTTGAAGTAGTCCCACTTAATTTTTTCTTTTGTTTCCCTTGCTAGAGTAGATATGTCCAAAAATAAATTACTAATAGCAATATCAGAGGGATCACTACCTATGTTTTCTTCTAGAAGTTTTATGGTGTTGGGTCTTACATTTAAGACTTTAATCCATTTTGAGTCTATTCTTATATATGGTGTAAGAGAGTGGTCCAGTTACTTTTTTTTGCATGAATCTGTCCAATTTTCCCAGCATGTTTTATTGAAGAGACTATCTTTACTTTATTGTATATTCTTGCCTCCTTTGTCATATATTAAGTGAATGTATAGGCGTGGATTTATTTCTGGTCTCTCTATTCTGTCCCATTGATCAATGTATCTGTTTTATACAAATAACAAGTGTTGGTGAGGATGTAGAGAAAAGAGAACTCTCATACACTGTTGGTGGGATTGCCAATTGGTACAGCTGCTATGGAAAATAGTCTGGAGGTTTCTCAAACACTTAAAAATGGATATAACTTTTAACTCATCAATTATACTTGTGAGTATTTATACAAAGAAAACTAAAACAATAATTCATAAACATCTATGCACCCCTATGTTCATGATAGCACTATTTATAATAGCCGTGACAGGGAAATATAGAGGAAAATCTGGAGATGTCCAGAGGGGTGGGGGTTTGGGGTCTGGGAGCATGGGGTAAAGGGTAAAAGAAGTACAAATTAGTAGTTGGGCACGAGGATGGAGAGTACGGCATAGGGAATGCAGTTAGCATTAATATATTGGCTAGTGAAGAGCCAGAGGAGAGAAAGAAAAATTAGGGGGATCATTTTATAAACTATATAAATGTCTCACCAATATACTATATACTTGAAATTAATAAAATAAAATTAAAAAATAAATAAATAAAATTTGTTTGGTTTGATATTTGAAATGGTTGCAGAAAAAGCCTGTAAGAAAAGAAACAGGGAGAGGTAGATAAAACTGAAACAGGAGTGTTGAGTTCTAAATGACATAAGATGGAGAAATTTAGAATGTTCTACATCCATCTGAAACACGGAAAAACCAACATATGCTCCAAGAATAATGGGGACACACTAGGAAAGTCATTTGTGTCTTCATTGTGATCAATAGCCTAGTTTCAGCAGATGAATTAAGGTCTGTAAAACGAGCACGGGACAGCCTGCAGGCAAAAGAGAGAAAAAAAGAGATAAACATATTTGGAAGGGGTGGCAGTAATGTGTTCACAGTCATTCCAGACAACTATTGACTGAAGTTTGGGAGAAGCTGGCCCTTATAAATGGAATTTGTCTAGTTAGTCATCCAGTTAGCTTCCTACTGACCCCTGACAATGAAGTCATATCACTCATACTGCTTATAACAAGTGTTTATTTTCCCTGTAGTTAGAAATATTTTGTTTTCATATGTCTATTGAAAGTGTTGGGGAGAGGGGAGCTAGAACATGAAGGCCACATGCTTTTAAGAAAAACAAAAGGACATACTTCATATTGAATTAAAATTCAGGTATTTAAAATGTAGATTCAAAACCTGTTGCACTTTTTGATATTACCTATCTGATCCATGAAGGTTTTTGATTAAAAATCTTTGACTTAACCTTTTTACACTTAACTATCCTCATCTAAATAAAGGGATTAAGCTAGTTGAACCTTAAGGTCTATGGTTGCTATTAAGTTTTCTGACTCAGTGACTCTGATGTAAATTTCAAGCCAGAAGAAAAACCCATTTAGAAGGTTTCTTTAAGAGAATTTAAGATGGCTCATTGAAGAAAAGCTTTATAATTAATAATGATGCTGTAGGGCAAATTGAAATTGTGCTAGTTGATGATAATTCACCTTAACCATGCTTTTAGTACAACTCTAATATCATTCTTGTTTGGCTAAGCAAAAGGGAACTTCTGCCTGTTTTGATAGCTGAGCTTAGTCCTAAGAAAAGATTAACTGGAACAAGCTTCTTCCTCAGTGACTTGGTTTTTCTCAAGTGCTGAGCCACTTGTAAGAGATTGAGGGTGCTGAAAATATCACCGACCAGGCTTTGAAAGAGCAAAGTTATCTTCTTAATTGATTCTCATCTGTGAGCAGACACCAGTCTGAGCTCCTCATAACAAAAGGGATTTTGTTAAAGTATTGAACCACTTTATATTACCACATTATCCATGCTCTTTTAAAAAACAAACTCACAATCACACTATTTTATTTTACCTGTCAGTTTTGGTTTTGACCTCTCCAAACAGCCCATATTCACCTGCTATTTAGACATACAAAAGTCTTCTACTTTCTATAATCAGTGGTTACCAAGTATTGACCTATTGACATTATTCAAGGACTAATTCTTGTTTCTCTTCTTTTCACTCGACATACTTTCCATGACTTGTTTTATCCCAAGGTTTCATTTACAATCTATACACAGATAGCATATAAATGTATCTCTCCTGTCATATATATTGAAATGTACCTCCACTTTAATCTTCTCCAGGCCCCTGAAATTCAATATGCCTCAGAGCAGAATTCATTATCCTCCTATTCAAGCTCCTCTTCCTGACTTCTCTATTTTGGTTAATGGCACCATATTTGACCAGGATGTCACCCAAGACTCTTCCTTTTCCCTTACTCTCTACACCCCGTTACCACACTCTATTAATTTTCCTTTTAACCATTTCTTATACCTTCCCTTAGCTCCCACTCTTCCTTCTTTACTTCAACCCTTATAATCTCTGACCTATACCATTGCAGTGGACCCTTGGACTTCCCCAGGCCACATAATACCATAATGAGGCTACAAATCAGGGCCAGGGTATCTATCACAAAACTCCTCTTCCATTGCTCTGTCACAACTATCTGCTATAATTCCAGATCTCCTAAGAAGGGTTCTAAATGGTTTGGGTATTCTCCAGGGAGAGTTTTGCATACAGTCTGGGAACCAGTCTTCCTGATTATTTCACAAAAGTTTCCATATTTCTAATCTCCTATTTTGGCTTGCTTTAGTCATATATGTTGTCATCATTGTCAAAAACAGCAAATACCTCACTGCTGCTGGTGTCCACCAATGCCCAAGGCCTTACCCACTATACCCACCTGTAGTATAGAAAAGACATTAAGAACATGGTTATACATTCAGACAGGTCAAGATTCAAGTGCTACCTCTGATTTTTCCAGCTGTGTAATTTTAATAAAGTTACTTAACCTCTCTAAGTTTCAATTTATATATCAGTATAATGGGTGTAATAATGCCTATACTGTGGAGCTGCGGTCAGGAATAAAAGAATTACCAGAATAAAAGTATTACCAATTTCCCTTTTCTAGTGCCTCCCAGGAAGTCTGTATTGCTTGTTTGGCTGCTGAGGAATTTACCAGGTATTCAGGGTAAGGAGGGGTGGAAATGAGAATGATAGCACTATTTGTGAGCACAGATGAGATAGGGAGAGGAAGGGGGAGAAAGATCATAAGGTAAAGCAGCATGGAGACAATTGGGGGGATGAGGGAGAGAAGAAGAGAGATTTTTGAAAAGAGCAGTGTGTGGATTAGATTTTAATTAGTCTTCCTATATATTTCATGATAAAATTCCCTCTTACCATCATCTCCAGAGATCTTCAGTGCTTTTAAAGGCTTTTGGTAATTAGATTTTTGTTTGTTTTAGATATGCTGTGATAGAGACTAGTCTCAAGGCAACCCAATTTTATTTGGGTTACACTTAAAACAATCAGGTTACATAGAACTACAGAATAAATGACCAGTTTCTCTATAGGGGAGCCAAATTATGATAGAAAAAGTGAATATAATTCATACCATTTTCTCATTTATCATATTCAGAAGTGATCTTTATTTTTACTTTAAGAATTCAGAATTAGAGCCAGACTACCTGTATTCAGATCCTCATTCTTCCACTTAGTCTCTGTGAAAACTTGAGCAAAGTAATCAGTCTCGGTGTCTCAATTTTTCATCAGTTTTTCATTTTGAAAAGTATTCAAAATCTCTGTTCAAAATGGAAAAATAATAGCTTATCTCACAAAGGATTATTGTAAAAATTAAGTTAAAACTTTTAAAGAGCTTAGAACAGTCCTTGGTATACAGTAAGCATACCACAAAAGTTAGCTATTATAGAGTTTTTAGCTATCTTCTAAAATGAATATTTCAAAGCATATAAAAGGCATTAAAATTTATATAAATGTATCATATTTATATATTAATATATTTGTTATATATGTATACAGACATCTGTATATACATTTATGTATACACACGTGTGTGTGTGTGTGTGTGTGTGTGTGTGTGTGTGTGTGTGTGGAGAGAGAGAGAGGGAGGGAATGAGAGAGAGAGAGAGAGAGAGATGGTGATACTTTAGTAATTAACCCTAAGGATATTTCCAACATTTATTTATTCATTCTTTCAAAGATATTTGTAGCACCCCTATTATGATGATCCTGTCTAAAAAAAATGCAAGACTTTAAATACTCACATAGCAAGTGCTGCAGTTGCTGAGGCAAGTACCATCTCAGACCCTAGAAAACACTTGATGATGTTAACAGAAAAACGAAGAAAAGTTCTGGGGAGAGGATGAAATGAGATGATTTGCCTGGAGCCATATGTTTTACTAGCACAATTTTGAATACAGCAAGTCAATTTGTTAGTACTTTATTCTTTTTGCTTCTCCATCTGTGCAATGGAAAAAAATCACAGCTTCATAAAGGGATTGTGAGGATTCGTGAGTTAAATATGAACTCTTGCTGGCTCAAGGATCATCTTCTATATTCCATAAAATAACTTTGATTTTAAGGCAGAAAGATAATGACAGAGGACACATTTTTTTTATGTGCCTTGCATAGGTATTATAGTTATGTCTTATTTTCTATTAGCACTCACTCAGGAGTGCCCCTGGAACTCCCCTGGCTGATTCTATAGTTGGAATGGGCTCTGTTAAGAGATGGAAAGTTACAGTTAAAACTTAAAGGTTAGGACAGAAAACAGGGCTGAGAGTTCTGCAAACTATTGATGTGTTAAGGACCAACCACTTTATTAATGTATATGTGTAAGAAACCCAATCAGATAGCCCTCTGGCACACAAACTCTTTGTTTGTCAGAATCTTGTCTTTTGGTGTGTTTGTGAAAATATGTATGAGTACTATGTGTACTTAAAATTCTTGCTTCTGCACAGTAAGATCTATGTCAATTCCCAGCCCTGTTTCATTGGGAATCAGGTTCCACACTATGATAACAAAGGTGTGGAGTGAAAAATGAGAACTATCTTTAACTCAACCATGATATCTTCCTGAAAAGATAACATCCAGGAGAGCACAACCAATACTGCTTTTGCAATTTCACGCCTGTAATGGGTGTGTTATATGGGAAAGTGTAGCAGGGCAGTATTTGTTTTTGAGTAGAATTGATAGTGAAATAAACTCATTGTCTCTCCTCACTTTCCATCAACCTTCCCATTGTTGCCACTTGTCTTTCCAAAATAAAAATCTCATCTGTGTCATTGTTTCACATATGAACCTTCAACGGCTCTTTTATGCTTTTGGAGTTAGAACTTCATATGGCTCAGCACAGCCTATCCTTTCAATATCATCTCCTGGCATCCCCCCCTCCCGCTCCACATACACACTCCATAATCCAACTAGCCAGGATAATTTGAGATTAAATAAAGCAGTCTCCATGGTGGCTCAGATCATAGGTCTTGAATTCAGACTCCAGGTTGGAATCCAAGCTCTCATTATTTTGTAGCTTCAGACAAGATACTTACCTCTTTGTGCTTCAGTTTCCCCATCTATAAAATGGGGAAAATTATAATATTAAAATTTTAATATTATAATTAAAATTATATTAATTATAATATTGATAATTATAATTATAATTAATTATAATTATAATATTGGAGAGCAAATGAATTAATATGAATTAAATGTTTATAGTTGTGCCTGACACATAGAAAATATTATAAAAGATTAGGTAGCATTGTTATTATTTACAATGATCCGAATGTGGCATTCCCTTGGACACTTCTGTGCCTCTTTATACATGCAGTTTCCATAGAGTATAACACCCTCTCCCCTTTCTATGTCCAAAAGCTAACTCATTTTTAACATCTCTCTCAAGTGTCATAACTTCTTTGCCTCGCTTTGCTCATTCCACTGTCAGGCATTTATCATAGCAGATAACTGCAGCTTTTAAAAACAAATCTTTCTTCCCTTTAAGATTGTGACCTCCTTGAGGGCAATGGTTATCTTCAGTTTTGTATCTCTAGGTCCCAGAAATTTGGTGTGAAACAGGCCTCAAAAATTAATGATGGATACAAAAAAAACTTTTGTAAAGTTGTTCATAGCAGCATTATTCATAATACCTAAAAAAGTAGAAACAGCCCAAATGTTCATCAGCTGATGAATGAATAAACAAAGTGGTATATCCATGCAATAGAATATTACTCACCCATAAAAAAGAATGAAGGACTGACACATGCCACATAGATGAGTCTTGAAGATATTATGCTAAGCAAAAGAAGTCAGACACAAAAGACTACATATTATATGACTCCATTCACATATTATATGCAGTGTCAAGAATAGGCAAATCTTAAGAAATGTAAAGTAAATTAGTGGTTGCTTAGAGCTAGGGAAGGAGCTGGAGAAAATGGAAGGTATATCTAAAGGGTACGAAGAGTTTGGGGAGGTGATGAAAATGTTCTAAGATTGACTATAATGATGATCGCACAACCCTAAAAAGATGAGAAAACCATTGAGCTGTACACTTTAAATGGGTGGATTGTGTAGTGTGTGAATTATATCTCAATAAAGCTGTTACCAAAAAACAGGGGAAAAAAAGTATTGATTGAATGAATGGACAACAAATAGGGAGCCATTTTCCTTCTGTATTGAATGTAAACATATCCAAGAATCAAATCTCGAATAGCTGCCTCCCTGAGCAGGGGCCAGTGTAAAATCTTCTCACCTCTCAGACTTTCTACTGTCTCATCCCCCTTCTCAAGCACTTGCTCCCCTTTTTGCTCCCCTTTGCTCCTTACTCTCAGAATTCCAGTCTCCTCTCTTCTTTCCTACTTAGATTTTCTTTTCCTCCTTCACATGCAACCAACCCCTTGGGACAGTTTACATGAGACAACGAAGGGAATGAAGCCTTCTTGTGTTAACTAGAACATAAGAACCCAAGGGATCCTGAGAACATCTTTTTGTGGGAACACTGTTTTACAGTGGAAGCTCAGAGGGGTCAAGAACATTGTTTAACCTCAAACACTGAGTTGGTGCTGGAACTGAAACTAGAATCCATGTCTTCCATTCACCTGTTCAGTGCAATTCCCACTGCATTACCTTCCTTCCTCATCTTCTATATACTGACCTCCAGGCTGGAATGGTTTGAAAACCAAAACAGGTGAAACTAATTAGGATCCCAAACTACATCTTGAATGGCTCACTACATATCAGACACTTTCTGTTTATTCTATTCCAAGAATATTCCAGATAAATCTAATATCCTATCACATTGAATTCCAAGAAATTTTAAATTTTCTTTTTCTTTTTTTTTCACTTTAGTTTTATTAGTATGAAACACATGATATAGTAGAGAAATCATGGAATTGAAAGTCTGGAGATTTAGACACCGGTTCTTATTCTGTCAGTAACTAGCTGGGTGACTTGAGCAGGACATTTAACCGCCCTAGGCCTTCACTTCCCTCGCTGTAAAATTAGGGGTTAGATTAGATTACTTCTTTGCTCCCTCTCACCTCTCTCTATGGCTCTATAATCTGATAACTATACACTGGAATAGAGACTATCAGCTAAGATGTAGAGCTCTTTTTTATGTAGAGATTTCATTCCAGAGATACCTGTGGTAATTGAATCTGACCAGTATAAAGCGTTCTCCAACAACATATGAACACAGGAATAATTAAAGAAGTAATTTTTGTTCAATCTGAGTATCATTATGCTATTTTGGGACATGACTGGTATGATAATAAGTTAATTACAACCAAGATACACTGAAATGAAGGCAAGAGATATGCCAGGCACTCTTATTTATCATTTGAACTTCCAAAACAACATTATAAGAAAAAAGTATTCACACACTGTACACATATGAAAAGAGGATTTGAGAGATAGCCTAAGTTTCCCAGGGTCGTAGAGAATTATGGGTGTCAGAAGGACATGGCCCTAGATCTGAACGACTCCCTGAGTTACACTTCCCCCCCCCACCCACTGCCCTTTGGCTTTCCAGAAAAGCAACCTTCTGAATAATAGCTCAGAGATGGAAAATGGAAAAGTCCTCTATTTTGGAGTTTGAATCCTTGCCACTGTTATTACTTTTCATGTGTCAGTCCTTACTATAAGATACTTAATCGATTAGATATGTTCCTTGGCCACAGCTAATTTCTAATTTGAGATAACCTCTCCGTGGCATTGATTGACCTAGTTTGGCTAGTAAGAGTTTGTGGTTTAAATGGGAGTCAAAATAAACCTATCAGATCTAATCGTGAATTAGCATCTGGAATCTTTCCTGACCCTTGAGGCTTTTGGGTTTGCTGAAATTGCAGACCTAATATGAGAAATGCCAGTGGAAGAGAGATCATCTTAATAAGAAGGGATCCTTTCCTGGAGAATTTTCAAAAATTTGAAAATTCTGAAAGTGCCAAAAAGCACAACAAACACAACTTGAGTAATTCCTGTCACCTTGTAGCTTAATCCGGGACATACAGAGGAGCTTCAGGTGACTTTTGAGGCTCTTAAAATAATATGCACTATTTTGTGCATATGGATTTGTTTTCAGGTTTTCATCAGACTCATAAAGAACTCCATCAACCAAGAAAGGCTAAAACCCCTGGAGGGTTTCAAGAAGCCTTCCCTGAGCCCTGTCTCTTAGGGACAGTCTTCTTGCAGACTCTGTGATGTCTTTCCCCTCTAAGAAGGTAAAATGGACCTGTGTCAGCCACAGCTCTCCCAGAGGAAACCTGGTGGAGAAAGAGGTTTGACGTCAGCAGATGTGTGCTCCCATCTCCACTGCACTGCTTTCTTGTGTATCTGTGGGTAAGTAGTTTAATTCAGGGCTGATGATCAGCAAATAAACACAGGAACAGCCTTACTGCTTATTAAAACATTGAAATACTGAGGCTCTAATTTTAAATAGCTGATTTCTCATTCTCCTGGGATACCTTGACTCTTTGCAGGACTCTATTCTCATCCAGAAACTAAGAGGTTTTTGTAACTGAAATATGATTCTAAGAGTGAATCAGAAGAACATACTGGTGGACTAGACAAATGAATGTCTTTGTAAGATCTAACCTAACATAATCATTTTCTCATTAACACATAGATTTAAAATATACACTTTATAGCCCACACTGTTGGTGGTTGGCCTGTGTTCCCTTAGCACTCACTGTCCTGTCAGTGTCAATGCCATCTTACCGCATGTACCAGGGCTATCCACACAAAGTTTTTCTCACAGACCCTGCTGGTGGGCCTGCCTCAAAGTGGTGGGGCATTAACCCCCTTGGGAGCATCCCTCAACCAATATTGGGTTGGAGTTTATTGTAAATACTCTAGCTTCCCATCTCTCTGGTAGGACCCTAACAGGGCTGAGCCCTGGTTTTCCACTCAAGTTGTAAATGAGCTCTGTTTTGGCTCTTTCCCCTTACCAATCTCACTGTCATAGTTACAAACCAGTGCTTCCTGGGGTCACTTCCCAAATAAACTTCCTACACTCAAATCCTTGTCTTAAGGTCGGCTTCTGGGGGAATCCAGCCAAAGACACACTTAAAAATAAATATTTACACATATGTTAATGCATACATAATATTTTATCAACGTTGGAAGAAGAAAAATTTTAATATACAATCTTCTCCCCAACATCAATAAAAAGGCAAATTGAGAAATGTGAGATTTAATATTCCACAGTGGGCTGTCTGCAGTTTCAAAGCCCAAAGATGCCTGATAAAACATGTAATTTATTCAACCTCATTTCCTATGATCCTTCAATATTTGCTCAACTGTATTAATACTGTGGGACTCATCTGCCTTAATTGGAAACCCTCTCCTTAAATTCTTTTTTAAATTAACTAACAAAAACTTCTAACAAAAACCTCTGCCTCTGAAATGTATATCATCCTATATTGTTCTATGACCTAGACAGAACATGTAGAAGGAATAGTCTCATATTTCTTAAAACACAAGATAGATTTCCCTTACCACTTTTCTTACCATCCTGTCTGCCCTTTATGAATTCTTCTTAGCCTTTCCTTAGCATTTATCTGCTTGCCAGGAGAAATATATAAGTTAACGTTTTTCATCCATGGCTTAAGTTCTGCATTACCCATGGTGTGGGATGCTTTTCAAAATTTGGCCACAGCTACCCAAACTAGCTCACTCCTGGGAAATCTATCTCTAGCTTTTTATAGTTGATGGCTGCTATTATTACATTAGAATTAGCACCATGGATGTGCTTTTCTGAAGGAGCCACTGATTTTACGAAAGAGCAACAAGAAAGGGACATGTGGATTTGATGAGGTTTGAGACTCTATTCCTCATTTTTTTTTATACTGGAGATATCCAGGAAAGGTTAATACATAGGTCCTGCATTACAATCCAAACAGAAGTCTTATTTATAAGATCAACAGTGGCAAGAATTCCTGTAACCCTTCTTTGGGGTACATGCTTATGTGTTTAGTGGAGGAAGTGTGGGAAGAGAAAAGAGTAGTATGTCAGCAAAAGAAAGCCACAATAAAGCTCTTTTCCTGTCCATGTATCATGGCCTATTTCAGACAGCTATTGCCACAATGCGGTATAACAAACCATCCTAAAACTCCATGGCTTAAAACAATAATTTATTTCTTGCTTAAAAGTCTGTGCATTGGCTAGAAGTTAGCTGATCCAGGCTGAATTCAGTTGGATTTGGTTCCAGAATGCAGGTTGGATCCAAGTCTGCTCCTCTCATCTCCCAACTTCCTTGGATCTGCAGAATATACACGTATGTTCTTTTCATGGCAATGAGAAGTGTAAGAGGGAAGGCTTATTTTAAGCCTCTGCTCATGTCACGTCTGTTGATCTCATTGACCTGCATTAGTCACATGGTGAAGCCCGAAGTTAAGGGTCAGAAGAGTACTCCATACACAAGGAGGCCCTTGCAAGGTTGTATATGTAAGTGTAGAGTAACAGAGTAGTGAAAAATTGATACCAGTGATTCAGTCTACCAAATGTCCTCATCTGGGCATCCCAGCACTTTAGAAAGGTCATCAAATGGCACAGTGCCTTAGCTTTAGTTGTTCATATTTCTGTATCAGCTACTAGACTGAGAGGCCAGAGCTGGGTTTTTTTCATCTTTGAATCCCCAAGACCTAGCAAAGTATTTAGTGTATAGGACCAAGGCAGTCCAATGTGAGTGTGTGGATGCTCAATAAATTGAGTCTTCAGAATGGAATAGAATATAATTGAAATGACTTGAGGAAAGACTTACAAAATGTGCCTTTTATCCACCCCTTAGAAATTTTTCTCTTAATACAGTATGCATAAATTACCTACAAGTTTCATTTAAATCTTCTTACATTCACAGTAAGGTGCAATTTTAAATCATCTATCAACTAATCTTTCTTTTAAACGTGAGGTATTTGAATGGCAACATAAAAGTAATTGTTAATGTTGACTTTCCCAGTCTCATCTCATTGTTGCTGCCCCCAATTCTCTTTTTATTCCCCTTTGGTAAGAACTATCATTCCTCACTCCTTAATAGTCAAAGTTTATCTTTTTCATTAAATTCTTTTATTGTGTCAAATTTGTTTCTAAACTATGTACCATTATATATTCTAGAATGCCTTGATACCTAGTACAATGATTGCATATAACTCATCCATTCCCATATATACTGGTTTGCATAATCCATATACTCTTAAAACTGTATCAATTACATTTAATGAGAACTAGCTACATGCCAAGTACTGAGTTCCATAATATGTGTTATCTCATTGTGTGACGACGAGGCTGAGTATGCAGTGTAACAGGTGCCTCCCTCAACCAGGCTGTCCAATTTCAAGGTCATATGCTTAAGCACTAGGAAACAGTGCCCCTAGATCCTTGATTTACAGAGTGTTGGCAAGAACATGGACCATGGGCAGAAGACCTCAGCTCAAGTCCTTCTCCCTTTCTGACTTGATTTGTGACCATGGGAAAAGCATTAGACTTTTGGGAGCCTTGATTTCTTTTTTTGGTTTCTTCTTTTTTTAAGTGTGAGCTCACAGTTACTTATTTACTATGCAAGGAAATTGTATGTGGAAATACTTTAGAAATGTAGCATCCTGCTCAAATTCTTTTTTTTTTTTTTCAAATTCTAAGGGATCTTTATGTATTCACTTCCAGTGTCTCCTAAACCCCTACACTGGCCATCCTTCCATCAGAAGTGATTTTGTACTTTATTTCCTCTCCAAATTTGCTGACAAGGCACATTTGGTCTTTGATCCTGGGAAATTTCATTTCCCTTGAGCCTTCCTATTTTTTTGTGAAAAAACCACCCATCACAAACTAGTAAAGTCATATTCTCAGGCTTTCTCAATATGTCTTTATTAATTTCAGCATTCTGGCATCACTGTTTTCCCAGATCGCCCCTCAGAAGAGCTTTAGATTGTATCTATTGTGTCTGCACTTGCCAAAGGTCAAATGGGAATTTGAGAGTTTCGTTTATTTTTAAGTCAGTATTCTGACTGGTTGGACCCAAATATTTGATTATTTCAAAAAGATAACAGTCTCATTTAAAAAATTATTTGACTTAATTATTCAAAGTTATAGTTTCTGTTTGGGGCTTTTATCCCTCTCTCCATCCCTCAATTCCTGGAGATATAATGGTGAGATCAAACAACATAGTCCCTGACCCTATATTTTATAGTTTTGCTGTGTGTGTGTGTGTGTGTGTGTGTGTGTGTGTGTGTGTGTGTGTGTGTGTGTGTTTATGATTGAATTGGTGCTAAGTAGTTCCATTTAACTTGTGTTGGCCTAATAAGAAAAACAAAAGGCAGATCTTATATGTTAATGAAGCATTTGTGCCTAATGCTCATTGCTTGAGACAAGGTTTCCTAGTAATTGAAAATAATTTCGAAGCTGTGGGAAAGTTGAGCCACTGTTTGACCTGTGGTTGTGTAGGCATAATGATCCCTCTCATACTCTTAGTGCTTGGTGCAGTTTAGCTTCAGTAAAACAGTATTACCCATTATTTGAAATCAATTTAGTTAATTAGAATTAGTATTTGTATTACAGTTCCAGTCACATTAATTTATAATTTTTTAAGGGTTTCAAAAATGTGAACAAGCCAGAATATATGCAATCTGTGGTCTTATGTTTGTATGTAATAATCAATATTTTAATTAAATACTTTTATTCAAAAGTGAGCATCTAGAAGAAATTTTTTTGTCAAAAAGTCTGTACATATTCAAGTTTAAAAATCAGAAAAGCTTTGGATTTTTTTCTGAATCATCACCACCAGCAGATAACAGTGAAGATATCTCCCTTCCCCATCTCTGCCATCTCTACCTTTTATTACATAGAATTATATATAACACAGAATTACATATTACATAGAATTATATATAACATAGCTACCTATTATTATAAATAATATATACATATATATTACTGTATATACAATATACATGCTAACCACATGTTACAGTACAGAGTTATATATCTTAAAATATGTGTATGATACTCTGAATGATGCCTTAAGAGATTTTTCATGAGAAATTGACTATGGTTTACATACTGGATTTAGAACGCCCATATATGATGTAGCTGAACTCCTTTTGTATTTGTTAGCATAAATTTTGGCTAGTCAGAATGTAAAATGGTAGAACCACTTTGGAAATTTTGGGAGCTTCTTATAAACTTAAGCATAGACTTATCAAAAGATGTGGCAATCTTGCTCCTACATATTTACCCAGGAGAAATGGAAATGTGTCCACACAAAGACATGTACACAAACATTCACAGCAGCTTTATTCTTAATAGCCAAACTTAAAACAACCTAAATGTTCATCAATAGGAGAATAGTTTAAAAAAAATTCTATCATGTTCATAAAATAGAATACTACACAGCAATAAAAAGGAATGAACTGGTGCACAACACAACATGGATGAATCTCAAAACCATTTTGCTGAATAATAGAATCCAGACAGAAAGAAGCACATACTGTATGATTCCATTTATATGAACTGCTAAAAAAGACAAATCTGACTTATAGTAACAGAAAGCAGATTAGTGATTTCCTGGGGCTAGAGGTAGTGTTAACTGAAAGAACACAAGAAAAATTTGGAAGATGATGAAAATATTCTACATTTTGATTGTGGTGGTATTTATATGGGTATACACATTTGCTAAAACTAATGAACTGTACACTTAAATTTTTGTTTTATGCTACTTACATCTCACAAGGCTGATTATAAGAATGGAAAACAGTTTTCAAATTAAAAATAAGCAATATTTAAAGTATTCATCATAAAGATCAATTTCTTTGAAAGATATGTTATGCTTATCCTTGGAGTTCATGCACTGCCAACATTCCACTGTCCCTTTGTTTCAGAAGCACAGACTCAATGCTTATCTGACTTCTGAAGAGACAAAACCAGTGGCCAAGTTCAATTTAGGACCCCTGTCAGTTTACCTTCAGCCTGATTCCTGGATTTCTCATTGTAACTTTGTAAATGGTTTCCATGTTTTCTCAACTAATAGCAAAATAGACCTTCATCTGACTACCCAAAGGTCACTTTTATATATGTGTATGTTTAAGCCTAGTTTTTCATTAGACTAATAATTAATCTTAATCAATTTTATAGAATTGTCATTCTATACATGCCTTGTTTTGCAAGAGTCCTAGGACCCAAGGTAACTTACTCCAGTGTTCCTTGTTGCTTGATTTGTCTGTGAGCCCAGCTATAATGGAAGCTGTTCTGATGTGTGTGTCCCTTGATATAGGAAGGTAAACTACTCATAACTTCATGTGCCATCTTTTTCTTTGCTTGCTGTCTTCTTCAGAAGGTCGGACTGCTGACAGCTGAGAATGCTGCCACATTAAAATTCACTGGATGAGCTTATTGTCCGTTTAACTGATGAGGGAATTCTTGCACTAAGGGAATGGGGAAGAGGTTCATTCTGTCAGAAAGCTGTTTTCTTCCTGCTTTGCTGTTGGTGGGAGGAGGTGACTGGTAGACAATCTAAAATAGCCTGTATAAGAGATACCAGGGAACACCAAACCGCTCTTCCACCAGGAAACAGTGAAAATCATTTCCCAAGATCTGCTTATTTTAGCATAACACACACATCAAACTCTGGAGTAACATGTAGTAAAGTCAACTACACTTTACTTCCCTGAGAAAGTCTATGCCAAATTTGCATTCCTTTATTTCTAAAAGTTCCTTTTATACATGAATTTTGGTCCTTCACTAAAGGGGGTGAAGGAATAAGAAAGAGAATGTCCCATTAGGCTACATTGAAACTTTAGCATTCTTTCAGTGACCACACCATGGAAAATGTATTTCCAGTATTAATTTGTCTAATATGTTGCAGAGGAAAACCTGAGCTTCTACTTTGCCTTCAAGTATTAAACTTCATAACTATAGGAGGTCTTCAAGACCATCAAGTCAAACCCCTTTGTTTCATGAAGGCAGAAGCCAAGAGGTGGCATGAAAAATCCCTGAGTGGCAGAACAGAGAACTCTCTGAGGTCACTTCTAAACTGAGATTCTAAAGGCCACATTTTTTTTAATGAAGTAATGTTGGTTGATAACCTTATATGAATTTCAGGTGTACAACATCATAATTCAATATCTGTATACTCTATTGTGTGCTTACCACCAAAAGTCTAGTTGCTGTACTTTACCACATATTTGATCCCTTTTATCCATTTCACCCTCCCCTCACCCTCTTCCACCAATCTGTTGTTTGAAGATCTTATTCTTAATAGGGAAGGTTGGCCTCTCCAAAGTTGAACCACGATGACTCCAGGTTATAGACTCTAAAGCAACTATTCCTCTTTGTTTAAGCCAAATCAGTTTATGATGATGGTATGGCAACTGAAGAGCATGGAGACATCTGAAAAATGATTTATCACCCCTTAAGGAGTTGAGCTCTTGTCTCTGAATCTCTGAAGAGCTTTGCCCTGTACTTGCAGCTCTTTGGAACATGATCTGTTTTCCATGAGATAACAGGAGGCATCAAATAGTCTTGTTTGTTTTTATTTTCAGAAGAGGGAGCTGAAAAGCCTATGACAATCCAAGTTAAATATAGCATAAGGGAAGAATGTAGAACAGGTTTATGATATAAAAAGAGTACAGGAGACTTTTTCTCTCTCTTTAAAAAGTCTTTCTTCTCCTTTAACTTTCTCTTTCATTTTCCCTTTTATTTTCAAACTAAAAATAAACAAACAAACAGACACATGTTGGTTGTAAAAAGTTCAGAGAATAAAGAACGCATTTTCTACCAGTTATGTATTGCTATGTAATAAATCACTTCAAAACTTAATGGCTTAAAAAGACATACATGTTGCTTTTGAATCTGCAATTTAGGCAGAGATAACATAACTCTTCACCTCAAGATGCCTGAACCTCAGCTGAGAATGACTGAAAGGCCTAGGAACTGGCTGGGCATTTCTCTTTCTTCCTCTATGTAGTCTCAAGGCCTCTATGTGTGGTCACTTCATGTGTGCTTTCCAGCATGGTAACCTCAGAACAGTCAGACTTCTTACATGGCAACTGACTTTTCCACAGTAAGCATCCTAAGAGACCTGGCAGAAGCTGCGAAGCTTCTCATGACAGCCTTGGAAGTTCCAGAACATCATTTCCTCTGCATGTTATTTGTCAGCTAAGTCACTAAGATGAGCCCAGATGCAACAAATGGGGTATTGTCGCCTCCTCTTGGTGGGAGTAGCAAAAAATTTTTAACCAACTTCAATCTACTACATGGTCATATACAAATGCTTAATTACATGCCCTAGTAGTAACTTCTAACACTTTGGTGCACACTTGAGTATGTGTATGCTCTGAAAGTATAGATACCATTATTTCACATGTATGAATCTATGCATGGGACCTGGGCTAGATTTTGTTTTTGCTTTGTTGCGATGTGGTAAGGAATGAGAGGGGAGTATATGCTGTAAATTCTGCAATTCTGCTGTGGGCTTTTATTTCTTCCCACCCTAAAGCCCTGCTTCAACAGTGTGGTTCCTCTTGGGAGTTTTTCCTATGGCTGAGCACCAAAAACTCCATGCTGAGTGTTCTCAGTCATCTTAATGATGTATCAAGTAATTCAGAGAGTTATAATTACATATATCATTTCATTTTTCTGCCCAGTTGCCCCATAAGGTCAGTACAGTAGAATTCTATTGTACCTACTATTTTCAACTGATAATACTTCTAGCCCCATTTTTCAGATAGATTCAGAGAAATTAAGTAGTCACCGAGGTCACTTAACTAGTAACAGGCAAAGACCAGCTTCAAATACTGGCCAGCGCGATGCCCAAACCCATGCCCCAAATCTCTTCTATTTACCCTGACTTTATAGAAGGAAAAACTAAAGGTCAGAACATCATCTGGCATGTTTCATTTCCCAGAGTGAGTGAAACAGGCACAGAAATAGGACCATCTGATACTAATATCCTGGAGTGTTAACCTCTCATGAAGTGTGTTTTGTGTTGCCTATAGCAACAGTCTATTGCTGCTTACAGTTGTGGGGACTATTTACTATTAGCATCTTGAGTAATCTAAGAACAATGGAAACATTATTGAGGGAAGAGGGTTGAAAAACTCCAGTGTATTTTCTAATAAACTAAAAGATAAAGGAAGAAATGAATCCCAAATTTGGAGTGGAAAATATAGTCTAGGAAGTAGTTAAATTAAGCATAGACACAAACACTATTTCAAGCCATTGTGACAGGATGAGTTTGTTGTATTATTACCTCCCTCTCATTAGAGCTATGAGGAAGCTATGGATGCATCATTGGACTAAGTCTAGAACAGGTCTCCTTTATCTTTTGTCAACTGTTTATTCATTATGCTTTGATTTGATTCAACATTCACATGCCACCAGTACCATCCAAATAGAAGCTGGACTGGTCACATCCCTACTGACAAGTTGAGCTAATGAAATCAGGGAACTCTCTGGCCCTCTGTTAGTGACTATACAATGTTAAGACCAGAGACCTTCTTCTTTGTTCTGTGTTGACTTCCCTGGCTCTGTTTCTGTTACGCTAGCTCTTTCTGTCCTCATGTACTCTTGCTTAAATCTATGCAAGGCTAGAGTGTAATGAACTGACATAGTACATGAACTCAACTGGGGCCTTCTTCAAAATACTTTCTACAAAAATGTCTGCTGCACCTGAATGTCTATAAATTGCTAAGATGGAATGAGTTTAGGTAGATATCTTAAGAGAGACAAGAATATACATATACATATACATATACATATACATATACATATACATATACATATACATATACATATACGTATGTGTATATATAATATATATTATATATATTTAAAAAGTTATATCTAGTTTATAATATTTAAAAACATATTTTGAATACCTGTACTATACCAGGCACTGTGCCATTTATATATTGTCATCATTCAAAGCATATATAGTTTTTTTCAAAGTGTTTGATTAGAAACAACAAATTAGAAGATGGGGTGGCCAGTGCCATTGAAGACAGGTACAATGACACCAGCAAATAGAGCTGAGAGCTGCTAATAGCAGAGGTGAGAAAAAACGCTATTAAGAACAAACATGGAAACAAAAAACATGATGTTCTGGAGTTAAATAATGTGAACAAACCAAGTGACACACCTGTATTACACAATAGAACCATCTTATTGAATCACAATATGATAGCTGATGTTCACAAAGATATTCCTGTTGAGGAATCTTCCCCTAGTGGAAAGTCTAGTTGCTGATGTCACTGTGTGTTTAAAGAATTCTGATATTGTGTATGAGACAACTGAGGACTGAGAGTTCACACAGCTAGGGGTGTGGGGATGGGGATCATGTGTGGCAGTGCTGGAGAAACATGATTGGGTTACAAGGGATGACATGAGTGGAAGATAATCTGTTAATGATTATTCAGTGAACTTGAATTGTGTTAATCATATCTATCCCAGAAACAAACTGAAAACTAGATGTTTCCCATTACCTGGAAACTGGAATTGAGTGAGAAGCCCAATAAAGACATTGGTTTTAAAATGGGAAGAGATAGAATTGGGAAAGGATAGAGGAAGTGCTATAAGAAGGAGCTAAAGGCAGTCTCATAGATTTTAGGGAACATGGAAAAGCTATCATTAAAGTCTCAAGCTGCCAGCAAACCTTGGCTGGTAACTTAAAATAGTCAAGAAGCCCAACTTCACCTGAAGCCAGAAGCAGACTTGGCAATTTGCAAATGACCTCTATTAAGGCAACAAAACAAGACAGACAGAAGGGGTCAAGAGAGAAGGGAAGACATCCTGTGGCCAGAAGATCATTGGCTTCAAGGTAGCAACAAAGATACCTGCCAAGGCAGCAGGCTAAGACAGTGCCTTTCTCAGTTGGGGCAAAGATCAGAGGAGGACACTTCAGTTCCAGGCTGCTGCAGAATACATGGGTTGTGCTATTCAGAGACTAGAAGTTTACTGGGGAGAGTGACAAGCTTTTTACCCAGAAAGAAGTGAAGAGAAAACATCCCTGAAACTTAGTTAGAGACTAAGCTGGGTTGATTCCAGGTAAACTTGATAGTTGGTGAAGATCGTTTCCAGGATATTCCTTTTCTGCACCAGCTCCTATTTCATGGGGTCCTCTTCTTCCTATCCTTATCCCAGTTCCCTCAATTTCTCACTGGCTGTGTTAAACTCCTCCCTGTCTCTATCACTTTACTGAATCTGTCTTCTCTAATGTCAACAATGGATGCCAAATCTAGGAGAAACTTCTCAGTGCTCATATTATTTGGCACTGTACTGAGATTGGCAATGAAACTGTAGTGGATTGAGGAGAAAATGAGTGGTGAGAGTGTGGAGATGATAAAGGTGTTGTATATATTTTCTTCTGAGAGAACAGATTTCTTCCACCAGCATTTGGAGGACTAGGAACTCATGGACACTGGGGTCTTGAGTTTAGCTTGGCTTTAGGTGGGACTGCTGTCTTCCCTAAAACCCATTCTGGTGGGAAAAGTGAGAAATATAGAGGTGGGTAACTCTTTCTTCTGGTGAGGACAAAACTCAGAGACCACAAAGATGTTTACTCATTCCTTCCAGGTCCTAGATAATATTAAATGATGCTGATTATTTTTATGTATTAAAACTACTTCTTAAAATGATTTTTCAATTTTGTCTCATCTTACAAGGTAATAAAGTTGATATACACTGCTGAATGTAAGTCATAGTAAGTTGTAAATTATTTTGGATTTCAACTGTAAACATTGACACTTAATAAGTTAAGTCACAGAACAGTTGAAGCTATAATATATGAGTTAAAAGATCTGTTCCACTTAGACCTGTCAACTCATAGATTTCCATGAATCCAAAATTATTCACAATAGCTAGAAAAAAAAAACTAGAAACAAATGGAATATCCATCAACAGATGAATGAATAAACAAAATGTGATAATTCATGCAATGGAATTTTACTTAGCAATAAAAAGGAATTAGCTACTGATGTATACAACAGCAAGGATGACTGTAAAAACATTGTGTTGAGTAATAGAAGCCTTGCACAAGAGTGAATACAGTATGATTTTGTTTACATGACTTTCTCAGAATATACAAAACTAATCTATGGTGGTAAAAAATAAGAACAATGGTTGCCTCTGATTGTTAGAGGCAGGGGTTTACTGGGAAAGTATATGAGAGAATTTTCTGGATAATGGACATGTTCTTCATCTTGATAAGAGTTTGGGTTGCACTGTCTTATGCCTTTGTCAGAATTTATCAAATAGTACATCAAATAATAAATTAAGTTGTGTATGTGTTTATATGTAAATTTAACCTCAAGAAAGAAAAAAACAACTATTCAACTTCAGTTAATGATATGCATATGGATGTATTTGGGGGAAGTAAACTGATGATTGTAACTCACTTCAAAATGTGTTAAAAATTAGGCTGATGAATGGATAAAGGGAAAGATATAATAAAGCAATTTAGCAAAATGTGAATTGTAGAATCTGAGTGTTGTGTATAGGGGTGTTCACTGTAAAATTCCTTCAACTTTTCTCTGTTTGAAAATTTTTTATACTAATGAGAAAAAATTAATCAATTCAAAAATGAGCTTCACTCTGGGGCAATTTGTCTAGAGTTCTGAGCTCACACCTGGCTGAGTTGCCATCATTGTCAGGCTCGTATTCCATGTGTATTCTGCCCTTTCTTCCCTTCTGTCACCATTACAGTCTAGGTTATTCTTTTTAACTACCTAGGCAACTTCCTTAAGCCAATTTTTATTGGGCCTGCTTGCCGGGGGGTGGTCACCTGTCCTGCCTACCATTCTACTAGTGAAGTTGTCCATAACTTACAAATGTACAATTGTCGAACAGAAAATATTGGGAAGCACAAAATTTACTTGGAAGCTTCTTATGATTACTCTTGTGTGCATGAAGAAAGAAATTCAGGGACTGAGAACTTGATAAATTGGCAAATATCACTCCTACCTTCTTCCTTTCTTGCCTCCTCCTCTGAACTCTATTGAATTTGTAATGACATGATCTTTCACCTCCTCAAATCATATTGTAAAAACAGAAAGCATACCTTCTCTGGAATTGACATTTCCATCTTATGACCTCATTTGGCAGAGGTTTAGCTATGATTTGCCTGGAGGTTCACATTCCCCTGACACTGTATGACCCATGATCTTCCCACCACTACAATCTCTTGTACATGGGCATTACACAGAATGCCAAGTATAGGTCAAAAAAGGCTGCCAGGAGAAATTTTTTATAAAAGCTTCCTTCTCCATTCTTGTCAGCTTGAAAACAGAATACTGCATTTGATATATTTCCGTTGTTCTCTTAAAAATTTGTGAGGGGAGATGAGGAATAAATAAATAAACACATAGGTAAATCTTTATTTTGAGGCAGAGAATTATGTAAGTTAAGCTCTGTTTTACCATGTAAAGTTATTTCTATTGAATAGTGTAGTTGAGATGGAAGATACTGATGGATTTGATCTAATGTGTACTAGAGTCAGTAGAAGACAAAGCCGATGGCCCACATCTCAGTTTCTAATGTAATCTGAATGCATTTGTGCTGGCAGTTAAGATGTAGCCTGCAGTGCCTCTCTGAGGGTCACCATTAGCCTCAGAAGGAAAGCCAGGTTTCAGCAAGGAGAGCCGAATGCATTTTCAGTAAGACCTGAGGACAGATATGAAGCTGTGTTTCTGTGGCTGAGCTGATTTTTACTCATTCAACGAATATTTATTGAGCATGTACTATGTCAGGCATGGTTCTTGGGCTCTTGGGTCCTTGCATGTGGTCCATTATATGATTCTGTTATTTCTGTGTAGTTTGGCTCTTTGCCAAGCTTTGACACTTTTCACTGTGTTTTGTTCTATTCATCTCACAAGTGTTTTTCACCTCTGTTGTCTCCCTGGATGACTTAGTAGGCCCCTCATGGTTGGTTAAATGTAGATGCTCTGTGACTGCAACCAGCACTTAGAAATGGCCCAAGTGATAGATCATTAGAAAGTGGCAGAAATAGCAGCTGTGGGCATGGGCCCCTGCCAGTTGGCGGCTGTTAACTCCCCATTGAAAAGCCAGGCAGAACTTCATAGTGACAATCCAAGAGACTCTAGAAATTCAAGCCAGGCTCTGGAAATAGATGAACTTTCTTTGCTGTAACCTTGGACTTTGAATAATTACCAGAGTTGGCCAGTCAGCTGACATCCCCATGCATATAGATTGCTGACTTGCTTAGGGGGTGGGCAGTGCCTTATATCTACCAGCCTGTGTGAAATGCCTCAAGTTCATTTGTTGATAGCAATTTGTTGGCAGACTGTGAGACTGGCCCTGTGTTCAAGCCTGGGGTCTAATAATGGCCAGATTCCCAGGTGAGAATACTTTATTCCTCTTTATTGTTTTGTCATCTCCTTTCTTTCTTTACTTATCTACTTCAGACTTCCCCCATAAAACCAGTCAACAGTCATGCAAAGGGCAACTCAGAGTAGGCTGCAAATTACAACCAGAATAGTGCTTGAAATTCTTCCTAGGACCTAGCTCCTCTTCAAATCAACTTCATGTGCTTAAAAACTTTTACAAAAGCTTGTGCTCTTTATTTTCCCCAAGTTTGTTAAGTCGAGGGATACATAAGCATCTGCGTACATTTTTGTGTGTTCTAGTGTGTGCATGTGTTTGCACGAGGAATGACTTTTCAAGATTGTGTGAAAAAGAAGAGTAGTTCAGCATAAAATAATAGTAACCATGAAACATCAGAAGCGCTGATGGTGGAATAATGCTATTTGCATCAGTTAGCTTTCGGTGTGTAACAAATCAACCACAAATTTAGTAGCTTGAAGCAATAATCATTTACTTGCTAAAGATTTTGTGGCTTCTGCTTTGAGCTGTCTCACCTAAGACTGGATGGTCTAGAATGGTCTCACTCAAATGTCTGGAGCCTCAGTGAGGATGGCTGAGACAATTGGGATTGCTGGGGCCTTTCTTTCCACATAGTCTCTCATTTTCCACTAGGCTATCCTGGGCTTCTTCACATTGTACTGGAAGTAGCCTAAGCAGCAAGAAAGAACAAGGCTCAATGTGCAAATATTTTCAAGCCTTTGCTTACATCATATTTGTCAATACTTCATTGGGCAAAGCAAGCAAACTGACCAGGCTTGAAATTCAGCAAGTGAAAAAAAAAAAAGACTCAATTTCTTGATGGAAAGAGCTATAAAGGATTCGTGGCCATTTCTTTATAATCTATCACACTGTGGATGATGACATGGGGAACATATTAGTTACACATAGCAACATCTAAAAAAGTTTGAGTTGGGATTGTAAATTCTAATTAGAATTGTCTATAACCATCACTCATAGTAGTTAAGATGAACTGTACTGAGCATTAAGTATGTGTTCAGCACAGTACTGAGTATTCACATGAATTATCTAATTTAATCCTCATATCAGTTGTATAGGTTGTCCCATTTTACACAGGAAGACACCGAGACTAAGATGGGCTAATGACGTGTCCACTAAGTTACAATGTGAGAAATGGAGTAGAATGATACCCACTGATTTTGAGGTTTCATTCTTAAGCACTATTGTTTTAGGGCCATGGAAAAGAAAAAGTAGAAACCAATCAGATACTAGTATATATCAATTTCAAGAGCTCTTCTCTTTGGGAAGTAAGTTTTTTTTTTTTTTTTATAATAGCAGATGCTGGCCACACTAACATAACATTTTGCCTTTGGGAATGACAAACATCAATTCTAGAATATTTAGAGGAGATATTTAGCTAAGCAGATGCCTATGTCAATCCAGGAAGGCAACTATTTTTTGAGGAAAAAAATACACTGATTCTGTGGTCCTGGGTAGTGCCCAGGATTCTGCATTTCTAACCAGCTCCCAGGTGAAGCTGATGCATTGGTCAGCAAACTCCACTTGGAGTAGAAAAGCATTAGTGATACATCTTATTTATCCGATCATCTAATAAAGGACACTTTGGTTGTTTCCATGTCTTGGCCACTGTGAATACTGCTGCAATGAACATCGGGGTGCATATATCTTTACGATAATTTTTCAAATTTTGGGGGTAGATATCCAGAAGAGGGATCACTGGGTCATAAGGTAATTCTATTCTTAATTTTTTGGGGAACCTCCATACTGTTTTCCATAGTGGCTGTACCAATTTGCATTCCTATCAGCAGTGTATGAGGTTTCCTTTTCCCTCACAACCTCTCCAATACTTATTATTCCTTTTCTTGTTGATAACAGCCATTCTATCAGGTGAGAGGTGGTATGTCATTGTGGTTTCGATTTCCATTTCTCTAATAGCTACTGAAGTTGAGCATCTTCTCATATATCTGTTGGCTGTTAGTATGTCTTCTTGAGAGAAGTGTCTATTAAGGTCCTCTGTCCATTTTTCAATTGGATTGTTTGGGGTTTTGTTGTTGTTGTTTTTGTGTTGTACAAATTCTTTATATATTTTGGATATTAACCCCTTATTGGAGGCATTGTTTGCAAATATCTTCTCCCATTCAGTTGGTTACCTCTTTGTTTTGTTGATAATTTCCTTTGCTGTACAGAAGCTTTTTAGTTTGATATAGTCCCATTCATTTATTTTTGCTTTTACTTCCCTTGTCTTTGAGGTTAAATTCATTAAATCCTCTCTAAATCCAAGATCCATGAGTTTAGTACCTATGTTTTCTTTTATGCATTTTATTGTTTCAGATCTTATATATAGGTCTTTGATCTATTTTGAGTTAATTTTGGTGTATGGTAACAGCAGTCTAGTTTCATTTTTTTTGCATGTGATATATATATATATTTTACTCAGCCAAAAGAAAAGATGAAATACTGCCATTTGTGACAAAGTGGATGAATCTTGAGATTATCATGCTTGGTAAAATAAGTCAGACAGAAAAAGTGACAACACAATTTTATTCATATGTGGGATATGAAACTTAAAGCAACAAATGAACAAAACAAGACAAACCAACAAAAACTCATAGACACCGACAATAATTTAGTGCTTATCGGAGAGAAAAGGAGGGGAAAGTAGTAAGGATAAAGGGCATGAAATATATGGTGACAGAAGGAGACTTGACTTTAGGTGATGAATACACAATGCAATATACAGATGATGTATTATTGAATAGTACACTTGAAACTTATATAATTTTATTAACCAATGTCCGTTAAACTTATCTGTGCCTCAGTTTCCTCCTCTGTAAAATGAAAATAATAATAGTCTCTTTCTCAAAGGATTGTAGTGTTTAATAAAGGTAAAGTGCTTAAAACAGGGCATATGGTAAGCACTCCATCAATGCTAGTTATCCCTATTATTATTCTTTTATGCCTTCACATATGTCTTTTTGAATTTCATATCACCTTACCACCCACAGACCATATATTAACAGTAACTCAAATTTCAAACTGTATTATCGTGACCCTTTCACTCTGATATTGGATCATTGGTGCAACAGGGAATTAAAGCAGCCCTCAGATTTCCATACATGCTTTTTACTGTGTAACCGACCCAGGCAGTCTGCCACCTCACTGTAGCTCCCACCTAACAAGAGGGGTTTCATGCCATATCTGCTAGCTACATAAAAGAATCAGGCATAGGGAGGGAGAAAGAGAATAGAATCTTCCACAAGTAGAAACACAAAACAGTTCAAAGCAAGCCAGTCTTTTCCCATTTCTGCTCATCATGCTGGAACATCTCACGGAAATCCCCATGCCTCAGGAAACTTTGCTTGCAACCTAGAAAAGTGCCTACTCTCTGGGCAGCCCTCAAAGTTATGTATCAGGGGTCTTTAGAGTGGGTCATAAAAATGTCAGTGGAAAAATAGAAACAAACTATTGGTGTGTAAATGAAAAATAATGAAACTTATCTATCTATCTATCTATCTATCTATCTATCTATCTATCTATCTATCATCTATCCTTACCTAAAAAATAAAGAAATCAAGTAAACCAAATATCTAATATGTAATTTGGTTTAAACACATGTATTTGATTTCTATGTAATCCTATATCTTTTAGTGTTTGGGTCTAAAATGTTTTCCATTTGGTGTGAATAATCCAAACAGTTTAGAGATTGTGCCTAGAAACTATAAAGTTCACCCTTTCACGGTTGAGAATAAAATTTCTTTCTGTGAGTGACAATTCTGGTGTTTACCACCCTTTCATTTTCCTTCCAGGAGCCCAGGAAGGTCTCTTTTCCAACTCTCTTGCATTGATTAGGGATCAGTAACTAGCTCTGGCCTGTATAATGTAGGAGGCCGTGATTTACCTGACTTCCAGGCTTGGCCTCAGGGCTCTAGCAGAGGGTGGAGCCAACAGTAGAAGGTGCCTGGGTCTGACCTAGATGGGAAGAGTGCTCTCAGGAAAGCAATCTACCTAAGAATACCTGTTATTAACTTTGTGGGAGCAGAAAACAATCATTCATTGTTTTAAGGCACTTGGATTTGAGGGGTTTTTGTTACTGTGATATAACTTAGCATATCCTTACTAACACAGTCTCCTCCATAGCTCTCTCTCCTCCTCCAGATCCATTGCTTGGATGTCTCATTGACCCCAACCAATGAATTTCCAGATCCTGGGCATTTAACCTCTTAACATCTTCAGAGCCAGGGAGGTTGTAGCACAAGGCAGAAATTGTGAAAGCAAACTCTGAAGTCAGATTACCTGGACTCAAATCTGAGCTCTGTCACTTATTAACAGTATGATCTTTTGAGAAGCCATTTAGCCTCTTTCTTCCTTTATTTTCTCATCCTGAATAAGAGATAATATTAGTATTTTATAGCATTCTTGGAAGAATCAAATGAGAAAATCCTTGCAAAGCAAGTTAGCACAGTGCTTGACACATAGTAAATGCTTAATAATTTTTTGGTATTGTTATTATTATAACTACAAGGTTACATTCCTTCTGCAACCATAAAGACTTTCTCAAAATAAAAAGACAAATATGGGTGCCCTCTTTCTACTTGTGCCACACTTCTCCCACTACCTTCTCCCAACCCCTAGCCTCCAAGCATGTGTAGATGTGAAACTTGACTTTCAGGAATATCTCTCTCAAACATCCCCAGTTCTTAATCCTGCAAACCAGAGATCAGTGGGGGAATTTATGCAAGCCTTTTGCTATTCCAGTATTTGTGTCCTGGCTGGACTGACAAAATAATATTCAAGGCCTAAAATCTCAACAGAGGCCTCACAGGATGTTATTTTGCCTCTTCTGGAACCTATAGAGCTGCAGAGAACTTAGTGAGGCAGCCTCAGCCATTATTGGGTAGACTTATGGAGGAATTTTCTGTATATTAAATGAAAAGCTGCTTACTTCTGAAGTCAGAATATATAGTACAAGGCTCCTCAAACTGTAGCACACATCAGAATCCCATGAGAAGACTTGTTAAAAATGAATGCTGGGTCTCAAGTCAGAGTTTCTGATTTGGTAGGTCTGGGGTTAGGCCCAATAATAAACATGTCTAACAAGTTCCCATGCACTGTGGATATTGCCAGTCTATAGACCATACTTTAAGTAGCTCTAAGTTAGTCTGTTTGACAGTTTTTCAGAAATTAATAGATAGTAGGTGAGTCTCCCACTTCTTCCCCCAGTTACCTCTTCTCAAGGTTAAGCATGTCAGAACCTTCACTTTTCCTTATACTGTGTCAGGCTCTGTCCTTAGGCCTTCGGTATCCAAAGACAAAGATGGAAAGTATTTAGACACTGTCTCCAGAGAGTTTACAATTATGTGTAAAATAGAGAGAAAAAGAATCTATTACAATTACCACAGTAAACATGTACTCTTTGCCTACTATGTGTTGTGGCTATCCCCAAAGTCTGGTGATTCAACATTGAGCAAGATGGTGAAGACTTTGTCTCATAGAGTCCTCTTGTTAGTGGCAAAGACTGACCAGTGAACAAGAAATTAGAGTCCAGTGTGATAAAAGTGTGGAGAGGAAAAGCCAGGAAGCTCTAGAAGAACAGAGTAGGGGCCCCAAACTCCAACATGTGACTGGAGTGTAGGGAAAGGCTTCCTGGGCAGATGATGGCTAGGATAAAACATGGAAGATAAATAAAAACTAAGCAGCTAAGGGACGGGGTGAATGGCTCAGGAGAAAGGAAGAAATATACAGGAGCCTGGTATAACTCAGAATTGGTGCAAAGTGCTGTGTGGCCAAAAAGAGGCTGTATTTGGGGCCCAGCTGACTGGAAGTGAGTTGGAGGAGGGATGGTGAGGAGCGAGGCTAGAGCAGGGAGAAACTGCCACTTCCCAGTTGGACATTAATGATCCCTGAGGGCATCTTATTTCTTCCCTAAGGGGGGCATTTGAAATTACAGAACCCACATCCAGTCCACTCTACATTTGGGAGATGGAAAACAGTTTTGCTCCATGTATTTATTATCTTGACACCTGGAAGCATAACATGCAGTAGGAGAGAGCTGATCCAGGGTTAAACATTGTCCAGAGGGACATGTCTGGCCTAGGGACCTTCTCCTGCATTAGGGCCAAGGGCACTGCAGTGTGTCATGCGTGTGCTACTGTATGTAAGTGAGTAGGGATGATGAAGCAGTTAGGAAGAGCTCAAGGGGAATTTTATGGACAAAATCTATAGCAGGGTAGAAAAGATGAAGCTAAGGAAGAATTCAAGGCTTCCCATTATGCTCTAGGCTAATTTAAAGGTTGGGGAGCCTGTGTGCCTGGAGGGAAAGAGTGTAGAAATAGCGTCTGGCATGGGGGAGAGGAGAGGGGGAGAGAGGAGGGGAGGGGAGAGAAGAGGAGAGATGGGAAACTGAAAGTTGAGAAGATAGAGGCAGAGCTGAAGATCTGACTGTGTTGCTTAGGCCAATGAATACTTTAGCAGAGTTTTAAACAGAAACACTTTTTAAAAGAAGTGATCCTAAAACCTAGAAGAACCTGATAGAGGGAAAGTAGAACACAGACTCCAAATACAAACAGACCTGGTTTTGAATCCCATCTTTGGCACTAACTTACCGTGTGAACTTGACAAGTTGCTTAAATTCTCTCTGTCTCAGAATCCTCATCTGTAAGGAAAAAATAATAAAGCCGGATTCACAAGGTTGTTAGGAGATTTAAATGAGGTTCAGATGTGCACCTACAAACACATAGAGCACCATGTTTCTGTGTTAAGCCATCGCCTGGTATCCAAAGAGAAAATGCCTCCTTCAGACTGGAAGAACTGAATTCCAAGGCTAAAGGAGCATTGATGGCAGGGACTGTTTCCTTCTTTAAATCTCTGTCAAGCTTAGTGTGGAAAGGTTCAGTTGTTCTGCAAGATATGTGCCTTGGCTCAGAGAGGTATGTAAGTGCTGGAAGTGCTGTGGGAGAAGAAAGGCTGATGTTCAGAAGAATTAACTTTGATGGAGAAAGTGTCCACATTTTCAGAGCAAAGAACAAATTTAAGATTCAAGGATAGGAAGACAGAGGCCTAAGCCTTGTGCATAGCAAGAACATAAAAGGATTTCTTTTGTTATTTTCAGTAGTCTATACCTTAAAGGTTAGTGTGGTACAATACATTATAGACAGAGGATAATGATTTGCACATTTTATAGCTTGAAATTACTTTCATTGACATCATTTGTTCAGCCATTCAGCAAACATTTATTGAGTTCCCACGTTGTGCCAGACACTAGTCATCTTGGGTATTTACCAACAGTCCTTTTACAGTGACTCTCCTTTAGGGATTCTCCTTTTCTTCTATTAATGTGAATAATCAGAAGTAACTCTAATTTCTTTTCCTTTCAGCCAGTCCTAGGGAAATTTCCATTTGCATTCTTTCCCCTTTGGTGATGCTTAAGTGATTAGTTAGCTGTGGTTAGTAAATTCTCTTTGTTGATGAAATGAGCTAAAAGGTTAAGGTCCCAGTTTTGATCCCCAGGGGCTGATTTACCACTTCACTTGTGTACATTGCCCTTCTTTCACTTCCCTTAATGTATATGCTTCCTCCTACCTAAAAGCTTTTGTACAAGTTTTTGCTTTACCAAGGACCATCTTGCATCAGCCCCTAGTTCTAGACATTCAGGGTCATTTCTTCAACAAAGCCTTACTCGCCCTGTAGACCTCATCAGGTGTCTTAGTTTACTTTCCCATGGAGTTCTGTACTTCTCTAGTGTGGCATTTATTAGTTTTTATAATTATATATTTATTTTTATATAAATTAATGTATGACTTCTTGTGTCAGTTAGGGTATGTTCATCTGCAAGTAGTAGAAAACTTGACTAATTATAGTTTAAACACACAAGGGTTTATTTATCTTCTATAACAAGATAGGCCATCCAGTACAGGTTGAGTGCCTCAATAATGCCACATGGGACTCAGACACTTTTTCTCTTCTTTCTCTGATGTTTATAGCAAGTGTGTTTAATTCTCATGTTTACAGGATGACTGCTGCTACTCAGGCATAGCATCTGCATTCCAGCCAAAAAGAAGGAGAAAAGAAAAAGTGAGCATTGATTGATTACTGCTTATACCTCATGGCCAAAACTAGGCCACATGACAAAATCTAGCTGCAAAAAGAGTCTGAAGTTAGGTTGTTTTGTTGTTGCTGCTTAACTTTTATGATCTGTAGAATAAAGGCAAGCCAGAGAGAAAAGAGAAAAGGTAAGCCAACTAAAATGGACCAACTTATAGTGACTTCCCTTACTGAATTTCAGTAACTTAGAGCGCAGGGACCGTATTTCTTTTGTTCACCATTGTAGGTCCACCTTGTATAATATTTGTCTCATTGTAGGTACCTGATAATTATTATGTTAAATGTAAATAATAAATGAATTCTTGGAAAGATCACCTCTAACTTTAGGTCTTAAGAGGGAACAGAAGACGATAAATGAATCAATGTCATCTTACTACTACGAGTAAGAAGAATTTAAAATAAACACTATCAGGGGCCCCACTAGCCTTTACATTGTCTTTGCATGAATTAGGAAAAGTCACCACCCCTTCTTCAAGATGTATTACTGCCATCCACTGGAAAATTATCTTAATGAAATAATAAATCTACCACATCTGCAATGTGAATGGTGTCCCACAAATGTGGTGAACTCATCAAGCAAACAACCTGCAGAGCCATATGAGGCCACCTTGCAGGAAATACAAATATACATCATCGATAGGGTGAATATGGCCATTCAAAATACAGTGAATGTGGCTATTCACAGAGTGAAAGCTGCCATTACATCTGAAGCAGAGGAGGAAAACACTCCCAGTAGAGTAAGCCCGAAGATTTTACCTATGCTAATGAGAGTTTGCCATACATAAAAACTTATTATTCTGAGGTAGCAGGGGTATGGTGAGAAGACCAAAAGGTGTATTTGATTTCTGCTCTTCAGTTTTGGCCTCTATAATATTGTGAGAATCACTTAATTTCAGTTTCCTCATCTCTGAATTGGGGACAAAAACTCCTGCCTCAAGAAATATTGTTTGAGTATCCAATGAGATTATGAAAGGGTTTGGGAATCTGCTCAGCATTAGAAAAATGTAAGGTATTGTTAGCATGGAGAGCTGACAGGAAATAAATATTGAGTGAATGTTCAAATTTTATCTCTACAACCAGTATCCAGCCACGTGACCTTAAGCATGCTATTAATTTTGCTGGGTCTTGGTCTTCTCATCTGTAGTACAGGTCTGATGATACTAGCATATGCTGCCTAGGAAAGCTGTGAGAATTAAAAATGTAATGTTTTCAATAAATGTTAACTACTAACTTTGAGACAGTTGTGCTCTACATTTTGTATTCAGTATTTCATTGAAATTCTTAAATGAGTCACTAACTTTTTGGGGAAAAAAAAAAACAGAAAATGAAATGAAACAAAAAAGTTCCCATGCCTTTTTTCACATAAAGAGCAGAGACTGGGAAAAAGAGCAATTCAGTACATTTTTATGACTCTAGTTCTGTTGTGATGTCTATGATGTGCAAAAAGGAAACCTCCTCTCCTCCCCACCCCATGCTACCCCCAAACACTCTTGGCTAAATCTAGATGCTGGTCCTACTAGGTTGTAGCTAGAATCTGTCACTGAGTGATCAGTGAGATTGAGTTCATTGAAATCTCACTATTTACAAAGAAAAAGAAATTGAAGGGAATAAAAGCTAGGCAGGCAAGGTGAGTCAGGCCAGCCAAGCAGAATCTTGGTTCCCACATGCTCTGGTTCTCCCCTCCACATCCTTTCTGCCTGCAGCCCCTGTGGGATGGAGGCCTGTGACAGCTGAGAAAATTTATTTAGATACTGGAGCAGTGAAACAGAAGGGTAGAGAATTTTGAAATTGAAAACAAGCACTAAACTTGTTAATTCAACTGCTGTTTAATGGATGACTTTCTCATACACAGCCTCCCAGAGCCCAATTGGTCTAACTGTATAGTAATATTATTTTATTCCTTTCTCTTTTCCATTTGCCTACTCTTCAACACTGCCAATGACCCTCCTCCTCATAGCTTCCAGGGTATAGATTTATGGGTGAAACAAGATGTTTTCTCTTCATTTCTTACATCACATTTCACTGGAGTAAACAGTCCTTCGTTTTGATTCCTTCTGCCCCACAGAAGGAAAACTGTGTTGAGCACCTGAGTTCCTGGGCTGGTTGCTATGTGACTTGAAGCTGACATCTTTTGTGCATGTCACAGTTTATAGGAGAGTGTTTAAAAATCAGCTCCCATTCTGGTGACTAAATTTTATTGACTTTTCCAGAGCCTGTGGTGGGACTGCCATGTCCCCTATTTAATTACTTCCTCTTTTTTTGACAGCAGATTGAGTTAACCGGAGGACTCGCAGGTGGCTCTGAGGCCAGGGAACTAGAAGTGGTTATGGCTAGGCAACTGAGAGGGGGCCTAGGTGAGTACAGGATGGGGATGTAACAACCTGCTGGCAGTTGTGAACCATAGTTTTACAACTGAACTGGGGGGCAATAACCAAACAGAGGGGCTTTTGGACTGATTTGAAGAATGCTTTACATAAATACCAGCTGCTAGCCATATGTCCAACCCTTATGGGGGGTGTGTTTCCCTGAGTTCCTGTTTCCTTCCCCAGAAGTCAATATTAACCAAGCCTTTGCATGCCCAGCCAAGGTATTTTTGGCAAGACAGTACGGTCGGCCACAAAAAACTTAAGCTGATTTAATCACAACCTAAATTTATATTATGCTTTACTGGATTTTCTCTTCCAATAATGTCGTTTCATTTTGTCCTCATAAAACCTCAAAATATAGGCTAGGTAGGAATCCTTCATTTACAGACCAGAAGACTGAGATCCAGAGAGACTGTGGCCAATAATAAAAGCAAACATGAAGCTTACTAGGTGTCAGACACTCTTCTAAACCTTTAAGAGACATGAATTCAGTTCAGATTTTATCAGTCCTACAAGGCAGGTATCATTATGGTTCCTGCTTTACTGATGAGAGAACTGAGCTGAGAGAGCTTACTTAACTTTCCTATGGTCACCAGCTAGCAAGTAGTGGAGCTGAGATTTAAACCCAGGCAGTCTGACACTAGAGTCTGTATTTACAACCACAAAACCTGCTGCCAGCTGGTTTGGCAGTGACAAAGCTGGAATTCACATGCAGGTACTCACATTTCAACTTCAGGATTTCCCCTAAGCCACACCACTCTTCTGAAAACTTGTTCCTTAAAGATCTTTAATTCCTGGCAGTGTGAGCTGCAGCAATTCAGATTTGAACTCTTTTCATTTGGAATCGCACTCTTTCACTTAAATTTATTCCATTAGTCCCTCCTTACCTACTTGCCAAAAAGTAGGAGGCCTATCCAGTCTAAAAGAGTTGTAACATGCTAAGAAATGACTCCTAAACCAAGGTTTTGGAAAAATACAGGTATCCAAGTGTTGAGAGTTGTAAACTTGGCAGCCTAATGCCTGGAACAGGAATTTTCTCTCTGTTTCCTGGGAAGAATGGGTGTGGTTATCAAGTGTTGGGTGAATTTGTGAGTGAGTGCACTCCAAAGTTTCTCACACCCAGAGAGTCAGCCTCTCCTCTTGGGAAAAGATCATTCCAGCCCTAACTGGGTTTCTTAGTTAAGATAGCTCCACCAGCCTGTGGTAAATGTGAGCAACCAGATGGAAGAGAGGGTACTGCTTTAATATGACAGTACTCTAGCTGCTGGACATTCTTACAAGAGAAAATCAGTAAAAGCTTTGTTCCACATTCACTGGTGCCTCAAAGGAAACCTCTGGGTGTGTCCAGTTTTTTATATTTCATAGACCAAACCCAAGTTAGAATTTGTGATAAGGGCCAAAAAGCAGGAGTATGACTCCTACCTTCAGTTCTGAGTAGCAATTTTCTGTCCTCATTTGCAAACCAACTCTGTAGCCAGGCATTAGGTAACATGAAACAAGTACAACAACACAACTTTAGTTTCCACAAAAGGAGACTATTGGAAAGAGAAGAACAAAATGGTTTGGGTTGTAGTAATCATTACTCATATTTACTTAATTTCTTGGCAACGGTTTATTTCTCCAGGTTGGATTACCCCAGAAGCTGATCATGAGAAAAAGATTTGGGTGTAAGTAGTTCATTTGCGAGATGATTCCAGGAAGCATCATTAGGGAGTGGAGAACTGATATAGAGAAGAGATGAAAATCAATTCGGAATGTCAAAACTGGTTACCACTGTGGGCAACGGAGGCTTGGTTCTCCTGGGGATCTCAGGGAGATGCTGTGGAACATGCCTCAAAGCCCCCACCTGAGGGACAGAGAAGCTGCAATGTCTATCCACCATCTCCTGTTGGTCACTGGCTTGGAGTTGCCACATGCTCGTTAACTCCCTAGCACTCTGGCTTCTCCCACCTATGGGCTGAGAGTATCTTGTTAGCTTATAGTAAGAAGTCATCAGGCCATATGAGGACAGCGAGTGCCAAGGAGATATGAGCAGGGCACCGATATTATCGACTGCTCTCTGCTTGAGAGCCAAACCAGTTTATGGAGGAGGAGGACGTGAAGGAAGACAATATATGGTAATTAAGATTCTTCTTGTTGTAAGTGACAAATCCCAACTCAACCTAGCTTAAACAAAATTAAAAGTCTTATAGCTCCAGGTGCACAAGCAGTACTATTAGTGTTCTGTCTTCTGTTCACCTCTCATTTCTGCTTTCCTCTGTGTTATTACCTGGCTGACTGAGAAGACAGTAGAAAGATGGCAAGTCTAGGCTTACATGATCCTTACTCCTGATCTCAGAGAAGAGCATTTTTCCTAATAGCTCTGGTTAAAATCTTGAGGATGGCTTTGATTGGCCTGCTGTTGGTCACATGCTCATTCTTGTACCAGATGATGTGGCCAAGAGGATGGACTAGACTCAGGTCATGTGTTGAATTGTAGAGGATGGTGTCATCCTACCCAAACATCATGGACCAAGAAGGATTTCTGGGACCTGTGGGAAGGGTGGTTCTAGAAGTATGCTGATAAAGCAGCTTTTAAACAAACAAACAAACAAACAAACAAAGGCCCTAACATGTAGCTGACATCCAGGGGATAGATAATCACACAATTGCTAATTTCAAGCTTCCAACATGATGTCACTGAACATGGAGTTGGGAAAAGAGGCACACAATTGCCCCTTGTGAGCCAGCATGAGCTTGCTCCAGCACACCTCTGAGAGAGTTCCATAAAGAGGGACCCTGGGCACACAGTGTGGCCACTACAGACGTAAAAGAGAAGATTAAGGTCTATCTTGTGAAGCCTTGATAACCTTAAGGCCCATATTAAGAATTGGCAGGATAGTTTGCTTTGTCATGTATGATGCTTGGGATGGACTTACATGTTAAAACAAGTGTTCTTCTTTCACCATATTCTTTATCTTGCAAGCTCCTGCAGGAAACACTTAACCAACAACTTGATGATCTTAAAATAATGTTTGGCAACATGTATCCTACTACTGTGTAAGCTCCATGAGAGCAGGGATCTTTGCCTGGTCAGTTCAGTGCTATATCCCCAGGGTCTAGAAAAGAGGTAAGGAAAACACATAGGCACTCAATATTTGTTCCATGAATGCATGAGTGACTTAGAACTGGCTCTAATAAAAATGTACCTACCTTGTGAGTAACAAATCCCTTGCTTATAGTGCTCAAGGTCTGCAGACCTCACTTTATACCTCATAAGCCCTCCAGACTCTCTCATCCTAATCCTGGGAGAGACCACAGTTGGTGACTGATGCCCTCACTCCACATGCCACACTGCTTCCCAGTGTGAGGGAAGTGTGACTTTGACCCTTTATCCTGTAATTGCTACTTTGTTCTCCTTGTTCCTTGACTTCTCTAACTTGGTGGTTTTGTTGTTTTAGGCCAAGAGGGATGGCTCTCCCTTCTTTCCTTAAGGCTCAGCCCTTCCCAGGCAGGGGCTGACCATGATGGCTCCTCCTCATTAAGTCACGGGAGCCTGCTGGGGCTTCTCTGATTAGAGTCTCCTTACACACTAGTACAGAGAACTTTCTGCTTTGCAGTTCTTTTGTTTCAAAATAAAAAAGCATAGCTAGGAAGCTGCAAGGTTGGAAAGTTGTTAAACACACACACACTCACACCAAATCAGATTTGCTGATAACAGGAGAATAGGAAGGCCTGAAGCTGAGGGAGCATTTCAAGGTCACAGGCAAGGGGGGAGCCTGCGGTGGTGGTGATGGAAAAGATGAATAGACAACAGTTGAATGCATTATTTAGTATGTTCCATATCACAAAGCCAAGAATGGTTCCTTTGCACCAGAAGATTTGATGTATCAGGCTGGTTGTCTCCTCAGAGGACACCCCCCAATTTCTTCTTGAGTTCATAGAGACATGGTTGTCTAGGTGACAACTGTCAGGCAAGAAGCTACAAGCTGAAGAATAAAATCGCCTTAGCTAATAGACTAGCATGCTGTTATATACCTGAAGGTTTAACTGCTATATTACCCTGAAAGAATCATGTGGAGGGAAGGAAGGAACTCGCTTTTCCCTGGGCTACATCAGTGAATTCAATTTCTATTGAAGAGAGACTAGCATTTTAAAAACGATGGTGTGTGAAGCTTTGAGTCCCTTTCTTTTTTCAGTGAGAAATGATTTAATAATGAACTTAAAACTGCAGGACCTCCAGTAGGCATCCTGGAGCCCTGAAAAAGAGAATCGGTGATATAGAGGGGCTGGGGGCTGCCAGGCTCCATCCTGTTTTGCTCCCTCTCAGGCCCAGGCTCTGTGACTGAAGTTACCCCAGAACAACATGTTTCAGGCACTGGTAGAATCTGAGCAATAATTTTCCTCCTTCACAAGATTATTGTCTGATGCCTCTAATTAATGGCTGTGAATTCCTTAAATGCGGTTGTTATCAGATGGAAAGGGGCTAATTGTACTGATCAAAATAGTTAACCTCTTTCAGAAGGAAATGTGTGTGTGTGTGTGTGTGTGTGTGTCTGTGTCTGAGTGTGTGTGTGCCCGTGCACACACATGCATGTGATGGCCTTGGTTCATTTTGCAAACGAGGCAGAAAAACTTGAGAATCATCTAAATCTTTGACATCTAAACATCAGCAAATGAAAGACTGTATTCACTGAGACTTTTTCATTGAAGCCAAGAGCAGTCAACATTTACTGGGCTATGTCTTTGTGCCTGCCAGGGCACTAAGCACCTTACTAGCTTGATCACGTTTAACCCTCAGCATTCCTGAGTCTTAAAGTTGATTATTATTATTATCCTCAATCTATTGGTGGGGAAACCAAGGCTTAATGAGTTTAGGAGACCTGTCCAAAGCTCCACCCATGCTGGTAAAAAGTGAGAGCCCACCAAAGACTGAGAGCTTAGCATAGAAACTTAAGCTTCCTTCATTAAGAAGAAAGTAGGACCTCTCATGAAAGGATCTGGACAACTTGGCTGGGACTGTTCTATCCTCCACACATCTGGGCAGCCTTTTGCCTTACCTTCTGCCTCAATTCCTGGCTATGCCCTGTGCTTTCTTTGGTCACTTTCTTAGTCTACAAACAATATCTCTATTCTATTCCCCTCTGGCTCAAGTATCCGGCCATCAATATGCATACGCCCCCTCACAGGCAATCCAACTAAGATATACATATTTTGGTCTCTACCATATGCTTGGTGCGCCGAGTAGCTGAAGAGGCAAAGATAAATGACATCAAGGCACTGTTTGAGGAAGCTCACAGTCAGAAGAAAGAATGAGATGTGAAACATAGCATGGTTATGATAATCATCATAATGATAATAGAATATTAATAACAACAATAGCAACAACTGTTTTATGGAGTGCTTCCTTTGTGAAAAGCCTTGTGCTGAGCACTGAAAATAAGCCTACCAGATAGGTATTTTTTCTGCTTTAAAGGCGAGTTCCCATATACTGAATGTAAAAAATTATATAGTCCTTCCTTCCCCTACTTGCCGTAAGTTTACTGTTGCAAATTATAGGCCTTTAAGATCAAGAGGCTAAATATTTTGTAATGAGATAATGTTTGATATATTAGAAATCCTATGGTCTTGGACAAAACGGTGGCTTTGGTGAGGAAGTAGGAAGTGACTGCAAGGCTAATAGGGAAGCTGGGAAGAAGGGCTGGAATCGGGGACAGCTGTGGGTCTCTTTGTAACTAAGCCAAGTTGCCAAGTAGAAATCTACTTTTATTTCGACCATTGGCCAGACCCATGTTCTGGTTCATGAATCTTATGGGGACAGAATCTATTCAACCAGATTCTCCTGCTTCCATACTGGATGTCTGATTGTTGACCACATGCAGAAGGAAGGCATCAATAATATTTTTAGTGGAATAACTTGCTTTCTTCTATTTACTTTTGTGTTTGAGCATACGTGGGGTATGTATATATGGGAGTCATCAAAGCCTTCGATGAATAAGTAGTTATTCAAATACTAGTTTCAATATTTTATTGAAAATAGACATGGATTTAATTGACTTAATACATTATGGCATCTTACTATGTGCTAGGCTAGATAGCATGCTAGATACTGGGGTAAGAAAAGGGAGGTGGTAAGCAAAAAGACATAGCCCCTGCCCTATGGTTCTTGTGAGAGACATATATTAATCAATTAACAATATAGATGAATGTGTCAATATGAACTGAGGTAAGTACCATAAAGGAAAGGATGGGATATTGGAAGATTAAAAAAAAAAAAAAAAAAAAAACACTGAGAGCTGTGTAATGCCTGGAGTGTTTGTATAGTGGACTTTGTGGCCAAGAGACATTGGCCATTTCTATACAGAGCTCTGGTGTGTAATACCTGTAGTGCTGTAGGCAATAAATCTGTAATGATTAATATTACTATTCTATCAAACAGCAGCCATGTCATGTCACCAGTGCTCCCTGGAGGCCTTCATTGAATAGAGCAATTCTAGTTGTTTTATATTGTATAGTTTGTAAAACAGGTCATGGTGTATCAAAGATGAGTTTTTAGATGGGGAGTTTTAAGAGTGATCAGTCCTCGCCTGAAACTAATATAAAATAATATTGAATGTCAACTGTAATTGAAAATTTTTAAAAAGTGGAAAGGGTGAGGAGAAATAAGTTCAAATTTCCAGGTGTAAAACAAAGAAGTGATGGAGATATGGTGTACAACATAGGGAATATAGTCAATAATACTGTGATAACACTGTATGTACGGTGTCAGATGGTTGCTGGACTTATCGTGGTGATCACTTCTTTAGGTATGTAAATGTTGAATTACAATGGCATACACTTAAAACTAATATAATATTGTATGTTAGCTATATTTTAATAAAATATATTTAAAAATAAAAATTTTAAGAGAAAAGGAGTGACTTGTCCTCATGGATGACTATAGACTATACATTTAAAATTATAACTGAATTTAATTCAAAAACATAGGCCAGAGGGGACAAGGAAGGGAGGGGTGCTGGGAGAAAGCAATGTAGGGTTAAAGAAGTACAAATTAGTAGTTGGTATATGGCCACAGGTATGGGGAGTGCAGCATAGGGAATGCAGTCAACAGTAATGTAATGGCTAGTTGTAGAGCCAGAGGAGAGAAAAAGTAATCAGGAGGATTGTATTAATACTATAGAAATGTCTAATCAATGTACTGTATACTTGAAACTAATAAAAAATAAAATTTATTTAAAAAAATAGAAAAAGACATAGGCAGTTTATGAATAGGAGGACCAAGACAATGAAAAAGATTAGAAAGTCTAGCGATATAGTCAAATACATATAGAAATTTAGTTACAAAGGTGGCATCTCAAATAAGTGCAGGAAAAGATTGATAAATGATGTCAGGATAACTGGTTAGCTATCAAGATAAATTAAAAATGAATGCTGTCCTTATATCACATAACAGGGAAAATTTTAAATTTAATCCGAGATTCAAATATAAAAGATGAAATCTTTAAAATTATTAAAGAAAAACATGGAGAAAATTCTTATATAACCTTGGAGTAAACAAAGCTTTTCTAAGTATGACTTGGAATCCGAATCTGTAAAAGAAAAGATTGATACATTTAGCTACATGAAAATCAGGCTAAACTCTCTGCATGACAAAAAGTACAATAATCAGAGAAAAAATATATAAAGACAAACTAGATGAAAAGTTGCCACTCATATCACAAAGTGCAAATCTCCCTAAAAAAAATCAATAAGAACAGCCTAATAGAGAAATGCACAAAAGATACAGTTCACAGAAAAGGAAATATAAACGGCTCTAAACACTATAAAAAGATGTTCAACTGCACTCATAGGATGAGAAATATAAAATAAAACTACACTAAGATACCATGTATTTTTACTTATCAGATTTATAAAAAATAACAACAAACCACCAACTGTCTATTGGCAAAGCTGTGGGGAACAGATATGCACATACCTTAATTGTAGGAAGGTAAATTTGACATGACCCTCTACAACAGACAATTTGGCAATAACCATCAAATTATAAACACCTATTCTATTTGTCCAGCTGTTCCATTTAGTACTTTATTCTATAAAAATATTTGTCCTCTTGTGAAATAATGTGCATGAAACACATTGCAGCATTATTTGAAATAACACAAGATTGGACACAACCCAAATGTTCAACAATGGAGAACTGGTTAAATAAATTATATCACATCCATTAAATAGAATACTATGCAGCTGTAAAAATGAACAAGGGCAATCTCTATATACTGATACAATCAGCTCTCTAAGATATACATTAAAGTGAAAAAAATCAATGAGGAGATGATTATGTACTCTGCTAACTTTAGGATGTAGAACTGACATCTGTACTCATATTTACTTGTATATGCATAAAGGAATTAGGAAAAACACACATGGAGACTACCTTATTTTGTTGATTCTGAGATATACATTCTTTTCTCATTTTCATATCTGTGAAACAGGAATGTATCTTCCATTAAATGGCATTTTAGAATTATAACTAGCTATATTATTTTCAGTCTTGATGGTACATAAAATAATAATGCATCTTAAAGTTGATGATGTCTTAGATTTGATGGAATACAGTAATAATAGAGATTACCTATGGTGAGAAGAGACAGGAGAAAGGAATGAGGAAAAGCATTTTCATGTATATGCTTGTTAATTTTTTTTTGTTTGAACCATATTAATTTATTGCCTACTCAAAAGTTGAATATATAATAATAAAATTAGATTATATTATTACATATTATCTACTATATATATTAGATTACTTCTTGGGATTTATATCCTCCTGTAGTGATAGTCTAAGAGACCCAGTTCTAAGATATTAAAATGGGATTCAAACTGACTCACACTTGGAACCTGCTAATTGATGAGAAGACAATGGCCATGTGCTGTGCTGATCTGGGTCCACTTGGAAAGCTATTGTATCCTCAGTATCACACCTGATTTTGCCAGTAGGCAGGACATATTATTTTTCTAGATGTGACTAATGCACCTTTAGTTTGGAAATTAGGAAGACATTGTCTCATCATAAAGCTTTTTGAGAGGTGGCGGCACACTGTTAAGGATTTCTATTATGATCTAGTAGACATTTTCAAAGCTCTCAGACAAAAAAAAAAAAATCAATGCTTGGGCAAACACACAACTGAACCAGGATCTGGCTTATACTTTTTTTCTCTTTTCAAAAAACTAGATAAGCTATGAATTAGGTAGGTTTTTCTTTTTGGCGTTTATTTTAGTGATGAGAGCAATTGCTTTTCTTCCCTTCATCCCCACTTCCATAAACTTCTATCAGCCTCTTCTGGGTTAAATGTAATTGCTAGGTAAGACATTGACAGGAAACAGGGTGACAAATGCCACAGGAAGAGCCAGATGTATAGCACCCCCAGTTGTGTTCCAAACAAACATTTTCTAATGAAAAATAGAACTGGAAGAAATCCCAGCAGATCTTTCTTTTTGCAAGACAAAGGTTCATAACTTTCTGGAATGTCTACTTTAGGGTCAAGAGACGTGAATTCTAGATCCAGGTTCTTCAGTAAACAGATGGATGCATTCAAGTACTCTTTCCCTCAGTTTTCTTATCTGAAAAATGGATGCAATGTTATTTATACTACTTTTCTTAAGAGGCTGTAGTGAAGATAAATGAGACAGGTTTAAGAAAACACTTAAATGAACATTTATCAAAGTGTTATAGATAGAGGGAAGGTTCTATTTTTGCCATCATTTAAAGGGAAATTGAATTTTTGCAGAAAGGCCATTTGACAGATACTCATCATGTCTCAGTTACAGATTCCTCTTTCCCAACTGCTCTTTGTGACAGTTAGGAAACATATTTGAACAATGACAGTTGGGAGCTGAGAGGGGCTAGGCCTGTCGCCACCTGATGTATTAACAAAAATAATAACTAAATTGTCCTTCCCAAAGTACTTTTGCACCTTTTGTCACATCATCCTCCGAACAATCCTGTGAAGTAGATATCAGCATCACTATTTCTGTATGTATTACAGATAAAGAACTTGAATTCACTGAGCCAAACTAGATTTTAGACCCACGTTTCTCTAGCTCCAAACTCTGTCCTCCTTCCACAATACTGTCCTACCTGTTCTCCTCTCTGCCCTGAACCGATATCTGCAACATGTCACAGAAACCACAGAAAGCTGGGACCTGTGCTGCTCTGGAGACCAGAGATGGAAACAGGGGAGGGAAACAGAAACTTTTTTCTTCTTCTTCTAACACAGGCTATTAGCACATGTGTATTAGGGCATATGATGACCATCTGGAACTGGAGTCACTTAGGTCTTTGCTAAAATTCAGCCTAAAAACAATATACTCAGGTTAGATAGTATTTCAATGTCCTAGTTTCCTAAAAATTTGCCTTCAGGAGAATGCCCTTGGCAAATGGTGATCTAGAATAGCTGTATATCTGTTGACATATAAAATAAAATTTCAGTCAACATATGAGGTCATGGTACTAGTTGACCTTAAATATCTCCAGGTATGTTGTATTCTAACCTCATCATGGATGTCACTGTTAACAATCCAGCCATACAAGATTATACAAACAAAAGGAACACCCACACAGGGATCCAATTTAGCTTTATAAATCAGGTGCTCCCATTGAGGAGCCAGATAACCAGTTCTAGTTGGTAGTGAGTAGGGCTGACCCAGGGATAGACTAACTATAGCTCTTGAGTCAATCTGTTTGGTGGAACTGTTTTTGTAAATAGAGTTTTATTAGAAAATAGCCATACTTATTTGCTAATGTATTGTTTGATTTGTGCTACAAAGACAGAACTGAGTGGTTGACAAAGACTGTATAGTCTGAAAAGCTGAAAATACTTACTATCTAGTCATTTATAGAAAATGTTTGCTAACCTCTGTTCTAGACAATGCATGTGCAGGTGAGTTCAGACTTGTGAGTATAGTAAAGAGCCCTGGCCATGTCTTCTATCAATGAAACACAGGAAGAGAAGGATAATAGAAATATCTAGCTAATCATCCCAGAGAGATGATTTAAGAGGCCTGGCTCCAACTGAAAGGAGATAATGGTCCCATGGATTCAAATATCAAGGAGCCCTAAATCACTTTTATATAGTATAGTATATCTATATAGGTTGGGATATGAAGAGTCTAGAGATCTGGATAAACACTCTGTTGGCTGCCCTCTATACCAGCCTTTATGATGTTTGAATTAAGCTGGAACAAAGTGAATCCTTGTTAGAAGACTATTGTGAGTGATGACTCTGGGATATTGGAGGCCTCTATTGGAGAGTTAAGTCTTCTAATGGCAGTCATTCTTCAGAGGATACTAGAGAATGCAGCGATTGCACTTAGGTTCTTACAGCCCTGAATAAGCCTCTTGAATCAGGAACCCAAAGTAGTAGATCTTGAGGGAACCTCAGAGATCATCTAGGCCAGGGGGTCACTGTGCATTAAATGATGACGTCTTCTAATCTCATTCAGGGTGTTTCCTACCATGCCTTGCACTTTGACCTAACATCAAATCCACAATACATTGTCTCAGATACTCAATAGGCTGAAGGAATGTTTATAAGTTCAGAATGTTCAGTCCCTTGTGATCTGGATCTGCTAGGCAGAGATTGTTGTTTGAGGGAAGCCATAAACCCATAGACATTTCTGAAGCTCAGTTTCTTTCAGGAGTTAAAGAGATAGAAAGGGTTGTGAGAAAGACTTTGTAGACATATGGAAGAGGAATAAATGAGGCATCTGAGAATATTGATGTATGGCTCTTTCATAAAGGACTGGAAGAGTAAACCTGAGTCAGAGCCAGTGGGGCAGGAGCCAGGACAAGTAACCAAGACACTGGGGAGAAAGAAAGTCCATCCCAAGAACATTGTCATTGAAAAGTTTTCAATCAGATCAGAATTAGAATCCAAAGTTAGAGTCACTAAGTAGAAATAAGGACAATGCAGAAAAGGAAAGGCATTCCATTCTAAATACTGGGTTGGTACAGACAGGCTGAGGTCATGGCAGCAACGTGAAACATGTTGGATTAGAGATTCCACATGCTGATAAAATACCAACTCTCCTATAATAATGGTTATAGTGTGGGCTCACAGGGTTCTGGAATGCCAATGTTGTTTTATAGGTGACTGTAAAAACCTTGTAGAAATGTGTGTAACCCTGGTCTACATGATGACCACTATTGCTACTATTGCTATTGAACCAGGGGATGTAGAAACCAAGGGAATAAAGAGATTTGAGAAACACACAATAAACACATAATTATGGTATAATTTAGTTAAGGCCAAAATGTAAAGGGAGAACAGAGGAGAGTCATGTAACTCAGCATGGGATATTATGGAAGCAACTTGAAGGAGAAGACACGTGGCTCTCCAATGGAGTCAGTAATGGTATAGTCAGTGAGGCAAGAGGAGAACCAGGGGATATAGAAATCAAGGGAATAAAGAGATTTAATAAGTACTTAAAAATAACAATGTCAAATACAACAAATAAAGATTGGAAAGTTTTCACTGGATTGGAAAATGAGATGGTCATTGATGATCTTTAAAGATAGCATGTTTCAGTGGAGCAGGGTTGGATGGCAAGAGCAAGGGTGGAGGACTGAATAAAATTGAGGAAATGGGTACAGATAACATAGACCATCCTCTGAAGGATTATGACTGAGAAGGAATGAGAGCAATGGACAGTGGTTGCAGGAGGTTAAAGGGAGGTGTGTGTGTGAGTGTGTGTGTGTGTGTGTGTGTGTGTGTGTGTGTTTGTGTGTGTGTTTGTGGTCATCTTGTGTTTTTGTTGATTTTGGGGGGCTTAGTGGCATATTTATCATGTCTATAGGCTGAGAAGAAAGTGAATATAAAAGACTCAATGACAGATAAAGAAAAGAAGACGGTTTATGGAGCTGTGAGAGACAGGCTGGTCTTGCACAAGAAGATTGACCCTACCCTCTGAGATTAGGGATGGGACTTAAGATAGGTGTAAGCCATGGACTTCTCAGTAGGTAGAAAGGTATGGTGTTGGGGATAGCCTCAATGGCTTGTTTTCTCAGTTTGTAGGAAGACCAGTGTCCTCAGAGTGTCTAGGCTGTGGAAGCTGGATAAAACGCCTAAAGAAAGTAACTCAGGCCTCAAGGGTCTCTGAGAGGAATGAGTGAGATGCTTAGTGGGGACCAGCTACATGAAGGTCACACGTACTTCACACATGAAAGTTTCAGCCACTATGGTGTGGCGGTGGCATTTCTTGTTTTCTTCCCTGACAAAATCTTCCTATGACAAATAGCTCTGCATTTTTTGGTGATAGATTTGACTTTACAGTCATTGGTCCTGTGTCTCCCTGTGAAAGAAGAGCTTCCTATGACCTTGGAATAATCAGGAGGCTGGCCGGTAGGGGAGAAGTTGGAGTTGCAGCAATATTCTGACTTTCTGCAATCAGGGTAAAGCACCTGATCTCTCCTGGCATCTCTCAAAATTGTTCTCCCTTCCTTGATAGGGGCTTATTCTGAACCACACCACAAGCCAGTACAGGAATCCTGAACAGAGTAGAGGCCTCTGCTACAGCCACTGTCCTCCAATATGGCTCAATTGCAACCCCCTCTCCAGGTTTTATAGCCCACTTGGACCATCCCCCCATCTTCTCTGCCCACACTAGAATGCTGTGCAGCTATCTATACATAGTTTACATCCCACCTTCCCCATGACCTTAGGCTCAAAGATTTCTTGACTGCCCTCCATCCTCTACCCTATTCCTATTATAATTCACTTTGCTTCAAATAAATGAAATTATAATAAACTTCTTTGTTCATACCACCCTCTTGGCATTTACTATCTACTGCTTTGTTTTTGCTAATTTTTCTTGTTAGTACATCTTATTTCTCCCCACACCCCAAACAAAACAGGGACCTTCTGAAGGGCAGGAATGAAATCTTGCACATTTGGTTTTGGCATTCTCCAGCACCAACTCCATAGTTGCTGCTAAATAAATACTGCTGGATTATTTGGCTGAACTGAGGAATAAAGCAGGCATGGGTATGCTCTGCCTTAGGTAGGCTCGTTCTCTCTGATCCATGGAATACCAGTAAATAACAAGGGAAAGTTGACAATAAATGAGACTTTCTTATTAAAAAGTGTGTAGTTGGTGATTAGCAACTGTCTATTAGTGTTCCCTGATTGTCTGGGACATGCTGCTATAGGAGAGTGTTTGGAGACAAAGGATGTGGAATAGAAACCTGCACCCTCTGTGGCTCCCATGTCTCCTGCAATTCCCCAGCCACCTCCTCCTCCCTCATCCTTCCCTTGTTTTCAGACATTTATTCTTTCAGGTGAGGGCTGCCAGTCACACAGGTGGCCCTACGAAGCAGAGAGCATGGTCACCCAGTGTTCCTTCTGCTCACATGTGATTGTCTTGTTGCAAAGATGAAAGAAGAGTTTTTCTTTCCATCTGCTTTATGGAGTGGAAACAAAGATTGCACAAGTAAGAACCAGAGATTGCTACTATTCCATCTTGGTCTCTGTTGGAGAGATTTCAAGATTTGTGCTTTGTGAACTTTGGCTTTGCCTGCTGAATCAGTAGCACCTGGTTACAGGGCTGAAGCATGTGGAGTTGGGAGGCTGAACTGTCTAAATGTTGGTCTAAAAAAGCCTTTTTTGGGATTTGCGGAGAAGAAATATTAATGGATGAGTAATGGTCTTGAGTGTTTTTATCAGACAAGATGTTTGGATTTGGTCTTAAAACTGGAACAAATTAAAAGGCCATTTCATTGGTTCTTATGGTTAGATGTGAACTAAAATCATGGATTTTTTGATTCACTTAAAGCTAGAGTATCCTTCACTTTAAATCTTGATGTTTTTGCATTTATCTTGGATTCTTGGGTTGTTTCTCACAATAAAAAGAACAATAACATTTTGGCAGTGTAAAAAAGTTTTCAAGTAATTTTATTATAAAATTTAAATTTTTCATTTTTTACTCTAGCTCTAGTCTAGGCCACATACGAGATACCCTTTACAATACACCTAGAATAGGCTTCTTACTCCATCTCTTCTAAAACAGCACCAAATGCCACCAAGGTAGAGCACATGGTCATATATTTAAAATAATAATAAGGGAATATCTAAAGATTAGAAATGACAATGTGCTCATCTTAACCACCCCAATTGCTGCATCCACTAAAATTGGATTGGTAGATTCAACAGCATTGATTCACTCCTGTTATATTCGATTCCAAGAATTGGACTTGCTTCCCTCTCCATTCAGATACTATCGGGTTTTGAAGTGCAAATTCTCTTTACTTCAGGCTAACCTCAACCTCCTTATTCAGCATATAATTACTTTGGTAGCAATTATTGGTCTTTCTGTATCCATGTGAACTTATTTTGTAGGTGGGATAGTCTTTTTTTTCTTAGTATTATAAGAAGAATGACTATTTTTTGACATTTAGAATTTTTATTTTTATTTTTCAATTATGGTTCACATTCAATATTATTTTACAGGTGTTTGGTGTATAGCATAGTGGTTAGACATTTATATAATTTATGAAGTGATCCCCCCAATTAATCTAATATCCACCTGGCACTATACATGTTATTACAATATTATTGACTATATTCCCCATTCTGTACTTTACATCCCCGTGACTGTTTTGCAATTACCAATTTGTACTTCTTAACCTCTTCAGCTTTTTCACAGATGAGACAGTCTTAAGGACAAAGATACTGTCATAGTATCCTCATAAATATGCTCATTCTTGTCAGGTCATGTGTTCTATATTTGGACTGCCATATCTGGCCATTGACAACATAAGAAAACAACAAAGCAACATTTTTGTCAACTCCAGTGTAGACCAGTGATTTCCAAATTCAAATGCACCAGTGAACCACCTGGGGATCTTGTTAAAATGCAGATTCTGGAGGGGTAAGAAAAAATGGTGTAGATGATAGAGGCTCTGTTCACACCTCTGGTGACCAAATTAAAGTTGTGACAGAAACAAGGAGCAAACAGCAAGAAAAATCACTTGGGATCTAGATGAATAAGCCATACAACTAGGGAGAGAACTAAGAAATCACCCTGCAACGGCATAGGTAGGATGGGCCAAAGATGCGAGGCTGCCTAGTCCTCAGCGGCTATGGAAACAGAGGCCATAGCAGCAGCAGCTGGCAGTTGTAGATGCCTTTTAAAGGGGCTGAGTACAGGAGCAGACTTTTGTGGTGATGGGCCTGCTCGCTCTGAACACCAGCACCGGTTGGGTTGCTCAGGGGCACCAGGGACTTACAGGGTGAAAATGAGTTGTCTGAGTGAGGGACGAAGTGAGACTCGCTCCGCACAGAAATGCCGGCGGTATTCATTGTTCCTCTCTTGCAGCCTACCCCTGCTCCCGGTGCATGGACATAGTGCCGCCATAGCTGAGATGTCATCAAACTAGATAACAGAGGTCGCTAAGCCCTGATTTCCTGAAACTCTGCCTCCCCAACTCGCAGCCCCACCCAAGCCACATCCAGGTGTGTGCTCACTTAGTCAGGTGCCCCTTGCTGAGCAGAGCCTAGACCCACACTGGCGGCAACTGGCCTCAGGTTTTGGTGTGGCCTTTTGAGGCAACTATAAGCACAGCATCTGTAGATTGCTTGCTGAATCTTAACAGTGGCCCTGGAAGAGCAAAGGCTGGGGCTAAATTTGGCCTGTAGCTGAACCCCCTCAAGACTGTGCCACTGGACACCTACCACACAAAGCCACACTAATAAGACTGGGAGACTTAAGAGCTTTGAAAGACATCCAGAGAAGCAGAAACCATAGGAGGGAACAGAACAGAGATCTAGAAAGCATGAAGTCAAGCAATCTAACAGATGCAGAGTTCAAAACACTGGTTATAAAGATGTTCAATGAACTTAGAGGAAGTGTAGATGAATTCAGTGAGAACGCTAACAAATAGATTTTTTAAAAAACATAAAAATGGAAATGTAAATTATAAAAGGGGACCAGTCAGAAATGAAGAACACATTATCTAAGATGAGAAGTAGATTAAATAGAATACACAGAGTGGATAAAAAAGAGGATCAAATGACCTATATAGAGGATGGAAAAGCCAAAGACACTCAATCAGAATGGCAAGAAAAAAGAAGCCAAGACTATAATAATAATTTACAGAGCCTATGGGACACTATTAAAGGTAAAATTATCCATGTTATAGGAGTCCCAGAAAAAAAAAAGATGTTGAAGAGCTATTTAAAGAAATAATAATGGAAAACTTCCCTCACCTGGTAAAGGAAATAGACATAAAACCCCAGGAAGCTCAGAGAGTCCCAAAACCAGGAACCCAAAGAGGTCTACACCAAGACACATCATAATTAAAATGTCAAAGGTTAAATACAAAGAGAGAATCTTAAAAGCAGTATGAGAAAAGCAATTAGTTACCTACAAGGGGGCTCCCATTAAGACTGGCAGCTGGTTTCTCAAAAGAAACTATGCAGGACAGAGGGCTTGGCACAAAATATTCGACGTTATGAAAATCCAGGATGGACAACCAAGAATACTTTATCCAACAAAGCTATCATTTAGAGCTAAAAGACAGATAAAGAACTTCTCAGATTAAAAAAAAAAAAAAAAAGCTAAAGAAATTTATCATCACCAAACCAGCATTACAGGAAATGTTGGAGGGACTTCTTTAAGAAGAAAAACATGTATCAAAAACATGAATAAAGAATGGTAATAACTACATTCCTATCAACAAATATGTCAAATAGAAAAGAATTAAGTGCACCAATCAAAAGATGGTGGGCTGAATGGATAAGAAAACGAGACCCCTACATATGCTGCTTACAAGAGACTCACTTTAGATTAAAAGACATACACAGAATAAAAGGAAGGGGATGGAAAAAGATATTGCCTTGATGGACCTAGAGGGTATTGCGCTGAATCAAATGAGTCAGATAGAGAAACAAATATTGCATGATTTCACATACATGTGAAATCTAAAGAACAACATAACAACAATAACAAAAGCAGAAATAAACTCATAGATACAGAGAATATTTTGAGGGATACTAAGTGGGAGGTGGCTTGGGGGGACAAAAAAGGCAAAGGTATTAAGGGCTACAAATGAATAGTTGCAGAATAGACATGGAGATGTAGAGTGTAGCATAGGGAAGATGGTTAATAATGTTGTAATAAATATGTAAGGGGGTATTGTGGTACTAGATTTAGTGGGTGATCACTTTGCGAGTTCTGTGGATCTCTGATCACTATGCTATATAACTGAAACTGGTGTATTATTGTATGCCAACTATAATTTTAAAAAAATTCATCGAAATGTACAATGTAAACACAAGCAACTAATTGTCTATTATATTTCAATAAAGAGGGGAAAATGCATATTTTGGTTCAGTAAGTCTGGGGAAGAGCCTGAAACTTCAAGGGATGCCACACATATATTCATTCTCCCTTAAGATAAGTACATGTTGAAAGCCAAAGACTCTGAATGTGTATTTTGAATTTGGCAAAACAAAATAATCTGAAAGCATTTGGCTCTTGATTTAGTGTCACAATTCTTTCTCTTTCCTGTTTGTTCACTTGCTTCTGACCCTAGAGGACTTGAGTTATTTGGTTTTTAATTCCAGGAGATAGGAAACTTTGGAATATGCCTTTTATTCATGCTTGATGAACTCTGTTTGTTCTTATTGAAACAGATTATGAGTGTCCTTTGAATTTTTGGTTCTAAATCAGCCTTGCAAAAATAGTGGCACCTACCTAATTTCTGTCCTGGTTCATCTCCCTCCTATCTGGCCTCCCAAAACCTTTCATCAGGCCATACTATTTACTTAGCTTCAGATATAGCTAGTGCCTATATAAGCAAAAACTTCATTCTGTAATTCACTTGCTTCCTGAATTCAGACATGTTTTCCCCAATTACCCAAAGTTGGAATCATAGCACATCAATACCAAAAGCGGCTTCAGAGGCCAGGTCCTACACAAACCCTTTTAGAACATTCTTGAGCTTCCCTTAGACATTATAAGGTGGTTAGGAGTGCTCCTGCCTCATATAGCATGGCTGGGATGCTCTGATTACTAGAGAGTTCTTAAGTATCTTCAGCTATACATTACCTCTCTGTAATTTCTGCTATGGTGTTGCCTTCAAGAACTAACTCCTCTCCTAAAATATGGCTCTTCAACCAATTTAAAGCTACTCTTTTGACTCCCTGTTTTTTAACTCCAGGCACAAATGTCCCATTTCTTCAATTATTTCTTATATATTGAAGTTTCCAGATCTCTTACCTTCCTGACATGCTCTGGTTTGGCAATCTCTTCCTTTCTTTAGCCTTCTCTAAGATAGCCTGACCAAGCCTGGTTATGAATGTCTATATTGGAAGTCATATTTTGCTGTTGACTCATACTGAGTGAAAAAACCCCCAGGGGCTTTTCAAAGAGGGCTGAGTTTCCTTCTCATAAATGGAGCCATTGACCATTTGAATCCAGTGAAGATGTTTGCATTTATCTTTACTGGATTTCATCTTGTTTCTTTAAACCATTCCTTCCATTCATTTGCGCTCTTGAGTCCTGATTCTATCATCTTGTATGTTAGGGGTTCTGCCCATCTTTGGATCTCACAAATTTGCTAGGTACAGCCTTTGTATCTTCATTGTTGGGGATAAAACTTGAAATGGATGAGACTGAATGTTGATCCCTGTGGCATTTCATGCAATCTATTTGCCCATTAATTTATTCATTTACTTGCTCATCCTTTCAATAATCTTTGGTTAAATATTACTCTGTTCCAGGCACTGTGCTACCTGCTAGAGACCCTGAAGCAAATAAAATATGATTTTTGCTCTCCAGGAGTTCAGGGTCCAACAGGAAGTTAGTGTACTTTCAAACCCTGATCTGTGATAATCTACTTGTCATCAGGGTACTCACATCCTGTTGGGCCTTTCTAATCCTATCTATCACCTGCAAAGTAACCCTCTCATTTCCCTACGACTTGCCTTCCTTATAAAGTGAGGACCAAGACCCTGGTATTTGAAGGAGAAAGACCCAAAGATCGAGAGTATTAAAATGCAGTGGGCTTTACAGAGGGAAGTGCAAAGGAAAGAGGAGAGAACTAGAGAAAGAGAAATAGAAAGGGGAAGGAAAGCTCAGAGGAGGCTGGAAGGGAAGGAAACCCTTTGACCTCTTGGCTGGTTGGAAGTCCTGTGTGGCTGATTGCATGTGGTTGAATGTATGCGTGAGGTGATTGTGCACAGGTCAGGACATGCTTGTGTAACTATTATGCAGATAAGCATAGTCTCCAATGTGAACAAAGCAGCACTTGATTATTTGACTTTATTCAGGGAGAAGAATATCCCCCAAAACCTGAATGCAAACAGAGCAGGTCTCATTTCTATTCATTGTTAGGTAGTAGATTGTTATGGTCACTTCAAGTCACAACTAAGTAATTAGAATGTCCCATCCAAGATGTGAAAAGTTAGAACTCCAAGCTTCCGTTAATAATAAATCTTTTCCCTGCCCACCTCAGACTTCTTAGACTGACAGGTTGCAGTGGGGAAGGCAGGTGGGTACTGAAACCTCTCCTCTGTCCCTGCTCATCTACCCCATTTCTTAGCTGCTGTTTTGCTGCAGTCACTATTGACACTGGGGGAGGGAGGGAAGACCAGGAAGCAGATACCTCCTACTCCACAGAGTGGCCTTGCTCTTTCTGGGTCTCATTTTCAGATAGTTAAAGCTGGGGCCTCAGCTGGCATTCTTAGATGAGCATGAAAGGTGAATAAAGCCAACTATCTCCCTATTGAGGTATTCTCTTGAGTCCTTCAGAGGTTCCCATGGTTGGAGACCTCTCTCCCACTATAGTATTCTTGACCTCTGGCTGATATGTCACCATTTAGGGTGGTGGCATAGGATTGCTCCTCAGTTAGAAATTTGGCAAGACACCTCCAGCCTCCTTCTACTGAGATGGCCTTGCAGTTCTGTTCAGGATTCAAGTTGGCTCCATATCAGTTCTCTCTTCCATGGCTATTTCAGATCTATGGATCACACACTTGCATCTCTTATTTTAACATATTCTGGGAGTCCAGGGTCACCCCAAGGCAGCAGTCTCTACTGACTTGGCCACTAAAGCACTTAAGAAGTCTTTTCACACCTATATGGCCCTGGCTAGAAGCAATCCCAGATCCATAGCTCACTTTCACTTTCTTGCACATGGTAAGGTCTCCTGAGGCTCCTAACTGCAGGGAAAATATTTCAAAGCACCTTGAGGGCCCCTCATTGGGCTTGGGGTTAAAGAGTAATAATCTACCTAATCTCTTAGTTAAAAGAAGGAGAAGACATTCAGTGTGGAGCTATGGCTCTTCAACAATCTCTTCACATAAAATCCTCTCTTCCCATATTCTGATCCGTTTTTATATTCTCCAAATGGGAGATGGAGTTAGTCTTTAAGAACAGTCACTTAAACAAAAAGTTTGATGTTACCTCCTAAAGTCGAGCATTCACACATCTAGGTCTATATCCAAGAGAAACCCTGGAATGTTCACAGCAGCTTTTTCCTGAACTAGGATTGCCGGATAAATACAGGATGCTTACTTAAATTTGAATTTCACACAAACAACAAGTAACTTTTCAATATAAGAATGTCTCAGCTATACGATGGAACATATTTATTCTAAAAAAAAAAATTGTTTTTTTTTTTTTAATTTATAATTTAGATTTAACTGAGTGTCTTCTATTTTTACTTGCTCAATCTGGCAACCCTATCCCAAACCATGCTCATCAAAAGGTGAGTAGAAGAATAAATTGTATAATAAATTTTCCACATAGTGGGAAATTGCATGAGAGTCTAAATAAACAAAAAACAGTTACACAGAAAAATATGGATAAATTTAGCAGTAAAAAATCTGAGTCTACTGCCTTCCATCCTGAACATGCCCAATCTCATCTGATCTCAGAAGCTAAGCAAGGTTGGGCCTGGTTAGTACTTGAATGGGAGACCACCTAAGAATATCAGGTGTTGTAGGTGTTGAAAAAAATCTGAAAAAAAGCTCCAAAAGATTGTATACAGCATGTTGTTCTTTTTTGCTAACGTTAGAGACAACTAAAATAAAATATTTATATATTTTAAAGGAATGTATATGTAGCTGTAATAAAACTATATAAAAATAAAATAATTGGAATGATGAATATATGCTTCGAAATTATGGTAAATTATTGCAAATAGGAAGTCAAAGGCATAGGTTATTGCGGGGATGACATATACGCTATTATTAAGATCTTGCCTCTTGGCTTTGCTAGTGTTTATAGAGTATGCATGAACTAATGACCAGAGTATGTCATTAGCCAAGAATTATGAGTAATCTAATAACCTGCACCTGATATTCAAAATTTTAATTTAATTTAAAAGATAGAAAAATAAAAAAGAAAAAAAACTGAAATAGGGAGAATCCCATTATGAAAGCATACAGTGTTTTTCTGAAAAGGAGAGGAAGAGATATTTGTAGGGAAAATGCCTCCACAGAGGCAACAGCTGAAATGGGCCTTGAAGGATGAGTAGAAGTTTGCTACATGGAGGAGGAGGGGAAAACATTTCAGGAACAGCATGTTGGGAAGCAAAGCAGCACAACAGAGCCTGGTTTGTTCAGAGAACAGTAGTGAAACTGAGATGGTTGCAACCAGAGCTGGATGACAGTGGTCAGAATAGAAGCTGGAGTGTTGGGGAGAAGGTCAGGGTATCAAAGTCCTTGTGTCCCCTGACAAGGAGTGTGGAACTTACCTTTAAGCCTAGAGTCAGGAAACAACAAGAGGCTGTAATTGTGAGTCCCTAGAAAATTCTTGTACTAAAATGGGGAGTCTCTTGACTTCACACATGTAAACTATTGACAAGGCTATTGTGTATGGTGGAGGATGAACAGGACTGGCAAGGCAAATTCTAAAGAGACAGCCTCATGGGCTTCATGGATGCTGGGTAAAAAATGGGCAATGGATGGAATATATGTATGGTTCAAAATCATAAGTATGGATGACTGACAGCTCTAAGAATAAAAATGGTCATTGATTTGGTGGGAAAGGGAGTGTATAGCAGGAAAGTGTGGCTAATTCTCCAAAGATGATCCTAAGGAAAATTAAAAACCATTAACAAAGAAGTATTACTGGACTTGATAGTGCCTCTGCATTTTTCATGTCTTGCCTGCATCAGCCAGCCACTCCTCCCCTGCCAAACCCATGGAACTTTTTCTTTCAGTTCATTCTATTTCATTAGCAAAGCTCATTTATTACCACATATCAGGTAGTATGTTGGGTGTTGGAAATACCAAGACAAATAAATTATAGCTCATATCCTTATTAAGGTTACAGTCAAGTAGTACCATAAACCATCAGCAAATATCTATAATGTTTGAAAGTGACATACAAGTTACTGTAGAAATATAGAATAAGGAGTAATTGGTACTGACTAAAGTGGGATTGTCAGAAATGGGGTGACATTTGATCTAGATGTTAAAAATCAAGCAGAAGTTGGACAAGCAGATGATGAGAGAGGTCATGCAAAGGAAAGATAACAGCAAGAGCAAAGATCTGAAAGTAAGGCTGCCAAGGGTTGGCTGGAGCTAGGTTGGAACAAGTCTTCTTGATCTTGCTGAGAAGTGTGAACTTTATTCTACATGTCATGGCTCATAAGCAGGGTGGTACCAGGAACAGTCTGGGTCTTTGAAACAGGCCTCCTAACCATGTGTGGAAGATGGAATGGAGGAAGCCGAGGTCACAGAGAATAGCTAAGAGACATCCTGTGAGTTATGATGAGCCTACAGAGGGGCTGTGGGATGGGTAGCCAGTGCTGCCAGGACCAGGAAAGGACTTATTAGTGAGGTAAGTCATTCCACTCTCTGCCAGCCACATGTGTGAACTGTGTGTGAGGGACTTGGGCCTGTAAGGAGTTTGGAGCACAGGCCAGGAGAGGGAGTGGATTTGGGAAGGGCTGCAGTGACAGGAAGGGTGTTCCACCATATACTTGCCAAAAGAAACCTGTGACTCAGTGGATGGTACATCTAATTACCTAGAATACAGTCTCAACTTATCCTGACTCCTATCTACTTCAGTATTTCCATATTGCCTCAGAGGGATGGAAGCTAAGAGGTGGGGTCTACCACAATGCCTTTTCTTGAATGTAAATATATCTATACTAGTCATGAGCCTATTGCAGGGGAGCTCCTTTGTAGAAGGCACATATCACAGAAAAACTGATAAAGAGCAAGCGAAACATCTTTTTTAAGGACTGCAATATCAAAAACTGATTAGTATGACCTTTTTTTGTATAAGAATTGAGATGTATCAGTCATTAATAATATCAAGGTCCCTCCTATCTAGAGAGTGCCAACTATATGCTGGGAGTTGGGTTAGATGCTTTTCTACATGATATGACTTATTCTTCAGAACATCTATATGTAGTCAACTTTACCAGCTCTCTTTTACAGGTGGGGAAGCAAGGCTGAGAGAGTCCTGATGCATTGGTCATCAGATGGGGTCTAGAAATATTCACCCTATTTAAACTGGTGACAGTATTGCTTGTAATCTGACCTGCATATGATTTCCTTTATTAATGATCAGAACACTGGCTGCAGTCATGTTACATAAAAAGCCCTTCTCTTCCTCTCACACTGAAAAGTACTTCTTTATAGCACAGTCATTCTGAGAGCCATGTTTAGTTACAAGGTCTTTGAAAAACTGGCTACTATGGGAATTATGTTAGTAAAAAACTAGTAAAAGATTCGGCAATGCCTAGCATTCTGTTGGCATTACCTGATACTTAACAGTCCACTGGTTAGAAGATGAAAAATAATTATTTCGCCTAGCCAGGAGATTGGGTGATAAAAGAAAACTTTGGGCCACTGATTAAATTGTTTATTTAAGCACAAGCTTAACTATGTCTTCAGCATAACGTGCTATAGGAGGAAGATAGGGATCTGTCATCATGGAGAGACACCCATAGGATAGTCCCAATCCCCAACCCCTGCTTAATCACGAGACTGCCTCTCCACAGCATGCTGTGTCTTTGTTTTCTGCCTGGCTCTGGATTTTGAGGATTTCGTGAGGCTGAAATTGGCAGAATAGTGGAAAGGTAGGTCCAAAGAAGTGTCATGACAGTGCTGATGAAGGCAGAAAATAGCCTGGAGTCTGGGTTCCTGATTTCTGATATCGTGATCTTTGTTTTGTGCTCCTCCAAGTGTGTGCCATCCCTACAAGACATGTTTTGTCTTTTCCTCCTGGCTCTTCTCTACATTCTCCTTCTCCTGACTTACAAAACAAAAATTGGCTCTTTTTCTTCTCTTTTTTTCACTGTTTTCCTTAACTTTCTTCCCCCTTCTCCATGGTAGTCATACATAATTTGTATGGGGTGCATAATTTAAGCCCACAGTTTGCCCATGTTTTGAACATAGGCAAGCCCAACTTTCTAGGAAAGTGCTAGACCACTGGTCAGCAAATTCTGGCCCATAGGTCAAATCTAGCTTGTGCCTGTTTTTGTAAATAAAGTTTTATTGGAACACAGACATACTCATTGTTTTATGTATTGTCTATGGCTGCTTTCACATTACAGTGGTAGAGTTGAACAGTTGCAGCAGAAACTATTACCTAAATAGCCTAAAATATTTACTATCTGGCTTTTTATGGAAAAGTTTGCCAATCATTGCACTAGATAAAGATATTATAAGCTAAATTCTAATTTAGGTAATTTTTTCCCCTAGAGAACCACTGGCCTAACTTTAATACCTGCAGAATAATGGGAGCTATGAGCCATGTTTCCACTTAACTATCAAGAGGATAAAAATTCAGCAAGAATGTTGTGACTCACTAAGTAAATTAGGATTTAGTTTCTAAACTTTAATTTTTGATATTATGAACACTAAGGAGACTCAGATTCAGTTTCCTCTCTCACTTTTTTTTAAGACTTTACTTGTTTAGAACAGTTTTAGGTTTACAGCAAAATTGAGAAGAAGGTACAGAGATTTCCAATAAACCCTCTACCATACATATGTACAGCCTCCCTCATTATCAACATCCCTCCCTCACCAGAGTGGCATATTTGTTATAATTGATGAATCTACGTTGACACATTATAACTCCTGGTGTTATACATTCAATAGGTTTGGACAAGTGCATAATAACATATATACATCATTATAGAATCATACGTATTTTCACTGCCTTAAAAATCTTATATGCTCTGCTTATTCTTCCCTCTACCCACCCTAAACACCTGGAAACCATTGATCATTTTACTGTCTCCATAGCTTTGCCTTTTCCAGAATGTCATATAGTTAGAATCATACAGTACATATCCTTTTTGGATTGGCTTCTTTCAGTTAGTAATACACATTTAAGGTTTCTTATGCCTTTTAATGGCTTGATAGCTCATTTCTTTTTTGCTCTGAATCATATTCCATTGTCTGGATCTGCCACAGTTTATTTATCCATTCACCTACTGAATAACATCTTGGTTGTTTCCAAGTTCGGGCAATTATAAATAAAACTGCTATAAACATCCGTGTGCAGGTTTTTGTGTGACCATAAAGCCTTTCCCATTTTTAAGCTTTTGATGCCTCTTTCTCCTTAGATGAGACTCTTACAGCCATGGTGGCCCCTCCTGCGGCTGGCCTGCCTTTGCACCTTGGAGATTCCCTGGCTGGAATCTAAACCACACTGCTCCAGTTGAAATATACATATACTCCAGCTGAAGAGGAGCAAAATTTGTCACCCTAAAATATGCCTTTTTGTCATAAATATTATTTTAAATTGATTAATTTTAAGAAACTGCAGACATAGGGAAAACTATGAAAACTGAGTAAAAGTTATCTTTCTGTGAGAAAAATTTACATTTATCTTTTTGTAAGAGACATTTACATTCTCTCTGTCGCAGGGAGAGAAGGATGATTCTACATCTCTAGAAACTCTTATCAATGGAGAAGGTAATGTCTTCTGCATAACAACCTTAACTTTGTTTACTTTGTTTTCCTAGTCACCTCCCATAACTGGTTTCCCCCACCAATATCTTTTGTCTTTAGCTGCAGATGATATTTAGGGTGGTGGCTTGGGCCATTTGGGGAGTTACTCAATTTTCATGGGCCTCTTCCACATATATAGGATGTATACATGTTACTAAACTTCTGTTTGTTTTTCTTCTGTTAATCTGTCCTTCATTACAGGGGGCTCTCAGCCAAGAACCTAGAGGGTAGAGGGAAAATTATTTTTCTCCCCCACACAGCCATACATTTTGCAAGGAAGAAGTTCAATTTTAGTACATGTGCACTACAATGTTATATTACTCAACCATAAGAAAATATGAAATGCTGCCATTTGTGACAACATGGATAGATCTTGAGATTATCATGCTAAGAGAGATAAGTCAGTCAGAGAAAGTCAAGAACCATGTGATTTCACTCATATGGGGGTATAAAACTGAAAGCAACAAACAGAATAAACAAACAAATAAAACCTCATAGACACAGACAACAGTATAGTGGTTACCAGAGGGGAAGAGAGGTAGAGGTAGTAAAGGGTAAAGTCTCTCTTCCAAAGGGTGCTCTGAATTAAGGCACTCCTTCTGTCATTTTCCTTTCCTTTCTTTCTTTGCATCTTGCATATGCTAACATGGGATCTTCTAGCTTTAGATTTGTTGATGATCTCCTAAACTCATGAAATTTTGGAAAAGGTCAAATCCAGCCTCCCTTCTCTTTAATAGCCATGTTCTTTCCCCTCTTAATTTTTTGGGTCATAAATGAGAGAGGGTCTTTCTATACATTGTTTTTTTTCTATTTCTTTTCTACATTTATATCTTTGTCTTTATTATGCATGGTATTTTCCTCTCTCTCCCCTCCATGGTACCTAAGAGCAGAGTCTGCAAAGAGCATAATTTGTAGAAAGCTCTCCACAGGTAACAATGCTCACATTTATTTGCCAAGAAAGCTTTTCATTAGGTTGTATTAGAATTTTCTGGAATCACCTTTAAAATGAACTCCTAGTGAAAATATTTGCGTCCAGATTGTTAATGGAACTGTGTGCAGCCTAAGAACCTTTCTGCAACCTCCTGGTACTTCTCAGCCTGAATGCTAGAGATGGAACGTGGGCTTTGTGATCTGCTGCCAGCACCTTAGCAGGTGACTGGTGCCAGTCCACTGGATCTGAGGTTTTCTGCCTGGGAAGACAGATGATAATGTCTCACATTATCACATTAAATCTATGGGCTTAGGATAAGGGGGAAATGAGGCCATGTGTGTGTCCATAAAACATGGAGTTCCTTTGAAGATTAAGGCCAAGATGCTGGATTCATTCTAGCTTGTGGAGATCCCAATGTTGCAATAGCATCTAGGCTCTTTTGGCACCTCTGTACACAGTGCAGGTTGACCTGGCACAATGTGCTGCTTTCTCTGGCTTCCATGAGGGGAATAGAAACTGTTACTATAATAGCGATGCTCCCAACAGTTTGCTTCAGGCCAGCCCCTAGATGTTGCAGGTTAGGAAACTGAAGCCTGAAGTCACTGTGGTGGCTTTGTACCATAGTAGCTAAGCTGGAACAATATTTTGCAGAATTTTTTTTCTTTCACTCTGTATTTAGCATTGGCTAGAAGAAAAATTTGTGAGAGATTTGGAAGGTGAAGTAAAGGAGTAGCCATTTCTGTGGTTTGTGTGGATGGTCTCTGGGACTACAACCCTTCCAGAGCTGTCCAGAGTTCCTCCCTCAGCTTCTCTGATTGGTGAGGCTGGCATATGTGCAACTTTATGCTAAAGGGTACCACCCGGCCTGTAGATCACCTGTATCAGCAAAGTTGGAGACGGCGAGTAATTGATGTTGGTCCCATCTGTCCAGGTGGACTCCATTTTGTCCTCCTGGGTTCCGTTTGTCCTGTTTTTCTCCATGGGTACTTTATGCCCATCTCTCACTCCTGACTGCCCGTCCTGCTGTCCTCAAGTTCAACACTGGACTTTAAGCAGCAGACCTACACAGACTGCTTAATAACTCTCAACTGTAAAGAGTTCTGGCCTGTTATAAATCCCTTACTCTATAGTCTCAGAGTGGTTTCTGCTTCTGACTGAACCCTAACAGATACAGTCACACAGCCTTGCTTCAGAGCCCAAGTCCCTAGGTTTTCAGGACAACAAGCTCCCTGTTTCCACTGTCACCTCTGCATAGAGGCTCTGCATGTTGCAATGCCAGTGTTGATAAATGCTGAAAAGCAAATGGGGAGGCTCTGGCCAAGGAAATCCTCAGGACGTCCAGCCAAGAATTCGTCATCATAATGTCTGGGTCACCCCCTAAGTCCCATCTCATACTGTATAGGGTATACCCTGCTTACACTACTCTTTAAGCCAGAACAGAGTACGTAAGTATGATAGAGACTGAGTTACTCCTGGGTGCTTGGGCAAGAGATTCTGAGCAAAAGCAGATAGGTACAGCGTACGGTTAATTCTCCCAGAGGTTTCTTCACTGTAGGTATGGGGAAAGTAGAGGGAAAGGGTCAGCCAAACTTTTGTTGAATCACTCTGTGTATGGTGACACCTTTTGCAGTGGGACTCAGGGAATTAGTGAGGGACACCTTCCAGTCACCCTCCCTCTTTCCACGTGTCTAAATCCCCAAAATACTTCCATCCACAAGATGAAGTATTAGGAGTTCTGAAGTTCAGGAAGTCAGAGGGGTGGGGCTTTATACCTAGTTGGTTAGTAATTAAATCAGATCATATCAGGGCTAGTTATTAGTTAATGGAAAACCAGAGAGTCTCATGGGCTCCCAGGGGTGGTTATTTAGATGCCAGCCTGGCACAGTAGGCTGATTGGGTGGCTAGGAGCACACCTGCTATGATGTTCTGTGATTCTCTACCTTACTCAGGATCTGAGGAGATGCAGTCTCCCTTTTTACTCCAGCTCCATTGGCTCCCATGATACACTTTACCTATGCCAGGTACACTTCAACCTCAGGGCATTTGCATCGCCATCTCCTCTACCTGGGTCCCTCTTCCTCCAGGGAGCTTCCTGTCAGGGCTCTCTCTTTCACTTCTCTGCTCAAAAGTCACTTCATCTCAATGAGGCCTTCCCTGACCACCCTATTATAAATCACAGTCCTCCCATGTTCTCTGTCCCCCTCCCAGATGTATTCTAACTATAGCAAGTATCACCTTGTAATATATTATTAAAAGGGAACAGAATTTGCCACCCCAAAATATTTTTCTGGCATAAGGATTATTTTAGGTAAATTATTTTTAAGCAGTTGAGGACATAGGAAAAGCTGTAAAACTGAATATAAATTTCCCTTTTGTAAGAGACAATTACATTTACAAGGGAAATCTCCATTTGTAATGGTGTCTTCCTGGCATATCAGGTAGAGGGGGATGACCTTATCTCTAGAAATTCTTATCAATGCAGAAGGTTTGAACTTAAATGTGCAGAACAACCTTACTCTTGTTCACTGTGCTTTTCCTGATCACCTCCCACAATTGACTTCCCACCCCAACATCTTTTGTCTTTAACTGAAGATAGTATTTAAGGTGATATCTTTGGTCATTTTGGAGGGTTGCTCAGCTTTCTTGAGTCTCTCCCATGTATACATGTTATTAAACTTTTGTGTGTGTGTGTGTGTGTGTTTTCTGTTAATTTGTCTTATGTCAATTTAATTATTAGGCCAGCCAAAGAACTTAGAAGGGTAGAGGGAAATTTCTTCCTCCCTAACACTGCATAATTTACTAATTAGAATGTAAGCTTCTCTGGGACAGAGACTTGCTCTGTTTGTACCATGTATCCAAGTAGTAGCCTTTGTCTTGCCTCATTACCACATTGAGGCTTTTGTCTTGCCTCACTCCCTGGCATTAGCATTGTATTTGCTATTGACACCTCCTGAAACACAAGTTCATAGTTGTATCCCCTAGAATTGAGCAACTCAGTGGTACAGAGCCAAATATTTGTTGAAAGGAGGTCACAGATGGCCTTCTTTCCCTGATTACCTTCTTAACCCACTAGCTTCTCTAAAATCCTTTCAGTAACTTCTAATTCTGCAACTCATATTCGAAATCTTTCCTGTGACAGGATGGGGTGGCATGCAGAACTGGGCTGATTTTGTTTGTTCGCAGTTAATGTTCAAACTTTGACATCTTATTTCTGAGAGATGTGAGAAAGACATTTGATAAGCTGTCTGCAGCAGTTTCTTCTAAGGAGTCTGCCAAAAACTGCTTGGGATTTCAGGGTTTGGATTTCTTTGCATTCTTTAGGTAATCTTATTTAGAAGGAGGAAACATTTGTGCTGTTCAGCAGGTTTGAGAGACCAGGTGGGAATGGCTGTTTATTTGTCTTTTGATCACAAAGCCCGGAGTGTGGCTCCAAGGCCAAAAGGTCTTGAAGCCTCTTTATCTCCTTCCCTTAAGACTTTAATATCTCCACTGACAGTCTTTTGGCCTGTGGGGGAAGGGCTCTCACAGGTGGACAAAGATCCCCTGGCTGGCCTTCTCAGAGTATCAGTCCTTAATCTGACCTCTATCAGGGACTGTGGTTCCTTCTGAGATTGACTCCAGAGCCTAACCTCTCTCCTTCCTCTTACAAATAACCAAAAGGAAGGGAAAACAAAGCCACCCACCCTCCAAAAGAAAAAACAGTAAATGTTTATTTGGGGGAGTGAAACTTTTGTGTTTGAAACCATATCTTATCACCTGAGAATCTGAAAACTGAAATGAGGGTAAGGGTTGCAATATGTGTTCTGTTCATTTTATAGATGAGGACATGGCAATCTGCAGGGGTCTTGGAGCCCGCCTGAATCACATAGCTTCTCCAGAAGTATCGCAGGGCCATTCTCCTATAGACCCTGTTGTGTGATACCCCAGTCAGTTTTCAGGGTGCCCCACAACCTAGTGCATTGTGAGCTGCCCATGACTAGCCTTAAATCCCTGTGAGCAAAGACAATTTTCTTTGAATCAGCATGTAACACCATGCAGCATTTCCCACAGGGAAACATATTGAGAAAATGAAATTCAAATCACCCCTCCAGTATGCTTTCACTTCATTTCCTGATAACAAACACATGGAGAGATGCCTCCCATTCTGTAGGTGAGCAGGTGAGAGTTTATAGGGCCAACCCAGCCCTTCTCCTTTCCTCAGGTGCTTCTGATAGGAGCCACTGAGAGCAGCCTGGGACTGAGGACAAAGGAGCCTGCAGGACCTCGCTGCTTGACACAGGACTTGCTTCTCCAAGTACCTGAATACCTTCAGAGCAGTGGTTCCCAACCTTTTTACACCAGCGACCAGTGCTCCTATGAGAATATATTGCCTGATGATCTGAGGTGAAGCTGAGGCTGTGATGCTAACACTGGGTAGTGGCTGCAAACACAGATGAAGCTTCTGCTTGTCTGCTACTCACCTCTATCAGTGCGACCTTGTTCCTAACAGGCCACTGACAGGACCAGTCCATAGCCCAGGGGTGGAGAACTCCTATTTTAGAGTATATAGCTGCACCCACATCCCACCCTCTCATTTGGCACTAGGCTGAGTGACCATCTGGGAGTATGGTGACCTCAAGAGATTGTGAACCAATTTTGAACTTTCTTCCTCAAGTCATTCCGCTTCATCATAGATCGCTTTACATCTTTCTTTAGTAAATAAATAAAAATAAATGAAAAGTACTTAGCTTGGTGAAGTGATCTTACTCATGCAGAAAAAGGTAAAGGTAAAGGATAAAACTACAAGAGCAGATCTTTGTGCTCCCTGGGTCTCCTGGAAAAAGAGGGCAGGCAGGGCTCCTGTGCATGAGGTAGGAGAGGCTTCTGCAGAAATGAAAATGCTCCCCCATCTTTCCTTCCACACTAAGTTGCTTCATTATATTTTCAAGCAAGCAAGTCATGGGTTCCTGGTGTGCAGTGCTGTCTTTTTCAATTAATGCTTTTCACAGAAGTTCAGATTTTAAACATCTCCCTCTCTCTTCCCAGGTCTGTTACATTTCCCAGAATGGTTCCCAGTGCTAGAGATAATTCCTTTTCGGAGAACCTACATTTCTCACCTGCTGATTGCAATTAGCTACTGCCAGCTGGGGCCTGGTGTGCAGCTGAAAAGCTAACAAGAAATGGAGACCATGCGGAACCCAGACAGGGTAGAGGATGTGAATAAATGAGAAATGGTAGCCATGTTTATGAGAGGCTATTATGTATTTGAGGTTTCCTGATCCTCTAGATGGCCCTCCTTCTTCTGGTTTTGTGCTGCCACGCCTCTCCTAATTATTTACTTTTTTTTTGTCTTTAAGCTTGTAGTCTACACTTTTAACATCACAATTACGAATTTACCACTAAGTACATTTTGTTCGGCAATAAAGAGCTTCGGAAAAAAAATGCAGTTGATCAGGACTTCTGTTTCAATAATATTTGCGAGCTGTGGTGGATTCAGGCAGCTCCTGAATGTCAACATACAGGTAGGCCCCAGTATCAATATTTACACCCATGGATATTTTCATCTAGGGTTGGTACCCGTTTCATGGCTCACAGCTGCTGACCCTTATCTCCTGACTACCCCTGAAGGGTATTACACTCTACCTTTGGGGCTATTTGGGGTTTGTACTGCAGGCAACAGTAAGGAACAGACAACCAACCAGGGAAAATTAACAGCTGTCCCTGGTAGTTCCACAGTGTAGAGGAAGGTTGGCCTAGTGAGGTCTGCAGCTTCTGGTGCAACCCTGTTTGTTGGGATAGAGCTGAGTCCTTTATAGCCCTCACCTACTTGCACTTAGAGGGTCAGACATTTCCTGCACAACTCACTTTCCACTGGAAGAGGCTGCCTTGTAGGGTCAGAGAATTGTATCAGCTTCCAGGCAGTAGGTAGTAATGAAAAGTACTTGGACTGTGAACTCAAACCCTAGTTCTGTTCTGTGGGAGGCATGTCTCTCAGCCTTTGTCTCTTCATCAGAAACTTGGAGACTCCTAATGCATGACTCATTTGGCTTGTTGAGAGAACTAGGGAAGGAGACACAGGTAAAGGTAGGTTCTCTATTAAGTGTTCATTTCCCTTCCCTCTACAACTAAGTCTCCATTTTACATATGAGGAACACCAAGGCCAAAGGAAGTAAAGCTATTTTCCCTGGGCCATGTACTCTTTCATTGTCTCCAGCACCTACTATTTTTCCTGTGAGAGACCCAGGGAAGAAACCACAATGAGTTTTACTAACACAAACTCTGTTCTCCAAAGGGAAGTGGTTCTGTGTACTGGTAAAAAATTAATAGGTATCTGGGGTGGGAAGGGAAAGGGAAGTGGGGAAGGAAGCTCAGACTTGATTTGGGGTTCTTGATTTTTATTTTGTGATAATCGTAGATTCACATGCCATTGTAAAAAATAATATAGAAGGATTTTCTCTACCCTTTGTCCAGTTTCCCTCAATGGTAACTGCTGTACAATATCACAACCAGGATATTGATATGATATAATTTATCAGTTTTTATATTTTCCTAGTTTGATTTGTACTGATTTGTGTGTGTGTGTGTGTGTGTGTGTGTGTGTGTGTGTGTACTTAGATCTATGCAGGTTTTTGGATCTACCACACAGTCAAGATACAGAACAGTTCCATTACCACAAGAATCCCTCTGTTGCTACCTCCACTTCCTTCCTGCTCTACGACATCCACGTGTGTATTATCCACCAATACCACACTGCCTTGATTACTGTAGCTTAATAATAAGCCTTACTATCAGGTAGAATGATTCCTCCCTTTATTCTTCTTTTTCAAGATTGTTTTGGCTACTCTAAGGCTTGCACTTTTCCATATAAATTTTAAAATAAGTTTGTTTATGTCTATTGAAAACCTTGCTGGGATTTTGATAGGAATTGCACTAAATTTATTTATCAATTTTGAGAGAATTGACATCTTTACTATGTTGAATCTTCCAATCTAGTTACTAGAATGTCTCTCCATTTATTAGGTCTTCTTTGATTTCTTTTATCAGGCTTTTGTAATTTTCAACATACAGATCCCGTGCATGTTTTCTTAAGTGTACATCTAAGTATTTAACTTTCTTGGGATCGAATGTGAATGGTATTGTGTTTTTAAATTTTGGTTTCCACATGTTTGTTGTTATTATATAAAATGCAATTGATTTCTGTGTGTTGATCTTATATCCTACAATCTTGTTAAACTCATTTATGAGATTCCAGGAATTTTTAAATAGATTCCTTGGGATTTTCAATATAGGAAACATCTAAATGGGGACAATTTTATTTCTTCCTTTCTGATCTTTACTACTTTTCTTTTTTTCTTTTTTTTTTTCTTTTTCTTTTTCTCTCTCTTTTTTTTTTTTTTTTTTTTTTTTTTTTTTTTTTTTTTTTTTTTTTTTTGCCTATTGCACTAGTTAGAATTTCCTGTGTGAACATCCTTAACTTGTTCCCAATGTTAAGGGAGAGCATACAGTCATTCACTGTTAAGTTAGTTTCTTGTAAATGTTCTTGATCAAACTGAGGCAGTTTCCTTCTATTTCTAATTTTCTGAGAGTTTTTATGAAGGGTGCTGAATTTTCAGATGTTTTCTCTATTTCCATTGATATAATCATATAATTTTTCTTTTAATTAAAAAAATTAAATTAAATTTGTTGGGGTGACATTGGTTAATGAAATTGTATATGTTTCAAGGGTATAATTCAATAATACATCATATGTATATTGCATTGTGTATTCACCACCCAAAGTTACATTTCCTTCCGTCACCATATATTTCATGCCCTTTACCCTTATCTACCTCCCTCACACCCTCTTTTCTCTCTGGTAACAACTAAACTATTGTCTATGTCTATGAATTTATTTATTTATCATGTTCATTTGTTGCTTTCAGTTTTGTATCCCACATATAAGTGAAATCATATGGTTCTCAACTTTTTCTGTCTGACTTATTTCACTTAGCATCATGATCTCAGGATCAATCCATGTTGTTGCAAATGGCAGTATTTCATTTTTTTTCTTATGACTGAGTAATGTTTCTTATGACTGAGTAATGTTTCACCCTTCATAAAAACTCTCAGAAACATGACTGAGTATATACGTACCATATTTTCTTTATCCAATCATCTATCAAAGGGCATTTGGGTTGTTTCCACGTCTTGGCCACTGTGAATAATGCTGCAATGAACACTAGGGTGTATATATCTTTACAAATAAATATTTTCAAATTATTTGAATAGATACCCAGAAGAGAGATTTCTGGGTCATATGGTAGATCAATTTTTAATTTTTGAGAATCTTCCATATTGTTTTCCATAGTGGCTGTATCAATTTGCATTCCCACCAGCAATGTATGAGGGTTCCTTTTTCCTCCCAACCTCTCCAACACTTGTTATTGTCTTGTTGATAATAGCCATTCTTACATGTGTGAAGTGATATCTCATTGTGGTTTTGATTTGCATTTCCTTAATAGCTAGTGAAGTTAAGCATCTTTTCATAAGTCTGTTGGCCATTTTGATGTCTTCTTGAGAGAAGTGTCTGTTCAGGTCCTCTGCCCATTTTTAATTGGATTTTTTTTATTGTTGAGTTGTATGAGTTCTTTACATATTTTAGATATTAAGCCCTTATTGGAGGCATTGTTTGCAATAACCTTCTCTCATGCAATTGGCAAAAACACAATTACAGAAGGGGAATGAAATTCCCCATTGACAGCTATGGATAGTTCATTCAAATGGAAAATTAATAAGTAAATAACCTTAAAAAACACATTAGACCAATTGGACATAATCAACATTTACAGAGCCTTTTATCCCCAAACATTGGATTATACATTCTTTTCCATTGCACATGGAACATTCTTAATGATAAACCATGTTTGGACACAAAACTAGCCTCAACAAATTTAAGAAGACCGAAATCATACCAAGCATATTCTCTGACCATGAAGTTTTGATACTGGAGATCAATTGCAAAAATAAAGTGGAAAAATCACAAATACATGGAGATTAAACAACAAGCTACTAAGGAATGACTGGGTCAAAGAAGAAATAAAAGGAGATATCAAAAGATACATGGAAACAAATGAGAATGAAAATATAACATATCAAAACTTTTAGGATACAGCAAAAGCAGTAATAAGAGAAAAGTTTGTATCATTACAGACCTATCCCAAGAAACAGAAAATTCTCAAATAAACGACCTAACCTTATACCATAAAGAAATAGAAAAAGAAGAACAAATGAAACCCAAAGTCAGCAGAAGGAAATAATAAAAAGTTAGAGCAGAATTAAATGAAATTGAGAACAAAAAGACAATAGAAAAAAAAATTAATGCAATAAAGATCTGGTTCCTTGAAAAGATCAATGAAATTGACAAACACCTGGCTAGATTCACTAAGGAAAAAAGAGAAAGGGCACGAATAAACAAAATCAGAAACAAAAGAGAAGTTATGACAGATATCACCGAAATACAAAGGGTCATATAAGAATACTATGAAAGATCATATGCCACCAAATTCAATAACCTAAAAGAAATGGACAAATTCTTAGAAATAGACTAAATTATGAAAAACTGGAAAATCCAAATAGACATATCAATAGTAAAGAGACTGAAACATCATCAAAAACTTCCCAAAGAGTAAAAGACCAGGACCAAATGGCTTCACTAGTAAATTCTACCTAACATTCAAAGATAATCTAGTACCCACTCTTCTCATACTTTTCCAAAAAATTGAAGAAACAATGCTTTCTCACTCATTTTATGAGGTCAACAAAACTTGGTAAGGATAACACACACACACACACACACACACACACACACACACACACACAAACTACACACCAATATCTCTGATGAATACAAATGCAAAAAATCTTAAACAAAATACTAGTAACTTGAATACAGCAATATATTAAAAAGAGTGTACATCACGATTAAGTGGGGTGCATTTCAGGGGTGTGAAGATGTTTCAACATATACAAATTAATCAATGTGATCTACCACATAAAAAAATAAAGAATAAAAATCATATGATCATATTGATAGATGCAGAAAAAATGTTTGACAAGATACAGCATCCACTTATGATTAAAGCACTTAATAAAATGGGTATAGAAAGAAAGTACCTCAACATGAGTTTTCTTTTTGGACTTGTTGATATGTTGGATGACACAGATTGATATTGAATGATTAACCAATTTCATATTCTTAGAGTAAATCCTACTTGATCATGGTATATAATTATAATTATTTGTATACATTGTCAGATCACACTTGGTAATATTTTGTTGAGGATTTTATTTCTAATTTCATGAAAGATATTTTCTGTTTGTACTGCATTTTTCAGGTTTTGGTACCAATATAATACTAGTCTCATAAATAAGTTAGGAAGTGTTGCCTCCTTTTCTATCTTCTGAATGAGATTGGGTAAAATTGGTGTTAATTCTTTAAATGTTTGGTAAAATGCTCCACTGTATCCATCTGGGGCAAGGGACATCTTTTTTTGAGAGTTTTAAATTACAAATTTAATTTCTTTAATAATTATAATAGTATTCAAGTTATCTATTTCATCTTGTTTGAGGTATGTTGGTTCATGGTTTTTGAGAAATTGGTTTATTTGTTCTAAGTTGTCAGTCTTATGAGAGTAAAGTTGTTCATCGTATTCCTTTATTATCCTTTTAATGGCTGCAGAACCAATGGTAATATATCCTATTTCATTCCTGATATTGGTGATTTGTGTCTCTTCTCTTTTTATGTGTCAGTTTTGCTAGTGGTTTATTTTTTTTCCCAAGGAACAAGCTTTTTGTTTCATTGATTTTCTCTTTTTTTTCTGTTTTCAATTTCATTTATGTCTGCTCTTAATTTTATTATTTCCTTTCATCTACCTGATTTGGCTTTATTTTTCTCTTCTTTGTCTAGCTTTTTGACATGGGAACATAGATTGTTAATTTGAGACCTTTCCTATTTTCTAATTAAGAATTATAAATTTCCCCTCAACAATGCTTTAGCTGCATCCCTCAAATTTTAATATTGTGTATTTTAATTAATTTAGTTTTATGCATTTAATTTTTTGAGACTTTCTCTTGAGTACATGGATTGCTTAGTAATCAAATTAACTTCAAAATGTTTGAAGATGTTCTTCTTGTCTTTCTGTTATTGATTACACTAATTCCACTATGAATAGAGAACACATTCTTTGTGATTTAAACTCTTTGAAATGTGTTGAGATTTATTTTGTGATCCAAGATAAGGCCTATCTTGATGAATGTTTCATAGATGCTTGAAAAGAATGTATATTTTGCTGTTGTTGAGAGGAGTGTTCTATATGGGCCAATTAGATCTTGTTCGTTGATGGTGCTATTCAGTTCTATATTTTTGCTAGTAGTTCCATTAATTTCTAGTAGTAGTTCTGTCTAATAGTTCTATCAATTGCTAAGAATGGGGTGTTGAAGTTCCCACTATAATTGTGGGTTTGTCAATTTCTCACCTCAGCTTTATCAGTTTTTGTGTCATGCATTTTGAAGTTCTGTTGTTTTATGCATACACATTAGGATAGTTATGTCTTCTTGGTGGATTGATCCTCTCATGATTATATAATGCCCCTCTTTGTTCCTAGTAAGGTTCTTTGCTCTGAAGCCTACTTAACCTAATATTAATGCAGCTAGACCTACTTTTAGAAATTAATGATAGCATAATATATCTTTTTTCCATTATTTTACATTCAGTATTCCTATGTCATTGTGTTTGAAGTGAATTTATTTTAGACAACATATAGTTGAGTCATGATATTTTATCCAGTCTGCTGATCTGTCTTCTAATTGATGTATTTATACCAATAACATTTAAAATAATTCTTAATCTGTTAGCTTTAAGTCTGTCATTTTTATTATTTTTCTGTTTGTTTCTTCTCCATGTGTGTTTTTTAATTTCTATTTTCTTGCCTTCCTGTAGGTTACTTGAATATTTTTTAGGATTCCATCTTATTTTATTTATATCATTTTTGAGTATATCACTTTGTATACTTTTCTCAGTGACTGCTCTAGGTATTACAATTAACATACATATGTTACAACCTAATTATTACCACTTCAAGTGAAGAATTGAAATCTTATTTCCATGTATGTCCCTTTACTCTCACTCTTAAAATATAAATATCTCAAGTGTTTTCTCTACATTCATTAAGCACCGCAACAGATATTTTTATAATTTTGCTTCAAGCATCAAATATATTTTAAGAAACTCATGAGGAGAAGCATATGCTATTATATTTACCCTAAGTTTTACTTATCCTATTGTTCATTTTTTTTATTTCTGAAGTTGTAATCCTTCTTTTATAATTTCCTTTCCATTCAGAGAGCTTTAAACAAGATAGATTCATAGCAACACATTTTCAGTTTTCCTTTGTCAAAGAATGCCTTTATTTCCTCTTCATTTCTTTAGAATAGTGTCATCAGATACAGAATTCATGGTTGACTGTCGTTTTCTTTCAACACATGAAAAATGTTGTGCCACTTCCTTCAAGCCTCCATTGCTTTCAATGAGAAATCCAGTGTGATTTAAATTGTTGTTTCCTCTAATTAATGCATCATTTTTCTCTGATTGCTTTTAACATTTTTCTTTGTCTTTAGTTTCCAGATGTTTAATTATTATATGTCTTGGCACGAATTTTGTTAAATATATCTATTTTGGTTTCATTTGACTTCTTGATTCTGTAACTTTAGGTCTTCTGCCAAATTTGAGAATTTTTCAGCCATTTTTTTTCAAATACCTTTTCAGTCCCACATTCTTTCTTTTCTCCTTCTGAGGCTCCGATGACATGAATGTTTGATATTTTTATTGTCCATATTATCCCTGAAGTTCTATCTATTTTATTCTCTTGGTCAAATTGTATAAATTTATTGATCTTTTATGAAATTCACTGATTCTTTCTTCTGTCATCTTAACTCTACTATGGTCCCATATAGCAAGTTTTTTTTTCCTAGTCATTGTATTTTTTAGTTCTATAATTTCCATTTAGTACTTTTGTCATAATTTCTATTTCTTTGCTGTGGTTATATATTTTTTTATTTGTTTAAAGGGAATTAATAATTATTTGTTGAAGCAATTTTATGGTAGTTGCAATAAATTTTTGACATATATACCAAAATCTGATTCATCTTGTTATTGGCATGGGGTCATTTCCTTTCTAATCCAAATTATGATTTTCCTGGTTCTCAATATATTGAGTAATTTTTTAATTGTATCTTGGACATTTCGGTTATTGTTTAGGAGAATCTGTATTTAAATATTTTATTTTAGCAAGCATTTGCCTTGTTTAGGTTTAGTTTGTAGGTTCTGTCTTACTTTTGTGGGTTATAGTTCCAATGACAATTTTGTTTTTTGAGCCCTTGCAATGATATTCTGGTCTATTTCATTCACTGGCCTCTCTTAAGCTTCTGTTAGATCTATGCTGGTATCACTTTCAGGGATAAAAGGTGTTTCCATGAGCTTCTCAGTGTTCTTAGATGGAGTGTGAGAGATGCAAGACCTATTAGAAGGAGAACATTTCTTTTGGCGTGTTCACTGGTCACCTGGTGCCTTTTGGCTTCCCATTATATTTCTGTAGGTACCTCTGTGGAAACAAGAACATATTTAGGCTGCCTTCTGCCACTGAGTGGAGGATCAGGAGCCATGGAGTCTTGGTGACTCTCTACCATTAGAGGGATGGTTGGATGACATTGGCCCTGGGTTACCTTCTGCCAGAGTGAATGGCTAGAGAACATGGGGCCTGCTAGCCTCACTGATACCTGCATGAATGTCTACCTGTTGCTGGATGATTTGGGTTGTGGAGTGAATTGGTCCACTCAGGACCCACTCTTACCCCTGCTATGGACAAATTGAACCCATTGCTATTTTGGAAGTAATGCAGAGGATGAGTTGGCCTCCTGAGCTCTGCTGGTACCACTGCTGTGAATAGATTGGCCTGCCACTGCCACTAGGTACGGGTCTCCCTGCTAAGTTCTTGTTGGGCTTCCATTTTCTTGGTAATAAAAAGGAAAAATTAAAATTAAAACCCAGAAAACTCACTGCAGTATTTTTCTGCAAATTCTGAGGTCCTTAGCCAGTTGGTCTTTTTCTACTCAGTGTTCAGAGTCCTTTAATCATGGTCTGTTGAATTATTTCCAGGGTATTTAGTTATACTTAGAGGAGAAGAGCAGAGAAAATTGAGTCTATGCCATCCTGTCTCAGAACTGGAAGTCAATTTTTTTCTAAACTAAAATTATTGTGCAGAAAAAGAGTATCTTTCTGTACGGTAGATAGACAGGTGTTCATTTTATATTATACCTTATACATTCCTGTGGGTATTACACTCTTTCCTATTGTGGTTTACACTTTATTATTTTTATTTTGACCAATGAAATACTTGTTTGTTCTAGACGCATTAGCTAGAAATGATTTCAAGCATTGTTAATTTTGAGGCAAAAAAATTTAATGCAAATTTAGTCATTATGCATGCGGTCATGACTTCATAATTGCAAGAGTTAGATGTTGATGTAAGCAAGCCTTTTAAGGATCACTTTAAAAAGCAATGCATATGTGATTACATTTGGGGATAAGATATGTACACCTATAGGATGAATTTTTTAAAGAAATTGTCCTAATACAAGGGTAGCATCTTGAAATTTTGAATATTTTTGGTGATATCATTATATATAAAGAGTACTATATCTTAATTTTGAGGGAAATGCAGATAATATGACTTGGAGGACTGTGTTAAATGGCTCAAACATATCCCTGTTATTACTAAAAAAGTCACTGATGTCAAAGATGTGTAATTAGCTTAAATATGTTCATTCCTCAAAGAAAAATAATAGTATTTCTAATTAATAATTCATTTTATATAAAACATGGTTTTAAACATGTACATGCAACTTTATTAGAAAACTGAATATTGTGAGTAAAACTTTCAATATTCCATCTGTATCTTTGAAAGTTTATGTATTTAAAGTCCAAAAAAAATCTTTTTAGAAGTTTTCATTTGGAAAATTCTCACATTGTGAGAATGTGTGTGTATATGACACTTGGAATTGTTTCACAAGTTTTAAAACATTATACAAATTAAAACCATTCTGCATATATCATTCTGCATTACTGATATATTTGAAAATATTTTTATCATTTTATTTTGTGTTTTCTGGTTACCATACTTTTGTTCTTCTTTCTCACATGATGGATTGAAAAAAAGTAGTTCTCTTTTTTATGCTCTGCCACTTTGGAAGCTATATATTGTATTTCTGTCTAATTTCACTAGTTATCCTTACTTTTTAAACATGCATGTTGTAAATGTTTTTCAAAAGTCATCAGCTATTTAAAATGCCTTTTTTCTTCCTCCAAACTTTTAACTACCCCTAAAAGCCTCCTTGTTTTCCTACTCCTTTGTCTAGAATTTTAAACCCATCCTCTTTGAACATACAATTTATGGCTCTTATTTGTTAATGGTCAATAGCTAATTAAATTTATCAGCTATTTTTATTTATTTATTTATTTATTAACCATTTTTTTTGATAGCCAACTCCTCTCTGGGCTTAATTTTCTTCTCATTGAACTTTATCCTTTGATTATTTACTTAGTGAATGTCTGTGGACATTTTATATTAAAATATTATATTTCCTCACCTTTAAATTATATTTAAGCTGAAATGGAGACAAGTAATCTACCAGATACAGAGTTGAAAACACTGGTTATAAGGATGCTCAATGAACTTAGGAAAAGAGTAGAGGAACTCAGTTAGTACTCTAACAAAGAGATAGAAAACATAAAGAAGAAACAGTCAGAAATGAAGAATACAGTAACTAAAATGAAAAATACCTTAGGAGGAATCAAGAGTATATTAGATGAAACAGAGGATTGAAGCAGCAATTTAAAAGATAAAGTAGCATAAAAACCCAATCAGAACAGCAATTAAGAAAAAAAATCCAAAAAAATGAAGATAGTTTAAGGTACCTCTGGGATAACATTAAGCATATCAGCATTCTCATCATAGGAATACTACAAGGAGAAGAGAGAGAGCAAGAAATTGAAAACCTATTTCTAGAAATAATGATGGAAAACTTCCCTAACCTGGCAAAGGAAATAGACATACAACCCCAGGAAGCTCAGAAAGTCCCAAACAAAATAAACCCACAGAGGCTTACACCAAGACACACCATAATTAAAATGTCAAAGGTTAAAGACAAAGAGAGAATCTTAAAAGCAGCAAAAGAAAAACAGTTAACTACAAGGGAGCTACCATAAAACTGTCAACAGAAATTTTCTCAACAGATTTCTCAACAGAAACTTTGCAGGCCAGAAGGGACTGCGAGAAATATTCAAAATAATGAAAAGCAAGGACCTACAACCAAGATTACTCTATCCAGCAAAGCATTCATTTAGAACTGAAGAACAGATAAAGAGCTTCCCAGGTAAGAATAAGCTAAAGGAGTTCATCATAACAAAGCCAGTATTACAAGAAATATTTGAGGGACTTCTTTAAGAAGAAGAATGTTGTATCAAAAACATGAATGAAGAATGATAATAACTACATTCCTATCAACAAGTATCTCAAATGGAAAAGAATTAAGTGCTTCAATGAAAAAATAGAGTGGCTGAATGGATAAGAAAACAAGACCCCTACATATGCTGCCTATAAGAGACTCACTTCAGATTAAAAGACACACAGGGACTAAAAGGAAGGGGATGGAAAAAGATATTGCCTTGATGGACCTAGTGGGTATGGCTCTGAATGAAATGTCAGAGAAAGACAAATATCACATGATTTCATGTACATGTGGAATCTGAAAAACAAAATAAAGAAACAAAACAAAATCAAACTCATAGCTATACAGAAGATTTTAATGGTCGCCAGATGGGAAGTGGGTTGGGGAGGTAAAAAGAGGAAGAGATTAAGTAAAAATGGTAGTTACAAAATAGTCACGGGGGTGTAAAGTATAGCATGAGGAATATAGTCAATAATATTGTAATAACTATGTATGGTGTCAGATGAGTGCTAGGGGTGATCACTTTGTAACACATAAATGTTTAATCACCATGTTGTATACCTCAAACTAATAAAATATTATATGCCATCTGTATTTGAAAAGAATTTTAAAAATTTGTCCTTGACATTTTGAAGTTTTAATATAATGTCTAGGTTTAGATTTATTTTTATTCATATTGTTTAGAATTTGGTGTAACTTTTAATCTGAATGTTTTCTATCTTTCTCAATTATAAATTTGGAAAATTCTGTTCACTCATTTTGAACTCCAATTAGATATGTATTGCAGCCTCTTCTTAGTTTCTCTCTTAACTATTATTTCATTGTATTCTTTTATGTTTTTGTACTGTATTTTATAAATTATGCAAGACTATATTTCAATTCATTAATTTCTCTTTGATTAAGTCCAACCTAGATCTTACTTCATTTATTGATTTATTTTGTGGCTTGTTTTCCTAATTATATATACTTTTTATTTCCAAAATGTGTTTATATCCACTTGCTTCTGTTTCATTTTAGCTATTTTTTCTACTTACATTCTTTCCCATGTTCTCCTTCCCTTTCTCTCACTAATATTATTCTTTCCTTTATCTCTTTGAGGATCCTAAATATACTAATATACTATTATTAAAGTTTTTTTCATATCAATATATTATTTTCATTTTATCTGGAGTAAATTTATTATCTAATGGTTGATTTTGTCATCCATCTTTCTTAATGTATTTGGAATTTTTGTTTTCAGGTTTACTTTGAATGGGAATTTGGTGTTAGTTTTTTCTTACTCTCTTTATATGGTCACTTATCCCCGTAAGGGACTTTTGGAGTTACCTCCACCTGATTCACTGGAGCTCCAGGTTTTATGTCAATTGCTCCAAACTCCCATCAAGTGATGATACTGGGGTATTGTTATTCCAGCCACAGAGCCATGAGTAGCTTCAATCAGGCCTTAGCTATAGAGTACTCTTATTCTAAGTTTACCCCATAGTTGTCAAACCCCAAGCTCTCCTCCAATTAAACCTGATTCCTTATTTTAGTCAATTGCCAAGCAAGCCCATTGCTTTTGTCCAATTACTGCTTTGAATTTTTGCTTTATTTCTGTTCTACAGAGATTTTTTTTTATCATTTTTGAACTTGGTTAGGTTTCCTTAATTTTACCTTATAATATTTGATCTATTGTCCCTATTTATCTATTTGAAAAGACTTTATTTTGTTTTATTGTTTTTATTTTCCCTTGATCTGATTTATATATCTATTTAGAATACTCTATTGTATCTGATGTGTTTATACAAACTACCTCCAAATTTTCCTGACTTAAAAAGGAGTATAAATTAATACTATAGGGACATAAATAAATAATGCAATTATATTTTATCTATAGATTGTTGTGTTTGTTAAAGCATCAAATCACCCTCACATTAATCCTGTATGTTTGCTTGCCAAAACCAGATTTTCAGATAACCATCCAGAAGTGTTTCTGGATTGGCCTACCTCCTTGGTCAAATCCTGGGGCTTGCTGCTGGCTGTGGAGCCTCTATCTATCTTTGTATCCAAATATACAAACACATCCATTATGATCTTTTAAAATTATTATTTATGCCTACAGCACCTGATCTTCCTAGGCAGTCTCCCATCCAAGTCCTAACCAGGCCCGACCCTGCTTAGCTTCTGAGATCAGACATCAGACTTGTTCAGGGTGGCATGGCCATAGACCATGGACAGTAGCTCCACTGGGGTACAAACCCAGGACCTTCTGTGTGTAAAGCAGATGTGTTAACCACTACACTATGGAACCATGTCCTCCATTATGAATTTTGAGCTTACCATTTTGACTGTATAAAACTGGGGAAACTTATTCATTCAACAGACATTTGCTGGGTGATCTATTATGTGTCAGGTACTTTGGTAGGCTTATATAGATCAATGAGATAGATCCATCCCTACCTTTGATGAACCTCATGCCTAGTCAGGGAGAAGGGGAAGTTAATAAGCAATTTCACATGTTGTCTTAAATGTTATGACAAAACTATGATGTTATCTAGGTATTGAGGGTGGCTACCTATAAATCATAAAGGATAACCTTAAGTAAAAGCTACCCAAGCTGAACCTCACAGGACAAGTATAATTTTTCCAGGTGAATAAAGAGGTAGAAGTGCATGCCTGTCAAAGAGAACATCTACACAAGAAGCAGAAACCATTGTGTCTATTAGTAACTGGAGAGGAATCATGAGATCTAAGGGGAAGGGTATGAAATGAGATTAGAGAGGTGGGCAGAGATCAAATTATGAAGGGCCTTGTGCACTCTGTTCTTGAGTGAATTTTTTCCTGAAAGTGGTAAAGAGTAATTTAGAAATTTTAAGCAGAAGAGTGGCATAAATTTGGATTTTAGCAATATCACTCCAGATTGTAAGAACTTTGGGATAGATACAAGAAATGGTGAGAATATGGATTCTGGCAGCAATTAGAGGAGTTGAAGAGGATGAAATGGGTTGAAGAGATGCTTAGGAAGTATATATTACTGAGCTTGGTGATGGAGAGGTTTAAGGGATCTGAGGAAAGGAAGGAGTCAAGGACAACTCACAATTCTATGGATTTTGTAATTAGACAGAGAGTATATTGTCATTGAAAATAACAAGGAGAAGCAGATTTGTGGGAGGGTATGCAAGTAATAGGGTTTGGGACATGTTAAATTCTAGGAGTTTGTGGTTCTTACAGATGAAGATGTATGTTAGTAAGTGGACATGAATATCTGGATCTCACAGAAGAACTTTGAGGGGCAAGATGAAAAGGCTGTTGATAACAGTGGTCCTTTAAATATATACAAGTCAGAATTACCTCAAGGATAAGGCAAATGTAGACAATTGGTCTGTTTTACATGTATCATCCTTATAACAAATAAAAGCCCTTCTCACAGACTCCTAAAGCCCTGCCATCACTTTTAAAAGAAGATGTTAAGACCTGGAATCATTGTTCCAAAGAAGAGAAGATTTGGGACAGTCTTCCTTTCTCTTTTGAAGTGCAGTAGGATTACATTACATACACCTTTACAGGTTGTATCAGGCCCCTTCTCAGTCAAACCACCACATGTAAAAAAAAAATGCCTGACATCAGCCCAGTTAACATATAACATGGAGGTCTAACCTATTCTCCAAGACCTTTCTACTGCAAGAGAAAAACATAGAGAATGGTAACCAGTGTGTATTAGGTCCACTAAACAACAAAACAAGAAATATGCTTTGGTTAAACAAAGAGCTTTTGATTAGACATAAAGGAACCTTCCATGAGGATCTTGGCTAAATGCAGATATGGTTTACCCAAGGTGTCAGGGAATCTCTAAGAATAGAACAAACATTTGTTTTATTGGAAAAATTTTAAGATAGCTTAGTAAAAGCATCAAAATTATTTAGTGTTCCTTATACTGTCCTCAGTATGTAATACAAAATCTTAGCATGGCTTACACAGCCCATCATGATTTCTTCCCTGATTACATATTACCTCCCACTTTTCTCCAACTCCAACCTATTGAATTTTCACTCTCTCCAAAGCTCCTTGTTCTCTCCCTTTGGGTCTTCTCACTATTTGGAAACTCTTCCTTCTGCCTTGTACTTCTATTGCATCTGATTCATCCTTCAAGTCTCACCTAGATGCTCCTTTCTTCAGGAAACCTTTACTGATCTAAATTATAGATGTCCTTTCTATGTGCTCATGTTTAATAAATGTGTTTTAAGGGCCTACTATGTGTCTTGGGGCAGAGAGACAATAAACAAGTCAACCAACAGTATTACTTCAGGTGAAAATGTCCTAAATGTACTAAAATAAAATATACTAAATATTTACTAAAACATCTACCAGTAATATAAAATGAAGAACAAAAACATTTGTTTCTTTTTCAATAGTCAGAGGTGACTGTTCCAGGTCAATGAGAAGCTCAGCTTTAAGTAGTTGTGCAAAACCCCAGACTGAGAGTGGCTCTACCATCTTAAATGCATGGCTTCCAAAGTCACTCTAATCCAGTGGTGTCCAATGGAATACTGATTAATGATGGAAATGTTTTCTCTATATCTGTGTTGTACAATGTAGTAACCACTAGCCATATATAGTTATTGAACACTTGAATTGTGGCTAGTACGACCAAGGAAATGAATTTTAAAAATTAATTGAAATTTGAATTTAAATAGCCACATGTAGTCAATGAGTGGCTGTCATATTGGACAGTGTAGCCTTGTTACTGTTCCAGCCAGGGGGATGAAAGAAAAAGTGGAATTCTATGGCCTAGGATCTTTTCTTAAGCAAGTGAGGCCCACAGCTTCTGCTCACATTCCACTGTATGTACTGCATTTCATTGCATCTAAGTTGACATCAGTTATAAGATGGATCGTAATTTTATATGCCACTAAGAAAAACAAAATATGCTATCAATTAAACCATTTTGATGCTTTGGAAAAATCAAATAGACTTTTAATTTTATACACAATGAAAGAGACTTTCAAATATACTAAGTATACATGAAAAAAATTATAAGTAAAATCAATTCCTAAAACTTCTTTACAATGAGTCTAACTCTTCTGAAATATTTTTCAACTCAGAATTTCTGATATCTATGGTTTTTCATGGAATATTTTTCTCTATGGCCATGAAAATATCAGTGATATGGAATTTCTTAAAAGAGTGCTTTACTATTGTATCCAGGATTTTCTTCCAAGAGTTAGACACCCATTTGGCAAGTTCTGATTCTAGTGCTTTACCATTTGATCAAATTAATAGTATTTTTTTAACCTTAATTGAAACAAACATTGCTAGAAGTTGAGATACTCACTGTGTTAACAATGGTCCTGCTCAACACCCAAATCGATCACATCAGCCTCTCACAGCTTTGAAACATCTTTTGTCTGTTCTGAAGGATTTGGTAATTTCTGCTTTCGATTGCACTGTTTGACATGAGATAGGCAATCCCTTTGCTTGTATCTCAGAAGCAAAGCAAATCTACTTGTAGACATCTTCCTTCCTTAGGTCTTATAAACACTTGGCTGTTGCTTTGCAAGAAAATATGAAATTGCTGTCATTCTTCCAATGATGAATATTTGCTTCACTAATATTAAATTTATGCCCCATTGCTCTGTTTACACACCTCTCTGTGTGCATTATACCTTTTCATTTCAATGCTAAATCATAGTATAATCTTTCTGAAGACATTTAAACAATTCAATTTAGCATGTGTAGCATCAGCAAACACAGATCTCAATTGAAGTGATGACAATATGAATAGCTATGACCAATGCTGTATGTATGAGGATAATGACAACCATTTCATGACTTCCATATAGCCAACAGCAATGGTAACATATTGATTGGGGGGCAGAAGTCAGTGCCAGGACAAGCAAAAACCAAAGCAAGCAAGTTATTGGTGAGCTAAGAGGATTCTGGCCTGTGGAGAAATAGAAGAAAATGCCACACATGGGCAGATAGAGGCAAAAATGAGAGCCCATGACAGTCTTGAGAAAAAGGAAGGAGGGAGGGAGGGAGGGAGAAAGGGAGAGAGGGATAAAGGAAGGGAGAGTGTTTTCTGAAGACCTCTCAGCTTCAGGTACATCATTATACAAATATGTATACATATACACACGTGTGCACATACATACACACAAACATATACATACATGCATGTTTGTGTTTTAGTCAACCAATTCTTACTTGAGCTAGTTCAAGTGGGTTTCTGTGCTTGCAAACAAAGACTGTAACACCAGCATTTTAAGACCTGTTTCAGTTCAAGGGCTGACCTTCAGAAAAAGTCCCCAAAAGCTGATCTGACCACAAAGGAAACTGCATCAGTTGGGTCAGTTTGAGGGATCTGACTAAAGAAGAAACATGAATTTTATGCAGCTTACTATGAGCTGACACTCAAGTACATATGCTCTATAGAATTTCACCCATGACTAATAAGCCTTTTAATCATGGCAAGAAGACACAGAGATTTTTCAAACATGCTTTTGTAGTACTCATATTAGTGTTCTTGACCCTGTTTTCTTGCCAGACTGTGAGGAGCACTTGCTCCTTTTCAAGCAGTTGTCAGATCAATATTTTATCAATGGCCTTCTGATATTTGATAGCACTGAATAAATGGGATGCCAATTTTTCTGTTCAGAGCCATTCCTCTGGTGTACCTCATTCCATTTCTGCGAAAGCCTCCGGGAACCTCTGAACACCAACTGGCATGTCCCCTGAGTTCTGTGATATCCCCCTCTCTGCTGCAGAGGAGCTCTGTAGCTTGAGGAGATGCAGGATGCTGGTGCTGATGCCACTTTTATTAAAGCAACGTCCAAAATGAGTCATGAAGGTGGAAGAGCAGAGCTGCATTAGGGACACTGGGGGGGGAGGGGCTTTGCCAGGTGAGAGCTATTTTATAGACCAGTCACATTAAAGGAAGGCAGTGATGTAGTGAAAGGAGCCTAATGAGCAGAAGTGAGGTTATCGTATCTAAAAAGAAAAAAAATAATGAGCTGCGAAATATCCCTCAAGGTGAGATTGCCAGCCTTCTGCAAGGAGGTCTCAGCCTATAGGTAAAAAAGGTTCAGGTGGTCCCTTATCTTTATATGGTAAACAGAGGTCTTGTGGCCAATTAGAGGCTGAGCTGGATGTGAGATTTGAAGAACAAGAATTATGTCTCTGATTCTTTGGAGGTTTTTGCACCCAAGACCCTAGTTTTAATTCCCAAAGGTAACAGGAACATAATCAACCTGCGACTAAAAATTAGGAACATTATTATATCACCAAAACAAACCTCTTAGTATCTATGCAGCAGATGGACATCTAGATATGAGTTCTAAAAAATCTCAGGGACTGGTGCTCCAGAATTCTTATAAAGTTGTCCTCAGGGGCCATGCCATGGGGCTGCCTGGAGGGAAAAACCACCTTCTAATTAGATCCTCCTGTTTTTTCAATAATGACCCCTCCTGCAATGGGATCCGAGCTGAGCATGCCCTACTCATGATCCTATTTGTTTCACAGTTGTATGGGATAGCCAGATCAGATTTTAGTACATTTGAGTGAGAAAAAATATTAAGCACAAAGCATTACTACTTACTAACATGAAGGAAATAAAAGAAAATTTGGTTCCTACCCATGTAAAAACCTATGCCACACAGATGCTGGATCATTTACAGAGTAACTTTTCAAGTTCACATAGTAGAAAAGCGGAGGACACCTGTGCTTCCCAGATTAGGAAGGAGATAGGACAATGAAATAATACATAATGAAATTGCACAAATAATACAGCCTCATAATAAGTCTTTATTACTTACAAATGTTTTCTTCAGCATTTTCTAAATAGGTGCTCACAGCAAGCCTATGAGACAGACAGGGTTAGTATTATTTCACAATTTTACATTTGGGAAACTAAAGCTCAGAGGGATCAAGTCAGGAGTTCCTAATGTCTTAGCTACTGAGGTGCAAAGATAACTAGAATTCATATGCATGATGCACTCCCATGATCATATCTAAATTTAAAAGAAATTCATGTTTTTAGGGTAAACTTTTTTTGGTGGAGGGGATGAGGCAAGGTTAGGTATTATAGTCATAAAAATGTTATAAATATGTAAATAATGAAATCAACTATTAAAAATATCAAAATTTTATGAGTAAAATAATCCACAATGATGCCCAATCAGGGCTTATAATATTACTATATAATTTGGATCAAACAATCCACAGAGCTATTCATGAACCAATGATAACAATGTGTGTTCTCTTAATATTTATTATTTAACAAATTACCCCAGAACTTAGTAGCTTGACACAATAGCAATTATCTTTCACTGTTTCTGAGGGTGATTCAGGCTTGGGATCTCTAATGCAATTGCGATCAGATAGTGGTTGGGGCTGAAACAGCTGAAGTCTCTCCCCATGTAATCTCAGGACTTCTCCATGTGGTCTTACCTCATGGGCTAGTTTGGGCTTCCTTACAGCACGACAACTCAAGGCTTCAGCCTGTGTTTTCCAGGGAGCAAGAAAGAAGGTGCATCACCTTTACTGACATACACACATTCTATTGGTCACAAGCAAGTCACAGATCCCACCTAGTTTCAAGGGAAGAAGACAGAGACTCTTACCTCTCTGTGGGAGAAGTGTCCAGATCACATTGTTGATGAATATGTGAGAGTTATTGTTGCAGCTACCTTTGGAAAATAAAATCTGCCAGAGTATATATTGAACAAAAGATTATAATTAATTTTGTGCCCCTGAGGTTTATATGAGGAAAATATATGCTCAATCAAAGTTTCTTTAATGAAAATTATTTTTGAAAAAATGAGTCTTTAATTAGTCCAGACTTCCATTCCATAGGCAAATTCAATAAAGCGGTAAGCATACAAATTGAAAGAAAAATATAAATAAATCTCATTTTATTATTTAATATCATAAAAGATAGGATTTATAGAGAATTAACATCTTATTAACATGAAAACCATTTTACAATTTCACTTATGTTATCACTTTGTCTTCCTTTTATTTGGAGATTAACAGTTGTATTATAGAAATGTTCCTTTTCACTTAGGTACAATATAGAAGCCCATGCACCACTGTTTCCTCTCTTGTCTTATCTTGCAGTTTTGTTATTGAAAATTTATTATAGTGTGAAATTTAAAGGGAAATGGGAAAAATTGTAGAATTACAACTCATGAGCATTATAAAAATCAATAATCATAACTAATACTGATGGAGCAGTAACTGTCAGGTTTGGCTGAGACATGGTTTAAGAGTTTCACAAACTTTTCCACCTCAAGACCTGTATCAGCTATGGAGAAAGAATATAGAACCCTGAGTCCTTGGATACATAGCCCCAAGCATCCTCAAGTCTATGAGTCATCAAAAATTTATGCACATATTACTTTCTTTTCTGGAAGGCATTGGTGTTTTTGTTTTAATATAAAAAAGATGTTTTAGATGTCATCAGTTAGTCTATCACATGGCTTTAAGCTCTTTTGCACAGCTGTCCCTCATATCAGCTTGATGGGCAATGGATATTCATGCTTAGTCCCCAGATGCTGGCTATAATTTCCCTAATGGTTTCTCTTCTTTGAGAAAATAGATAAGAATGTAGGTAAAATAGAATGATGTAATTATTGCCATTACTTTGAATTCACTCTAATTTATGTATTTTATATTGCTTTCAAACTTTAGTACTTGGATATTATTGCTAACTAATTACATGAGGCACACTTTACAGTGATTATTATGATATCTTGGAATGTTCTAGGTATCTCTGCTAAGAATTACTGGGATTAATGACTAGCCAAGGTCATATGGTTAATTAATAACAGTGCTGATATTCAAACCCTATCTTTGGACTCCTTATCTTGTGTTTTCTCTGCTACACTTTAGAGTCATAAAAACTACTAACAGAAATTCACATTCCTAAAGAAGGTTGGAGACCAACAGTAGGTGTAAAATAACATTTTGCAAAGAAAGTGATTTTGATGACTTAATGCTATGTTATTTGCACATTTAATTATTTATCTCTCCCTGAGAGGATTAAAAAAGAAATTTGTGGTGTGAAGAGTCTATTTTTAAGCCAAGGCAGATTTCACTATATCTGTCTCTCCTAGTTCAGCAGCAGTGCCACTCCATGCTGATCCCCACACTCTATGCCCAAGGGGCTATGCAGGTGCTGGTGATGCTGAAACTCCACTGAACCTTGATATAATGAAGCAGAAATGTCATGTCATGGGTCTTGAAAAGCAAGGAGTGTTATAAACAATTGGGGTGAGGGTTCCACAACAAGATTGCTTGAGCCATATAGTGTTGTAGAATTTAGTTATAGTTGCTTCAGTTCTCTATGGTAAAGGTTGGGGGCATTCACATATACAGGGTGACAGAGTCCTACCACTGCTTGTCATAATATTGTACGCAGAAACCATAATTGCCTAAGTGGTGTAAGTCCTGTTGTTCAATGGTCCTCACTTCTTTCCTTATGGGTAATTCCTTCTCAGGGGGTCTGTTTCCCTCCATGAGATCATGCTTCTACTAGAGACCTTCTAAATAAATATCATATATATCCATGTATCTGAACCACAAGATTATATTACCTATGAAATTTCTTAGCTCCTATTAAAACAGTGGATACATGTGCAGTGATGGGGTGAGGGGATATCGCATGACCTCATTTACCATAAACTTCTAAACCCCAACTTTGTATCATCTAATAGAGCTTGTCACACTGACTTTAGGAAGATGCTTGGCAAAGGGTCTGAAAGAGAGAGAGAATGAGAGAGAGACCAACTGGTGCTAGGACAGAATTGCTAAGCCAGCTCATTGCACGTACTTGAAAATCCACTAAAACATATTGAACAAAAAAATGCAGACTACATGCCACCTGGGTGTCATTGCTGTTGTTGCTTGCTGTGTTTTTCCTTTTTAAAAAAATCTTTTTATGCTAGCAAAAAGGCTCGAGATATTAGAAAAATCATGGAAGCCAGGATTTCAATTACCATTCTCCTTAACTGAACTGATTAATACTTCCCCCATCCCAATCCTTGGTCCTTCATGTTTTCTGGAGGGTTAAGCCAGTTAGAAAGTCTCCCAGAGACTTTCCAACACTAACAAGTTGGGCTTCCATGAACTTGTGAATTCTTAAAAGTGATCATAATTGTGAGATTTCAGCACAATTACCCCCAGTAATGTCTCCTGTGAACTCCACAGGAATGCAGTTGGCAAATTGGCAAGCTGACTCCTGTGGAAAGTACACTGTACTCTAAGTCTCTAATGTGGGGTCCCTGCAGAATATTGGAATTTAGACCTATTGGGTGTATGTCCCTTCATAACTCTTAATAGATGAAAACAAAAAGAAATATCTGGGTTTCTGCTACCTTTGAAAATATCTGAAAGAAAGAGAAAGCAGGCCATCTGTAATAAAGAGGTAGGAACTCATATTCTAGAAACGAACTCCCTGAAATTGTGAGAAAAATAATAGTGGTTGTTTTGAACCTTCTGCCAAGTTAATAGATTGAGTCAAATGCCTTTGTGGCACAAATTTTATTGAGACTGTCAACAGGGCAAGAGAGTAGTGCAGTGAGTTGCTAAGGAGAAGCCTTGAATGAGGCAAGTGTCTGCTGACCTTGCACCTGGGTCTCAAGACCCCAGAGGCCACCAGTTCAGGTACGGGTCAACAGGAGTGTAAGGGGAAAGGGCTCACTTTGGTGTTAAATTATCCAACTTTAGGTTTATAGGGCTTCAGGAACACTCTCTGGTGACAATCAAGGGATCAGCTCTTTCTTTAAAAAGTCCAGGGTTTTACACCATGAAGGACTTTTCCTATCTTGCTCAAGAAAATATTCCAATTTCCTAACTAGTACCAAAATTATTTGAGTTTTCCAAGTCTTACATTAAAAAAAAAAAGCTTATTATATTTAAACTCCCTTTCTCCATTTTTCTGCTCTATCACTTCTTATTCATCCACCAATACCCAGCTCAGTGACACATACTCCTGGAATTCCCCAGTTCCCGAGATAGGAAGATGAATTCCAAGAGATAGTCTCTTCTCCCAGAGCACTGAAATATCACCATAACCCACCATTCTGTTATAAAACAGATGACATTATATCATAACTATTCGCTCATATTTTTATGTCAGTTGGCATGTTATGATTACAAGTATCCAAAAACAAAGCAAAACAAAAAACTGGCTTAAGCTAAAATGAGAATTTATTGGTTTGTGTCACTAAAAATTCCACCTTCAGTTACAGCTTAATTCAGCTGCTGGACAATGTCTCCAAGATCTATTTGAGTGGAGCTCCATTCTCAGTTTTCCTGTGCTCTCTGGCTTTTATGTCATTCCTCAGGAGCTTCAAGCTTAAATAATCTCAGAACTCCTGACAAGAAGAGAAAGAGACTTCTTTTCCCCTGAAGTTAGAGTAAAAATCTGAGACATGAATCTTCTTTATCCTTATTGGCCTGGCTTGTATCATGTACCCATTTCTAAACAATCGCAGTACTCTGGAGGATGGAAGCCTCTACTTGGTTTAAAATGTCACATGTCCCATTCATAAAGTCTAGAAGTGGAAGTGAATTTCTTGAAACTTGTAGGCTGAGAGCAACAGAGGGGCTAATTTTTACTGTAAATGAAGGGTTCACTGATGTTGGACTGAAAAAATAAGACATGTCTCTCTGTGTACTATGAGCTCCTCAGCCTATAGCATTGTGTTTGGCATATAGTAGACACTTAATAAATACAGACTGGGTTTGTGAATGAAAAAGAGAATGAATACAGCCTGGTCCTACTTCTTTTTCTCCTCTCCACTCTCATTCACTGCAAAAATATCCACCCATGGAATTGGAAACCATCAGTCTTCTAGGGATTGGGGTTATACAGTTGACATTTTTCTACACTCTTCTCGCTCCTGCAACTCTAGCCAATATAACTTTGATGGGTCATGATTGAATTGCTTTTGTTAAGAAGCCACAGAAATTGTTTCTTGCTAATATTCTTGAAGGATTTTCCACAATATGATTAGATTATTTCTAATCTAATAGGGCACCATACTAATGGTGATATTAATAATATTATGTGATTCTTCCAGCTGTCACATTGCTCATTGAATGAAAAATTTTGAAAGTTTTCTTTCTGAAACGTTTTGGATGACCAAGATATTGATGTAGTTATTTGTGTTATTCTGTAGCCACCTCATAGCCCATTCATAAAAACAAATGAACAAATAAAAACATCATATTCCTATTAAGGTAGTGAAATTATGAGTTTTATTTTCTTCCTTATGCTCATCTGTATTTTCACTTTCTCTGCAATGAGAATTCATCAATTTGTACTTTGAATAATTTTTTTGAAAGGAAGAACTTTACAGGAGATTCTATTCTCATCTACTTAATTATCATTTTGGGGCAGAATCCCTTCACACTGAGGTGGATCGAATTCAGGGGCTCTTTGGTGAGACTAGGGAGCACAATCCCAAGGCCCAAGCCTATCCCTAACATTTACAAAAATTCAGATCACAAGGACAAATGGAGGCCTGCATACCATATGTCTAACTACTTACAAAGTATAATTAAGCTTTTAAATTGTTAAGTAAAATATGTCCACCCTTCTACCTTGACAAGTATACCTTCACAATGATCTGGAAATTCAGCTTTGATTTTAGAGTTCTTGGAAGCCTCAGAGTTGTTCACTGGAACATGATGGCATGGGAGGGTGGATCTCTGTCCCTTGGCACACTGTCCTTTTTCTGCCCCTGGCCTCAGCCCACATTGCAAGAGGCCTCATGAGCCTCCATGTCCAAGCTCCATCACCCCACTTTAAAACAGTCACTCTTGAACACCTTTTGGGGCTATGAGTATACATCAGCTGTGTAGTCTACCCTCAAGGGAAAGGCCTGTGCAAGCTCTAGGAACATTTCCTTGATCCTTTTAACTCTTCACTCCATGAGGAAGGGTGTAGCTAGAGAAATGCCAGAGTGAGATCTTTTAAAGTACAAGGCACAGGGCAAGGCACCTCTTATCTGAGGCCGGGAGAGGAACTGCTCATGACTGAGGCTACTATATCACAGGTAAGATGGGGTGGCCCCTGTAATTATGGCTGCTGCTTCAGAGATACCCCATTCACCACACACACACACACACACACGCGCGCGCGCGCGCGCGCACACTCACTCATACTCACACGCTATGTTCTCTGTCTCAGAAATGATTTGTATATTAAAAAGAAACCTGTCCTCAGATGGGACCATTGTTGAATGTAGAAGCTGCTTGTCAAGAAGCCACATGAATGTGAGTGTGCTCTGGTCCTGGGTCCCTAGGTCCTTAAGAGTCCTGATAAGAGATCAGCCCACAGTGACCAAGACAAGCACCGACTGAACTTTCAAAGTTGTAAAGATGTTGTTACTATCCTGTCTGTATTCTTTCAATAGTCGCCACTGCAGTCCTTGCCAATATCATTTTGTGAGCACCTTAAGCTCTCTATCTGATGGAACCTTTCTGTTGGAGCATGGGAAGGTCAGAAGTTCTAAAAGATTGATGCTTCCAGGAGCAGTTCTCAGCTAATAATGGGTGGAGATGGAGGATGATTAGCCCAGCTTCCTCATCTCTCCACTGGGGTCGTTTTGAGGCATGATCTCTCCAACCTCTCCAAGAGGTACTCAGCAGAATTGAGTCTCAGTTGTCTACAATGGTAGCCTAATCATTAATGCACCCATATGTCAGTTTCATTTCCTTCCCTGTCACACTTCTCCACTCCTCTACCAGTACTTCCTGGAATATTTTTCTTAGATAGTTCTCTAATGAATTCTTTATGCCCAATTTATTATCTTGGGGTCTGCTTCTAGGGAATACAACTTAAGATAGCTCTCTATTGCTGGTTCCATTGATTTCTTACTGCTATGGTATATCATGCACTGTTCTCTGCATTTGGCAATTACCGTCTCAGTTTTACAGTTGAGGAAATCAAGGCTCAGTGAAATCAAATAATCTTCCTGAGCTCTCACAACAAGAAAGCAACAAAGACAGGGTTTGAACTGAGTGGTTAGACTCCAGAACCAAAACGATTGATCATTTAGCTCTAATTGCATTATATGTGGTCAAAATGCGCACGCTTAGCTTGAGCTTAGATTCAAACTGAAGAAGCAGTACAGGGTTTAGGAATCAGGTTGGAGACCTCAATCTACCATTTTCTAGCATCTGACCCTCCATGCTCTTCCTTATACTTTAGAATAACAGTAGCTATCTAAAACGTCATTCTATATCCACAGTGCTTTTCACTGTGCCAGGCACACAGGACATGCCCTGTGCATGTGTTCATCAGCTTCCTTTTTCCCTCCTTCTCTCCATCAGGCCCCTTCCCTGGGCTGACAGAAGAATGAGGAATAGTAGTGGGGAATGCAGCCTCAAAAGCCTGTTGTTTCTAGCAAGTATCTGGCTAATTTATTTCAAAAGGTTTTGCTTCTATGAAGTTTAATAGAGTTGATGAGTATTAAAAGAATCATTTAATCTTCATTTGAATGTGAGCAGTAAATGTATTTCAGAGATTATATTCATTCCCCAGTGATTCCAAGTATTTTCCCATTCCAAAGCTGATTTTCATCCATCAGAGCAGAGGGTTTTCAGCTCTGTGGAGCTGTCTGAATGAAAAGCAGGAGTTCCAAAGGTGATGTTTAGCCTCAGGCAAGGTGGCAGTTTCCTTCTAGGCTTAGGGACACACTCACAGGTATTCAGGCACATGGCCTCTTCCTGACTAATGTATTCCTGTCCTAAGCTGTTCCTCAATTGTATGAGGCTTCAAGTCTCTGTAAAGCAGGCTTCAGCAGCACAGGACTTAGAGACAGGTCATCTTCCCCTTCGCAGCCTGCTGGTTCTTCCACTTTACTATGCCCAATGGAAGGTTAACCATGTCAGCTAAAGGTGAAGCGGGTAAGATTTGTTTGGGGAAGAATTTCACCAAGTAAATTTTAATAGCTTAGAATCAGGTTAAACTAATGAAGAAGGAAGGAAAAGATGACTTACTTGGCAGCAAATACACATCGTATTATTATGTGTAATACTACACTTTCACAACCTGTAAGAATTTAGGATGTACATGTGGCTTCGAAGGTGGGAAGAATTTGTGCTCCCTGCCAAAAGCAATTCAGTCTTTTGCTAGGCCCAGCAGTATCTTAGGAAGGGCTTGGATTTAGGGTTTTTTTTTTCTCTAGGATAGCAAAACACCCCAAAATCAGAGCAGAACACTGGTGGGCTAGTGATACAATAAGTATGCATTAAGTTCAAAGGTTTCCAAGGGTGTTCGGTGGGTCTCATGCCTTCCCACATTGGGTCTTCTCATCTTCACAGGCACACACTGAGCCTTGTTTTTCAAATGGAAACACATAGTTGGAGAGATTAAAAAACTAACCAAATTTCAATTCTAGTAGGATATTCAAACCCAAACTTTTCTTTCTGTGACCAAACCTGTGCTGGTTCTCAGATATTACACCATCTGTTGATCAAGAGTGAGAAGACCTGAATTCAGGGTTAGCTCCAGCACTCATACGACCTTGGCCAAGTCACTTATTCTGTTGAATATCCAGTTCTATTTGTAAATGGGAATAATAGTACTGATTTATATCTATTATAAGATTGTCACAAGGAGCAAATACACGGCAAAGTACCTTAAAGGTGGTTAAGTGGTATTTAAATATAATGCATTGTCATTTATTGATGATTGTGATAATGATGACAACAATGATAGTAATCATTGGATCTCAAGAGATGCCCAGTTGGAGAACACTTCAAGTAGGGACACTCAATTGCATGAAGGTCTTCATGCGATATGGTATTTGGGAGGATGCTGCTAATTAAGTAGAAAGAGAAAGCCAGATGCCAGGGAATCAAAGGCAATGTAGGGTAGGAAGAAATGCAGACATGTTCAAGTATTCTGGTGGTAAACTCAGGTCAAGAAACAAGAAATTGGGCAGTAGTTGAAGGGTCAGCTGGGTCATAGGCCAGCAAGGCAGCAAAGGAGGGGGCAGGGGAGAAGCTGGATGGAACATGGGCCCTGAGCAGCAGTGAGATCTGAGTGTTTTTGTTAGCTGTCAGCTTCAGGTCATAGTTTTGAACAGCAAACAAGCAGCCTTATGCCAAAACCATCTGGGCCTGCTCTGGGACAAACCTCCAGCTGCAAGAGTACATGGAGGTTGAGTCTTACAATATTTATGGACTTCAGATGCGTGCCTTCTGGAGCTCCATGAGGCAAAAGCAAATTCCAAGTGCATAAAGGCTGAGTATCTGTCTGTGAAACACCATGGGAGACTTCAGTTAAGAAGGTCTCACCTGAGGCTGGGTGGTTACAAATGGAGATGAGGAGTCCAGAGCCTCAGGCCAAGTAAGCTCTGGGTTGAGGCCTTGAGTTGTTCACTCAAGGGTTTTATTTAATGTAGCTAATTAGTGTCCTCCTGTGGAAGTATGAGTGTAGCTGTTCATTGGCTTTTTCTCCCTGTGAAAATTTGAACTCCTCTGAATGACAGAAATAGGTTGCCCTTGTTTCTGAAGGTGCTAGAACAAAATCCAGCCTTTCACTGGTGTTTGTTATACAAAAGGTGGCTTGTTCTCAGTGGCTGGGGTAACTTCAGTGCTTTTGGCCCCAGACCTAATCTCAAGCCTTTTGGCAGAGAGAGTTGACAAAAGAGTGACTGTAAAAATTATAAAAGACCACAGTTTGCTGAAGGTGAAAGAGTAAAAACAGGAACTTTTGTCTTTTGAGGTCCAGGAGGAACCAGCTAGGGCTTCTTGGGTGTGAGTTTAATCTGCCCCTGACTCTGATAAGGTGTTCCTTCTCCAAATACATTATTATCTTTCCACACCAACCCTTCAACCACTGAAAGGAGCAGGGGCCCTGCAGAGGCTGTGAGGGGAACACCAGGAGTGCAGAAATCAGGCATTTTACATTATAAGACAAGTTTGGCTTCTTGTGGGGAAAACTGAGATGAAAGTAGATCATTGAGGTGGCCAGTTCACCAAGAGTGAGGTTCTTCAGAAAAGGGAAAACACTCCCAGTAGCACTTGTCAATGAGGAGAGAGGAATGGGACATCCTGGCAAGTGAGAGTATAGCCTTTTCCTATAAATTCGGGACATTTGGAGCTCTTGATTGCAAGCTTAATATAAAACAAGGAGTAGAGGCTCCAAAGAAACAAATCATACTTTGAAGCCTCCACACTGAAAATATTTTCCTGCAACCACAGAACTGAACAATGGTGATCTTAGTGGGCCCTTAGGAGTCATTGAGCTCAACATCTGTGTCTGACCAACTTGGAGAGTGGAGGTGAAAGAGCCCAGTTCTCAGCTTCTGAAATCCAGGTCATTTTCCCACTGCTTCCCTGTGTCTGCTTTATTTTGCAGGGTGCTTTTGAGAAACATAGAAAACTAAGCAGCAGCCATGATTTCAATGTGTAATAACCTTATCAACCAGATTTGTTTGATGAGAGTGACTTTGAGAAACCCTTGATGACATTCTAGTGCTCAAGTCCACACATCTGTACATTTCTCCCTCCCAAAGTCTGTTGCTCAGCTCCAATGTACGTAACATGGAGCATCCTTTTAGTGAATTCCTCTTTCTGCCAGAGTTGATTTTTGTTGCTTCTAATTGTAGAACCCTAACTGATATTCCCATTGATGTTGCATTCATTCATTCATTCATTCATTCATTCAATAATCATTTATTTAGCACTACTATCTGCCAGGCATAGATATCATTACATATAAAGCATGGTCTCTGCTTTCAAGGACCTTAGAGTCTAATGAGGGAAAGATACATGTAAAAAAAAGGCAGTGATGGAGTTAGTAAGTGGATGCCAGCGAAGTACAGGAGGTACAAACAATTGAGACTTGGTGGAGTCAGGGAAGGCTTCTGGAAGAGAGGAGGCTTGAGTTAAATTCTGATGGACAGGTAGAGGCAGCCAAAGTAGAGAGAAGGGGTAGAGATGCATTCCTTTTGGACAAGAAAGTATTGTGTTAGGGCCCAATGGTATGCAGTAGTAGAGCACATCTGAGGCACTGCCCACAGGTTAGCTGGGACATAGGACAGAAATGGAAATGAGACATGGAGGGTAACTAGAGAATTGGCAGGCAAGCACCATACTAGGATGTCTACCAGCGATTAGCCAGAGAGAATGCATGTACCCCACAGAGGAGTGACTGAGAAATTTTAAACAGGGAATGCTTTGGTCATGCTTATATGTTAGATTGCTCAGGCCTCAACTACAGACCAAATTGGGAGATGTCTTGGTGGAAAAGGGGAGACCCGTCTTCCAGGGGGCAAAAATGGAAGTCCAAGCCAAGTCATTCATCACGAGAATCAAAATGCTAAGGTTCAGATCAAGGATAGAGACATTTGGAAAGAAGACTATTTAGAATATACTCATCTAGATAGGTAGATGGGAGCAAAGAAAAATCCAGACGATGGTGTCATGCTGTGCTCTTTTTTCTCTCTCGCCTCCTATATATACTCTAATCATGTATTTTTTTTCTGGTTAAAATATTTCCATGACTTCCCTTAACTTTCAGAAAAAAATTAAAACTCTCAGGTTAATCAAATAAAACTTTTTCTAATCTGGTTCCTGATAACCTTTGTGTTAGCAGAAGCAGGGACAAAGTTTGTTTGCTTGATTCCTCATACTATAAGAAAATTTAAAACTTCAGAAAAGCTGAAAGAATAGTACATAAATACTTCTATATGCTTCACCTGCATGCACCAATTGTTAACATTTTCCTGCATCTGTTTTATCTTTCTCATTTTCAATGTATGCACATTTACACACAAACATTTTTTAACTGGACCATTTGTAAGTTACAGACATCATGACATGCCACATCTAGATACATCAGCATGTATCTCCTAAGAACAAGGACATTCTCCCACAAAACTGCAATACTCAGGAAATTTATCACCAATCCAATAATGTTATCAAATATACAGTCCACATTTATATTTCTCCAGCTGTCCCCAAATATGTACTTAATAGCTTTTTTTAAAAATCTCGAACTCAAAAATCATGAATTTCACGTGGTAGTCATGTCTCTTTATTCACCTTTAATTTACAACAGTGCTCTCTGCCTTTTTCTGTTTTTCATGACATGACCTTTTCTAAGAGCCCAGGCCAGTTGCCTTGTAGAATGAGTTGCAATCTGAGTATGGCTGATTGTCTCCTTATGATCAGATTCAGATTGTATATTTTGGGTGAGAATTCGACAGGTTATATTATACTGTTGCTACTGTGTCACATCAGGAGGCACAAGATAGCTGTTTGTCCCATTATTAATGATGCTAATTTTGATCTCTCTACAAAAAAGACACCTTCTCCCTTTGTAATTAATCAGCAATTTTGAGTGTGATACTATGTGACTGTAAATATCTTGCTCTGAGTAATGATCATCCATTAATGTTCCTTGCCCAAACCAATTACTTCTTTGTTGGTTACAAAATATCGATTTTCTAAATCCATTGTTCCTTATACATTTATTAGCTGGTAAAGAATAGCTCACTTTCTCCCCATCACCATTTTTCAAATATTACCATGGACTTCTGGATTTATATATATTTTTATATTTTAATTATCCCAAGTCTGGCCAGTGTGGTTCTTTTTAAGCCAATTATTGTATCCTTTTGGCATATCCCCAGTAGCCTTTGAGCCCTTCTTTGCTTTATCACATAATATTATTTTCCAGCATCATCTGTCACTTTCCTAAGGGGCAGAGTTTGGTGGTGGTAGTGGGGGGAGGAATAATGAGTTTAGTTTTGAATATGCTGCATTTGAATTTGGCTTACCTCTATGATCTCTAGTGTCTGGTAGGCAACTTCTCATGTGTGCGTGCATACACACACACACACACACACACACACACACACACTGTTATATCTTCAGTTTTGTTTCCAATATGTTTGAGTGGTGGTCTTCTCTTTCAACAATCTATTTTGCAGCATCAGAAGTAGTAGCATCTTGACCTTCAACTCTATTTAAGGACTATCTGGAACAATGCCTTGAGAGGATAAGTCTTCCAAGGCCATGATCAGGGTTAATAGAAAAGTGAATGTTGGTTCATTAGCTCTTTCTGCCATGGGCATACGAGCATGATTATGTGGCTTAAATAATAAATACTTATCAGCCTATGTCTAAACCAGTGGCTCTCAAAGTGTGGTACATGGACCAGTGGCATCAGCATTACCTGGGAACTTGTCAAAAATAAAAATTTTGGGACATCATCCTTGACCTACTGAATCAGAAACTCTGAAATTGGTTCTAGTGCTCTGTGTTTAAACCAGATTTCCAGGTCATTCTTATGCATGCTCAAGTGCGAGAACCATTGACCTTAGGTATTTCTTTGCTGATGGGCACCTGGAGAAGGCTTCAGTGTTCCCCAGGAATGGATAATCATGCTTATGTGTCCCAAGAAGGTCTGTGTGACAAGAAACATCTGCTTGGGAAGTTAAGAAGGTGGTGGTGGTGGTGCCTGAAACTTACTGGATTTCATTAACCAATGTCACCATAATAAAAATGAAAATGAAAAAAAAACGGTGATGGTGAAGAGAAACTAAAAATCTAAAAAGGGTTTTGTTTGGGGTATGGGGGCCCTTGAAAATGGGCTCAAGAGCTGAGTGAAGAATCAGCTAGAGTAGAATTAGACCCTTTACATGGTAAACATGGCTTGCTTTATACTTGTATTTGTGTATGTATTCATTTTCCTTTGTTTACTCTTAGAATTTTAGATTTTATTTTTAGAATTTATAACCTTCTCAGCAGTCTTTACAGTTAAAAGGAAAAAGCCTTTTATCCACACCAGAGCCATAGTTTTAAAGGGAGGCTGCTTTAAAAAGTAGCCACTGAATTAATGGTGGCCATGGGAGCTAGAAGACACTGAGAAGATGGAAATTATGGTGGGGATCCCTCCCCCACCATGAAACTTATTCCTAAGATGTTCCTTCTAGATGGCTGACTGAACCCAAGCTTTGGAGAGGTTGAGACCTTATTTTTTTTTTTATAAAGAAAGTCTTTCTACCTCTCCCCAAACAAACAAAAGGTACCTCTTTAAAAGAAGTTTCTAAAGGTGGGGATTTTAAGGCCTATCAAGAGATATTCCTGGTACAGCATGCCTGATTCCCCTCACTGCAACTGGCAGTGCCAGGACAGCCTCCTCAGTCTTGGGGTGGGGCAGACCCACTGACTTCTTAGCTTCCCCTCAACAGGTAGACAGCTGCGGGAATTTTAATTGGCTGACCCATTAGTTCTAGTTCCTTAGAGTAATTACAGATGCTTCCACACATGTGGGTTCCAAGGTGCCAAGGAATATTTTGGGATGTGTGAGGTCTGTGTTATCTCTTGAACCAGAGTTGAACTTAGTGTCAAGAAAAACTGCCTCTCAATCTAAGCTTCAAAAGTGCATTGCTGTGGGCTGGGGTGCTCTCTGTGCTCTGGTCAGAGTCTCTGTGACTGGCTTGGTTGTCTTGAAATGCCACTTCTCTTCAAGACTTTCTCACTCCTCCACTTTGATGTCAGCCCCATGCCATTGGCACTGCTCCTATCATGGTTGCTTTTCATTTCTCAGTCTACATAACTTCTCAGCAGCATCTGGAACCGATGACCACCCTCCACTTTGAAAATTATGTTTCCCTTGGCATTTGTGATCTCCACTCCATTGCATCCTCACAGGCTTCTAGCAAGCTCCACCCGCTCTGACTATTTCTTCAGGGTTGCTCAAGATTCTGCCCGAGGTTCTCTTTCCTTCTCTCAAGCGGCCTCATTGATTCCCAGGATTTCAAACACTATCTGCTTATATTTTCATGTGTTGCAAATTTTGCCTTCAGCCCAGACCTCTCTACTGAGTTTCAGACCTTCTATTCACTTGCAGTCTCACTACCCTTTCAACTGCAGCATAAGGAAAACATGTTAATCCTCTGCCCCTGGACACCCACTCCCAGCCTTTGTCCCTGATAACAGTGAATTGCTCCACCATTTTCCCATTCCTCAAGCCTAACAGTTGCACACTGCCTTTACCTGCTTCCTCCTCCTCCCTCCCCATATCCAATAAATCACCAAGTCTGCCTATGAAATGTCTCCAGATCCATGACCACTTTCTATTCCTCTTCTCATTCTCTTAGCTCCAGCTCTGCTGAAGACTTCTTTTGCCTCCAGGTCTGAAATCATTCATAGTGCTACTTCCTCTCTTGGCAACACTGGATCTTCTCTACCTTACCATCATTCTGCTTTACTGGCTGACCTCTCACTCTTTAAGTGTTAGTCTAGATGGCATCTCCTCTGGGCAGCCTTCCCTGATTTCACCACCCACCCACCCAACACTGGAGTACGCACCCTGCTTTCACCATACTGCTACCACCCATTTATTTGCCTGTGCCCCACACCAGCCCTAAGTGTTGAGGCTGTCTCATTCATCAAAATTGTCTTTGCAATCAGCATAGTTTCTGACACATAGGACCATAGAATGAACAAGCCAGAGAAGCTATTTCCCAGCAGACCTTTAAACCTTTAAACCTTTAAAACTGAGGCTTAGAGTCAGGTGTCTTCACATGGAGACCGTTAGTGTAGGGCCAGCAGTAATTCTTTCTCTTGGTGGACTTTCTCTCTGAGCTCTGTCTGGCGCCAGTACAGGGAGGAAAGAAGACCCAGCAAGAACTCCAGGCACATCTTTACACACCCTTCATCTGGGCAAATGACCCTTGGAGGCTAGTGGACTACATATCTGCTCTCATTACCCAGCATATCGTAAATGAGCATGCTTTGAGAAGAAATAGTCCTATTTGGTTCAGTAATCTTCAGCCCATGAGCAAAATGAGAAAATGGCACTTGTTTTTAAACCCTTGTCCGTGGAGCTTGGAAACTCCTTCTGTACAGTCCCTTAGCTAGCAGGTAGCACAATCCTAATATGACATTTGTCATACACGTTGGTAATTATTTCTTTATGTTTCTGACTTTGAGAGCTTGGCAGGACCAAATATTACTTATCTCTTGGGTCTCAGATGGTGGCATGGAGGCTGGCACAGACTAGAGGACCACAGAGTTAGCTGACAGAATATCTCAAGTATATACTGTTTCACTATTGCATATAAGCCAGGAGTGGTAGTGATGAATTAATGCCAGGGCACCATTTTGATTCCAGGAGGCTTGTCCTGCATTCCCTTGGAGTTATTCATAGGAAAGATTCCACAAACTCTTTCAGGGGTACTGGTGCCACTAGTTAGGTAACAACAGGTCTGATGCAATGTTATTGGGTCAAAGTGTGATGTAAGGACCTCTTTGAAACACTCAGCAAGGAGGAAGAAATGTGAGAGGAAAGAGGGTGGAGACCCTTGGACCAGGTTCAGAGTTCTCAGGGCTTGTGCTTTAGGGAGTTTATCTGGGTGTTGCTGCCTCTGTGTGTTTCACAAACCTGTGTGTCCTGTCAGGAAAGGAACTGAAATGCTGGGCTTTCCTCGCTCTCCACAATATTGAGGCAGATATAAAACTGGACTCAAAATATTTTTCTTTTGCTTTGCCAGAAGGTAACTGCATAAATTATGGGGATTTCTGGAAGGAAGCTGTTTTAAACATACCCTCACCCACTGAGCCACAATTCTTTTACTCAGGGATGCAGCTTTTTTTGTCTCCAATAGAAGTGAGGTATCTTAGGTTGGGTTTCCTAAGAAAGACACTTTGAGTCAGAGATTGATGTGCAGGAAGTTTACTAGAGCACCCTTGGGAGCAACATTTATTGAGGGTGGGAGAGAAACAGGATGAGGGAGAGTGAGACTTTGTAATGTGATGCTGTTGTAACAGAGTTCTTAGCCGATCCCTCAGGAGCTTCAGAGCTGGCATGGCCTTGAAGAATTGTCCCAAACTGAGGCAGAGTGCTAGACCTTTGTACTTCTTTCTCTCCCACCCTGGAAAAGGGTGTGACCTTGGACAAAGAAGCTCCCATCAGCTGGGAGCAGTTCCCAGAATGGAACTCAACAGTTTACAGTCTTGGTGGCTGGGGGGCAAATACCTTAGAGAGGGGATTTGGACATCACAGCCCCCACCACTGAGGCTGAAAATACAAATCTACCTGAGAAAAGCAACAACTGTTTTCAACAGATACCGAGGAGTGAATGGCTCATACCAGAGCCTTTTGGATAAGGTCTGGATAAGGGTTATGGAAGCGGATTTGGGGTTGAGATGAACAGGACCAAGGTTGGGGAAGAGAAGAAGAGGATGAGTAGGGGCAAGGAAGGGGGATCTGGATTCCTGGTGACTTTTTGCTGTGGAATTTTGTTCACCGTGCCTCACAGTGAACTCTCAAGGGCCCAAAGTTACACCTTGGCCTTAGAGAGACCTTGGGCAAAAGATAATCTCTCTGTTTCAAATCGCCCACTTGGGAAAGATAGCTAATTTGGGGGTTTCAGTCTTTAGGAGATAAAAAAAAGCAAAATAAACATCTATGTTTGCTGCAAGTGACACACAGATAAAAGTGTGCTCTTTGTTAATTTAAAATTAGATATAAATTATCACCATCACAGAGGCCCAGAGCTGGAAGGGGTAATGAAACCCACTCATCTTAATGATGAGGAAACAGCCTCAGGGAGCAGAAGGGACTTGCCCAAGGTCACCCAGCTAGTTTGTTAGTGTCAAAATAAAAAATAGGTCCAAGGTCCCTGACTCATGGTTCAACACTCATTCATAACACCCAGCTTCCATAATCTTCACTGGGCTGCCTGTCTTCTTAAAAGCATCCCCAAACTCCAGAAGACTGGTAATTTTTTAAGCTGTCTCAGATGGCTCTTTCTCAGAAGTTCCTGTTCTTTGCAGAGTTCTGCTGTGCTGGTCATGCCAGAGGAAGGCCCGCCAGCCAGAGAGGCCTTGGAGATATTTGCATTTGGGTAAAAGGCTCTGATGGTCTTGACTCACAGCTAAAGGTTTTCTGGGGTGGAAATTAAAGTGGCAGCAGGAAGTATGATGTGACCTAATTAGCAGTTTGGTCTCTGAGACTGACCTCCTTTCAGTAAAGCTGGCATTCTTAAGAGAATAAAGCAGCTGTCACCTCTTCCCTGACTGGCCAGGTGAGCTTAGAGCAGTGCCAGCCCAGCTGTCACTCCATGCTAGATGCCCCCCTGAAGAGAAGTCTTACCTCATCCCCAACAGATCTCCATTTATGGTTCCTAGGGGATGTGAAAACCAGCAGCACTCCCAGCATGGAAACCCCTTTAAAAGGAGGGAAGAAGAGAGATGACAAATATCTTTTATGTCTCTGGAGTGGAGAGAGAAAGCCTGGGGACTTGAATAGAGCTCAAGAAGTGAAATGGGAATGGGGAGGAGAGATAGGAGCAGAGGGTGGCACTGAGGGCAGTTGATGTGTTCACCAGCATCTTGCACCTGTTGTTGTCTGCTGTGACCACACGTGCCCGTGACCCTGGGAGCTCCAGCTAAACAAGCAAAGAGTGTAATTAATCTATTGTTTAGCATTATTGGAGCTCACTGCTGCGAGGATTCTTCTTGGCAGTTTTCCCAGCTGTACAAGGAACTTTCATCAACCTGATGGTGGTGGTAGAAGCAGCAGCTCTGCTGAGAAAAGAGGGAGTTGGAAGGATTGAGACATACCTCAGGTCTTCAAGTCCTCAGGTCTGGGTCAGTAGACTCATGCCTGGGGGTGAACGGAGGTTAATGCCCAGCTCTCTTCCCTGTAGGGGTGCTTCCCACTGCTAGGAAATAGTTGATCTGTTTGGCTACTGCTGAGATAGCACTTTTTGTTTTGCCTGGCTCTTCAGAGACTGGTTGAGCTGTGGGCACAGTGTGAATAAACGATATTTTCCCATGGCCGGGGCTGCTTCCTACTGCCTGGCTTTTCATCTGCTGTGTAGTCAGTGGCTTTTCCCTGGCATAAATACCCCAGTATCAGCTGTGGCAGGATGTTAGTGGCATACCCGCCAAGGGTAAGAGCTAACACTTTTGCAATTCTTACTAAGTGCCAGTCACTTTTCTAAGCACTGGAAATGTATTATCTCATTGAATTTTCACAACAACCCTATGAGGTAGGGACTATCATAAATCCATTTTACAGATGGTATGAGGAAGGCACAGAGAAGCTAAGTAACTTACCCAAAGTAGCACAGCTAATAAGAGGTAGAGGTGAAATCCAAACACAGATTCTGTGCGCATACAGCCTCTTCCTGGTGTCCTAGTTCTCAGCCCCCACATCTATCACCCGTGGGACGTGAAGAATTTTTCTTGATATCTCAATCCCTACATTCACCTGCTAGGGGACATTTCTATTTCTGCCCTATGGATACAGATTATCCATAGAGGAGCAGGGGAGTCTAATTTTTTAACAAGTACTCAGCATACCTTTCATCGTCTGGCCTACTTGAGAGATCCTGGAAATAGGTGGTTACTTCAGCTTAGTGGTCCTCAAACTCAGGTATGGAGAAAAAAAATGCCATGGAGGGTAGGGAGAATACCAATTACTGACCCCCTCAATCCCCCAGGTTTCTGGTTTTAGGCCCACTGGTTAGGTTTCATCACCCCTCACTTTAGTGGATAAATAGGACTATTAAGTGTGCATAGCTCTTTGCACCATGCTGGTGCCTGTGACTGGGAGGGCCAGAGCAACCTGTCCATCTTGATTGTGCAGCACTGGGCTTAGGCAGCCCTGCAGGGTTTCCCAATTCTTAGAAGCACATTGTGGAGGAGGGCATGCTAAAGGACTCACTGAGAGAGTGGAAAAGGACACACTAAAGGACTGGCTAAGAAAGCATAAAGCAGCTTCAGCAACTGCCACAACTTAATTGGATGATTATTGGATTGCCAGGGCTGAGCCTTGAAGTGTCCTTACTTAATAACACTCAGACACCCTGGTAAAGATAGCAGACACCAGACAGCAGACAGCCAGGAAGACTTTTTGCTTCCCTGGACCCACATGAACAGTGGACAGTGCTTTCCTTCTCTCCCAATTCCAATGCACTGGGAGGAAAAACCATATTCCTGAAATCTGACATCATCAAAGAATAAAACAAAGGCTACCCAAGCTTAAAAATATATATTTGCAAATCTGAGGTTATTACCTTATCAGGCAAAACAACACAGGCCAATGAGTTGTACTCTGAGTTAAGAGCTAGAAGTGGAAGTTTTTGGTAGTTACACCAATTAAGGATCTCAGCTTGTCCTTGGGATAGGATGGGAGAGGCCAAAGTTCTATACACAGCTGGTTAAAACAAGTTCCATTGCTCAGTGATTAGGAAAGTATCTTAAGTTAGGTTCAGTGAGGAGCTGGCATCTTGGGTTCTTCTTCTATTTTTTAATTAATTTATTTTTTATGTTGACATTGGCTAATGAAATCCAATAAGTTTCAGCTGTACATTTTAACAGTAAGGCATGTGTGTGTGTGTGTGTGTGTGTGTGTGTGTATAATTGTGTGTTCGCCATCCATAGTTAGATTATTTCTGTCACCACATATTTGATTCCTTAACCTCATCTACCTCCTCCGACCCCTCTGGTAACCACTAGTCTATTGTCCATGTCCATGAGTCTCTGTTTGTCCTGTTCATCTGTTGCTCTGCCTGCACAGCATTGAGTTTTTATACCTTTTAGACAGTGTGGCTATAGATGAAAAATTATCTTTTTAGAACTTGCTGGGGAGGTGGCTGCCTTAAGTCTAGAATGACTCAAGACTATTTCCTGAGGACACTTTGAACCCCTTGTGGGCTGAGTCAGCCATCAGCAATTCATTAGAATGAAGGGCAGCTGCTCCCATGTGTCCTAAGGCTCAGGGTGGTGATTCTTCCTTGGATAGGCAGATCAAAGCAGGCAAGATACCTAGGGGGCAAAATTTAGGAAGGCATGCACTCTTAGTGTCTCAGAAGTGCAGAGTTGACCCTTAAAAGTAAGTGCTTCCTTAAATTTTGTGCTAGCCTCAGACCAGTCCTACTGCCTTTCAGGCTGTAAGAAATGATGTTTTTCAGTGTGTTGATTTCATTGGATGAACTATAATTTTTTTTTTCCTTCCAGATACATGCTATTTCCAGTTGCTTTTGTTTCCTCCACGATAAAAATGGAGAGGTTGTGTTTCCTGGGACTGGGAATGGAGAATGAATCTCAGGGTGTGTCAACTTTTAATCAGGATTTGCCTAGTTCTGTGGATTTTACTCATGTGGCCAGATCACAGTGGCACAGGCAGTCTGACCTTTGATAGGGCTGTACTTATTAGGGCGCTCTCACTGTTTCCTTAGGCCAAAGACATTTTGTTTCAGGCAACATCTGTTTGAAGTTTCAGGCCACATAGAAATGGTTCATATCAGATCTTAGACATGGGATTCTTTTCTCCTGCCCATTCATTAACCAGCATCAGCAGAATGAGTGTAGGAAAATAGTTTCCTGATTCCAGTTTCCTTACTGTGGTTCCTCCTACAATTTCTAAAGAAGTATTTGAGCCCAAGCCTTGGTACACTGATTGACCAATAAACATGGACCTCTGGGGGCCTCCACATACAACCAAATACTGCATGCCCCTGACTCTCCATTGAAGTGGACCACAACTGTCTTGAGTAGAAAAAAAATACTCTGTGCTATTTTTAATGGCCTGCCATGAAGGCAAGCTGTAGTCTATAGCAGTTCCAACTTCAGTGGTTATGCCCCACCCCCATGTTGAGCCAAGGCTCACTCATGATAGCATCTTTGTCCCTGGAAGAAGCAGTCTTTTCTGTGTAATTGAAATTGTCCCTGTTAGTCTACCTTGTCTCATGGCTATTTTCAGTTGTTTCTTCTTGCTCCTTCCTTCAAAAACACAGGGAGGAGCCAGTTACCAAATGCTCAGTAATAATCCTTCATGTGGGGCACCTGGAAGATACATGGGACAGTTCAGGGTTAATGTGAGAGCCTCATTTCAATTCATTCATGCAGGGACCTCAGGAAGTTTTGTTGTTGAATTTTTTCCTGAACATCAACCACGCATAATGAAGTCAGTTCAGGATGGGCTTTTAGCCCAAATTCACTTGCTTTGGGATTCATCGCTCAGACTCCTATATTAAATTCACCTTGGGGTCTATGGTAAATTTTATGAAATGTTACTTTTCTCTTTACAGCTAGCATAAACATTTATTATACATCCTGTGATATATGTTTCTAGGAAGTAAGGAAATGCCGTTGTGCAAAGATATGATTCCCAACTGATTTGAAATATAGATGAATAGCATGCTTTAGAGAGGGGCCAGGATTTTAATGAAAAAAAAGCAGTTATTAGATTTTTGTCTTGTCTTTCTCTGCCTTCTCTTGTGGCACCAGTTAAAGGAACATTTCTCAACCCTTCTCTGCGTGTATACAAATGATGATACCTGATGTGAAATGCTGTCAAATCCTGCTTCATTAAGGCCCCACAAAAGCTAATACACAGCTCCCCTCGCACTGTCCTAAAATGGGAATAAAGAGGCAGAATAATGTCAAAATGGAACACAAAGGAAGAGAGGTTTTCCTCTGGGCCTTGGAGATGAAAGATAACAGAAATCATCCACGAATATTGGGTTGAGCTAATGTTCTAGGGCTTGTTTCATAGAAAATGGGGAATTGTCAGACCAAGCAACTTGTGTAAACACAGCAAAGTGCAATGAAGGCCCCCCATCAAGAGCCCAGGCAATGCTCATGTTATCTATTCAGTCACAAGCAACAAGAAATATTGACTTAGAACAGGGACAGCTAAACAATCAGGGAACACGAACCTCCACTCACTTGCTGTGCAGTAGAACACTCTTAGAAGAAGAAGGAGATCTGGGGACATGAACTTGGTTAGGGGACCTTGGTTGTGGAACCCAGGAAACAGATAATGTAGAGGGGTGTGCTAGGTTTTTAAAGAGAGGTGGTTGTAAGAAAAAGCAAGTCCTATAAAAAGCTCTGTCATTATTGGTAGCATGAACAATGATGAAGACCAAGACGCTTGACTTTGTGACTTATAAACAGAGTTTGGCAAACCACAGATAAGGTTAATGTATTCCACCAGGTCAGAGTATGACCCCTGGAAAGGTGAGAGGGAAAATTCAGAGTAACCTAGGTGACATCACCAAAAAACCACAGTGCTAGGAGTTAAAATCTATCAGATGCAGTTATGTGATACTATTAGTAAGAGCAGTGACAGAATACAGTCTAGACCTTTTCCATTGTCCCACACTGCCTCTTCACTTAGACTCCTGGCCCTCCTTTCACCTTCCTGCTCCTTTACTATTCTTCCATCCACAGCTAACCCCAGTTCTTGGAGTGCTATCACTGGGCCCTGTGAGGAGAGAGACAGTGAAGTCTAGACAGCCACTAGGATCATACCCTCTTTGGTTGGCAAGTGAGCCTGAGTCTTACTTGGGTTACCCAAAGCAGAACCTGAAACAAGTATTCGAGAATAGGTGATTGGTTTGGGAAATGAGTCCCAAGAGTAGAAATGAAGGAATATAGAGTATGAGACAGGGATGGAGAGAAAGTCAATGATAAAGGTGCATTATCAGGACCCAGTTTTGCCAGGGCCTCTTAAGAAGCATACAGAATACCTCCCAAAAATATCTATCAAACAGTTGAGAAGCAGGAACATTAATTCACCACTTTCATCCCCCATTAGCTAAGGACTGCCCCTGTGTATATTAATATTCCTTAATTTCTGAGCTGTGCATTCAGCATCTTTGGCCTCACAAGTGACTTGGGCAGAGAGAAAAGACAAAGCACTTACTCTTGGTGAGACACGGGGGACTAAGACCACATAGAACTAATTATCTACCCCAGTCACTGCTAGAATCAGAGATATGACCAATAGGATGTGTGACAGGGCACCTGACATATCTACTACAGGATATAAGTCTGCCGAGTGGTAAGAGAACAAGGAGATAATACACCACCACAGGTAAGCCAAAAAACGAAGGAAACTAGGACAAAAGTCATCTCAGAAAATAAGCTACTCCAGGATAATTCAAACTGGCAGAAGTAAGGAAGTTTAATACAAAAGTTGGAGAGGGTTACTGAGAGTTGGGTGGGGGAATACTGTCAGAGAAAAGGACAAAAGTCCTTCTGGCTACCCAACACCCTGTGCATTAGAATGCACTTAAACTTAAACCCTGACACAGCAGAGCCTTCAACATGAGGACACAAAGGATGTGAGAGCATACTATGATGAGATTTTCTGATTCAAACCTTGAGAAACTTCTGTGGGTAGGGACCAGCATAGCCTATGTAGGATTAATATATGGGACTACAGCAAGAGAGTGCCTATGTGAGGGTATTTTAAAAGCTTGGAATGAATGGAGGTTGCCATTCCTACCTACAGCAAAGCACCTTGGGAGCAGTCAAGGGTCTCTGAGGCACTGCAAACTCAAACCTGTAAAGAAAAAAGAAACCTCCCCTGTGGATTTATATTGTAAATACTTAACTTCTGAAGAAGGTCTGAAGATTGCAAGCCTTGCAGCTGAGTAAGATGAAGTCTGTTGTGATGAGCTAATGAAATATATGAAAGAGTCATAAAGGAGACATATAGGAAAGACCTATTAAGTCATCCATCAGCAATGCTCTTGTGCCTCCAAATACTACAGTCTTGGAAATTATAGTAGTCATATATTATTAGCCTTCTCAGTGTCCATTTCTCTGGAGAACTGACTCAACTCCATTCTGTGTGGTTTTGGTAGAATATTAATCACAATGTCTTGCTCTCTACTTACCTCCACCACCACATACACCAGCCACAGAGGAGTTATGGAAAAATTGGTCAATTAAATACCTCCATTGCTCTACTCACAGTGATTCATTCAAGAATGGGTATGTAAATATAACACTGAAGATCCTAGTGAGTGCAGTCAGGCAAGAGAAATATATAAAAGGCATCCAAACAGGAAATGAAGAGGTCAAACTGTCACTATTTGCAGATGACATGATTCTCTATATAGAAAACCCTAAAGACTCCACAAAAACACACTAGAAACAATAAGTAAATACAGAAAAGTTTCTGGATACAAGATCAATGTTCAAAAATCCATAATGTTCCTATACTCTGATAATGAAGTGTCAGAAAAAGAAGTGAAAAAAAATTCATTTTGCAATTGCAACAAAAAATAGTAAAATACCTAGAAATAAACTTAATAAAACATGTGAAGGACCTGTATGATGAAAACTATAAGGCCCTATTAAAAGAAATTGAAAGAAGATACAAAGAAATAGAAAGATATCCTGTGTCCTTGGATTGCAAGAACCAACATAGTTAAAATAACCTTATTACCTAAAGCATTATACATATTTAATGCCATCAGCATTTTTAAATAAATAGAACAAAAAATCATCAGATTTGTATGGAATCAAAATGGCATGGTATTGGCAGAAAAACAGACACACAGACCAGTGGAACAGAATTGAGAGTCCAGAAGTAAACCCATGTTTATATGGGCAAATAATTTTCAACAAAGGAACAAAAACATACAGTGGAGAAAGGAAGACATGAAGATAAGGCACAGAGGAGAAAGCCATATGAAGATGGAGGTTACATAGCCACAAAGAATGCTTACCACTATCAAACTCTGGAGGAAGAAAGGAAGGATTGTCCCACAGAGCCTCCACATGGATTACAGACGTGCTAACACCTTGATTTCAGACTTTTGGACTCCAGAACTGTAAGAAAATAAATTTCTGATATTATAAGCTATCCAGTTTGTGGTAATTTGCTTTGAGGCACAAGGGAACTAATATACTTGGTTTTTGTCAATGACTCAAATTTGAAAAGAGAGAATCATTACTCTGGACACAGTGGCGCAAAAACTGTTATTTATTATTTATTTTAAAAAATTATTGTATAATAATTGCTTTAATGGAAATGTATGCAAAGTGGGGTAGGAGCAAAGTAAAATGGCTCATACAATGGAGTCACATTATAGATGCAGAACTATATCATGGTTAAGGGAACTTCTTGTGTTCAAATCCTGGCCCACTACTTACTCCACCATATATAGCTGTGAATACTGGGTAATTTGCTTAGACTTTCTGGGCATAAGTTTCCTAATCTATAAAACAAGAATGACAATAATAATACCTTCTTATAGGGTTATTGTGAGAGTTAAAAGAGATAATATATGTAAAGTACTTAGAAAAGAGCCTAGCATATGGCAGGTACTTGATAAATGTTATTCTTGAGAAACTGTGCCATAATGAGGTATCGTCTGTCAGAGCTTCCCCACTAGTGTGCTTTAGATGGATTATAGTTATGTCTGGCTAAAGGACTGAATAGGAGAGCCCCAGGGAAATAAAAAAACTGGAAAGATCACAGAGAATAAGAAGCTTATGAAAGTGACCCCATAAAGTTGTCTATAAATTACCGGGATCATCCCAGACCTGTGCATGCATGGATGTGATCTTAAACATCATACCAAAGATTTTAAGCATTGAACAAAAGTGTATACCAATGTGCATGTCAAAGACTGGCCACTGAGTTGTGCATACATGAGACAGATCCAAATTGTATAGCAAAGACTTTGAAAACAGAGCTGACATTGAATCTCAGCTCACAGAAACCTGGTTAGAATTTACAGCCTTAATACAACTATGTTGATTGTCTCCTAAAACAAAGAATAAAAACATTCTCCATAATATTTGAATAAGACTCAGAATCTAGTGATGTAATATTCAAAATATATAGGATACAATCAAAAATTAATCAGAATACAAAGAATCAGAATATAATAGTAAGATGACACAGTTGCTGGACTTGTCAAATTAAGTTTTTAAAATAGGTATTATAAAAATAAGAAGTAAGAGTGAACACTCTTGAAATGAATAAAGATAGAAAGTCTCAACAACAACAACAACAAATAGAAGATATATAAAAAAAAACTAGTGGGAATTTTAGAACAAAAAATACAATAACTCAAATTAAAAAAAAATAACACTGGATAAGGTCAATAATAGAATGTAGGTTATGGAATGACTAGAATAAATTAATCAATCTAAATAATAGAAAAAAATATTGTCCAAAAAAAACCACAAAAAAACAAACAAACAAAACAGAGTGTCAGGAACCTCTAGGACAATACCAAAAGGCCTGATAATTGTGTCTTCAGAGCCCTGGAAGAAAGGAGAAAAAACTCTCATTGAAAAAATATTTGAAGAAATAATGATTGAGAATTTCCTCAGTTTGATAAAATACAGAAACCTATAAATTCGAGATGAGTAAACTCCATATAAGATAAACTCAAAGAAATCCATAAATAGACGCAGCATAATCAAACCAATGAAAACTAAACACAAAGGAAAAAATCTCAAAATCAGCCAGAGAAAAACAATGCTTTATTTATTAAAGAGTAATGACCATGATTTTCTCTGCAGAAACCCTGGAGGCCAGAGGAAAATGACATAATATTTTTCACTGGGGGGTGGGGCGAACAGTTAAGCTAAAATTTTATATCCAGTGGAAGTATTCTTCAGGAGTGAAGGTAAACTAAAGATATTCTCAGATAAAGAAAAAATAAGAGAATTTGTTACCAGTAGTGTTGTGATCCTCTCCAAAGTCCTAAAGAACCCCACATTCTCCCTGTAGCTCTCTTTAACAATAAAATCAGTCAACAGCATTTCCCTAGAAGGGGCTTGTCTACACTTCTAGTGCCCTAAATTTTATGCCTGCCACCAACTGATGAGCCCCCAAATGACCTATCTCTAATAGTCAATGGAGAGAGCATTCATGCTATGTCCCATAGGACTATATCAAACAAAGAAGCAGTTTTAAATTTTATTTCATTTTTATACTTTTATTAAATTTATTGGGGTAACTAACATTGGTTAATAAAATCATATAGGTTTCAAGTGTGCAATTCATATGGGTATTGCATTGTGTGCTCACCACCCAAAGTTAAATTTACCTCCATCACCATATATTTGACCTCCTCTATCCTATCTACGCCCCCCTCCTCCCCTCCCTCTGGTAACCACTAATCTACTGTTCATGTCCATGAGGACATTTCAGTTGTTTCTATGTCTTTGCCACCATGAATAATGCTGCTATGAATATTGGGTTGCATATATCTTTACAAATAAATGTTTTCAGATTTTGGGGGTAGATACCCAGAAGAATTGCTGGGTTATAGGGTAATTCTATTCTTAATTTCTTGATGAAACTATACACTGTTTTCCATAGAGGCTGTACCAATTTACATTCACACCAGCTGTGTATGAGGGTTCCTTTTCCCCCACAACCACTCCAACAATTGTTATGACTTCTTTTGTTGATGACAGCCATTCTAACAAGTGTGAGGTGGTGTCTCATTGTCATTTTGATTTACATTTCCCTAACGGCTAGTGAGGTTGAGCATCTTTTCCTATAGCTGTTGGCCATTTGTATGTCTTCTTGGAAGAAATGTCTGTTCAGGTCCTCTGCCCATTTTTTAATTGAATTATTAATGAAATAGAGATAGGTGATTTACCCAGTAAAGAATTAAAAATAATGGTCATAAAAATGGTCACTGATATCAGGAGAACAATGCATGAACAAAGTGAGAATTTCAACCAATATTCAGAATATACAAGAAAGTACCAAAAAGAAATCACAAAGCTGAAGAGTCCAATAACCGAAATAAAAAATAATAATAATAAAAGGGTTCAACATAACACTAAATCCAACAGAAGAAAAAAATCAGTGAACTTAAAGATAAACCAGTGGAATCATCCAATCAGAGGAGCAAAAAGAAAAAAAAAAGAATGACAGTAATGACAGTGAAGATAGTCTAAGGGAATTATGGGACACCATTAAGCTGACCAATATATGTATTATAATACAATAGCAATAGCCAAAATATGGAAACAACCTAAGTATCCATGAGTGGATAAATGGGTAAAGAAATAAAGTAATGGAATATCATCCAGTTTTAAAAAAGAAGGAGACCCTGACATTTGTAACAACATAGATGAAACTGGAGAGCATCATGCTAAGTGAAATAAGCCATACTGGGAAAAACAAACACCGTATGATATCACTTACATGTGGAATCTTTTTTTAAAAAGGTCAAAAATAGAGAGTAAAATGAATAGTGGATACCAGAGTCTAAGAAGTTAGGAAAATAGGGAGAGGTTGGTAAAACAGTACAGACTTTCAGTTATAAGATGAATAAGATCTGAGGGTCTAATATGACTACAGTTGATAATACTATATTATATAATTAAAATTTGCTAAGAAAGTAGAACTAAGTGATCTCATCAAAAAAAGGAAAAACAAATATGTGAGGTGATGAAAGTGTTAAATATCTAGATGGTAGGAATCTTTTCATAATGTGTACAGGTATCAAATTATCACATTGTACATTTTAAATACAATTTAATTTGTCAGTTTTACCTCAATAAAGCTAAAAAACAGATGAAAGTATAAACAAACTGTGTTACATCTGTACAATGGACTATTGTTCAGCCATAAAAAGGATTGTACTATTGATAAACACAACAACTTGTATGACTCTCAAAGAATGAATGAAAAAACCCTTTCACAAAAGCTAATCATTTTGCATGATTTGATTTACATGACACTCTGTGGAAGATGAAACTATACTGATGAAAACAGATCAGTGGTTGCCATCAGTTAGAGGTAGGAGCAGGGAGCAATTACGAAGGAATTTTGTGGAAGAGTTTTTTGAGATAATGGACACATTTTGTATCCCAATATTAGTGGTGTTTACATGGATCAAAATAGGTGTTAAAATTCATAGAACTGTGTATTCCCCTTCAAAATCAATTTTCTTTGTGTTAATCTGAAAAATTAAAAAAGAAAAATATACTAATCATTAACACGGTATTGGAACCACTTAGTTCTTGCTCTATGCTAGACAATGTTCTAAGTTCTCTCTCTGTATTAACTCGCATGTGGAAAATGAGACCCAATGATTTGCCAAAGTCAGTGTTTCTCAAACTTCACCTTGGGGTCTTGTTAAAATGCAGATTCAAATATAGCAGATGTTGGATGAGTCCAGAAATTCTCCATGGGATGTCAATTCTGCTGGTCCATGGACCATACTTTGAGTAGCCAGGGTCTAATGTTCCACATTTAGTTAAGTCAAGCCCAAGATTCACATTCTGATTGTCAGAGCCAGAGCCCAGTGTTTTCTATTCCACTACTGTTATCTCCAGTGATTTTTTCCCTCCTGCTGCAGTTTGATAGAAAGCAACGCGGCAGTTAATTATAGGCTTCCAGTTCCAGAGTGCATTGCTGTGCAGCAGAAAACAGAAAGCACCCCTTTTCACAGTCAGCTCTCTACTCTGCCCTAGCTATGGATAGTTGTCTCATTCCCAGTAGATTTAACCACAGGAGCATCATGCTTCAAGACTGAACTTTTAGAAAATAGTGTGTTGAGACTTATAAGCCAGTTGTAAACATCTGTGTGGGCCATGAAGGAAAAAGAAGAGGAGAAGGAAGAAGTAAACAGACTTAGGAAAGAAAATGCATGGACATAGAAGGAAATGGAGGCTGGAGGGGGAAAATTTCTAAATTCCTTTTGTGGTTTGCTGGGGGATGATTACTATAATAATGGAATCACAAGCATGCTGCTAATACTTCCTGGTTGGGAGCAAGCCACAACTGTTCAGGTGAACTGCTGAGCAGTGCCTCTGCTGAAGGAGCTGAATGATTATTCATTTGCATCATAGATTCCTCATTTTGCAGGCCTGGCTGTCTCACCCACGTGCTGACTGGTTATCCAGACATGGGGCTATCTCTGATGATAATGGATTTATGAGTTAGCCCCATTTTCTTTCTTTATGATGCCACACACTCTTAAATGTGCATGCTATAGAACTGTACATGCCCCTCCTGCTCTTGAAATAGGGTACAAAGGACTAGTGAGTGGCTCATATCAGCAGGGTCTGGCACATTTGAGATGTACACAGGGCCCCTTCATTCTTGCTGTATTTTGGTTTAAAAGGATACTCTGGGTTATACTAGTACAGGCTTTTTTTTTCCATTTCCTTTTTTAGTTACTTTTTAAAATGAGATATAACTTACAATAAAATAAATAAATCTTAAGTTTGATGATTTTTTACATGTATATATAACCTGCCAAAGGTTTTTAAACTCTTTATTAGCCTCTATAGACAGAATATCCCCAAAGCTAGTAGCACAGCATATATACTAACGGGAATCACCTTCATTGTAGTGAATCAAATTCCACTAACTCTTGTCCCATCATTGGTGGAGAATCCCCCTCTACAAGTGGTCTTTCAGGAGTTGTTCTTTATGTGCCCATGAAGGAGTCTTTCTTACTGTATCTGCCCATTTCCGCAATATTGCCACATAACATATTAACTCAAAATCATCCATGGCAAATAACTATAACATCTATTTTTCATACAGTTGGGGGTTATGATGAGCACTGGCTGATCTAGGCTGGGATTATCACATTTCTTGGCTAGAGATTGGCTAATCTAAGGTGAATCCAACTGGGACGACTCAAGTATGCTTCATGTGAGACTAATGGCTATTGCAGACATGTGTTTTTCATGACAAAGGCAAAAGGATGAGAAAACAGACTTGGAGCTGACATATCATCACTTCTGCCTCATTTTATTAGACAGAGCAATTACATGGCTGAATCCCATATCAAGAGGAAGTACAATCTACCTCTTGATAGCAAAGGGTGCAAATACAAGGAATGATGAAATATTATGGTCATTAATGCCATGTACCACACTTGCCAAGAGATGTTGCTTTCTCTCTTTCATTAGGCACCAGAATTTCCCACAAGGTGCCACCACTGCTCCACATCATAGGCAGGCCCATTGTGGAGGGACCAGACTCATGACAGGGCCCAAGATGTGGGGGAGGAGAAGAGAATGTAGTGCTCCCCTCTTTGTTACAATCTGAGGGATGAATGCTTATAACCCTGAGGCTTTTAGAAAACCTCAGTAAAATGGGTTTTACTTATGACCCTTCTCTCCCTAGGATCACTATCACTCTTAGAGTTGGGATGGAGATGAATTCAAGTGAAAGCCACTAAGTATCCTCAGAATCACTGTTTTCCTCCAATGATGGGGTCAGACTTGAGCTTGTCTTTTTTTCTTCCCAAGATGACCTCAGGGAAATCCAATGAGGTTGTACCAAGTTTCCTTGCTTTGTCAGAAGATATCCAGCTATTTCAGCATGATTGAAGCTTAAAATATATACATTTACTTCTTATAATGACTATTCAGTTAATAACTTTTTGTAATAATAGTTTTTAGAAAATTATATCACTTTTAGAGCAACTGTTTCTTTTTTATAATTCCTCTATTTTTCTCATTTTATATTGTTATAATAATTTTCCTATCCAAAAACTCAATAAATACATATACTATAAGAAATGATATTTTGGTATTACAGTTACAGAGAAAGACACATTCACAAAATTAATTGATACATCAGATTTTTTTGACACATCAGATTTTTATCAGAGTAAATCATATGGGGCAAATTTGTATTGCATATCATGTTTGGATGAACCCTAAATGTTTTGCCTTACATATGTAGACAAAACAAGAACAAAGGTTTAACATCCTCCACACTTTTTTCTGTTGTTCATGTGCACTACTTCCATATTTCCAAAATACTCTTTTGCTTAGGTTTTATTTTGTTCTAGATGTGTTTTTCTGTGCTATAACATCATTTTTAAAGCAATTTTAATGCAAGATAGCCATGAGCCCAAATACATTAAAAATTGGTGAAGAAAATGATGGAGAAAAAAAAATAATTGAATACAAAGAATGAATGACTCCAAACACAGAAAAGAAAATTCTAAACAAAATAAAACAAGATAGGCCTTCTCCCTATATACTAAGAACTTGGAGAATAGAAACATTGGCAGAACAAAACCCTTTTGACACGAGTCCTATGAAACCTAAACACCACAACAAGCATGTGTCTTCTCCAAGCCAACTATGCATGGCAGCCATAACCAAGACTATATGAGCAGAGCCCTGACTATTATCCCAGCAGTAATGAGGCGGGTCACTTTATTGGTGGTGTGCACCCATGGAGGGAATGGTTTAGCAGAGCCCTCAATACTTTCCTGGCTCAGCAGTTATGAGGCAGTGTTCCTCCTCCTCTTGACCAGTGGAAATCTCCAGAAGCTATGTTTATGAACAGAACCCTGACTACCATCATGGCCTGGCAATAATGAGTAACAAGATGTAAACAGGAATCATGGTCTCATAATATTATATGCAAATTATCTAGGATGCAATTGAAAATCACTCATTATACCAAGAACCAGAAAAAGCTTCAACTAGAATGAGAAAAGGGAATTAGCACATGACAACACCAAAATTATGCAGATGTTGAAATTATCTGTCAGGGATGTTAACACAACCATAAAAATGCTATAATGAATAATTATAAACATATTGAAACATGAAAAATAAAAAGTTTCAGCAAAGAAATATGACATGAAGAAGAACTCAGCGAAAATCTTAGAACTAAAAAAATATAATTGAAAATTATTTTTAAAAAAGCTAATTAGAAGAGCTTAATGGCACAATGAAGAATGAAGAGGAAAGAATCAGTGAATTAATAGCTAGTTCAATAGCAATTACCAGTCTGAACAATAGAGAAAATAGAATTAAAATACATAAACACAGCCTCAGGTACCTGTGGCACAATAATAAAAATATCTAATATTTATGTCATTAGAGTCCCAGACAAAGAAAAGAGAGTTGAAAAAAATGTTCAAAGAAATAATGGTTGAAAACACCCCAAATTTGACAGAAGACATAAACCTTTTGAAAAGTAAAGACAAAGAAAGAATCTTGAAAGCAGCCAGAGAGAAATGACATATAACCCACAAGGTAAAAGAAATTTGAACGACAGCAAATCTCTCATCAGAAATCATAGAGATCACAAGAAATGGCACATTTTTCAATGCTGAAAGAAAAGAACTGTTAACACACAATTCTATATCCAGAGAAAACATACTTAGAAATGAAGGTGAAGTAAAGACATTCTCAGATAAAGGAAAACTAAGATAATTTGTCATCAGCAGATTTGACTTAAAAGAATTGCTGAAATAAGTTTTTTTTTTTAAACAGAAAGGAAATGATAACAGAAGGAAACTTGGAACATCAGATTAAAGAAAGAACAACAGAATGGGTAAATATATGGATAAATACAGTAGACTATTTTTTGCTTGAGTCTTTGAAATTGTGTTCGAAGGTTAAAAACAAAATGACAGCATCGTCTTATGTTGTTTTCAGTTTATATGTAGGAAATATTTAAGATGACTGAATTATAAAAGAAAGAAAATAAGGGGAGAAAAATTGGTAAGGTTCCTACATTTAACCTGAAGTGGTAAAATATTGATAGTAATAGACTGTGATAAGTTACTCAAACCCTACAGGTAAAGCAAAATGCAATTCAAAAACACATTCAAATAACTCAGAGGAAGACAGGAAAAGAAAAAGAAACAAAATTCAAGTAAAACAAACAGAAAACAAATAATAAAATGTTATACACAAGACCTATCTTATCAATAATTGTATTAAATGTAAACTGTATAAATACACCAAGTAAAAGATAATTAATTGACAGATAAAAATGGATAAAAAATGACCAAATATCTACTGTCTATAGGAAATTAATTTCAAATATGCTGATATAGATAGATTAAAAAATAAGTGAGTGGAAAATTATATTCCATGCAAACACTAATCAAAAAAGCTGGATATACTATACTAATATCAGATAAAGTAGACTTCAGAGCAAAGAAAAATCCAGGGGCAAAAATAGATATTTATAATGTTAAATATATCTACCAAAAAGATATATTTCTAAAGGGATATTGCCACATAATGATTCTGTAAAATGAATGGAGTAAAATTTAACAGAATTAAAAGGAGAAATAGACAAATCTATAATCGTACTTTGGGATCCCAATACCCTTCTCTCAAAAATTTATAGAACCACTACACAGAAAATCAGTAAAGATGTAGAACTGAAAAACTTTATTAGTCACAAGATCTAATTGACACTTGTAAAGCACTTTACTAAACAATAGTAAAATTCACATTTTTTTCAATCATACCTGGAATAGTCACAAAAATAGATCATGTTTTGAGTCAAAAAACAAACCTCAATAAGTAGAAAATAATTAAAAGCATATAGAGTATCATCTCTGATCATAATTGAATGAAACTAAAAATCAACAGAAAGACAACTGATAAAATTTCCAAACAGTTGAAAATTAAACAACATGCTTCTAAACAATCCATGGGTCAAAGAGGAAAATCGAAACCTACATAAAACTGAATGAAAATGAAAATACAATGAATCAAAAATTGTGGAATGAAGCTAAAGTAGCACATAGAAGAAAATTTATAGTGTTAAATGTATATGGTAGGAAAAAGTGAAAGTCTCATTGAATCATTCTTGTGCTTTGAATCTCTGACTTTTCTTCTTCCTGCAAGAGAAGACTGTTTACTTTTATAGGGCTCATATGATTAGGACATATTCACCCAAAATAATCTTCCTTTCTTTTTATTTATTGTGGTAAAAAACATGTACATAAAATTTATCATCTTAACCGGTTTGTTAAATTTTATTTTATTATTAGTTTCAAGTATACAGTACATTGGTTAGACATTTATATAGTTGATAAAACGATCCCCTAATTGCTCTTTCTTTCCTCTGGCTCTCCATCTAGCCATTATATTAGTGCTAACAGCATTCCCTATGCCACGCTCCCCATCTTAACCATTTTAAAGTGTACAATGCAATAGTGTTAACAAATAAACATTGTTGTTCAATAGATCTCTAAATCTTTTTCATCTTGCAAAACTGAAACTCTACATACATTGAACAAGTTCCCTTTTTTTCCCTCCCCCAGCCCCTGTCATCTCCTATTCTATTTCTATTTCTAAGAGTTTAACTACTTTGGATACTTCGTATAAGTGGAATCATGCAGTATTTATCTTTATGTGACTAGCTTATGCACTTAGCAAAATGTCCTCAAGTTTAATCCATGTTGTAGCGTATGACAAGATTTTCTTTGTTTTTAGAGCTGAATAATATTCCATTGTGTGTCTGTACATATACATCTATATCTACCTATTTAAATTTGATTGATATTATCAATTGATTGAACATTAATTGTGATATCTATCTATCATCTATCTATTTATCTAAATCACAATGTCTTTATTTATCCATCGATAAACACTTAGGTAGTTTCCATATCCTGGCTTAAGTGAATAATATTGCAATTAACAAGTGTGTGCAAATATCTCTTCAATATCTTGTTTTCAGTTATTTGGGGTATATACCTTGAAGTGGAATTGTTGTATCATATGATATTCTATTTTTAATATTTTGAGAAACTCCAATTCTATTTTCCATAGCAGCTGTACCACTTTAAATTCTCATTAATAAGTGCAGTTTCCAGTTACTCCACATATTCACTTACACTTCTTATTTTCTGTTTTATTTCGCCAGTGGTCATCCTAATGGGTGTGAGATGATATCTCATTGCGATTTTGATTTGCATTTCCCCGATGACTAGTGATGTTGAGCACCTTTTCATATGCTTGCTGGCCATCTGTAAATATTCTTTAAAGAAATGTGAGATGTGAGGTACCCATGTCCTTTTTCCAGGCTACTGGGTGTTGAGAGGCACCAGTGGCAACGAGTTCGAGAGTGGTGGTCCCTTCTTGATTCTGATCTCTGAATCACAGCTATAATGCTCTTCATTGGGTGGAGCTGCAGCTCGAGGTCATAGTAAATATTCCAGTGGTGAACATAAAGGCAATGATACTCTGGTAGGTTAGTACTCTATTGTTTCATGAATCATTCATAGGGTGTAGCATATAATTTTTCTTCAGGTCTTCCAATGATACCATAAGATCCCAATTCCCTGTATTAAATTCTTTCTTATGCATAACACTTACAGAGTTTTGCTGTTTCCTGTAATGAATCATAACTGTTGCTTTTAAAACACCTATCAATTGAGCATGCATACTTATGCCAAAATAAACAAGGATCTCTTAGGAAATCAGCACTACTGAGACATTTTCTTACACTATGATATCATAGCTTTTATTCCTATTCATCTTCACCCTGCTATCCTGCTTCAACTTTAGTTAAGTAGACTTGGAGGTGTAATGCAAGGACCACACAGAGAGGCAAACAGGAATCTCCTGTGTGGCTAATTCCTTTTTAGATTCCAGAAAGCAGGGTCTAAAACAAAGATCTTGATAATGAAAGGTTTTATGGGTTAGAGTTTGTTGCCACATTTGGAGATAAGCATCCTCATCTTCCTACACTGTTAATTCATTTTCTAAAGTTTTCTGACCACTGATTAAGCAAAGTCTCTCTAGACTTCAAGAGGTAGGGTAGATATTAGCCAATGCTTTGGCTTGGAGATGCTAAATGAATCCTGAATTGTGCTGTGAAAAGCAAGGTATTCACATTTTATTCTACCTCCACCTGTGAATTTTATCTTTCTATCTAGCTTCAGATTTCAGTAAACAAGTGAAACTCAGAAATGCCATCACAGTGAGTGTTGTATTTCCATATGCCACAGAAATGTGTGTAGCTAAAAGAACAACAGGAGGTGTAAGTGGGCCAAGAAGCCTTGTTATGAGTAACAATGTTCTTCACTGTGGGAACACACCATAGGTGAGATACTTTAGGAAAAATTGCTTTTGATATTTGAAACCTAAATGCATTTGGGTGGGTTTTTCAATCAGACCTCTTCCTTCAAACATAGTTCACTTTGTGATAAATAGCTCCATAGAGAGGTTTCAGTGAATTAATAAAAGGACTAAAATATCCTATTAAGCTAGAGTTGTTAAAACTCATCAAACTTAATTGTGTCTGTTTTTTAAAATCTGTAGAAAAAAGAAAATTATATGGACTATATTTAGGTTCTAGAAATATTTGTCAAGGGTTTTATTGTGAGGAACACGTTGATAGTGTGAGGAAATGGACATAACTTACATACTGTTGGTGAGAGAACAAATTGACACAAGATTTCTGGAGGTCAATCTGTATCGAAAGTTTAAATGGGCACCTCATGATCCAAAAATTTAAGTTGTAGAAATTTATCCTAAGGAAAGAATCAGGAAACGGCAAAAAAAATATGTCTTAGTATATTCATTGAAGTGGTCTTTATAAAATACAAGAGGTGGAAATAACCAAAAGTTCTGTTGGTAGAAAATTGGTTAAATAAAATATGATGCTGCTTTTCAATGGAATATTATACTGGGTCAGGGAAATTTATGTTTCAACATTAAAAAGATATCTAAAATAAACTGGGTATTGATTAAAGCTAGTTAGAAAGGTTTTTTTATTTTTGCAAATTCTGTATATTTTTAATTATTTATATATTTTGCTAACATTTCTATTTGACTCATGACAGATGTTTAATAATATTTAGTGAATTAATCCATGCAATTAAATCTATTTATATACATTTATAATACATTACACATTCTGGAAGGATATATGCCTATTTGTTAATAGTGGTTATTTTTATCTTCATTGGGTGGAGTTGAAGCTTGAGGACATAGTGGAGATTATTAAAAACAATTTTTACTTTTTAATTTCTCTTCTTTTGCATTATTTAAATTTTTAAAAAAAAACACGTGTCATTTTAAAATTGTATTTCTATTTCGAAACAATACAGACTTTTCAAAAATATACTAGACTTTCTACAACTAAAGGAGAAAAAGGAAAACAACCTAATAGAAGAATGGGCAAATTGTACGAGCAGATTATTCATAGAATAGGAAAATTGAAAGAGCAACAAACATATGTCAAGGTGTCAAAGTAAAATAATGGGGTACCTCTTTTCAGCCACTAGATTGACAAAACTTTAAGTCTGACAACGTTACAGGTTTTCAGGAATGTGGAGAAACAGGGACTCTCAGTCATTGCTAGTGGAGCTGTGAATTAGCCCAAGCACTTTTGAAAGCACCTGGTAAAATAGAAACTGTATGCTCTATGATCCAACAAATATACTAAGTATCTACCTTGAAAATCATAATGCTCCTCTGCAGTAGGAGAGGTACATACATGTGAACTAAGGTTGTTTTAAGTTGTCATGCTCTGAGTGTTGTAGAGATTTGTGAAGGAATCACTCCTCTCCCCCACCTTCCAGAAGCCAGTGAGAGAGGAGGGGAGCAGGATATAAAAAGGACAGAAGCCAAGCAAGGGTGATTTCAGGCCAAGTCTCTTCAGTCTCAGCTGGCCCCAAAAAAGAGATCTTGGCTTTCATTCTCTTGCACAGTCAGTCATTGATTAAAAGGTCCCTAAGAGGAAACCCTGCATGTCATTCCAGGAACCTGTGGGTAATCTCCAAAGAGTTTTCACTGTGGACCGTTAGAAGCAGAAGCCAACAGAAGTAAGGGTGGGGCACATAGAACTGGTATAAAAAAAAAACACCCTAGAAGATCTAAATGGAGTACTGACAGCATACATTATAGGTGCAAAAATTATACTGGAATCACATGTAATAAATTCATGATTTTCTTTGAAAGGTTGGAAAGAGATCTTCTCAATGTATGTTTTATTTTTTTTATTTTTTAATTCTTTAAAATTTTTATATTTTTATTTTTTAATTATAGCAGACATTTAATATTATATTAGTTTCAGGTGTACAACACAGTGATTAGACATTTATATAACTTAGGAAGTGATCACACTGATAAATCCAGTATTCATCTGACAGCAAACATAGTTATTACAATACTACTGGCCATATTCCCCATACTCTAAATCCACATTACTATTTTGTAACAACCAATTTGTACCTTTTAATCCCCTCTCATTCACCTATCCTCCCATTCACCTATCCTCCCACCCCTAATCTGACAACCATCAAAATGCTCTACGTATATATGAGCTTGTTTCTGTTGTTTGTTTATCCTGTTCTCTAGATTCCCTCTATATACCTCATACTTTCTAGGTCCATCCATGTTGTTACAGATGGCAAGATTTCATTCATTTTTATGGTTGAGTGATATTCCATTGTTTGTGTGCGTGCGTGTGTGTGTGTATAATCACTTTTTTATCTATTCATCCATGGATGGACAGCTAGGATGCCTCCATATCGTGGCTACATAAATAATGCTACAAAGAACTATGCTACCCAAGCTTTTTGTTGTTGTTGTTTGCTTCTATTTTATAAAATATCTTTTTATATCTCTACCTTCAGTCTGTGTCTTTTGATCTAAAGTGGGTCTCTTGTAGGCAGCATACATAAAGTTCTTGTTTTCTTATCCATTAGGTCATCTTTCCTTTTTTTGTTTTGCTTTATTTGTTTGTTTTTTTGTTTTTGTTTTTATTTAATTAAGTTTATTGGGGTAACATTGATTAACACAATTATATAATTTTCAGGTGTATGTTATCATTTGACATCTATATATTCTATCGTGTTTACCACCCAAAGTCCAGCTTCCTTCAGCTACCATATATTTGATCCTTTTTACTCACTTCACCCTCCCCTACCCCCATATTTCACCCCCTTTATTCTGTCTACCTCCCCCCTCCTCTGCCAGCCCCCACCCGCTGGTAATCGCTAGTCTATAGTCCATATCCATGAGCCTCTGTTTATTTGTTCTGTTCATCTGTTGCTTTTTAGTTTATAGCTCACATATAAGTGATATCATGTGATTTTCAACTTTTTCTGTCCGGCTTATTTCGCTTAGCATGATTATCTCAAGGCAGTATTTCATCTCTTCTTATGGCTAATATTCCATTGTATATATGTCCCACAGCTTCTTTATACAATCATCTGTTGTAGGACATTTAGGTTGCTTCCATGTCCTCGCCACAGTGACTAATGCTGCTATGAATATCGGTGTCCAAATATCTTTTTGGATATGGATTTTCAAGTCTTTGGGTTAAATAGCCAGTAGAGGGATTGCTGGATCATATAGTTGAAAATTCCTAGATTTTTGAGGAACCTCCATACTGTTTTCCATAGTGGCTGCACCAACAGTGTATGAGGGTTCCTATTTTCTGCATCCTCTCCAACATTTGTTATTACTTGTCCTGTTGATTATAGCTATTCTGACAAGTGTGAGATGCTATCTCATTGTGATTTTGATTTGCATTTTCCTAAATAGCTAGCAATGTTGAGCATTTTTTGGAATATTTGTTGGCCATTTGTATGTCCTCTAGGAAGAAGCGTCTGTTCAGGTCTTTTGCCCATTTTTTGATTGGATAGTTTTTGTTGTTGTTGTTGTTGTTGTTGTTGTTGTTGTTATTGAGTTGTATGAGTTCTTTGTATAATTTAGATATTAGGCCCTTATCAGAGGTGTTGCTTGCAAATATATTTTCTCATTCGGATGGTTGACAGTTTCTTTTGCTGAGCAGAAGCTTCTTAGTTTGATGCAGCCCCATTCATTTATTTTAGCTTTTACTTTCCTTGCTTTTGAGATCAAATTCATAAAATCCTCTTTAAGTCCAAGGTCCTTGAGTTTAGTTCCTATGTTTTTTTTTCTATGCATTTTATTGTTTCAGGTCTTATATTCAGGTCCTTTATACATTTTGAGATAATTTTGGTGTGTGGTGATAGACAACAGTCTAGTTTCATTCTTTTGCAGGTGGCTTTCCTCTTTTCTCAGCACCATTTACTGAAGAGACTTTCCTTTCTCCACTGTATGTTTTTGCCTTTTTTCTCGAAAATTATTTGCCCATATAAATATGGGTTTACTTCTGGACTCGATTCTGTTCCACTCGTCTGTGTGTCTATTTTGCTGCCAATACCATACCAATTTGATTACTGTCACTTTGTAGTATAATTTGAAGTCATTCAGAGTGATGCCTCCAGCCTCGTTCTTTTTTCTCAGGATGGCTTTGGCAATTCGGGGTCTTTTGTGCTTCCATACAAATCTGATGATTTTTTGTTCTATTTCTTTAAAAAATGCCGATGGGATTTTGATGGGAATTGCATTAGATCTATATAATGCTTTAGGTAATATGGTCATTTTAACTATGCTGATTCTTCCAATCGAAGAACATGGAATATCTTTCTGTTTCTTTTCATCTTCTTCGATTTCTTTAAATAAGGTCTTGTAGTTTTGATCATACAGGTCCTTTACATGTTTCATTACATTTATTCCTAGGTATTTTATTCTTTTTGTTGTAATTGTAAAAGGAGTTATTTTTTCCACTTCTTTTTCCAACACTTCATTATAGATATAGGAACACTATGGATTTTTGATGTTGATTTTGTATCCAGAAACTTTACTGTATTTGCTTATTGTTTCTAGTGGTGTTCTTGTAGAGTCTTTAGGGTTTTCTATATAGAGAATCATATCATCCACAAATAGTGACAGTTTGACTTCTTCATTTCTTATTTGGATGCCTTTTATATCTTTCTCTTGCCTGATTGCACTCGCAAGGACCTCCAATGTTATATTGAATAACAGTGGCGATAATGGACAACCTTGCCTTGTTCCTGATCTTAGAGGGAAGTCTTTTAGTTATTCACCATTCAGTATAATGTTGGTTGAGAGTTTGTCATATATGGCCCTTATTACTTTAATGTATTTCCTTCTACACCAATTGTGTTAAGTATTTTGATCATAAATGGAAGCTGTATCTTGTCTAAGGCTTTTTCTGCATCTATTGATATGATCATATGATTCTTATTTTTTAATTTGTTTATTTGGTGTATCACATTAATTGATTCGCATATGTTAAACCATCCCTGTGCATCTAGGATGAAGCCCAATTGATCATGGGGTATAATCTTTTTAACGTGTTGCTGTATTCGGTTCACTAGTATCTTAAGATTTTTGCATCTGTGTTCATGAGAGATATCGGTCTGTAGTTTTCTTTCTTTGTGTTATCTTTACCAGGTTTTGGTATCAGGGTAATACTGGCTTCACAAAATAAGTTGGGAAATATTGCCTTCTCTTCAATTTTTTGGAAGAGTTTGAGGAGAATAGGTATTAAATCTTCTTTGAATATTTGGTAGAATTCACTGGTAAAGCCATCTGGTCCTGGACTTTTATTTTTGATAGATTTTTGATGATTGTTTCAATTTCCACACTCCTGATCAGTCTATTTAGATTTTCTAGTGCTTCTTGATTCAGCTTAGGAGGGTTGTATATTTCTAAATACTGGTCCATTTCTTCTAGGTTATTAAACTTGATGTTATATACTTCTTCATAGTATCCTTATATGATCCTTTGTATTTCTACGGTGTAATTTTCTTTCTTTCATTCCTGATTTTGTTTTTGGTTTTTCTTTGTGTGTGTCCTTTCTCTTTTCTCTTTAGTGGGTCTAGCCAGGGTTTGTCAATTCTATTTTCTCAAAGAAATAGCTCTTTGTTGCATTTATTTTTTCTAATTATTTTTGTTTTCAATTTCATTTATTTCTTCTCTAATTTTGATTTCTTCTTTCCTTCTGCTGACATTATGCTTCATTTATTCTTCCTTTTCTAGCATTTTTAAGATGAAAGTTTAGGTTGCTTATTTGGGCTTGTTCTTGTTTTTGGAGATAGGCCTGTAATGATATCAACTTTCCTCTTATGATCACTTTTGCTGTGTCCCAAAAGATTTGATATGTTGTACTATCATTATCATTCATTTCTATGTATCTCTTCATCTCTCTTTTTATTTCTTCTCTGATCCAGTTATTCTTCAGTAACATGTTGTTTAATCTCCATGTATTTGTGGTTCTTCCTGATTTCTTTTTGCAGTTGATCTCTAGTTTCAGAGTACTATGATCAGAGAATATGGTTGGTATGATTTCAACCTTCTTATATTTGTTAAGGCTATCTCTGTGTCCCAGTATGTGGTCGATTCTTGAGAATATTCCATGTGCACTAGAGAAGAATGTATGAGCACCTGTTTTGGGATGGAAGGCTCTGTAAATGTCAATTATGTCCAGTTAGTCTAATGTGTCATTTAAGGATGTTATTTCCTTATTAACTTTCTGTTTGGGTGATCTGTCCATATCCAACAGTGCGGTATTTAGGTCCCCTACTCCAATGGTGTTTTGGTCTATTTCTCCCTTTAGTTCTGTTAGTAATTGCTTTACGTATTTCGGGACTACCTGATTGAGAGCATAGATATTAATAAGTGTTATGTCTTCTTGGTGCATGATTCCCTTTATCATTATGAAGTGTCCCTCAGTATATTTCTTTACCTTTTATATTTTGAAGTCTATTTCATCTGACATTAGTACCACTACTCCCGCTTTTCTCTGAATGCCATTTGCTTGAAATATCATTTTCCACTCTTTCACTTTGAGTCTAGGTTTGTCTTTGGAGCTGAGATGTGTCTCCTGGAGGCAGCATATAGTTGGGTTTTGTTTTTTGATCCATTCTACAACTCTGTGACTTTTTATTGGTGAATTCAGTCCATTTACATTTAGGGTGATTATTGAAATATGAGGTCTTCTTATAGCCATTTTATCTTTTGCTTTCTGGTAGCTCGGTGTTTCCACTGCTCCCTTGTCCTTGTGTTTCTGTTTTCTTTATTTTGGTTGGCTTTTGTGGGTTTTCCCTCTGGTTCTTCTTGTTTTATGTCATATACTTCAGTTTTGAATCTTGGTATGTGGTTACCATTATGAATATGTAAAAGACAGTTATATACATACAGTTGTCCATTTACTTCTGCATGTGCCTTATCTCCATTCCTCTTTGTGAATTTGGATCTTTGAATCCTCCCCTTTTCAGTCATTCTTGTCTCAGTTTGTCCCTATGTATGTTGAACGTTCATTGTTATCTTGCTATAGCAAATCTCTTCTTATTATTTAAGCTTAGCATGTCCTGTTCTTAGTAAAGGTTGCACTCTTCTGCTTCTATTTGTCAGATAGTCACTTTACTCCTGATTATGTTTGTTTGTTTGTTTGTTCGTTTTCTTGCTTTTGTTTTTGTTTTAAGTGAGTTGACCCCTTTCAGTATTTCCTATAGTGCAGACCTCGTAGTGGAGAATTCCCTCAATTTTTGTATGTCTGGAAAGGTCTTAATTTCTCCTTCATATCTAAAGGAGAGTTTAGCTGGATACATTATTCTAGGCTGGTAGTTCCTTTAACTTAATATTTCGAATATGTGACTCCACTCCTTTCTGGCTTGTAAGGTTTGCCCTGAGAAGTCTGAGGGTAATCTAATGGGTTTTCTTTTATAAGTTACTGTTTTCTTCTTCTTGGCTGCCCTGAGAATTCCATCTTTGTCATTGATTTTTGATAATTTTAACACGATGGGTCTTTGTGAAGGCCTTTTTGTATTAAGATAATTGGGTGTTCTGTTGACTTCTTGAATTCCAAGCTCCAGCTCTTTCCTTAGATTTGGGAAATTCTCATCCACTATTTATCTGAAAATGCTTTATAGTCTCTGCTCCTTTTCCTCACCTTCGATAATGCCCATTATTCTTATGTTTCCTCTCCTGGTGGTGTCAGCTAGTTCTTGTATTTCTCTTTCATTGTTTTTCATTCTTCAGTTTCTCTCTTCTTCCTTCTGATTTATTTCTAGATTTCTGTCTTCGATATGTAGTGATCTTGTTTTCTTATCCATTCAAGCACTCTATGTTTTGATTGGAGCACTGATCTTTTCCTCCATTCGGTCGACTCTATTTCCCAAGCTTGCTATTCCATTTTTCAACTCTTGCAGTGTGCTTTTAATCTCCAGAAGCACTATTCTGTCCTTTTTGAGGGTTTCAATCTCCTTAATGAAAAACTCTAGTTGTTTTTTCAGTTCCTGAAATTGTTGATATGATTGTTTCGGATTTCACTGAGTTTTTTCAGAAGTACCATTCTGAATTCTCTGTCATTTAAGTTGCATATTTCTATGTCTGTAAGCTTATTTTCTGGTGATTTTTCCCTTTCTTTCTGAGATGCCTTGTCATCTTGGTTGTTTATGGTGTTTAATGGACTATTTCTCCACTTGGCCATTAATGGAAGTGTATTCTGTGGTAGCTCTTATGCACAGATCCCACGCTCACACGTGCTGTTGTGCATTTTGGGTGTTTTTTGTTGAGTTTTAGATGTTCAGCTTATTGTTGTTTGAATGGGAGAGATCTGGGGACGTCTGTCACTCCACCATGTTTCTCCAAACTCTCTCTGTTCTCCTTTAAATCTTCAGTTCCCCTGTTCCATTTCCTTCCTCCAGAGGTGCCCTGTTGAAATGTAAGTGACATCTTTAATCTATCTTTTTTATTTATACATTACACAGTGTTGTTTTATGTATATGAGTTTTAATTTTCATAAAATATATTATTCTATAATTGTCATTCCCTTTCGTGCGTTGTTCACTCAGTGCTCTTTTTTTTTTTTTGCCTTTATTGAAATATAGTAGGCAATTAGTTACTTGTATTTAAATTGTACATTTCAACAAGTTTTTTTCACTTATTGTTGGTAAACAATAACATACCAGTTTCAATTTTATAGCATAGTGATTAGTGATCCACATAACTTGCTAAGTGATCACCCCACTAAATCTAGTACCCCCCTTTCTTCTTACATATTTATTACAGCATTATTAACCATCTTCCCCATGCTACACTCTACATTTCCAGGTTTATTCTGCAACTACACATTTATAACTCTTAATCCCTTTGCCTTTTTTTGTTCCCCAACCCCCTCCCATCTAGTATCCCTCTAAATATTCTCTGTATCTATGAATTTATTTCTGCTTTTGGTGTTGTTGTTGATTTTGTTTTTTAGATTCCACATATACATGAAATAATGCGATATTTGTCTTTCTCTATATGACCCATTTCATTCAGCTCAATACCCTCTAGGCCCATCAAGGCAATATCTTTTTCCATTCCCTTCCTTTTAGTCCATGTGTGTCTTTTAATCTGAAGTGAGTCTCCTGTGTATGCAGCATATGTAGTGATCTTGTTTTCTTATCCATTCAACCACTCTATGTTTTGATTGGAGCACTTAATTCTTTTCCATTTGAGGTAATTGTTGATAGGAATGTAGTTACTACCATTCTTTATTCATGTTTTAGATACACGTTTTTTCTTTTTAAAGAAGTCCCTTCAATATTTTCCCGTAATGCTGGCTTGGTGATGATAAATCCCTTTAGCTTATTTTTGCCCGAGAAGCTTTTAATCATTCTTTGACTCTAAATAATAGCTTTGCTGGATAAAGTATTTTTGGTGATAATTCCTGAATTTTCATTATGTCAGATATTTTGTGCCAAGCTCTTCTATCCTGCATAACTTCTTTTGAGAAATCAGCTTCCAGTTTTATGGGTGCTCCCTTATAGGTAACTAAGTGCTTTTCTCCTGCTGCTTTTAAAATTCTCTCTTTGTATTTAAACTTTGGCATTTTAATTATGATGTTTCTCAATGTGGCTTCTTTGGGTTCCTGGTTTTGGAGATTCCCTGAGCTTCCTAGGGTTTTATGTCTATTTCCTTCACCATATGAGAGAAGTTTTCCATCATTATATCTTCAAACAGTTCTTCAACATCTTGTTTTCCTTCAGTTACCCCTATAACATGAATATTTTTACCTTTAATAGTGTCCCATGGGCTCCTTAAATTATTATTATAGTCTTGGCTTCTTTTTTCTTGCAATTCTGACTGAGTATCCTTGGCTTTTACATTCTCTATATAGATAATTTGGTCTTCTTTATTCATTTTGTTTATTCCATTTAATATACTTCTCATCTCAAAAAATGTGTTCTTCATTTCTGACTGATTCTTTTTATAATTTCCATCCCCATTTTTATGGTTTTTAAAATCTCTTTGTTAAAGTTCTCACTGAATTTATCTACACTTCCCCTAAGTTCATTGCGCATCTTTATAACCAGTGTTTTGAACGCTGCATCTGTTAGATTGTTTGACTCCCTGATTCCTGGATCTCTGTTCTCTCATATGGTTTCTGCTTCTTTATCTTCCCATTTGGGCTATCTTTATGTACCTATTTCTATGTACAAAGCAAAGATCCTATGTCTCCTGGTCTTATTAGTGTAGATTTGTGAAGTAGTTGTCCAGTGTCACAGTCCTGAGAGGGGTTCAGCTGCAGGCCAAATTTAGCCCAAGTCTCTACCCCTCTGGGGCCACTTGTTAACATTTAGCAAGCAATCCACAGATGCTGTGCTTACAGTTACCTTAAAAGGCCACACCAGAAACCGAGGCCAGGTGCCACCAGTTTGAGTCTAGGCATTGCTCAGCAAGGAGCACCTGACTCACCAAGGATACAACTGGAATTGGCTTGGGTGAGGCTGTGAGTTGGGTGAGGCAGAATATCAGGGAATCCCCTGGGAGTAGCGACCTTTGTTACTCAGTTTGATGACATCGCCGCTATAGCTGTGCTGAGTCTACACACTGGGAATGGGGAGGGCTCAACAGAGGAACAATGGATACCTGCAGCACTTCTGTACAGAAGAAGTCTCACCTTGGCCCTCACTCCAACAACTCAGTATCCCCCTGTAAGTTCCTGCATAGCCTAACCAGCGCTGGTGCTCAGAGCGAGCATGTCTGTCACCGCGAAGGTCCATTTGCAGACACGACCACTTTAAGAGGCGTCTGCACCTGCCGCTGCCTCAACCTCCATCCCACTCAGTTGCTCAGGACTGGGCAGACTTGGGTCCTGGCCCCGTCCTACCTTCTGCCATTGCAGGGTGATTTCTTAGATTTCTCACTAGTTGTAGGGCTTATTCATCTAGATCCCAGGCGACTTTCCTTACTGTTTGTTCCTTGTTTCTGTCACAACTTTCAACTGGTCGTCAGAATGTTGAACAGAGCCTCTATCATCTACACCATTTTTTGCCACCTCTTAATGCTCTTTTTAAAGGTCTATACATATTGTTACATGAGCATTTTGTGTTTTCTTCTGACTGCAGCATAGTGTTCTATGGTGTGCACACACCTCATTTTTTCTCATCTCCCTTCATAATGGATACCTACATTGCTTATAACCCCCTCTTCCCATAAAGAATATTCTCATGTATGTCCTCTGACAGACCTGTGCATGAATTTTTCTCAGTGGGATTACTTGGTCATAGGCCATCTACACATACTCAATTTTATAAGGTGTTGCTGAATTGCTTTCAAAATGCACACCTTTGGTAAAGAGTGTGCACCAATCATGTGCCAGGCACTATTCTAGCCACACGGGCTTTAAACATGAGCAACGTCCGTACTTTCAGTGACCTCATAGTCGAATGTGGAAGACAGCAATGAACAAATAAATGCATACTGAAATGTCACATAGTGAAAAGTGCCATGAAGAAAACGAAGCAGCGGAGGGGATAGAGAGTGACAGGAAGCGCTACTTTAGGTAAGGTCATCAGAAAAGGCATCTGTGTTATTTGATGAGATGTCTAAATGAAGGGAGGAAGTTAGCAATGTATTGGGTCTGGGGAAGAACATTCCAGACAGAAACAGCAAGGCTCCAAGGCAGGATCGTGTTAGGTGTGTGTGAGCAAGAGGGCACTGTTTGGAGTTTTTAAGCAATGAATTTAAATTAGACAAGAACATTAGTAAAATGCTTAGCATAGTGCCAGGCACAGCATAAATGCTCAATTTTGACATACTATTACTGTTATTGGAGTGCCATGATTAGACTGGAGGTTTGGAAAAGTTTCTTTCATTGCAGTAGGATGAAAGATGGAGAGATTAGAAACCAGCAAGAGGGGTAGGTACCTGGATTGGAGTAGTAGCAGCAGGGTTTCAGTTTAGAGTTGTTGCAATAGTCATATATATATATATATATATATATATATATATATATATATATATATGTAATATTATATATTTATTTTCCCAAGTGTTTTCTGGGGAGTCCTTAGGGCCCAATTTTAGAGCTGGCAATTGAGCTGATGGTCATCATTCATCTATCTTTATTACCATTAGCCAATACACCCAGAGTTTAGCCCTTACAGAAGAAGGAGCTCCTTCAAGGATTTGAGGACATACTCAGAAAATAAGCTGAACCAGAGTACATCCTTTGCTTGTTGGGAGTTTAATTGAACAGCATCTTGGCAGTGTTTTAGCTAAATGCCCAAATGATCAAACTTGGGCCTGAACACAGCTGAACAGATCCACCTTCCCAAATTACTGCCAGAGGTTTGAGTAACTTCATTCTGGCTGGATTCAGCACCACACACACCAAGAAACAGATACCTGGGTCAGGAGGGATATTTCTCACTTACCTACTTCCTTCTGTTAAAAAAAAAAAAACTGTACAGTCACTTTTTCTATCTGCAGATTTGATGGGGGATAGAGAAAATATAACGAGATATTCAGCCTCATTAGAAATCAGAAATATGCAATTAAAAATGGAGATGAGAGACCATATTTTATCCACCAAGTTGGCAAACATTAAAAGGATTGATAATGTCTAGTACTGGAGAGAGTCAGGGAAAATGAGCACTATTGAAGACTCTCAGCGGGAATTTTAACTGGCAAAGACATTTTGGAGGGCAATTTGGCAGCTTCTAGCAACATTTAACATGGTCATAGTCTTTGGCCCAGCAAGCCCTCTTCTAAGCCAGTCTCTAGAAGTTATCCCAGGGGTCCTCAACCCCCAGGCTGTGGACCGGCACTGGTCCATGGCTTATTAGGAACTGGGCTTCACCGCAGGAGGTGAACATTGGGTGAGCCAGTGAAGTTCTATCTATATTTGCAGCTGCTCCCCAGCACTAGCATCACTGTCTCAGTTCTACATCAGATCATCAGGCATTAGATTCCCATAAGAGCACCAGTCCCTGGTGCCAAAACAATTGAGGACCGCTGCTCTGTCCCATAGGTATATTTACATATATATATATATATATATATATATATATATATATATATATGTGTGTGTGTGTGTGTGTGTGTGTATATATGTGTATACATATACACATATGTGTGTACATATATACACACACATATACATATATAGTGAAAAATGCAATTGATCTAAATGCTCATCCATAAGGAAGTGGTTAAATAAATTATGACATGCCTATACAATGGAGTCCTTGGTATGTAGTGACAAGGAAAGATGTTCAAGATATACTATAACGAAATAAAAGCTAGCTCTGGATAATATATAGTATAGAATCTCACTAATATATAAAAGAAGGAAATCTATATATGTTCATTTATGCATGTAAAGACTTTTCTAAAAGATCTGAAAGGACGCACTTCAACCGTTAGCTCCAACTACTCCCTGAGGAGGAGAGTAGGATGAGGGAAGGGTAGTTTTCTCTATATATTTCTAATTTAGCACTCATGTATTACATGTGTATTTAAAGGTAATTTTATAAGAAAAACAGAAAAGGAGGAATGGCATAACATTTGTATTTAATATGTTTCATCTTCCTTCTCCTCACCACGCATCACCACCCTGATCATCATTTTCAAATCCCTGAGACTTTTCTCTTCCTTGGCATATGATAAACCCTCAATCTTAAGCATGTTCTTATTGTGGCTGATAGCTTTGTCAGCTGTTAATTATTCATGCTAATGGGAGAGGCTGGAGGCACGGTTAATGCAAAATCAAGAAGAGTAAATCTTTCAGAGTCTCAGTCTACGCCCCTCCTGGATCCCCTGGGAACACCTTGCATACTGTAGGTGTTTACTCAGCAATAAATATTGATTGGTATGGATTAATATTTGCCTTGGCAATTTCAAGTCACCCACATTCTCAGACTTGCAGATACATACCCCTTGGCAGTGCCCTGCTAGTGGGAATCTGACTTCTATAGGGGCTTCCCATGAGGACTTACAAGCCCCAGGCATGATCTACCAATGGGCTATTCTGTACATAGATAAAGCAAAGATAACAGGGGTCCTTGTTGTTATATTTGTTTTTACATAAACTGGTATGTATATTGGCAGTTTGCCTCTTTAGTGGGTTTTAATTGAGCTTATACTCAGAAAGCACAAACAAATTAAAACAAAGATTTCACATCCATTAGAATGGCTAAAATTTAAAAAAAAAGACTGACAACACCAAATGTCGATGAGGGTGTCAAGCACTAAAAGAGGTTCCTGGGAGAAATTAACTGATCACTGTGTTGCTTAGCATAGTGCTGGCACAGAGTAGGTTTTCAGTATTATTTGTGAACACACTTGACATGTTTTTCTGCCTGCCGCATGTAGGCCCACTTCTCAGGGAATCTGGCCCTGCCTATAACCAGGAAGTCCCTAAATATGTTTGTGTATGTTGACTTTTTTTATTAAAGTATAATATACATATAGAAAAGTTAACAAACTCCCTCTCGTGCCCCCTTCCAGACATTATCCCTGGCAATAAGAGTAACTATATCTGTACTTCTTTTAACAACATGAATTAGTTTTTGCCATCTGTATTAGTTTCCCAAAGCTGCTATAGCAAAGTACCACAAACCAGGGTGGCTTGAAACGATAGAAATTTATTGTCTCACAGTTTTGGAGGTTAGAAGTCCAAAATCAAGGTTTGACAGAACCATGCTCCCTCTGAAGCCTATAGGAGAGGATCTTTCCTTGCCTCCTCCTAGATTTTGGTAGTGACCAGCAATTATTGGTGTTCCTTGGCTTACAGCTGCATCACTCCAATCTCTGCTTCTGTTGACACATAGCATTCTCCCCTCATGTGTCTGTGTCTCTGTGTCTCTTCTCTTACAAGGACACCACTTACACTGGATTAAGGGTTTACCCTGTTCCAGTATGATCTCATCTTAGCTGATTATATTTGCAACCATCCAATTTCAAAAAAAGGCCACATTCAGAGGTTTTAGGGGTTAGGACTTAAACATGTCTTTTTGGGGAACACAATTCAACTCATAACACCATCCAAATGGAAAATGAAATCATACAGTGTGAACTCTTTTGTGGCTAGCTTCTTTCACTCAATGCAATGTTTGTGAAATTCCCTTGTACTATAATATGTAGTTGTAGTTTGTTGAATCTCATTGCTCTAAAGTATTCCATTTTGTGACTATAGCATCATTTATCTATCCATTCTATTGTTGATGGACATTTGCTTAGTTTTCTGTTTGATGCTAGTATGGATACCTAAGTATCTATATTCTGGTTAACTTATGCATGCATTTCTGTTGGTATATATGTGAGAGTGGAATCACTGGGTTACAAGGTAGGCATATGGCCACCTCTCATAGATACTGGCAAATAGTATGCTAGAGGGATTTGACCAATTACTCTTCTACCTGCAGTGTTTGAGTGTTCTGGTTGCCCCACTCTAACACTTGGTATTGTCTTCCTATTTCATTTCAGTTGTTTCTGATGGGTGGGTGTTGGCATCATATCAACGTTTTAAATTAGCTTCCTTTTGTTTTTCATTTCAGGATCCCATCTCTCTTTGCTCATCTTGTATACTTCTTGATTTCTTCATCACCCATTACCATAACTAGCATCTCAAAATCCCTTCCTTATAGTCAGATGTCTTGATCTATAGGAAAACCAATCTCTTTCTCCATTTATCTTCCTCTTACCAGATACTTTTTCTTATGACAACAATGAACTGCCTCTGAACTCACTCATGTTGCAGAAGACTCCATGGCTGTTTGTTGATTTTTTAAACCTTAAGAGCACAACTGGAACAAACATGAAGTTGGAAAGTAAGATGCTTACCATAACAAATTTACAGGGCCTGTAGTACATGCATATCTCCTTGTAACGAAATAACCCCCCCAACTCTACCCTATGGGCATCTTTCTTATTGTATAATTGTTAAATGCATTTCATGGTAAAGTTATGTTTGAGTGTCAGATCTATAATGGAGATCAAGCAATTTCTGAACATAGTGGTTGGCCATTGCTTGTTTGAATTACCACCACCAGGCCTACCACTTAGAGGAAGAATTGAGTCTTTCAGACTGGCAACTGTGGCAAATCCCTTTCTTTTCTCCTGCCTGTACTCCCTGTACAAGATGTAGCTGGATGTAGCAAGTTTGATTTTGTAATTTTACAAGAAGGCAAAATGGTATCCTGGAAAAGATTTGGGCTGATGAATAAGGTCAATCACCTTAACTCCAATCCTTGTCCTGTTATTTGCTGGCTATGTGAGAGTGGGGCAGGGAGCTGGTCAGATGGGCCTTCTTGAGGAAGTAGATGACTCAGTGAAGTATAATATGTCAGAGCCTGAGATCAGAAGCCCACCCTGTGTGAACCCAAATAGGTTGTGGTTTTCGTGTATTTGGGGCTTGATCCCTTTTTGCCTCCTCAAATGTTCTGTAAAGTCTCTTGGAAGAGGTCTGTCTGTCTGAGGTACTGTCCAGATTTGGGTTAGAAATTTAAGAAGAGCCAGCCACCATTGTGGAGCCATCAGTGTAATATATGGCTGAAGAGTGCTGGCTTCTAGGTGCAGCTCTTTCTCTATCTTCAAGTATCTCCTCTCAGAGCTGAGAAAGAAGGAAGAATTATCCACTAGCTGAGTTTTGAAACTGTGTTGTTTTCAAAACTGGCCTCAAGTGAGTCAGATTCTTGATATTTGACATATATTGAATGTGTCAGTACATTTGGTATGGCAGTGTTTATAAATAAATATATCATAACCTGGCCCTATAAGGACTTTTTATCAAACATTTACCAAGAACATTATACTTGTAAAAGGAATCTCAAAGCCATTCACACCTATCATCACTACAGGGCTGACAAGGAATGTCAAGCATTAAGGTAAGTGGGATAAAGACTTTCCTCAACAGGCTCAACAAGCCAATGCCAGACCATGACTGTAACAGAGTTATACTCTTTCTGCCATTTACCTTAGCTTTAGCTTTCCCATCTGGAAACAGCTAGTCTGTGTGACTCATTTACGTGGAATTTTCCCCAAACATCATATTCTTGTATTTATCTTCCAAAGATGAGAGAATAATTGAGTTTGATGTGAAACAGCACAGTAGTAGCCCTTTCAGGGAGGACAGCATGGAAAGGACAATTTTCAGACTTTCTTTGAGGTGCAGAGTCAGGAGGGAACGGTGGAGTTGGTAAAGTGAAGAGGAGAGGAAGCACTTGGCCTTTCAGAGAGCAAACCTCACTTGGCTTCGGAGAATGCTTAGGCTTATCTGTGGCTTGTCTCAAGTCCATATAAATTTTGTAGCTGCACAGGGAGCCTCCCTTCAGGGGAGGGAATATCTGAAGGTTATTGCCATACTGTGGCCAAGGTGATAAGTAAAGAATTAACAAATGGGTTAACCTTCAGTCTATAGACAGTCCACCTAGATACTGGTCCACCATCTAATACCAGGAGGAAAGGACCAAAAGCAACTTTACACTTGATACTTCTTACATATGTCAAAATAGCAATCTTAAAGCTGCCTGAAGTCAGTGCCAATTTTTTTTTTCATTTATATTTTTCTATAATTTATTCAATGATTAGCAGGTAAACTAAATTGTAAAAAAATACATTTTCATTTTCCCACATGGGAATAAAAAGAGCCATTTTCATGTAACTAAATGTTATCAAGGAGCATTTCTTCTCTTTTTAAACCTGAATTGGCAAGAATTTGTTCATCACTGCTGTATTCATTCTAGTGGAGTACAGTAGCCTCTCTGGGCCTCCAGTATGATTATTGGAGCAATCCAAAACAACCATTTATATTTCCGGAGTTGGTCACTGGTCTGAGAGCTTTTGGTAGATGGCATTTCCCACCATTACCACCACCACCCCCCCCCGGCTTTATTGAAATATAATAGACAATTAGTTGCTCATATTTACATTGTACAATTTGATGAGTTTTCTTTTTCAATTATAATTGGCATATAATAATATATTAGTTTCAGTTGTACAGCATAGTGATTAGAGATCTATATAACTCATGAAGTGATCACCCCACTAAATCAGGTACCCCTCTTCCTCCTTATATATTTTTACAACATTGCAGACTATTTTCCTTACTCTATACTTTATATCTCCATGACTATTTTGTATCTATCCACTTCTACTTCTTAATACCTTTGCTCTTTTTCACCGTTCCCCCAACTCCTTCCCATCTAGTAGCCCTCAAAATATTCTCTGTATCTATGAGTTTGTTTCTATTTTCTTTATTGTTTGTTTTGTTCTTCAGATTACACATGTATGTGAAATCATGTACTATTTGTCTTTTTCTATCTGACTAACTTCATTCAGCACAATACCTTCTAGGTCCATCAAGGCAATATCTTTTTCCATTCCCTTCCTTTTAGTCCATGTGTGCTTTTTAATCTGAAGTGGGTCTCTTATAGGCAACATATGTAGGAGTCTTGTTTTCTTATCCATTCAGCTACCCTACCTTTTGATTGAAGCACTTAATTCTTTTCCATTTGAGGTACTTGTTGATAGGTATGTAGTTATTACCATTCTTTATTCATGTTTTTGATACATGTTTTTTCTTCTTAAAGAAGTCTCGCCAACATTTCCTGTATTACTGACCTGGTGTTGATAAGTTCCTTTATTTTTGTCTGGGAAGCTCTTTATCTGTCCTTTGACTCTAAATGATAGCTTCGCTGGATAAAGTATTCTTGGCTGTAGATCCTGGGTTTTCATCATGTTGAATATTTTGTGTCAAGCTCTTCTGTCTTGTATTATTTCTTTTGAGAAATCAACTTCCAGTCTTATGGGTGCTCCCTTGTAGATAAATAACAGCTTTTTTTTTTTTTTTTGCTACTTTGAAGATTCTTTTTGTATTTAACCTTTGGCATTTTAATTATAATGTGTCTTGGTGTGGGCCTTTTTGGATTCATCTTTTTTGGGACCTCTGAGCTTCCTTGGGTTGTATGTCTATTTCCTTCATCAGATTAGGGAAGTTTTCCATCACTATTTCTTCAAATATATATTCAACTTCTTATTCCTCTTCAGGCACCCCTATAACCTGGATGATTTTAAATTTAATTTTGTCCCATAGGCTCCTTAAATTATTATTATAGTTTTGGCTTCTTTTTTCTTGCCATTCTGATTGGGTGTCCTTGGCTTCCCCATCCTCTATATCAGTGGTTTGATCCTCTTCTTTATCCACTCTGTCGATTCCCTTTAATATACTCTTCATCTCAGATAATGTATTTTTCATTTCTGATGGGTTTCCTTTTAAATTTCCATTTCCATTTTTATGTTTATCTCTTTGTTAAGGTTCTCACTGAGTTCATCTACTCTTCCTCTAAATTCATTGAGCATCTTTATAACCAGTAACTTGAACTCTGCATCTATTAGACTCCTCAACTTCATTATTGCTGGATCTCTTGTTCTATTCTCTCATGTGGCTTCTGCTTCTTTTTCTTCCCATTTTAGCTGCCTTTCTGCATCTGTTTCTATGTACTAAGTAAAGTTCCTAAGACTCCCAGTCTTGTTAGTGTGGTTTTGTGTATGAGGTGTCCAGTAGCACAGTTCTGAGAGGGGTTCAGCTGCAGGCCAAGTTTAGCACCAGCCTGTGCCCCTCCAGGGCCACTTGTTAAGATTCAGCAAGAAATCTCCAGGTGCTGTTCTTATAGTTGCCTCAAGAGGCCACACCAGAAACTGAGGCCAGCTGCCACCAGTGTGGGTCTTGGAGTTGGCTCAGCAAGGAGCACTGGACTGGCTGAGGATACACCTGGATATGGCTTAGGTGGGGCCGCAAGTTGGAGGAGGCAGAGTTTCAGCAAATCCTTCAGGCAGAGTGACCTCTGTTATCCAGCTTGATGACATCTTGGCTATGGCAGTGCCGTGTCCACAGAATGGGAGTGGGGAGGGCTCAACAGAGGAACAATGGATATCACCAGCACCTCTGCCCAGGAAAAAGGCTGACTTCTGGCCCTCACTCCAACAACTCAGTGTCCTCTTGTAAGTCTCTGATGTTGTCCGAGCAGTCTACCCAACACTAGTGCCCAAAGCGAGCAAGTCCATCACTGCAAAAGTTCATTCTGTGACACGATCCCTTTCAGAAACCTCTGCAGCTGCTGGCTGCCACTTCCCTAGCCTCTGTCCCACTCAGATGCTCAGGACCAGACAGCCTCCTTCTTTACCCTCTCCACTGCAGATTGATTAATTATTTCTCTCTCTAGTTGTGGTGCTTCTGTTCATCTAGATCCCAGGTGAATGCTGTTTGCTCTGTGTTTCTGTTCTAACTTTGATGAGGTTGCAAGAGGGATGAACAAAGCCTTTATCATTTACACCATTTTTAGGTAGATGGGTTTTTTGTTCCCAATTCTTCACGCCTCCCTATAGCTACACCTTTTGCCATGTGAGTTTTCAGTGCCTCCCTTCTCCATTGATATTGGAATTGGCGATGTGATCGCTGTGGCCAATGAGATATTGGCAGATGTGATGCTAACAAACACTTAAAATGGGCTTATGCTAGTGGGCTTGCCCTCTCATGTGGCGACTGCTGCCCCTTTAACCTGGCCTCAGAATGAAATATATTGAGCAGACCTAAGTGTCCCTCTATATCTAAGATTTAAGTGCAGCTGAATCTGCAGCTTAAAGTAGACTTGCGCAGCAGAGCCTAGCCTGCCTCCACTAAAACACAGAAACATGGAAATTCATACACGCAAGATTAAATGGTTATTTTGTTTGCCATTTAGTTTCAGAATGTGTTGTACTAGCCGAATGCCCCAGAACTTTATAAGCATTTTTTTCATTTTACTCAATAATGCTATATATGGATACTATTATTATTCCCATTTTAAAGATGTAGAAACTGGTTCTTAGAAAGATTAACTAATTTTCCCAGGCTCATATTGCTGAGAAAGGTCAGAATGGAAGTTCAAACATAGGTGTGTGGGATTCTTAGACTTGTGCTATTAGCAACTATATTTTTCTTTGTAGAGAGTAAACCTACAGGATATGTATAGGGCAAGGGGAGACCAAATATCTTTTTTTATTTCCTGTACAACATAAACATCATCCAGCTGACTTCCTTTTTTTTCATCACTGGAAAATTTGAGACCTTGAGATTTTGAACTTCTCTTCCCTATTATCTTCAGCAGATAGATCTTTTTCTTTAGAAAGGTAGAGCTTAGAGTGCCCATTGACTTTTCAAAGTTTGGAGAAATTTCCTGGTGATATATTTGCTTATAGAACATTAGCCATTTACTTACTAAGAGATGCAGGGAGCGAGAAGTTTATGCCCTCTGTGGCAATTGAAGGTCTATAGGAAGTGATGACAAAGAAGCTCTGAAACCTTAATCAAAATCAGTGGAAAACCATGATTTGTTTTATAATATATCTGTTTCACTATAATTTTCTAGGAACATTGGCATATGTAAAACTACTTTGCTTTACTTTTACTGGCTCAGAATGTGGGTTTTAGAAACAGATGACTGGATTCAGTAACTAACTGACTTTGAGCAAGTTACTTAACCTTTTGTCTCTCAGTTCTCTCACCTATAAAATGTAGATAATAATACTACCTCTTCTAAGATGGTATATGGATAAAATAAGATAATGCATATAAAGTACTTATTTAACACAGTATCTGGTTTTAAGATGTTTTTGGCTATAAGTGACAGAGATCCTGAGACAAAATGGCTTAGACAATTTAAAAATATATTATGTCACACAAAGGAAGAGAACTCCATGTGTAATTATACCTGAGCCCTGAGCTCTGGTCCTGATTTATCAGCATTCTCTTGATTTGGCTTTCCTCGGCTGGCCCCCATGGAAGCAAGATAGTTGCAACAACAGCAGCAGGATCACTTGTCAGTGGCCATTGGAAGAGAAAGAGCAAACCATTCTCAAATATAGAAATAAACTACTTCCCCTAAATTTAATTGGGTCAACCTAGGTTACTGTCCTCCTCCTAAATCAATAATTTTCAGAGGAACAACCCATGAAAACTGGATTTAGCTTGGGTCTGTGAACCAACTAGGGAGAAAGAGAAATGGATTACAGTGACTGATTCACATGAGTCAGGATTCATCCTTGTTGCTGGAGGTAGGATCGCCTTCCCCTAAGTTATATGGTTTGGGTGGGGAAGGGATGCTTACTTAAATAAGATCAAGGTCTTTTTAAGAAAGAGGAAGGGGAATAGATTGGGTGCAGGCATTCAACAGTGGTGACCATAGCAGCAGAAGTAGCTGCTCAATAATTGCCAGCTTTGCTATTCTGTTTTTACAACCATAGGGTTATTTTTTTAACAGTCACTTGTGGTGTTTTATGATAAGGCGACTAATACTTGGCTTATAGCCATTTCTTAAAAGACAAAATTGGGAACTTTGGGATGACAAATGATTTGCATTGAAAGCTCATTTTGCTTCTTCTTTTTGAAAATTAATCTACCTGGAAAAAAATCTCCAAGGACCTATGAAGAATTGGAAAGTTTAAACTCTATTCTTCATGTCATTGTCACCTTGAAAATGCAAAGTTGGTAATACACAGCAACTTTTTCCTCCTTGGCCCAAGTAATATTTTCCTTCAAAAATATAATACTTCAACAGTTTTGTGCAAAACCTTGGCACTCTGTGGTGAACATCTATTGTTCCTGCCTACTCATCTATTTTTCTCTCTTCTCTACCTAACAGAACTTCTATTTCCTATGAGCATCCTTTCTGTACTGTATTATTTAGATGAAGCAGACCTCATCTACTCTCTCTCTCTCTCTCTCTCACACACACACACACACACACACACACACTCAGTTGACCAATTAAAAAACATCATCCCTTCCTTAGAAGATGAGTTTCAGAATGGATATATGATTCAAGCCCAGCCAATCATCTACTCTTTCTCCAAAAAATTTAAACCTTGAATTGAATAAACAAGTATCACAGAAGCCACAGTTAAATCTTTATATGACCTGTGCCTGGAAAATACACTTTATGCATTCCTTTTATGTATGTCCACAGCTGACATGGTTTTCATTGGCCACGAGTTCTGATTGTCTTGATTATTTAGCTCTGTGAGCTTCTCAGAATTTCTCTAATAAAAATTGATATGGATTGAATCATGTCTTCTCAAAATTCATATTTTCAAGTTCTAATCCCCAATATGATTGTATTTGGAGATAGGGCTTTTAGGAGGTAATCAAGGTGAAATGATTTCATGTGGGTAGGGCCTTGTAAGTAGAAGAGAAGGAGAGATCTCTCTCTTGCTCCACACAATACCCTGAGGCAAGACCATTTGAGCACACTGTGAGAAGGTGGTCCTTTGCAAGACAGGAAAGAGTTCTCACCAGAAACAACCACACTTCTAGCCTCCAGAACTGTGAGAAAGAAATTTCTGTTGTTTAAGTCACCCAGTCTATGATATTTTATTATGGAAGCCTGAGCAAACTAAGACAAATACGATTTTTCTTCCTAAGTGTCAATGTCTATTACTTGTCAACCAAATAGTCCTCATTTTGAAGTGGCAAAGCAGCGGGTTAAATTGTCTCCGCACCCTACCCTGGCAATCTTCAGATATAGGTGATATTCTAATCTACACAAGCTACAGGGGTTAGTAAAAAATAATCAGGATATTGTCGTGTGGGGGCTACCACTTGTAACTTTCCCCAAGATTCCGAAAGAAAGCTTATCATATCTGGAAGCCAAAAAAGAGTAGCATGTATCTGCTAAGATATACTCTACCTAATGTGGCCAGCAACACCAAATGACTGAGGAACATGATCCAGAGCCTTAGTAGAACTGAAAAAAACCCTATTTTATGCCCCAAGCTAAAGTTAGAGCTTACTAAAGCAAGGAGGAGGGAAGCACAGTGGGGGATAAAATTGATTCCAGAAAGAGATCTGTAGAAAATTGGAAATCCTTGGCTCCTTACAAATATCTCCAGATGAGTACTCTTTGCCTGACAAAGGTAATAATTATCCTGATTGTAATGAGTCATTCGTTCAAATTGAATGGGAGCTTTGAACTTGGAAGCAAGGGGCAGATTAACTGGGCTTCACAATAAGCCTGTGTTTTTATTACCCAAATGTGGAGGCCCAAATGGAAGCTGTTAAACTAAGAATGAGGGGTTACCTGCTGCACACTGAGACCAATAATGAAAAATAAAAGACATCACAAGACTAGGGTACCTGTTCAAGCACTGTAACTCAACAAGAACTTCAGCTTTGATTAGAGCTATTCCTAAATTGTGTGGTAGTGCCCACTCAAGTATTATTTTGGAGGAGGATGGGGGGCTATCTATATAAACAATTTAATTTTTTAATGTGCTATAAAATTCATGGTATAGTGTGATTAATCAATGAATATTTAGAATCATGAATATAGAGAAGGTTCTTACATATTTATTTACTGTCCAATCAGTGTAAAGATTTTTCATAGTGTCCTGACACTATGTCTTCCTGTTTCAGGTCCAGGAACTGTTCTTTCTGTTCTTTATTGCCAAATGTATCATTCCTGGATAATTTCTTATCTCTTACTACGAGAAAAAGGTAATAATGCCATGGTTCTTTGGAACCTATCTGTATTAAAATTATATAGATCTTCTTGCCTCTTTAGTTCCCTATACCACTTATTTCATTTGTTTTAAAGCTGGTTACATTACCCAGGATGCTGCATCATCCATAGTGCCACCTATGAACATTGGCTTCAAATGACTCTCTCAAAGGTTATTACTGTGTTTCATTAATAATTATCACAAATGCAAGTCTTAATGCAAGAAAATGCAAATGTTAATTCATTGTCTGGTTATGTCAAATGTACTGTTTGGAATTTTATAATGTAAACATAGAACAATACATTTTCCACCTATATATTCCCTTGATCTAAGGCTGTCAACATTGCATTTCTAGAGTGTAATCTCTTTTGACGTTGGCCTCACCCCTGCTTCTATACATCACTACCAGTGGGGAGGATAAGTGAGGAGGCTGTGGGTAGATAGAAAAGAGCAGTCTCACTTGTGCTTGGAATGCCCATTCTTTGTCCTGTATGGCTCGAGACTATCCCAGGAGAGCACACTGTTGCATTGATTGGAGGCAAGAGAGAAATCTGAGAAAGAGGTGGGTGTCCACTCTGGATACCAGATGTAGGAGGTACACAGAACAAGGATGCTGTAGACTGGAGATGACAAGCTGGCACTCATAGCTCAAGCCCAAAGGTCAGGAGTGAATTGTTGGTAGCCCAGAGTCCTGAACTCACCTGAGTCCTTTGAAAATGAGAGACACTCAAAATTGATGTGTCAGCACCATGCTGGCAGCCTAGTCTCTGAGATCTTGCAAAAGAAATACTGTGATGGCCTGCAGAAAAGATCTGCTCACCAGACTGCCCTTCTGGAACCAGGCATGGTACAATGTTGCAGGCCAGAGACCCAGAGTTCCTCAGAGCATCTCACCAACCTCTATCAGAGGGTTGGGAGGAATGTAGATGGTTGGAGAATGCCCCAAAAGGCACGAACAGAGACCAAGGCCCATGTAAGTTTTGCTCTGGGCTCAGGGACTTTCATCCAGGCAGATGGTGTTGCCAGCCCTCAGAGTAGGCCCCAATCACTGGAATATAGAAAATGTTGAAGTAGGTGTTTCCAGTGACCAGGACCCATGCAGGACCAGGCTGGTGAGCTGGGAGGCAGTACCAAGATAGTATTCTCTGACTGGGCCATGTTCTCACTCCACAGAGCATGGAATCTTGCTGCCTACCTCCAAAAGGATATCTAACATGGACTATTGTCTTTGGATGTCGTTTCTTCCTCTCCTCTTCTCAAAGGGAAGGAGCTTTTATTGTGGTTTTCTTGTTTTCCTTCATGACTGCATATAGGGTATATTGTAAGTGGTTACATTTATCATTTAGATGTGGAGTCCTTACCCTGAGGTCTGTAATGAAGTTAAAAGGTTTGTGAACTTGAATGGAAAAAATCATGTTTATTTTCACTACTATCTAAAATTTAGCTTTTTCTTCTAACATCATTGCAGGCAAAAGGTCATAATGATATTAGCAGTATTTGCCACCAATGAATCACAGATATTTTGGTATCATAAAAGAGTTGTGGTATACATCTCAATATGTCATTCATGAACCTCACTTTTGAAATTGTGGTAGTTATTGGACCTACCACTACATATTTCTATTTAATACATTAATAAAGAAATACATTTATTTCTATACCATAAATTTATTTTATAATGTTTTGCTAAATATATCTTAAACATAATTTTATTTTCTTCAGTTAAATACATGATTCTGAAAAGGAGTTAACAGGGTTCACCAGAGTGCCAGAGGAGTCTATCATACAAGAAAGTGTAAGAAACATTGATTCAGATGGAAGTGACTAGCTTATGAAGAGTTATATTAAGACCCATCTCAGTGAACAGAAGGAGTTGAACTGAGTATCCAGAAAAATATTTGGTTTCTCTCTCTTGGTGATGGGGATAAATAGATGTTTATTGTTTGTGGGTCTAATACATTAAATGGCATAGGACATTTTTGAAATAATGTGTATGGATTCTGGGCTGCCAAGGGTTGGGGTGTAGTGGGTATATGTTAGTCCTACTTCCCAAAAATATTTTCCTCTTTCTACTGGAATAGAATCCTCTTTTCCTTTGGGGAACTGAGGTGTATTTGTGTCTAAAATCACCCCATCCCTCCCCTCCAACCCCTGTCCCAGGGGTGGACATGTGAGCTGGGCTTGCCTAGTCAGAGCATTTCATCCTCCTGGCCAAAGTGATTGATTCAGAGCAGGACATGTGCCACAAAACAGACCCATCAGAATCTTCCCTGAGATACTTCTGCTGAAAAAATCTGGGGCCATTTTTTTGAGATTAAGAGTTGAAAGAATGGAGAAGTGGATATGCTTGAAGCAAACTTTCCCAGTGCAGGGACAAAGCTGTTTTCAGTGGGAGAGAATGAGGCCAAGGAATAAGGAATAAGAAACAAGTAGAAGAAAAGAAAAGAGTGAGAGAGAGAGAGAGAGAGAGAGAGAGAGAGAGAGAGAGAGAGGAGCTGCAATAAGTTCAGTTATTTGAACTAATACATATCATTGTTTTTTTTCTGACTTAAATTGGTCTCTGTCACTTGCGACCAGAAGATTCCTGACTCATGCAGAGAGAGAGAGAGAGAGAGAGAGAGAGAGAGAGAGAGAGAGAGAGAAGGAAGGAAGGAAGGAAGGAAGGAAGGAAGGAAGGAAGGAAGGAAGGAAGGTGTGTGTGTGCTTTTTCTCAGCAAGCATTGAGAATAATTAAGAATTTGACTTCTATGTAATTAGTAGTAAGATGTCTTATTGTTTCTGTTTTTTTATATATGAAGAAATAAAGCCACAGAAATTATATAATCCACCCATTGTCACACAAAATAAAAAGTGACAAAGCTAGGATTTGATCTATTTTATTCTTAAGCCCATATTCTATTTGAACTAAACTGGGATAACGAGACAAAAAAAACATTATTTAATCCTTGGGCTCCCCAAACTTATGTGGTGTTTGGCCTGGTGGATGGGAGATGGATGGATAGAGAACAGCAAGAAATCCTCTTGCTCAGGGATTCCTTTACCATCTAAACTCTCTTCTTCCCTTCTGACTTTCTCTACCAGCTTAATGCTGGAAGGCCTAATCTTACAATATCATGATGTTGTATGTCTAAGGGCTTTGAAAGTCTAGGCTCTGTGACCTTTATGGCCATCCTTTTAAAAATTAAAGCTTTTTTTCTCTAGTTATTTGCTCTGTCATTTCTGCTTTAAGTCAATAAATGATATTGGATAAAATGGAGGATTCCCTTGGAAACCTGGAGACTTCTTTATTTTTTTCATTCTTTGTTCATTCCTTCCTTCCTGCCTTCCCTCCCTCTTTTCCTCACTATCCCTTCCTTCTCCCTCCCTCCTCCCTCCCTCCCTCCCTTCCTTCCTTCCTTCCTTCCTTCCTTCCTTCCTTCCTTCCTTCCTTCCTTCCTTCCTTCCTTCTTTCCTTCCTTCCACCCTTCATACTTCTATTTCAAGCTGTGAACTTATTTTTTCATTATGTTTTATCAGACATTCTATGTGTCTGTAGTGGGAGTGTGGTAAGCATAGTCTTTGTTAGTTCAGTTGATCAAGTTATTAAAACACCACATATCTTTCCCACCCTAACCATCCGCCAGGTTCTTGATGATTCACTCAGACGGTCTTCGTTCTGACTTTCAGAAAACCTAAATTGTAGGGGTTACAGATATGATATTGTGGTGACTCTGGAAAAGAAAGATTGCTCTGACGTGGAACTGCCTGGGATAGATTCTGGTCTGGAGATGGCGAGTGTGGTCCTGTCCCTTATCCGATAGGCATTGTATATATCAAATCAATCCTGGCTGTTATAAGGATCCCTAATTAATGCATGTGCTGATTTGTTCTTCCCTGCTGAGGACCTCAGATTAATGATTACTGGGTACCACATATGTTATCTTTTATGTATCTTCAATAAAAATAACAATGGTTACAATTTACACTAGCCTTACTGTGTTCAGGAGCCCTGTGCTAAGCCCTTTAAATTCATTATTTTATCTACCCCTCCCACCACCCAATGAGGCAACTCTTGAGCATTATTTCTCTCATGCATAAAAAAAGGAATTGAGGCTCAAAGAATTTCAGTAAATTTCTCAAGGTCACACTGCTAGAAAGAAGTAAGGCAGGTTTCACACCAAGGCTTGTTTGATTTCATAGCACTTAACCACTTGCTATCGTGCTGTTATGTTTTAATGTTAAGGGGAAGTGAGAAATTTAATAATAGAACTTGGGTAAGGTGGCAATAAAAAAAAGGTAGCGCTGTTGAATCACTCTTAAAACTACCCTTCTTTCAATCCCCCTGCCTTTATATTCCAGAGGTGCTTGGAATACTGATGGGGCTGAATGAGCAAGAGGGTTATGACTGAGAAAGCAGCAGACTCTTGATTCCAAGGCTGGACTAGCAAAGTAGGAGGTGCTATTCTTATCTCAATATCCACCAAGTAACTATTGGAGAGCTTTAGCATAGTAGTATGGAGGGGGAGTTGGGGGAAGGGATGGAGTGAGATTGGCTGGGAATTCCTGCTAGTCTAGAGGGCTAGACACCAACTAGTGCTGTGACCATGAGGAAGTTCCTTAAACTCTCTGGGCTTGATTCTGTTTTATACTACAGAGAGGTTAGGCTATGTGTGCTGCTGGCTCAGGCAGTCTATGATGCTCTGATTTTAAGATGGGCAAACAGAAGGCTGTCCTCGATGACACAGGCTTAGTAAGTTTCTGAGCCTGCCAATCCCTCATTGGTTCTTACCCTTCTAAGTTTGTGTCAATTCCCCTCTGGCTTTCTGATGCTGCCTTGTGTCTCCATAACTGCTAATGATCAGCTGTCAGCTGTGTCTAGTACTTAGCTCCAGCATGGTGGCGAGAAGCTCTGGCTCAAGAGTCACATTGCCTGGGCTCAAGTTTTTACTCCCTTGTTTACTCTCTGTGCCTTAGTTTCTCCATCTGTAAAATGGGAGTAATAATGGTGTTCTTGGGTTGTCTGAGGACTAAAGGATACATTCACATAAAATGCTAAAGGGCTGCTTCTCTTGGTGCCAGGCACACAGACCTACTTCTTAAATGTTACCAGTTGCTAGCTATTACTAAACTGAAATCAGCAAACATTTGCCTAGTGCCTCCTAAGAGCAAGCCTTACAGGTAAGTGCTGTGAGTTATACAGCCATGGTCGCTGATGACAAATTTGCCAATTGTGCTCACCAGAAATGGATGTTGAGATGGAGTATGGGGCATGACTTGTCTGTTGGGTTTCAATACCTATGAAAAGGGGGAGTTTAAAGCAAGATTGTATGGAGGACAAAGTGGAACTGTGATATAGGCTTGACAAAACCTCAGTCAGCCCATCAGGGAGCTCTGGAATGAGAATTGTCCCTAAGAGTATCCCATGTCAGACCAAAATGGCCAGGCCTTTATATCCCTGCCTTGCCTACTGATCACATGTGGGCCACCCTAGAAAGAGTATGACCATGAGTGAGGCAGCTCTCAGCATCTCCAGCAGACCTTGAAAGGCTGACACTTGTAGGCTGTCTGTGTGACTGGATAGCAAGTCCTCCCTCAAAGAAGGATCTGGGCAGTGCAATTGAGTGTCCACCACACTCGATGAGTTTATAAATTACTGATGACATAGGTAGATAACTAACACAGATAACAGATTGTCAAGGGAGAAGTTTCTAGAACTTGGCTGAACCAAAGACAGCTTTGCTACAGGGAGAACTCAGGTTCTTGCAGAGAATCAATGGGAAAATAGGAGATTTGTGCTTCGTGCCAGGTTGGAGGGGACACAGTGAAGGCCTTCATAAGGAAATTAAGCCCAAGGTCAGAAACCTAGTGGCCCAGGAGCTTGAGAAAGGAAAAACCAGGGCAATAGGCCTCATAGCCAGACCAACATGAGGGCTATGGATGGGTGTCAGCTGCTTGGCACACTGGTGAGCCTGAAAGCCCCAAGACTGCACATAGGCTTAATTAAGTAAAGACTAAATTAAATAGGTTTTATGAGAGAGCATCTAAAAACATTCTATGGCCCCCATAAGACACCTATAAGTAAAAGTGAAGCCAAATTCTAAAATCAGAGAGCAAGATCATGCAAATGTCTTTAGACGCTCTCTGGCTCCCTATTCAATGCCTCATAATCCACCTACCGCACTCCACTGTCTATTGTCAGTGCATCTCGTATTAACCACTGTGGTGATCTCAATATTTTATGTATGTATGTATGTATGTATGTATGTATGTATGTATGTATGCATGCACGCATGTATGTATTATGGTGATATTGGTTAATGAAATCCAATACGTTTCAAGTGTACAATTCAACAGTAAGGCATACATATATTGCATTGTGTGTTCACCACCCATAATTGGATTTCTTTCTGTCACCACATATTTGACCCTCTTTATCCCATCTACCTCTCTCCTCCCCTCTCACCCTTTGGTAACCACTAGCTTATTGTCCATATCCATGAGCCTCTGTTTGTTTGTCCTGTTTGTTTGTTGCTTTTAGGCTTATATCCCACATATAAGTGATACAATGTGGTTTTCAACTTTTTCCGTCTGGCTTATTTCGCTTAGCATGATTATCTTGAGGTCCGTCCATGTTGTCGCAAATAGCAGTATTGCAATTCTTCTTATAGCTGAGTAATATTCCATTGTATATATGTACCACAGCTTCTTTAACCAATCATCTGTTGTAGGACATTTAGGTTGCTTCCATGTTCTGGCCACAGTGAATAATGCTGCTATGAACATCAGCGTGCAAATATCTTTTCAGATATGGGTTTTACTCTTTGGGGTAAATACCCAGTAGAGAGATTGCTGGATCATATGGTAGATCAATTCTTAGTTTTTTTGAGGAACCTCCATACTGTTTTCTATAGTGGCTGTACAAATTTGCAGTCCCATCAACAGTGTATGAGAGTTCCTTTTTCTCTATATCCTCTCCAACACTTGTTATTACTTTTCCCATTGATAATAGTGATTCTAACAGGTGTGATCTCAACATATTAAAATGGTCCATTTTCTATAAATGTGCCAAGTGAGAGGTGGGGGTGGCTTCCCATCTTGGCCCTCTCATAAATTTGCAGATGCAGACTAGAGGCATGTTGATGAGGATGTTGAATGCCCAGACAAGGAGGATGCACCTGCTTTGGCAAAAGAAACAGGAAGTCACTAAAGAGTTGGGTGATTTGGGAAGGGATAGAGAGATTAGACCTGGGCTTTTAGCAAGACCCATTTGCTAGGAGTGTACTAGATTTTCCTGAACAGTGGAAGGCAAGAGATAGACACCTAATGTCCTCAGGCTTATTGTCTTAGTCATGGAGGTAAAGGAAAGGGGCCTGAGCTGCAGAGTGGCAGTTGGGAGAAGGGTTGGGTAGGAGAGACAATGCCAAGCCCCTACATTTCTGAACTTGATAAGAAAGAGAATGATGGGTCCCTCTAACAGCAGTGGGAGTTCTGTTGGGAAGAAGGTAGCTGGAGAGAGAGAAAGAGTGAACACTTCTTTTAGTTATGAGACATTAATGGGAGGAAAACTTTGGATTTTTTATGCATTACCTAGATTGGGTTGCCCAGAAGCAGACCCTGAGATGAGAATTTCTGTGTGAGTGGTTTAGTAAGGAAGTACTTCCAGGGGAGAACTGCAAGGGAAAATGGAAAGCAGGAGAAAGAAAAGGGAAGAAGACAAGCGGAGTACTCAGACAAATCCCAGCCTGGCCTGATCCACATGACAGCTCTGGAGGTTAGCTGTGCCTCCTACTGGCCCACCCAAGCTAAGGGAGCTGGATTTTCACACTCCTATTCCCATCAGTCAATGACTTAGAGCCACCAATGGGATAGGCCAACTCACAGGCACAGGTCAACTCCCAGGTACTTCCAGCTACCTACACAGGTACAGAGAGTGGCTCCCTTCTCTTAGTTTGAGGGCTGTCCTCCCAAAGCAAAGGTGCTTGATGTTAGAAGTAAAAGGTCATTGAGAAAGCAGGGTGCATGCACAAAGGGTCAAAAGGGATCCATGGGGAACTGGGTGGAGCATGAACACTGTCACTGTCACAAGGAGCATTGTCTTGAGAAAGAACAGTAGCTTTCCTGCTAGTGTTTTGGCTGGTCTGATTCTCATCCTCCTCCAGCCATCTGGGGCTTCAGAAAATAGAGTTTGGAATCCTGGACCAGTGTCTGTGGCACATTTCACCTCAGATTTACTCTTTTACATAGAAAATGGGAAGCCAGAAAGAACTTTTCTTGATGCCAAGCACCAATGAGCTACGATGTGCCCTGGCTGTTGGCACACCCCTGATGCTCTGGCTTGGGGGCAGGCATCCATCCAGGCCTGCAGAGGGCTCTGAGTTCCAGTTCATTATCAATCGCAGTGCTGTGACTTCTGAGCTGGCCATGAGTGCCTTAACCTTTTGGCAGCCTTCTCTAAGACATCCATTTGTCAGAAGTTGAGAGACTGGCCCTGGATTTCTGGCTGATGCTCCCCGCCCATTAGAGCTTGCTAGAAGCATCAGGAAGGAAAGATGGGGGCATCAAAATCACATGTGAATTGCTTTAGCCTGGGCTATGCTGAGCTTGAAAACCAAAGTGAATTAAACTGGGACCCTGTGGAGAAAGAGAGGGAAAAAATGCTTCCTTCTTTCTTCCAAGCAAACAATGAAAGCAATGAGAATACAGAGCAAAACTAAAGAGGCTTCTTCTCAGATCCTCTCGCTTATTCAGGCCTGTGCTGTGAATATTGGGCAAAGTACAGAGCCAGGGCCTCTGGAAGGTTAACTCTTGAAACAAAGGAAATGGTCAGGATCAGCTCTAGCCTCTGGCTGCCCTCTGTTTGGACAGGTCCATGTCTAAGCCATACCAGTTGTGAAATAAAATGTGTCCCACTCTTACCCCAATTCCACATTACCCTCTCCTATTCTCTCAGCATGCACTTGCACACATCACTGCTAGGGAGGGAGGAAAGCAGGCCTAGCTTTGCCCTCAGCTTCCTAGCAGCAAACAAGAAAGCTGTGTGTCTTTTCCTAAAAACTTCACCACCATCACTCTGTCCCTCTTCCTGTCAGAGAGCAATGCACCATGTGCTCCTCAGCTGCCCATCTATACAGCTGCCTCCCTCCCAGTGGGGCTGGCCCCAAGCCAAGTCATGAAGGTGCCACCTTCTCCTCACGTTGACCATGCTGGCATCTCTCAACCCCCCTTATTTCCACTCTCCTCTTTTTCTCAGGTTTGGCATCCTTCCAATCCCATAGGAATTCAGCTGATAAATGAATTCATACTCAAAGGTTATTGACTTAATTTGTCACCCCCATCCAGGAGCTATTTGCACTGAAAACAGATACACCAGGGAGAGGGCATTGTTTAACTGCAAAGTATGCCTTTTCAATGGGAAGGGAGGGGACTACTCAGGCAGTGTGGCCTTTGGGCAGCCCCCTTCAGATAACCACTGAGATGACACTTTAGCAAATTCTAGCTGCAGGAGTTTCCCAATTTTAGTGTACACTGGAATGAGTGCTTGTGAAAAAGTGCAGATTCCTAGACCCTAGATAATAGGTTTAGTAGGTCTGGGTGGAGCCCAGTAATCTGCATTTTAATCCGCTCATCACTACCTGGTGAAAGTGGTCCATGGACCATATTTTGAAAGATGTTTAGGCATTAGTTTGCTTGGGCTGCCATATCAAAGAACCACAGACTTAAGCATGACTTAAACAACAGAAATCTGAAGGCTGGGAATGCACAATCAAGGTGTAGACATATTTTGTGTCTCCTGAGGCCTCTCCTTGCTTTGCAGACAGCTGCTTTTCTCTGTTTCTTCACATGTGTTTGTGCACAACCCTGGTGTCTTTCTGTCCAAATTTTCCCTTCTTATTAGGACAACAGTCATATTGGATTATGGCCCACCCTAATGGCCTCATTTTAACTTAATCACCTCTTTAAAGACTATATCCAAAACGCAGTCATATTCTGAAGTCCTGGGGGTTAGGGCTTCAACACATGACTTTGAGGAGGAAGGGACAAAATTTAGCCCATAATAGGCAAGTAGAAACACCAACAAAAAATTAAGGCATTTGTGAAGGGGCAGCAGAGAGCACCAAATACTCCCCTTTTTCAGTAACTGCAGGAGAATATATACCCAGATCAAAAGAGATTATGCAGAAAACACTGTGAATTTTCCAGTGAAGGGGAGGATGCTGGACCTTGTACAGCGGCCCCTATTGGCACGGCTGGCCACTTTTTAGGCAATCACCTTGGCTCACCCCCTAAATTGTCTTTCCTATTGTTATTCCTCCTAGGTTTAGAAATAGACTTTCTTCTTTAGCTTCATGGGAGAGAACAGTCTTTAGTGCTGGTTCCTGCGTGGCCGCCTGAGGCAGCCCTTGCCTCCGCCTTCCAGGATGTTTCTTTCCCCAGAAAGAAGCGAAGACCCTTCACCCTCCCCATTCATCATCACCACGGGCAATCTAATTACAGCCCTGTCTTAAAAGAAGAACTCATTTACAATTGAGACTTCTTCTTTATGAAAATGTAACATCTTGAACTATGTTTTTACAGCCCCTTTTTCAAAAATAAAAAAGGAAATTAATTAATTTCCTTGTACATGGGAAAGACTCGTGAGGTCTTGCTGGTTGTGCATAGAAAGGATTCTCTCTCTCTCTCTCTCTCTCTCTCTCTCTCTCTCTCTTCCTCTCTCTCAGCCTCCTGCTGTGTGACAGTGAAATGCTAAAATGATTTTGGCAGGAGAATATTCTCAAAGGCTGTTTTTATTTCAGCGGCAGAAGAGTATCTCAGAGCGCAGGCTGCACCTCTGCCCTGTGGGGCTGTTTCTAATTGCACGAGGTGAGCTGCAGAAATCATTTCCCCAGTCGGGTGGGGAGAAAGCAGCAAGAAACCTAAGAAAGATAATCGTGTCTGCCACACTCAGCACTCACCACTTAAAGGAATTAACTTGTTGGAATAAAATATTTCTATGGGTGCAGAAAACTGTGCATTAGAATAATGAGGCTGACCCCTTCCTTACACATTGCAATCACTGGGGTTTGTTTCTTCTTTCTCTAATCACAACATGCTATCTTCCTCCTTGCTCACACCTCTGTAGGCAAGACTGGCTGTGAATACTTTAGATTATCACCTTCTCATTTTCAGTGTGAAATAATTGCCCAAGGATGGAAACTGACAAACAAGAATGTGGATTTCAGAAAGCAGCCCACTTGTTATCTAGGATAGCCTAAGTAAAATGGAGACAGGTGCATTATGTGTCACCAACTTCTCCCATCCGCATACTCATCCCTTCAGAAATTTTAACAACAGTGCGGATGCTGATATGTTTAATGAAAAACTCATACGATAGAGCAGCATAAGGGTATGAGGCTCTGTTGGTAAGCCTTGTGGGTTCTGCACTTGGCATCACCACTTAATGGCTGTATGGCCTTGGTCAAATTATCTAATGTCTCTGTGCCTCAGTATTTTCATCTATAAAAGTTAGGTAATAATAATAATGCTTTATGGGATGATGAGAGTTGAATGAGTAAAGTGCTTAGAACAATGATTGACATATAGTAAACAGCTAATAGATATCAATTATTCTAATTTATGCTTTTGGGAAAAAAAGAGAGGATGCCTTTTTTCTCTTTTTCGGAAATATTTATTAAGCATTGTGTTCAGGGATAAAGAAAAGTAATCAAGGCACCTTCCCTCAAGAACCTCATAGTTAAGTGTATGTGCCAAATATACAAACAACATACTATAAGACAAATTTGAATCAATGCTGAGTAAGGATAATAGTAATATTGTTTGGGGCCATAAGAGGAGAAACACGTAATTGGAGAAGAAGATGGAAGATGGCATCGTGAAGAAGGAGACATGTGAGCTGGACCTTGCTAGGATAACAGGTCTCTGTAAACAGAGAATAAAATAAAGATGTTCTGGACTGTGGGAGAACCAGGGATACAGGCAAGGGTAGAAGAGTACATGACGCTTTTAGAGAAAGGCAAGGATGCTTGTGACATTGCATTTTGATTTTTATTTCCAGGTGAAAGAATTGGAAATGATATTGGAGTGTTAAGTGGTCCCCATATTCTTTGTCTCTGATAGAATTTGAGAAAAAATTTTAATGATGACCAAACTCCAATAGTTACCAACTCCAATTTAGCAAAAAGACCCCCCAATTCTGTCCATACAGGTCATTTTATTACACACAGAGAACTCTTTGCAGTCACCACAATAGTGCAGCTACCTCTGGGGTACCATGCAGCCGCTATTTAACTGTCACATAACATGACATTCGAGTGTCCTATTAGAGCTAAAATTTAATTGTGAAGACGGGTACCATATTTAACTGCAATCCTGGGGGGAATTTAGGTTGACAGGCTGTAATTACCGAAACTGGAACCTAGCCAGGACACACCTACTCTTTGCCAAAAGAGCTGTGGGGGTTTCAACCAGCTCAGGTCTTTCTTCCGTCCAGTGGGGAATCGGAGCTTGCAGCCCCACAGCGCCCCCTAACAGAGCTCGTGGAAAGCGCAGGCACTCTGGGTAGCAGACCTTTTCTGATCCTCCACTCTTGACAAGTCCCTCTAGGCCTCCACCTGGCTCTAATTCATCACCTATTATCAGAAACTTTTCATTTAAGGTGGCGTGGCTGTGTGTACTTCAGTCAGCTTTTTGCTAGGTCTTTTCTGTGTCTGTCTGTCTGTCTGCCTGCCTGCCTGCCTGCTTCCTGCCTGCCTGCCTGCCTGTCTCTCTGTCTGGGCTTCTCTATGTGTCTCTCTCTCGGTCCTGGTGTTTCTCTCTTATTATGACGGATGTGCTTGCCCTGATAAAATAATTACCCACCAGAGCACAGTGATTCTGATCACCAGCTGCTGTTTCTACATAGAGATCAATTAGAGGCATCTTTTCACTGGGGAAGTGGGCTAGTCCAGCTAGTTTACTAAAAACCCCAATAGAATTCTTACTAAGAAGTGCACTACTCTGGTCCTCCAATGCAGCTGCTTGGAGAAAAAAAAATAAAAATTTGGACAAAAAGAGGTGGAAATGGGGCTTGCTGATGTCACTGAAGGGTTAAAAAGGGAGACGGTCTGGGCTGCAAGCAGCAGCATGAATAAATGTGGTCTTAATTTAAGGTTATGGATTTTTTTAAAAAGCCTTGCTTTCTGTCTTCAGAAAAGTCTTTGCATTCATATCAGTTAAAAAACAGTTTAGACAGAAAATAAATGTTGGAGCAAACTCAAATTATTATGTGCATTTTAAATAAACCTGTTTTCTGCCACAGACGTAGTATATGAATAATGTTAAAAATGATCATGATAATTTGTCAACTGATGATCTTTTCCCTCAGACCTTCCAGGCTGTTGGTTCCTGGCCCTGCTATTTAGTGTAGCCGACCTTTCCTTCATGAGGGGAGTTGATGCTAACAGCCCTTACTCCTTCTGCAGAGTGGTAAGGTGGAAATACCCACATTTCTAGTCCCAGCTCTGCTCTAATTAGCTGTGTAAATTTGGGCAAGTTACTTAACATTTCTGGCCAGCTCTCAAAGGATGGAATGGTCTTTAAGGGGGATCACCAGAGCCATAATGTGTAAAATGACAAGCAATATAGTAACGTCACCTGGGAAGATTTTTTTCCCCTTTTTCAAGGTAAAAGTTCTGAAAAAAGAAACAGACTCAAATAGCAACTTCAATAAAGCAATTATTGGGCAAAGCAAAGAAGGAAGTTAGATTAAAACTAATTTTTTAACCCATTTTCGTTTGCCCTGAGAATACTTGCCGGTGGCGCTTGCAGCTGCACCGTTTATGCCAAGATAACTAGTGGGCTACAGTCCTAACCTTATCCCCAAAGTTTGCCATGGAATATCTTGCTTTTATTATTATTTTAGCATCACTCTAGTATATCAATAGTCTTTGGAAACAAATGACATCATTTTATTTATAGCATTCTGTTTTTAGTAGTGGTGTTTCCATTTACGAAATATAGTAATTCTCAATCACTGAAAATGTCAAACCCTAGAAAACGTAGCATTCCTATGCGTGATGTTAAATTAACATTGGCAGTGAGCTGCCCTTTTTTTCTAAATGGAAAAAGGGTTAAAATGTGTGGAATGATTTTCTACTTGGTTTCTAAGGACACAAACGCACATATACATCTAGGTAAACTTTGGTCAGAGAGAAATCCACCTAAAATGCTTGTTTTTCTGCTTCCTAGGAACGAAGTTTTCACTTCTGTACAAAGGCAACAACAACAACATTAGAATGTTAGTTTGTTTCATTCTTATAATATTGTAAAACTGTCCAGATACTTCCAGTATAACAATAATATGTAAGGTTGAACCAAATGAAACTGTCATTTCCCTAGGTTGAATAGATTTGAATATAAGAAATTTCATATGGTTCAAACTAATATTTCATGTGTATATATATGGTATATATGTAGGCAATATATGTGTGTGTGTGTGTGTGTGTGTGTATCTTGTATATTGTACCTTTTGATACATAATAATAATATAGTCCAGACAACTGCAATTATGCTATGTTCTTATTTTTCTAACAAATATTTTCTCAACAAAAGATTGATTTAACCTTCACATTCCTGTCCTGATTCTAAGATGACATAAGACTTATTAACAGAAGACACTGTGGCATGCCAAGTTAAATTTCTAAACATGATTACAGGCCCAAATTTGGTCCTATGAGAATATAACCAGAAGTGGACACATGGAAAAGTCACATCGAGGTGCTAATAGGGCTGCTGGCCCCCAGCAAGGGCGAAGGGTGCCCTGCACACTTGGGGAGAGTGATCCCAATGGAGATGAGCCCAGCGAGACCTCTTTGCACAGATTGACTCAGAATTAATATCATAATATATTTCCCTAGGGAGAGATGCTTTTTAGCAGAGTTTATTGGCAATTATTTTTTTAGCAATTTTAAAAATTAAAAATACAAGAATTATATCCAATAATAATTTCAGAGGCAGCTAATGTGATAGAATGTTTCAAGATATTTTCAAAAGAAACTAGTGGGCTTCTAGGGGTAGGGAAGATTTCATGAATAAAGTAAGTGCATTCCAAAATGAGTAACAAAATATGGTTTCAGAGAGGAACAATAAAAAATACCATGATTAAAATTTTCCTTCCTTCTTTTCATTTATATATTTATATCTTTGTTTATTGCTTCTTCCACCTCCATAAAACAGCCAGAATAACCAGACCAAGTGCTCCCTATTACATATTTTTCAATGGAGATAGCTCTGTTTGCATTGTAAAAAAAATCAAGAAATTATGGAAAATTATAAAAGAAGACAATTAAAATTACCCATAATCTCATCATTCAAAAGTATGATTGAACAGCACTTTTACCCAGATGTTTTTCTACACACACACACACACACACACACACACACACACACACACACTTTTAAAAATGCTCAAAAATCAAATCATTCCACACCTCCAGATTTCAACTTTTTTCATTTAGTGACATCTACACATTATGGATACCTTTACATATCAATAGATGTAGAGTCATTCTTCTTTTCAAAGTGACTACATAGTATTCAACTGTATGCTTAACCAATCAGCTATTGATATGCATTTAGATAGCTCCCAGTTTTGCTACTACAAAACTCACTGAGATAACCAATTTTAGCATACACATCTTTGTATACTTGTTTGATTATTCCTTAGGATCTATTCCTAGAGGTGAAATCTGTGAGTCAAAGGACAAGGCTTTTGTTATGCATTGCCAAATTGCTCTCCAGGAAAGCTGTAACTATTTCCCATTGGTGGCAAATGTAAATGTTTATTTCCCCACACTTTGCTTGGAGATGATCAATATGTATAATCTTTGCCAATCTGATAAATGAAAAATTATATTCTGTAAGTTGTGTCTCACTAGTAATCAAAGAGATGCCAAGTAAAACAGCATATCTTTACTCTTCACATATAGTTGACTCATATATCTTCTTTTGTGGATTGCCTCACTCATGCCTTTTGCCCATTTTTCTATTTGGTATTCCTCAGTTTCCTACTGATTGTAAGAGCACTTTACACATTAAGGATACTCTTCTTTCAATTGCTTTCTATGTAAAAAATATTTTACCCAGTTTTTAATTTGTCTTTTAATTGTTTCTGGCTTTTTCTTTTTTTTTTTTTTTTTTCCAATGCCAAAGTTTTACATTTTTTTTTATTAAAGCAGTTACCTTTTTCTTAGAGTTTCACTCTTCAGGGTCACTTTCGAAAGGCAGCATATTCATCTACATTTTATTTTTTCCAGGGATTTTGAGGTACACTACAATTACAGCAGCTCTCTTTTCCCTCCAAATCATATTTCTTATTAATTTCCAGAGATTCTGGAGTGAAAGCATAAGGGACTTTGGAAGCCAGAGCAGAGGAAACATGACTATTAATAGTAACACTTGACATTTCTATTTTCAGTGTGTTATACGATCACTAATTAGGCTCCCCTTTAGACTAGCCCCAAGGGTCACCCTGGCTGCCATTCATTCACCCTACAGGACACTGAGGTATAAGAAAATGAAGGCTGTGGAATTCTATTTAGTGGGCAATACTCTACCTCGCCAGGACTTATATTGAGATTCCCCATCTGTGCTTAAATCAAGATGAAACAATTTCCTCCACATAGGCTGGCAGATTCTCAAGATGCACTCAGACCACCTGGATGAGTGTTCTCAGTGAAATGCTACTACTGTCCCCTCTCCCTCCCTAGGAAAGAGAAATCATATAACCTATACAATAATTTTCAGCATAAGGCTTTCTGATTTTGACATGGAACACAAAAGGGTGATACCACTTTTTAATTCACTGTTAATTTCTAACATTCAAGATGCCCTCTTCAAGAGTTAGGGAGGACAAAGAAAAAGGAGGAAGTGAGATGAAAATGTCTTCTAACTTGGTGAGTGATGTACTCCCAAGGCCACGTCCTGTAAAACTCATTCACACCACAAAGGTTGATTGGGCTTCCCTTGAATTCCAGGCACTGGGCTAGGGGCTGGGGAAACAATGATGCTTTGCAGCTGCATGGACTGTTATGTAGACTGCATGAATAGATAGTACAGGGCTATATAGCAACACAGAAGAGAGGCTTCCTGGACTTGTGGCATCTCTGCTGAAATCCAATAGACATACAAGAGTTCATTAGGAAAGGGCAAATTTGTGGGGATGAGAAAGATGAAGGCAACATGCAAACTTTTCAAAAGAATAAAGTGAGAGGGAAGCCTGGAGTGCTAGATTCAGAAAAAATAAAGGCCTATAGCGGTGCTTCTCACACTATTTTTGGAGGACTAGGTTGCCCCTCACACGTGTGTCACAGACAACACTTTTGTAATAAAAATGCAACAAACGTGGATTAACAAAAAATTAGCAAAGACTCAAAATACAAACTCCATTTTTATTATTAGATTCGGCAGACAAAAATTACTGTTGCATTGCTATAGAATTTTCTATTATTCCTAGTTTCTGTAATCATCTCATAGACCAGCAATGGTTTGCTACTAATATGGGGCCCCAAAGCATGCTTTTCAAGCAGTCTGATCCAGAATATTCTGGGAAGGAGATGGTGTCAGTAGTGCCAAATGCTGCCAAGGGTGCTAAATAAAATAAGGTCTGGTAAGTATCCTTTGAACATAGCAACAAATAGGTAGTTTCAAAGAGCAGTTTCACTGGGATGGTTGAGACAGAAGCCAGACTAAGCAGGATGAGGAATTGACCAACATTCAGAGTCACTAAAAAATGTAGAAGCAAAGATTAACTGAAACATGGAATTCCCAGGCTTTATATTGATAAAACTTCATCCTTATTTACATAAAAATAGTTAACAAAATATGCTAAATAATCACTAAATATTAATGCTTCTCAACATGATGCAACATTTTTGGAGTCATGGAGTTCTCTTGAATATGGTTGTGCATCTTCAAGAGTTCATCCATTGCCTACAGCCAGGTGCCAGCAAAAAACTTCTCAGTTAGTTACAACTAGTAAGAAAATGCTGTCTCCAAACATTTAGGAACCAGAACGTGTTCTAAGACCCTACACGTTCATGGTGTTGGTATAGAACCACTTCATGGTCCAGCTGAGAGAGAGAGAAAAGAATCTGAAAAGCATCCTTGACTTGCTCTGAGCTTTGAGAAAGCCCAAAGCAAAGGTGCTGGGAGAGTGAGAGTGGGAAACAAAGTTTTGGTTGCGAGGCAAGCTAGGCAGGGGTTGGAGAGATTCTGCAGTGGAGTGATTTTTCCTTTACTGCCCAAACCCCTATAAAGTGTCAGGGATGCTGGCTGGATCATTGGTCCTTATCCTTGTCCTTTCTCAAGATAAGAAATTGACCTGTCATGCTGTCTTCATAGTGGCTGATATCACAGTATCCAAATTCAGAAAATCGTAAAGTGTTATTGCAGGTCTCTCTCACATCCATTATGTATTATGTTTGAATATTGCACCTAGCATTAGAGACCTTACTATGACTCTCTCCAGCATTTCCTCCAGGCAGAATGAGCAGAGACATGCATGCACACATATGCGTGCACACATGCATGCACACACATGCTTTATTCAGTCTTAGCAGAAGAAAGCAGTTCAGTGGACCCAGGTAAACAATGAATGCCTTGTGCTCCTCGCAGAGTGGCTCACTGATAATAGGCAGGGTTGAAAGCAGGGGCTGTTTCCTGTGGGTCCCTTGTAGCTTCACACTGTTCTCTGCCCATTAAATGAAACTGGAACAAGCCATTTGGGTGGTTGTGACCACATCTGGCTGAAGTGCCCAGCTGTTGTTCTTTCCTCTCTTTGTTTTTCAGTTCCCGAAATGTGGACTCATTATGGCTGTGATTGTTGTTGATGACATTAATGCACTGTGCTGCTTCTCCATCGCACGTGCCATCTGCTCCCATCAGCCCTGTGGGGTAAGTGATAGGTAATTGTTTCCCATAGGTAGTCTATTTCTTCAGATAAAGGATGTGTAATTCAAAAATAAACATCCACTCTGAGTCATTGCAACGAGGCCAGTGTGGATCTGGGGGCAGGCAACTCATCTGTCGTGAGCAGTGGGTGAGGCTGCTTTCCCTGTAATTCAAGTCGAAGGGCAATTTGACTCATTAACAGTGACTTTGGGAGAAGAGGAGGTTCAGGAAGCAAAAGCAAAAAATCCCTGAGAGTTCTTTTAAACCATCAGAATCAATGCAAAAAGAATGGGAGATGTGGAGAAGAAAATTGGTGATTCATCAACAAAGGCTTTCTAGTGGATGGGAATGGAAGATAAGAGCCCTTGTAGTTTCAGTGGTGGGAAACAGGTTTAGGCTCCATGATCTTGGCTTCTTAGCTATGGTTAGCTATGAGTTCAGCATCCTCACCAAGCATTGCAGGTTCCAGACCAGAATCAAAAAACATAGATACCGAGGAACACTTGGCAGGGCTCGGAAGGTGGGTAAGTGGAGAGGAAAAGATGGGGTAATGCCATAGAGGAACTGAAAGGCTAGCTCACAGAAATTATGAGGGTGAATAAACATGATTTGGCTGCATGTTTCCAGACTCCCGAGATGACTGATAGAGCTTGCCTTTTTTTTAAGGAAATTGCATCCTGCAGTTTATTTTTAACCTGTTTTCCTTTAAGAACTGCTACACAGCATCCTCTGTTTGACTTTCACCTCCTCTCAAAGCTCATTCCCATGTAGGGGAAGAAGAAATTTTCCTCTACCCTTAGTTCTTTCTATTGGTCTAATAATCAAATCAACATAAGACATATTAATAAGAGAAAATGACCACAGTTAATCACATATATACATATGGGAACCCCACCTACATAAGAGAGTCAGAGATCCCTCATACATGAGAAGTTCAGAGACAGAAAGGGGAAATGAGGTATATATGGCTTTCTGAGCTACAGATAAGGTAAAGCATCTTAGGGCCTCAGAGAAGAGGAAGGCCATTGCAGGATGATAAGAGCAGATGTTCAGTAGTTAGGAGTTTGCTCTGCCCTATAGACAGGTCATACGAGATTATTTCTGTTGATAACTCTTATTATGGGCAAGGCCCCAATTTAAATTCTTTAAGAGAGAGGTCAAAGTTTTTCTTGAGCCCGCAGGGCATCGACTGCCCTTAGCTAAAAAATCCACATGCCGAAGTGGTACATCTTGGAGAGGCCTGTTCTAAGCCCTTTCACTCACATAATCAGTCATTTATTCAAAAGATATTTACTGCTCTCCCGCTGGAGACCAGGTGTCATTCTCACTGGGAGGTTTCTATAGGCCTCCAGAGCAGGGTAGGCCCAGATTTACCATTTGCTGGTATTATCACGTACAAATATGTAACCCCTCTGAACTTATGTTTTTGAATCTCTACAATGCAGTCATTGTACCAGTTTCATATTGTTGTCATAAGAATCAAATGAGAGAATATGTAGCTCAGGCCAGAGGCAGAAAAGGTCCTCAATAACATGGGGTCTGAGCTGATGAGCATCCATCCTTTAACACACAACACACTGTCACCTCACCTGTCCTTTCATCCTTGCTGTCTTCTCATGCCTCCTCCACCAGCCAGGGCCTGTTGCCTGTGTCTGCTGGCTCAGGCCCTGATTTCATACCTCTTGTACCCAACTGCTAGTCCCCACTTTCAGGCAGGGTGGTGGCAGGGATTTACTCCAATTGTCCTTCCTCCTACACCCCCTCCCCCTCAACCAGGCAGCTGAGCTGAGCCAACTCAGTGCTCTTGAGTCAGGAGAAGGAGATACCCTAACACCAGGCATTTTCCAATTGCAGGCCATCCCGCTAATTGATTCATGTTATTTTATTTTTTGTAGTGGTGGTTAGGGCCTCAAGCAATTTTATGCAAACTTATGAACTTTATGCAAATGAGGACATCCTCAGACTAATTGCACATGAAATGGGAAGTTTTGTGGGCACCTCCCTCATTTAAGTGTGCCCTGACTCGTTCTCATCCCTCAAATTACTCTTAAACTCCCTCATCCCCACAATCCCCCAAGATTAGTAGCCTCCCTTTCCATAAGCTTTGCCACCTGCAGGCCTCCCAGAGGTCATTTTGAAATGTTTGAGATACAGCATCAGCTCTATCTGCTAGGACTGGCGGTTGCCTTATGTCCTAGGAAACCATAACCTTGGGGGACACCCCTCCCAGCTTGTTCTTCTGTTAAGTCATTTGAATCCCACCCAACTTCATCTTCAAATCCTCCCAGGATAGGTAAGACCAGTCCAGCTCAGCCTGGAACTTGACAAAGGCTCATAGAATTGACCTGACAAGCACTTTTGGGTAAGAACAGGACTGTGTGTGGCCCTTCTGTCTCTGGGGAGCCCTGTCACCAATCTCAGGCCAGTTCTTGGTATCAGTGCAATGACAACTAATCCTCAGGACAGTGCTGTTTTAGGTGGTCTCTAGAAGCAGAACTTGAAACAAGAATTCAAGTGCAAGTGACCTATTGAGAGAGGACTCAAGAGAAGCCAATGAAGGAAGCAGGATAGGGCAGGGAGAAAGCTGAAGAGATGTGGGTTCAGCTAAAGTCTTGACCCAGCCTGATGCTTTGTGGAGCTCTGGCATTGCCCATCTTGAGGCAGTGAGGTAGGTTTTTGTATTTTCTCCTGAGACAGACATTGGCTGCTGGTAGTCATAAGAGGTAGGGGTGATAATCTCCCAGGCATTTTTGAGCAAGGGGGCTACCATCTGAGAAAGGGTCAGCCAACATACAGCAGCTGAGAGATAGGTGTGCCAGCCCAGGTGCAGCCCAAATTGGCATCTCCTACAGGCATTGAATAAAATGCTGGGTTACAACTACTGAGACCACGGTCTTTACATTTCTTTTGGTTAGTTGTTTGTTTAACTGAATCTAACTTCAACATTTCTGTAAAACAGGCATTTAAAATATCCCCATTTTGTAAGTGTGATAACTAGTGCCCAGGACAAATTACCAGCTGCTTCCAAGGTCATATGACTAGTGAATCTTCTAGACAGAGGAAAGATTTGAACTTGTCATCACTGACTTTCCTGAAAGTCTGTCCAGCTGCTGGCAGTGGGCCAGGAATTTTGCCTCCAGCCACTCAGATATCCAAGGTTAGGATGTGGCACTTCAGAACTCATACATCCAACTTTTCTCAAGATCTTTCCTTCCCTTATTCTCCTTTTCAATGGAGAGTTCCTCATAGAAATATGTGGGGTGGGGAGTTGGTGCTGGGGAACTGGAATCATAAAAGATAAGAAACAGAGTCAAAGCTTTCCCATCCTGTTTTCTTCTTCTTTTTTGCCCTCTTCCTTTCTCTTCTGTCCTGTTTCTCCTCCTCTCCTCCTCTCACCTCTCCCTCTTCCCTTTTTTCCCTTGTTGGTCCCCCTTCCCCCACCTTCATTTCCTTCCCCCCAGCTTAGCCTCCACCCTCCCTCCCCTTCACCCCACTTTACCTTCCTTTCTCCTCCTTCCTCACTATCTCCTCTCCTTCCCTTACACTCTTCCTTGCTATCCTTCTCTTCTTTTCCCTTTCTTTCCTTTCTACACTTCTCATTCCCTTTTCCTTCTCTCCTATCACCATTTCCTTCTTTTCTGCCTTATATTACCCCTTTCTCTTCCCCTCTTTCTTCCTCTGCCTCCATTCCCACCCTATCACCTTTTCTCCCTCTCCTCGCCTTCATCTTCTTTTATTTTTCTGCCCCTTCTTACCCCCTCACATCCACCCCTGCCTCCTAGAGCGCTGTCATCTCAGCTGCACACTCTGCACTTTTCTAGAGAAGGTGACTCTCATTTCAGGGTGGTCCCCCTCACCGCTTGCTATAGGAAGGGAGCAGGATGTGAGATCCTGAGGCTTGAGGACCATGCTTAGTGCTCCAGGGATGTGGGGGCTGCAAGAAACCTGGGAAGACCTGGAGGCGGTACCTGGATCTGCCTCAGGTAGTCTAGCTCAGGGGATGGCACAGAGGGGGAGCTGGGTGGAAGACCAGGGTGCCTCAGGGGATCGGTTTATTTTGATTTAGAGAAGAGCCTGCCAGCATGCAGCTAGACCCAGAGAATAGCTCAGCAAAGGAATGAGCTGAGGATCCACCTGCCTGCCAGAAATTGGAAATGAACAGTGATGCTAAAAGTACATTGGCCCAATACTCACCATCCTTTGTACAGGCAGCAAGGCCTGGAGCCTTGGCTCCCTTACGTTCCTCTCATTCTTGCTGACTCAGGTTTCTCCTGGGCACTTCTCTCCATTAGGCCTGCCACAGTCCAAAAGAAACCCCTTACCCATTGCCCCTACCCAGGTTCCCCTCTACCTGCTCTCCTGGAACTTCTTAATTACTAGGTCTCAGCTTTCCTTCTTAACTCTCTTCCTCCATTGAGAACCCTCTTCCCATCTTTTGAATTTTATTACCTGGCTCCATGGTTAAAACTTATCTACTTAGATTCCACTATTATCTGTAATAAGAACTTACATCTCTGGAGCTCACAGTTTAAGAACTGCTTTCATATGAATTAGCTCATGTTATTTATGTGGATACTCATTCTAAGAGGCAAAGCAGCCATTAGCTCCATTTTGCAGATGAAGAAAATGAGGCTGTGAGGGGATCAGAACTCTGTGTACTCCCTTTGGCACAGGTGCTCTCAGGGCTGCCATGTAAAGATGTTCAGGTTATGTACTGCATAAAAGCTCTACATTTAAATGGGAGAAATATTCAAAAGGGAGATCTATATGCTCACATATGAGAGTACTCAAGCAGGCATGAAGGTGTTAGGCCAAGTCCTGAACACTGAGGTAGGTGCCCCTCCTACAGAATTCCACAGGGCACATATGGACTTTCACACTCATAAAAATGTGAAAACTACACCAGCAGAGCCTTGATAAGCATATACACATTTCTTCCTGCATTCTTGCATGATTTGGCTTCCTCATTCTTGCTCTTGTGTCTCTGCCATGAGAACATAACTCAGGAAGCCTGCTGGAGAATGAGACAAGTGAAGCAGAACTGAGTTTGCCCTGTTGTTCCAGCTGAGGCCTCAGACACTTGAGAGATCAGCCCAAATCACCAGTCTTCTAGCCAACACACAACTGACCACAGACACATAAGTGAGCCCAGTCAAACCTAGCTCAGATCACTAGAGGCACACAGCCAGCCCAAAGACTCAGAAAAAACAGTTGTTTTAAGGCACGGTGCTTTGGGTGGTTTGTTACACAGTAATATCTGACAGGTGTAGTTAAGAAAGAGAAACTCTTGCTAGAAGCAGAAAAGTTAACAGTCTCATTTTGAACAATAGGTCAACAGAGTAAGGACAAAAAGAGAATGAAAGTTTGTGAGTGGCTTGCTTGGTGCTTTCCAGCTTACAGAGTACCTTTAAAAGCATTCATGTTTGATTCTTAAAGCCCCCCTGGGGAATAGGGTAGGAAGCTATTTGACCTCCATTTGTCAGATGAGAAAGCTGAGTCTCAGGCAAGTTATATGACTTGCCTGGGGCCAGGAGCTAGTAAGGGATGGAGCCAGGACTACAGTCAGGCTCTGGTCCTGCACTCTTGGCATTTCTGTGTACTAGAAACACTGTTTATGAAAACAGGGGCTAAGGAGAGAGCTGCTGCTGCCTGGAGCCAGGGAGATGGAGAAGAAACAGGCAGGAAAGCTCCTAATTGAGCATACCTGGTAGGGAGAGAAAGGAGAGGAGTGAGCCTGAACTGAAGGTTCAGATCTCCTGATGAAACAAGACCTACAGGGATTCTGGTCGAAAGATAGCTAGATCTGCAGGCTCCCTGGGACTTATTTCTTAGGCTGAACCAGGCCTCCTGTGAGGCTGCAGCTGTGCCTCAGGCCATAGTTGACCCACTCCCCTTCTGAGTGGTGTTCCCCATGCAGGGCAACTAGCCAAGGAGTATAATTATAATCATTAGAGGCAACATTGCAATAGTGCTTACCATGTGTTTGTCATTCAGCTGAGTCTCCCCATTTTTCAGATGAAGAAACAGGGACACATTGAAATTGAGTCATACAGCTGGTAAGTCATCGAGCCAGAATTCAAACACAGGAGGTCTGGCTCCCGAGTCTGGGTTCTTAACCACTACATTGAGAGCCTCCTTGTGCTCAGTAGTTTGCTGTTCAAGATGGCCCCATAGGCTCAGAGAATGTATAAGGGAATGATCCAGAACCACCCTCTCAAGACAGCAGCCAGGAAGGCAGCCCAATTTTTCTAGGACAGGTGACCACAAAGCTGGGAGTTTCTTTCTACCTTTTCACTGCATTGATAAGCTGCATGCCTGCACATTTCTCTGTCTTTGTTCCTGTTTGGTGGTTTGGCCAAACCTCAAGCCATTGAAAACCTATTTACTCAGGAGCAGAAGAAAAGAAGTGAATTTCTCCTCTCTTTGGGGTTTGTCCCAGGAGCTGCCCCACAGCCCTCCTCAGCCCTTCCATTCCTGCCAGTGACAGAGTAACCTACAACCACTGTCACTCTTTGCACCATCACCCTGGTAACTGCTCAAATGGAATGAGTCACAAGGAGCATGGCTTTGTTGTAAAGGAAGAAACTATCACCACGTGTCCCAAGGAGTTCCCTAGAAATGGGGCCAAGAACTGACACTTTCCAAAATCCTTTCTAATTTAGGAATCTATGGCAATAGCAGCCATTTCTTGAGGCCTTCATCTGTTCTGTTCCAAGCCATTTACAAACACGATTGCCCCTCCTCCCAGCACTTCTAAGAGGCAATTATCATTATCCCTATGTTAGAGATAAAAAAATTAAGACTTGGAAAGGTTAAGTGACCTCCTGGCCCAAGGACCTACAAGAGTTGGGCCCAACTCTCAAACTTCTACTTTCCCTACATTTTGCCTTTTTGCTGGGGTCAGAGAGGAACTATGAGGTCAGCCACCTAGCACTACTCACTTCACTTTCGCCAATCCCCTGTAGAGGCACTCTGTCTGCCACAGCCCTCCTCAACTCTCTTCCCAGCCCTCTCCTGTTCCCTCACCTTCCTTTCTTTGTCAGATTTTTCAGTTCCACTTTTCCCTGCCACCTGCTCAGCTAAAGGAGTAGCAATTGGGATGGCAGAAGGAATGGTCCCATTCCTTTCCCTCCACCATCACTCCCAGTTACTTTATTTATAATAGAATCTAAATATAAAGCTAGAGGTTTCCCAGGGCTGAGGACACGGCCAGAACAAGTGTGTGAGTATGTATGGGCCAGAGTGCATGTGTAAGTATGTCTATGTGATTGTGGTGCCTATGTAAGTGAGTGTATGAGTGTGCATAAGCATGCCAATGAGCATGCATGTGTGAGTGCATGTGAGTATTTGAGCATGGGTGTGAGAGTAAGTATACCTATGCAAGTGAGCATACAAGTGTCATTGTGCAAGGGAGACTGCATGTGGTCATGTGTGTGTGCCTGTGTGAATATGCATGTCTAAGAGTATGAGGGAGAGTCTGAAAGTGTCTGGGTGTGGGTGTGTGCCTGTACACTCAGCAGTATCTGTAACAGGGAACAGAGTAGTTGTTAGCAGATTAGGAAAGGAGTTTTCCTATAGGCTAATTTGGCACTCTGTTCTCATGGTGATGCAGGTGGCTGTAAGCTGGAGCCAGACAGCTTGGTTACTAAAGGCACCCAGGCTTCATGGGGCCCATCTGCCAGCTGTCGTCTGAACTGAAAATTAAGACTCAGGTTCTCCTCAGTAGAGGTGTGTTTTGTCTACTTGGAGTGTTGAAAGGGGGCTGTATTCAAAAGAAAGACTGAGACTGGGAAATCTCATGGAGGTTCTGGGTAGTAGAAGGGAGAGGGAGGCCATTTTGACCTAGGAATCATGAAGGACAGACTTAACCACCTCTATCCCAGAAAAGACACCTTTGACTGCTGAGATCTCAGGAAAAAAAGGAGGTTTGGGTGAAGGGAGAGGCACTAAGAGGGCATGAAGGGGCAGTTTAAGTACTAAATAAAGGCTTTGGCTTGGACCTCCCAGCCAGTTTCTTCAGCATGAAACTGAGGGAGGAAAGAGAGGTGGGAGGGACCAGTTGTCATGTCCTAGGAGGACACAGACTACATAAGTGTTTGGTGCCAAAGGCCTTGGGAAACCTCTCTTTGTGGTCCAATACCCCACCCCCATACCCCTGTCTCTGTCAAATAGACTGGCCCTTGGTGCATTCTCATTATGAGGGCTGCTGTCTGCAATGCAGGCAAGGGCAACGGTGGGAGAGGTTCTTTCTCACACTGGAGTGCTGAGAAATTTGGTCCAGGGGCACATCAATCTCTTTCACAGCGCAAGTATGCGCTAAGAACAGGCAGCTTCCAATAGGTAACCTGCCAACAATAGGCAAAACGACTCTCTCAGATGCAAAGTCTTGGATACTGTAGACACATGCTTCCAGAAGACAGACTGAAACCTAATTCCAGCAGATGTGCATCTCCATCTCATCTTTGCTCTGCTTTGGCACAAATACTGGAGTTATTAAAGAAGTATAATAAAATGACTGAGTGGCCTCTGCATGTCCCATTTCCAGGAAGAGAAGAAAGCAGGGGACAACTGTGTTTGAAATTCTCATCACTCCCCAGAAGTTGGAGCATTGCTGAAACTTCCCAAGGCTTCCCTAGGGGTCCAGCAGAATTTCTGTTAAGCCAGGAGTGCCTCCCCAGCCTTTGTCCCACCTCTTTCTGGTCTGTGTGGGCATGCTTTGCTAAATGGAAAACCCTTGCTACCCCTGCTTATAGTTTTCTTTCAGATAGTGCCTCCTCAGTCTCCATTTACAAGAAGAGGAGGGATGAGTCTTAAAGAAAAGTGGTCCCTGCATCCTCCACTCTCATGCAAGACAGTGTCCCTACAAGAAGGCTAAGTCAGCTTGACCAGGGCCTGCCTGCTGGAGGCCCCTTGTGACTCCAGCTTCTGAGCAGATTTATAATGAAATTCAGATGAGATCAAGGTTATCCAGGGTGAATGAGACTGCTCCTTTCCCCTCGTTTCTCTTGAGGCAGCTGTGGAATGTAGACTTAACATTCTTCAAGAATCGTTTCAAGAGCAGAATTAGGCAGGATGGAGTAAATACAGGACAAGGATGAGAGGGAGAGACTCCCTTGACGTCTATTAAAGCCCTATGGTTGCCATTCCTTAGCTAAAAAGGAATGAGAATAAGGGGCTTCAGAATCTGATCAAACATTTGTGCCCTTGAGATCTTCAGGAGGCTTCTGGAGTAGACTCACCATTGCTGTTCACACAGCATAGCCTCGGCATGAACCTCAGGCCCATTTCAGCCACAATGCAGGAAATGAACCCAGCATAATGAGAAGGGTATGCTTCATTGCCTCTCTGGCTATGATGCTGTTTTAATTTTTGGCTGTATCTTTTCTTTTCCACCCAAAACATCAGCACATCTCTGGGCTCTCTTAAGCTGATAGAATCCAGTCCAGTGACCTGGGAACATCCACTCAAAACCACAATGGCCAGAACTAAAAGCTTCATGCCTTCTACCCTGTGGTTAGCTACACTACCCGAGTACCTGGGCAAACCAGGCAATCAGATGGTTGACTTTCTTGCAGGAATAACACAACACTGCAAAACTATGGCCTCCGGTCTGCAGGATTCCAACAAGGTGTCATTTCCATATTCTCTGGCAATAATTAATTAGTGATTATAAAGCTCTTTGAAATATGAAGTGCTGTATGATAATATCTGTAATGAGTTTGATTGTTTCTCTCTTTCATGTGAGGTAGGTGGGGGAGAGTAGGTTTTATACCCATTAAAAAGAGTTGGGCTACAAGGCAACTTCCCTTCCCTGAGAGGCATCAGAGTCCTGATCTGATCCAGTGGTCCTGGGGAAGGAGCCTGGGAGAAAAGCACACTAGCAAAGGAACACTTTGACACTCTCCTTCCTGGAATCTCCTAACACCATCCTCCAGCTTCTGACTTACCCTCCCCTGGGTGGAAGAAGGAGGGGGGAGGTGAAGATTATGGATGGAAAGAGGAGAGGAGAAAGGTGGAGTTAGGATGAGAAGAAAGAGTTGGGCTCCTGGTCTCCTTAATATGATTTAGAATTTCATATTAATATACTACCTCAGAAAAAAATTAATGAGAAACGTGAAGAAAATAGGATAATGAATATGATAATATATGGGGAGTGCTTTGGGCTTCTTGGAACAAAGGTGTAAAGAATTATTGCTGTGATTTTCTCACGGTGCATATATATTTTTATTAAACTCTAAAAAAATGCCAGTAGATTCACTTCTTTTGCAAGGTATTAATACCCCGCAGAGGAGTCATTCTTCAATTAGTTCTCTGAGCCTTGGCCTACCTCTTGGCTGTTTTCTCATGCCCCTTCTGGAGACTTTCACCTTAAGGGACATGGAGAATAGATTAGAACACTCAGTGGCTTTGACCATATTGTCTGGTACACAGGTGCCTGGGGAGATAGCTTCCTGAGCAAGTTCTGCTCAGGGGAATGTGGGGCGGGAGGGAGGGAAGTTGAATACACAACAGAAATAGAAGTCAGAGTCCTGGCTGGGTGTAAATTTGGTGTAGCTAAAGAGCAAAACAACTTATTTGTGTTTAGTCTCCTGGCCTCTCTCCCCAACCTAAGGGTCCACTCAGGCCATTCTTTTTTTTTTTTTTTTTGATGATTTAAACATAATTATAAGTTCTCATACTTTGTGGGGCTATCTTGCCAAGGGACCACAGAAACTAGAACTGAGATAAAAACCATAATCTGTATATTTCTCACTTCCTTAATACCAGTGATTCTCACAGCACATCCCCAGAGGGCAGTAGCATCACCAGGAACTTGTTAGAAATACACATCCCCAGGCCCCACCCCAGACGTACTGAATCAGGAACTCTGGGTGTGGGGCCCAGCAATCTATGTTTGTTGTTGTTGTTGTTGTTGTCATAGTGGGCAGTGCAGTCTATAACAGTGACAGTGAGAGTATCTGGAATGCCTAGACAATGGCCTCAATCAACTTATTTTTTTTTTTAGGCGAGGCAACCCTTGGCTGACCTCACAGATTGCAAGGACTTTGTCAGTTTACAATCCATTATTTTTTATTTTTTACTCCTACAGCATCTGGTCTTCCTAGGTGGTCTCCCATCCAAGTACTAACCAGGCCCGACCCTGCTTGGCTTCCAAGATCAGATGGGATCAGGCTTATTCAGGGTGGCATGGCTGTATAGTCCCAATCAACTTTTGACATGAGTTCTAATAATGGCTGCCCAGAAATCTATGTTTTAGCAAGTCCTCCAACATGCTCAAGTTGGAGAACTCTTGTGCTTGAATGAATATTCCACAGCAAGCAACAGATTGTTCTGTTCCAGGAGAGAAAAAAAATGGTGGTGGTGGTGGGGGGTGTCCTTAGTAAAAATGCATAAACTATATGCAAAAGCTAAATAGGGGATGGGAAGGTGTGGAATACTGAATGCCTCAGGTTGGATGTCCCAGAAAGCAAACTCTGAGATAGAATTTAGTATGTGAAATGTTTATTAGGGAATGCCCTTGGGAATGGTACCTATGGGAGGGAAGGGAAGGAAGCAGAAGTGGGCAGAGAGAGACATCCAGCTGTGATATAGGTCCAGGGAAAGCCTCTACTGTCCTATCCACTGTCTGGCAGGGAGCTCTGGAGCTCTGGAGCTCAGATGGCCCTTCAGAGTTGCAATGAGTTGAGGCAAAATGGCCAGAACATTATGCCTCACCTCAGCCATTGAATATGGGCTGCCCTGGCAGTGGTGCGATCTTGGCTATGGCTGTTTTCAGCAGCTGAGGCTGTCTCTAAAGGGGCTTAGTGCTGAAAGCCATCTAGGAATAGCACTTTCCACAGCTGGGCAGCAAGTCCTTCCTGAAAGGGGATCTGGATGGTGCATTGCAGTGCCTGCCACCCCAGACTATATTATTTAAGTTTCTACAAGTAAATAGGAAACCATAATGAACCCCCATCCTTACTTCTACCTCATGTAGGGGCATAGATCGCTCCCTCCTGTCTGTACATTTCAGATGCCTAAACCACACAGCATGATGCCTTGTACCCAGCTACTAAGCAGAAAGCAAAGGCTTGGATATTAGACAGCCACGGGCCACACTCCTGGTTCTGCCACTCATGAGCTGGGTGACATTGGACAAATTTCTCTCTGCCTCTCAACCTGTTTCTCAGTAGGCATTGCTATAAGATATTTATTTATAAAGGTTCATAAAGGACCTAAGAAATAGTAAATGTTTTCTTTCCTTTAGCAAATATTTGAGGGCCAAATATATGTCCGGCTAGGAATGCCTTTCCTGCCTTCATAGAATTAAGAGTCCAATGGGAGGATCAGAAGTCCAATAAGCACAGAAATATGTAATGATAAATTATGGTAAGCATTACAAAGGAACAGAACAGGATGTCAAAGAAGATACGAAGGGATCTAATTTAGATGAGGAGTGATGGGTGGGGAGGCCTCTCTCCAGATATTAAATTAGGCTGAGTAATGATGAATGAGGACTTTTCTGGGGGTGGTGGGAGATGGGGAGGTCATTTTGAGTGAAAGGGACAGCAGATGCAAATGGCCTGAGGCAGGAAGCGCCTTGGCTTGTTGAGAAGTGAGGGAGGATGGTAAGAGTTGGACACAGAGCCCTGAGGGCAATGCTAAGTAGTTTGGATTTTGTGCATAATTAAGTGGAAAACCATTGGCATACGGGAATGACATTGATTGCTATGGCTGCTGTGTGGAGAGTAGGTTGTAGGAGCAAGGATGAGAGCAGTTAGAGACTATGGCTGTGTCCTGGTGAAAAATGATGGTGAGTGGGACAAGGTAGTGTCATGGGGATGGAGAGCTGTGGACAGGTTCCGGATACACTCCAGAGGGAGAACTGACAGGATGTGGTGATTGTTTAGAAGTGAGTGTTAAAGGAGAGGAAGGCATCAGCTTTGGTTCCTTGGTTTCTGTGCAGTCCAGAAAGTGGCTGGGGGGATACTGAGGTGGCCCAGATGGGAGTGGTGCTCAGGAACACTTAATTCCCCTTTACTAAATGTCTACTAACTGAATCGGGGAGGTTCTGAGGCACCTTGGGGCTACTGCAATACAAGTAGCAAAGAATTGGGATGGCTAACAGGAAGGACCCCACTAATATACAGTGAGAAAAAAAGGAAAAGAAGAAAGAGGAAGAGGCGAAGGAAGAAAAGCAAATGGTATAGAAAATCAAAAACAACTAACATTCATTGAGTACTCTCCATGGGCCCTGTGCTATTCTAAGTACTTTATATATATTATTTATTCTTGACAGATATTCCATGAAGCATATAAAATTATCTTCATTTTACATTCAAGGAAAAGGAGTACCAGAGAAGTTATAAGACTTGCCCTATGTCACACAGCCAGGAAATAGTATAGCCAGGCTTTAAACCAGGCAGCATGATTCTGGAGCCTGAGCTTGAACATACTATACCTTAACACCCCTCATAACACTAGCTCATGCTAAACAGGCATCTATATGGGCCCTGTGAGTAGTTTCATATACATTGTCTCTATTTCTCCCACAACCCTCATTTCACCAATGGGAATCCTGAAGGCTCACAGGTTCAATAACTTGCCCAAGATCACTAAACTAGAAAAAGACTGAAGCAGCATTCAAACCCAAGTTTATCTGACTTGAAAGGCCCTACTGTAAGCACCATACTGTACCTTTCCCCAGAGGCATTCAGACCATCTTTCAGAGCAAGAAGACTAAGTTTTCTACATTTAATTCCAAAGGCCAGCTTTTATATATATAATGGTAATAGACACGCCAGATATCTCCTCCCTCATATTACTTGTTACGCTCTCAAAAGCTCCTTGGAAATCAAGTCTTTATCCCCTGTCTATTTATTTGCCCCTCAACACATCCACCCAGCCAGCATTTCTTGAGACTCAGCCATGTGCTTAGCTATACTCTAGGCTCCATGGTACATTTAAAATTAATATAACACAGTGGCCCTGACCTCAGGCATTTTAAATCTAGTTGGAGAATAATAAGGATTATTTATGTAGCTCTTTCTGGTATCCCTTCATGTGTTTTTACCATTGATCCTTACCATGCTTAACATAGTCCTTTTACAGATGAAGAAACTAAATTCTGCCAGTGATCACATGATCTTGGAAGAGTATCCCAAGCCCCAGAAAGAATTCAGTCTGGCTGACACCTTGAATACAGCCTTATGAGATTCGGCAGAGGACCTAGCTAAGCTGTGTTTAAATTCCTGCCCCACGGAAATGGTAAAAATGTACATGACGGCAAGCCACTAAGTGTGTGGTAATTTGTTATGTAGCATAGGACACTGATTCTGATGGCCAAACAATATATCCTATCCCATACTCTGCCCTATGATTGTGACTTTGACATTCCTCCCATTGAAAAGTGGAATCTAATTCTCCTCACCTTGAGTCCAGCTGATCTTGGGACTCCTTCAATAATAGAGAACAGAGGTAGTGGCGCTGGTTTTCAGGACTGGACATAAAAAATGATGCAGCTTCCACCTTGTCACCATATCACTTGCACTTGAAACCCTGAGCTGTCACATAAAAAGTCTGACTACTCTGAGACCACCATGTTGTGAGGTTGTCTGAAGATTCTGGTTGGCTGTCTAGCCCAGGCTCTAGACATGTAAGACAATGAACCTTCAGCCTCTAGCCTCTAGCCATTGAGTCACTCTCAGCCTTCTCATACTTCCAACTGAGGTTCTAGACATCTTGGAGCAAAGACAAGCTATCCCTCCTGTGCCCTGACCAAATTCCTAACCTACAGAATCCATGAACATAATAAAATGGCTGTTGTTTTACATTACTAAGTTTTGGGGCAGTTTGTTCCATAACAATAGTAATCATAAAACATGGCCAAACCCCAATCCATGGGGTGGGGAAGTAATCTCTGCCTACTCTAAAGTGAAGTACTGCAAATCCACATGGCAAAAGGCCTAATGTATAATTTTAATATAGCAAGAGCCTGAAAGATTGTCTACCATAGAGCCTTATATCCAACTATGCTGAGGCCCAGCTAAGCTTTCTGCTTTGTACATGATCACACAGCATCAGCATCAAAGCTTCAGAATCACCCCTGATGAGCATCCAAGACTATCCATATCTGTGCATTCCATATATGAGCTAGAACTGTTTGAACGAACTTGACCTGAGAATGACCTTTCCAGTGAAAGAGAAACCCAGTGAACGTAGACCCTGAATGATTTCCTTAGCTTTTAAAAGCCCCAGGCTGGTACCTGTTGTAAGTGGTTGTGTGGTATCGATATTGATTGGACTTCACATCCTGTGAGTCTGTTTTGTGGCTGCACACCCATGATGGGCTAGCATTTTTGTAAAGATTAGAAATGTAACATGCAAAAATTATATTTGTTACATTTATACATATTTATATCATACATTTGTAGTATATAGAGGCACTCAGATTATATATTATTTATAAGCATTGCTGTGGCTCAGGTTTGTTAGAAAGGCTCAGAATGAGAGTGTGTTTGTAAAGTGCTCCAGGGTCCTCTGGGATGAGGGCAGCTATGTAAGTGTAAGTCATTATCATTAAACTAAACTGCCTCCTTCGATTACTGACAGCACCGAAGAGGTTCTCCCACTTCCCCAGCCCCTGCACACAGTCTGGTGATGCTGGGATAATATAAAGATAATATTACTGTAATAAGTGCTTTGTAGCATTTATGCTTTTATTAGCAGCAGCCATATTGTAAGGAAGGGAGAGGACCTCAGAAGTGCCAAGCGGTTGGTTCTGAGGGCAGAGCATTCAGAGAGGTAAACAGAATTCTGGGTCTAAGCTAAGTGTGGGGGCAGCATAGCATGAGGTAAAATTCTCACTCCTCATACCTTCCTGCAGAGCCTATTTCCAATTTCAATTAATCCCCGAATATGCTACTGAGTTCAGCTGCGTCTGGGGTTGGGTGGAGTGCAATTGATAGAGGGAGGTTTCTGCAGTTCTAGCCTGAGGGTCACCCCACTGCATTTTAAGTGGCTTTCAAACCCAGGGGGAGGCCCCAAATTGACGAAAGAGGTCCTCACTTTGATTGGGGTTTAATGGAGAGGGCCACAAAGCCACGGGCTTTCCAGAATCTCCATGGCTGAATGGCTTCATTGGTTGCCACCATGTAACTATGATAGAGCATAAAAATAAGAAGGAGCTTCTGAGTAGTTCTTATATTTTATGAAGGGCCCCTTTCCTCTTACACTTGAATGTATGTTACACTTTTTATGGGTTGTATATATCTTCCTGCAATACACTTGTGATGCGGAGGAATGTGCGATTTATAGATCTTATATCTTAGGGTCTTGGGAAATCTAGGAGTTACATCTATCATCTCATTTAACCCTCCTAACATCTCTGTGAAGCTAGTCTTATCTATCCCATTTTATAGATATAGAAACTGAGGCCCAGAAGAGTTGAGAAAGTGGCCCAAGGTGGTATGTCAGGAAGAATCAGAACTGGAATTTAGACTTTTTGACCTGTCAGTGGTCCCTTCCTGCAAGCTGTCATGCCTAGGGAGGCTTTTCACAGCAGAAAGGGATCTACATTTTATAATTTATCTTTAGATGAGACAAAATCAGAAGGGACAAGGCCAATGTACTGGTTATCAATTGCTGCATAACAAATCACCCTAAACCTAACACAGCTGCAGTAATTTTATTATTACCTCTCATGATTCTGGGGTGACTGGGCTCAGCAAGGCAGATCTTACTTGGGGATCTCTCGTGCTGCAGACGTCAGATGGCTGGAGGTGGGGACATCTCAAAGGCCTTTTCTCTAATATATCTGGTGCTTGGGCTAAGAAGACTAACAGCTGTGGGCTGGCATAGCTGGGCTCCTGGTCTCTCTGTGTGGTCTTTCCACATAGTCTCTACAGCATGGTAGCCTCAGAACACTGTATTTCTTACATGGCAGCTCAAGGCTCCCAAGGTGGGTGTCCTGTGAGAGAGAGGCAGGTGGAAAGTATATCGCCTTTTATCATTTAGCCTTGGAGATCACACGGCATCTCTTTTTGTTACTTTTGCAACAATTTGTTAGAAGTGAGTCTTGAAAGCCAGCCCATATTCAAAGGGAGGGGAATTGTTTCACCTTTTCTTGTGTATGTGTTGGAGGGAACTGTCAGAAAATTTGGAGGCATGTTTTCAAACAAGCACAGCACTGTTTAGACCACTTCTCCTTGAGACTCCTTTCAGGATCACAAGCAGGACTCAGGCAAGGGTTAACCACCTCCTTCCCGAGGTGACTCAGGCATTGGCTGATGGCACCATGCTCATGTGCTGATGACACCAAAAGGCCGCAGCCAGCCTAGGCTCCTGGGGGTGACTTATATCGTGGTTAAGGAGTCACATCAGCCTGTAATCAAAAGCCTCAGTAACAGGGCCTCAGTAGGAGCTTCTCACAGGTGTGGCAGGCACAGCAACAGCCCCTGGGCTATAAAATGTGTTTGCCTTTTGGCTGACTGAGATGCTTTAAAACCCCAGCGACTTGGTTTCATTTTGAACCTGACAGATAAAAGGCTGACTTTGACTGAGAATATTAACTTTCTGGCTCTCACCCAAGAAAGCTGAACAGATGAGGAAATAATATAAAATAAAAGGCGTCTGCAAACACTGATTGTCGGCTGCTTTCCATAAAATACACCCACTGTTATGTGTAACACTCTCCGAGCCTTTCATTTCTTGGCCCCCTCCCACTTTTCACTCATGGTACAGAAGACACTGCCTTCTTGTATTTAGAAAAAAAGGCAGAAAGAGAGGAAAGGGTTCATGTGCTAAAAAGAGCCCCCAGCTCCTCTCCAGGAGGTGCCAAACAGGTGCACCCACAGTTGAAGTGTCTTCTGGTTCCTTGATGAGATAAGCAGAGGAGGCTTCTGGGCCAGCCCCAGGAGAACTTGGCCTTGGGATCACAGAGAGAAGGCTGTCCCATTGGAGTAGCCTCTCCTCTGTCACCTATTTGCAGCCCCTTTCAGGTGCCAGGGGCGCAATTTCTAGCATGGACTCTCCTCCCAGCAGTGTGGAAGGGCCTGGAAAGGTCTCCCACAGCCATTCATGGACTGTCTATGACTGACTCTATGAGGCAATGGGCAAGAAAGAGGAAGGATGCTGAAAGCAGAGCCTGCGGGAAGTATTCTACTTGGACCTCCCCACTTTCCACTCCACGGCCCAGTCTGCCTCTGTGGCTGACCATTAATAGGTGTTGTGAGGCCTGGACTAGGAGGGACCACACTTGTCATGCCATGGCCTACAACCTAAGAAAACAGGATGACTATGTATTAGTTTTCTCAGGCTATTATAACACAGTATCACCCAGTCTGGTGACTTAAACAACAGAAATACACTGTCTCACATTTCTGGAGACCAGAAGTCTTAGATTAAAATGTGAGCATGGTTGGTTTTTTCTGATGGCTGATGGCCTTCAGGAAAAATCTGTTCTAGGCCTGTCTTCTTGGTTTATAGATGACTGCATTCTTGCTGTGTCTTCACATGGTCTTTCCTATATGTGTCTGTGTCCAAACTTCTTCTTCTTATAAGGGCACCAGTCATACTGGATTAGGGCCCACCCTAAAGACTTCATCTTAACTTCGATCACCTCTGTAAAGATTCTCCAAATATAGTCACATTCTGAGATCCTGGGAGTTAAGGCTTCAACATGTGAATTTGGAGGAGACACAATTAAGTCCATAGCAACACTGTAGCCTGAAAATTAAAATAATAATAGGTACATATCCTCAGCTCTCTTTCAAAGCAGCAGTCTAGTCTGCCCCTATTTGTCCTCCTGCCCTGCCTGAGTCAGGCGAAGCCCAGAAGTTGTAGGCAGGAGGTCAAGGGACTCCTTGATAAGCAGAATACTTGAGGGCATAAACTCCCTGCACCACCACCCCAGTCACTGCACAGCTGGCTTGGTTCATGAGGGAAGGCCTCTGGGCTGTCTAGAAAGATAAGATCAGTAAGGAAAGCAAGAACTGGAATACAGACATCGGCCCTGAGCACCTCCCATTCATGGTTGGAGCAACAGACAGAAAGTAAAATTCTACCATCAACTTGATCTGGGATATTGAGTATATCACCATAATTCTCCATACCTAATTTTCTTATCTATAAAATGAAGAAAAGGAAACTTATCCACTTGTGATCTGAAATCCTGTTGAATGGGTCTAGTCTACCAAAGTGTGGCTGGACCCATGATGTCAGGCCATCCAGCAGTCTATCTGAGGGGATTCTTCTTCCACAGACCTCAGGGGAAAATGTCAGAGGTTCCAATGAAGCCAAGACAGTGGCCTTCTGCTTACTTCACCCATTATAGGCACACATTCTCGATTCTTTGGCATCCAGAAGCCTGAAGCAGTTGCTAGGCCTCTGAGTCAGCCTTTGAGTGAACAGAATGGAAAGGAAATATAATTGCTCCAGGAATAGTGCTTCTCAGATGTTTTTTTTACTGAAACTGTAAGAAAGTCTCATCAGAACCCCTAACACACACACACGTACACATACATTACAACCTGTACTTTCAAATTATGTCCAGAACTGTCCACTTCTGCTCACTGCCACCGCTTACTACTTTGGTCCAGGCCACCATTATTTGTCACCTGAATTATCCTAGCTACCAACTGCTCTCCCTGCTTCACCCCTTTTCCCTTGGTTCAGTCAGTTCTCAATCCAGCAGTGAGAATGAGGCTACTAAAAAACTAAATCATATTGTTCTATTCCTTGGCTCAAAACCCTCCCATAGCACATAGCAGAGGAAACAATCAGGTCCTCCCAGGGGCTGCCAAGGCCCTCTGTATCTGGCCCTCTGTGACCTCTGTATTCACCTCCTATTTTTTCTTTTACCCCAGCCACACTGTCCTCCTCATTCCTCAGTCATGGCAGGGCCTTCCAGTTTCTTCTGCTGAGAACACTTTTCTCCATTTTATTCCCTGCTTCTGAAAAGTATAAGAGTTTCTATGGCTTTCTTTTTAGAATGCAAGAGGAGAGTTAGAGTCCCTTTAATGCAAGGTTCCCTGCACTCAACTCTGCCCTGACTACAGGGGCCAATGGACTCCAGTACCCACTCCTTGCAACTTCATCAAAAATCAGTTGACCGTACTATCAGTTTATGTCTAAATGCTTTATTTTGTTCCACTGATCTATGTGTCTATCCCTTTGCCAATACCATACTGTCTTGTTTACTGTAGCTACTAAGTTTGAAAATCGAGTAGTATGATTTCTTTATTCTTTATTCTTTTTCAAATTCATTTTCGCTCTTCTACTTCCTTTGTATTTCTATATACATTTTAGAATCAGCTTGTTTATATGTACAAAAATCCTTCTGTGGTTTACTTGGTGGTGCATTACATCTAGAAATCATTTTAGTGAGAATTGATATTTATTATGTCGAAGTTTAACAATCCATGACCATGGTATATCACTCTATTTTTTCAATTCTTTAAAGTCTTCTTTCATTTCTACCATTACTGCTTTGTATTTTTCAACATTCAGATCCTGTACATATTTTGTTATATTTTATGCCTAAGTAGTTCATTCTTTTGGAGTGATTATAAATTGTTTTGCTTTTTAAATTTTTGGTTTATAATTGTATATTGCTAGTACATAGTACTACTGTTTATCTTTGTATGTTGACCTTATATCTGCAACCTTGCTAAACTTATTAGTTCTAGGAGATTTTGTTTTGTTTTGAAGATTGCTTGGGATTTTCTATGTAGACAATCACATTGCCTGACAATAAGGGTAATTTTATTTTTTCCTTTCCATCATATATGCCTATATTTCTTTTTCTTGCCTTATTGCACTGCCTAATCCACTGGTGTTGAATGGGGGGGGTGGTAATTGTGGGCATCCTTGCCTAGTTCCTCGTCGTAGGAAGAAAACATTCCATTTTTAATCAGTAAGTATGATGTTAACTGCAGGGTTCTTATAGACATCCCTTTATCGAGTTAAGGATGAGCCCTTCTATTTTTAGTGCTGAGAATTTTAATAATGAATATATCGTGAATTTTATCAGGTGCTTTTTCTGCATCAATTGATAGGATCTTGTGGTTTTTCTTCTTCAGACTGTCAATATTGTGAATTACATTCGTCCACTTTTGAATATTGCTATTCTGAAATTAATCCCACTTGTTTGCATTATGGTTTTACATATTGATGGATTCAACTTACTAATATTTTATTGAGGATTTTTGTGTCTATGTTCATGGGAGATACCAGTACATAAATTTCTATTTTTGTACTCTCTTTGGTTTTGATGTCAGAGGAATGTTGGTCACATAAAATGAGTTGGTAAGCATTCCATGCTCTTCTCTTCTCTGGAAGATATAGAATCAATGTCATTTCTTCTTTAAATATTTACTAGAGATTTCTTTCTTGGAAGTTTTTTAACTAGGACTTTAATTTCTTTAGTAGTTAAAAGACTATTCAGGTTGTTTCATCTTGGGTGAGTTTTGGTAATTTGTGATTTATAAAGACTCACTCCATTTCATCTAGGTTATCAAATTCATATGCATCTGCATAGAGTTGTTCATATTATTCCCTTATTATTCTTTTAATGTTTGCAGGGTCTTTGGTGATATTCCCTCTATCATTCCTAATATTGGAAATTTTTCTTATCTCTTTCTTTCTCCCTCCCTCCTTCTCTCTCCCTCTCTCTCTCCGTCTTCCTCTCCCTCTCTCCATCTCTCTCCTTCTCTCTCCATCAGTCTTGCTAGAAATTTATCAACTGTATTGATCTTTTCAAACACCTAGTTTTTGGTATGATTGATTTTATCTAATTTTTACTTGTTTTCCATTTCATTGATATCTCCTCCTTATTATTGCCTTCTTTCTGCTTCATTTGGATTAGTTTTGTTCTTTTTATAATTTCTTAAGATGGAAGCTGTTGGTTATTATTTAAGAACTTTTCTTTTATAATGTAAGCATTTAATGCTATAAATTTCCCTCTAAGCACTGCTATAGATACTACACAAATTTCAATATGTTGCATTTTTATTTTCATGCAGTTAAAAATATATTAAATTTTTCTTGATAATTTCTCTTTGATTTAAAGATTATTTATAAGTATGTCATTAACTTTCCCAGTGTTTGGAGCTTTTCCTGTTACCTTTCTATTATGGATTTTTAGTTTAATTCTGTTATGGTCTGAGAGCATACTTTGTATAATTTGAATTCTTTTAAATTTGTTAAGATTTGTAGAATATTCTGTATCTTGGTGAATGTTTCCTGTTCATTTATAAAAAAACTGCATATTCTCCCGTTCTTGGGCAGAATGGTCTATAAATATCAATTAGATCCAGTTGGTTGACATCATTATTCAGTTCTATAGGCTTGCTGATTTTCTATTAACTAGTTCTATATATTTCTGAGAGGTAAGTGTTGAAAAAGTTCTAACTATAATTGTGGATTTGTCTATTTCTCTTTTCGATTTTGTCAGTTTTTGTTTTGTGTAGTAGATACTCTTTGTTTGTTAGGTGCATGCACATTTAGCACTGTTACGTCTTCTTGGTGAATTGATTCTTTCATTATTATGTACTGTCCCTCTTGATCCTTAATAATTTTTCTCTGCTCTGAAATCTCTTTTGTCTGACATTAATAGACCCACTCCAACTTTCTTTTGATTAGTATTTGCATGGTAAATCTTTTTTTCCTTTCACTTTCAACCTACCTGTATTACTATATTTGAAATGAGTTTCAGGTAGACAATATATAGTCTTTTATTAATCAAGTCCGACCATCTTTCTTTTAATTGGTGTGTTTAGACCATTTTTATTAATGTAATTATTGACATGTTTTGATTAATTCTACCATTTTATTATTCAGTTTTTTTTTTCTTCCCTCTGATTTTTGTTCTTATGTTTCCCTATTTCTTGTCTAATTTGGGGTTATTTGAACATTTTTAATGAAAAGTTTTTATTTTAGAACAAATTTAGAGTTACAGAAAGTTGCAATGTTAACACAGAAAGTTCTTATATATCCCTCATCCAGTTTCCTCTAATGTTAACAGTTTATATTACTATGACACATTTGTCAAAATTAAGAAACCAATAATTGGTACATTATTATTAATTAAACTCCTGACTTAATTTGGATTTCACCAATTTTTATACTCATCTCATTTTTGTATTCTGAGATTCAATCCAAGATACAACATTGTGTTCAGTCATAGTGTTATTTTAACATTTTTTTTTGTATTCAGTTTTAACTTATCTCTTGTGATTTTAAATATATCACATTTAGTTATTTTACTGGATGCTCTAGGTATAGTAGTTCCCCTTTATTTGTATGGTATACATTCCAAGATCATTTGTATTAATGTAAATGAATCTTTTGTCCATTAAATTATTTAATTTATAAATTAAACTTTATTATGGACAATAAAGTATATATGGACAAGAAAGAACATAGTATATATAAGGTTCGGTACTATATGTGATTTCAGGCATTCTCACCATGGAGTTTACTAACATTGCAAAATAATTTTTTTCTTTCCTTATTAAGTCTAGAACTTTCACCTTTTCACTTAAAGAAATCACTTTACAGTTTCTCTTTGGAATATTTGAATTGCCAGCATCAGTGCTTTGGGGCCATTATTAGTTAAAATAAGGGTTACTTTAACACAAGCCCCATGAAACTGTGAAAGTTGATCTGATAACTGAGATTGCTACTTAGAGACTAATGGAAGGATAGGGTATATATCATAGATATGCCAAAGGGATGGATAGAGCAAGATGGTGTGAGACCCCATCATGTTACCTGAAATGGCATACAATTTTGAAACTTATAAATCGTTTATTTCTGGAATTTTCTATTTAATATTTTCAGATTGCAGTAACTGCAGGTAATTGAAACCACAGAAAGTGAAACCACAGATAAGGGGGGACTACTGTATATTATAAAATATATACTTAACTTTTCATCAACAATTTAAAATTGATATTTAGCCACTTCAATTGCAATGTACAAAATCTAGCATTGTTTAAGGTCCTTTTGTGCTGTATTTCTCTTGTACGTTACATATTTCACTTAAGTTAAAATCCCAGAAGATAATGTTATAATTTTTGCTTTCAGTGTCAAATATATTCTAAATATCTCAAAAAAAAGAATAATTTATTATATTTACTCTAATGTTGACCATTTCTGTTGCTCTTCCTTTATTTCTAATATTCCAAGTTTCCCTCTGTTATAATTTCCATTTTGTTTGAAGAACTTGCTTTAGCAACTCTTTTACAGCAATCTCCTGGCTCCAAATTATTTTAATTTCTCATCATGAGAATATTTTATCTCACCTTCATTCATTTCTAAAGTATATTTTTCTTAGTTTAGAATTACGTTGAGTATCTTTAGCACTTTAAAAATGTTGTGCCACTTCCTCTTTACCTCCATCATTTTTGTGAGCTATCTGCAGTTATTCAAATTATTGTTCCCCTACAGGTAAAACATTATTTTTCTAAGACAACTTTTGAGAATGTTTCCTCATCTTTAGTTTTCACCAGTTTCTCGTGTGTCTAGTCATAGATTTCTTTGGGTTTATCCTTTTTGGGGTTTACTCAGCTTCTTGAATACATAGGTTAATATCCTTTGCCAAGCTTGGGAAGCTATCAGCCATCATTTCTTCAATTTCTTATTTTGCATTGTGCACTTTCTTCTCTCTTCTGGGTCTGTGATGACATAAATGCTAAACCACACAGGTCCCTGAGACTCTATTTTATTCAGTATTTTTTTCTGTATGTAATTCAGATTGGATAGTTTCTATTGAAATATCTTCACATTCACCAACTCTTCCCACCACCTGTGCTATAGTCTGTTCTTAGCACAGCAACTAGAATGATCCATTTAACATCTAAATTAGAGCAAGTCCCTCCTCCTCTCAGAACTCTCCATCTCACTCAGAGTGAATCCCAAGTTTTACAATGATCTACAGGGATCTATCCAATCTGGCCTTCAGTACCTCACTAGTTTCATGTTGTAGTTACAATCTCCCTTGCTCATTTGGTTGTGACCACGTTGGCCTCTTTGCTGTTCCTCAATTTTTCCAACATATTTCTGCTTCATGGATGTTCTTGCTCCCTGGGACTGTTTTCTCAGCTGTTCATAAAGCTGATTCTCCCAACTCTAAAGAGATTTGCTCAACTGCCTTCTTTTCAGTGAGAACTTCCATGAATACCCTATATAAAATTGCAGTAGCACTTTTGCCTCTTTTTTTGGTTTATTTTTCTCCTATTATATTATCTAACATAATGTATAATTTATTTATTCATTAATTCTCTAGAATGTGAGCTCTATGAAGGCAGGGTATTTTTTTGGTCTTATTTCCTTCTGTATGCCTGTAGCCTGCCAAATAGTAGATGCTTGATAAATATATGTTGAAAGAACGAATAAAAGTGTACCCTGGACCATAGCCTATAGGAGACAGAAGTTTTAGCTTTTTATTGAGTGTTTCTCTGTATGGACATGAAAAAGTTCCTGAAGTTGTAGGACATTCTAAAAGAAATCGGTGGTTTAGACACCTGCTGTTATTGCATCTTCCTAGAACTGAGTATCAGAAATGCCAAGGGTGTGAGGTTCTGCACAGATTGATTTTTCCCAAGGTGTTGGAAACAGGTACAGAATTAGAAACTGAGAGCTTTGTACTTGGATTGATTCACAGGTTTCAGCTTTTCAACTTCCCAAGTGCTGCTGCTGCTACTTTCTGAAATATCTCACAAAGCATCAGCCCAGCTCTTGCTGGTGTGTGCACATGCATACACAGGCATACTCATGTGCTACCTTACACAAGGTGCTGCTCCAACACAATCCATTCTCCATCTTGGTTTAAGCCAGGAGTGCTCAGATGATTGTTCAGAGGCTTTTGCCAGAACAGAATTTTCCAAGCTCTCCAGTTCCCAGGGGAGTGGGAAGTGTCTGATGGTGTCTGAAGTTCCCTCCCATATCTGTCAGCACAGTAATATATGGTAGATAATAGGATTTCACTGCATTGTGGTGGTTTAAATAGGCATGACAAGATTGTGATTTTCAAACTGTATAAGCCATAGATACCAAAGCAATTGTGGCTTCTTCTCCATCTTACTGGCAGGCAAGGTTAAACAACCTGGTCACTCTTCAGACTTTGACCTGTCCCCCAGTCCTTCCTTTTCCTCTATTGTGCACGGTTGGCCTTGAGCCTACTTTCAGAACCTCCCTCCTTTCCACCTTGGCTCTGCACCTCCAGGAATCCAGCCCCCAAAGGCTATTGAGTTCTGTGAAGGGAACTGTCTACTAGGTTTTCGTACACAGAATGATTATTTAAGGTGACTTGTTTTTCATGTGTCTATGTTAAGTGAGTTGTGAATACTCTTGTAAGAGTAGAACCTGAGAAAAATGAGAATCCTTTTCCTGGAAAATACACCTATGCTCACAATGGTCTGTATCATTTTATGAATGCCAGAGACTTCAGAAAGCCCAGGTCAAGAATACAACATCTACTGTGTCAGTGACTTGTTTTTTAAATCAGATTTACAAATATAGAGTTAACATACAAAATGCACCCATTTTAAGTGTCCAGTTTGAATAGTTTTGACAAATACATACATCTATGTAACCACTATCCCATCAAGTTTCAGAAAAATTCCATCTCCCTAGAAAGTTCTCTGTGATCCTTTCCAGTCAAAACATCCTTTCATCAAGGTAATCACTATTCCGACTTTTATCATCATAGATGAGTTGTGACTATTGTAGAACTTTATGTAAATGGAATTGTACAGAATATGCTTTTTGTGTTTGACTTCTTTCTCTCATTGTGTTTCTTGAGATTCAGCCATGTGTGTAAGAACTTTACCAAGGACAGAGATGTGATAACATCGATGGCATTGGTACTACTGTTTGGACTTTCAGAATTCTAGAACCTTGGGGTTCAAGCAGAGAGGCAGAGCGAAGATGCAGATGGTACCACTTCCTGGGCAGGGACAAGCTTTCGTATAGGACAACATCCAGCACTGCTCCCAACTTAAAGCCTTGGATTGGGGTATTGACATGGGCAATAGATACTGGAGACCTGGGTCTGAGCTTCTGCTATGCTAGCAACAAAAAGTGTAAAGCCTTTTAACCTTCCTGAGCTAACATTTCCTCACTGGAAAAAATGAAAGTGATAATACCTTCCTTTCTGTACCTCTTGAGGAGCTGAAAGAACTTTGTGAAACAGAAGCACCTTTGCAATCTGCAGTCTTTGAAAAGTGTTGTCTGTGTGGACAGGTTGCAATGGAAAGATAGCTGGGGCTGAGGCTGGAGCTGCCAAGCATGCCAAGAGACCCAGACTCAAATCCTGCTGAAGCTCCTTTCTTCTTGCTTACTTTCTCAAGCCTCAGGCCTCTCTATGTAGAAGGGGGTTAGTGATATCTCTAGGGTTAAAGGATTAAACACATCAAAGAATGTGAATAAAGTGCCAGGCCTAGGATTGAACAAGAGGAACTGTTCAGCTACTCAGTAAATGAGGTAGTTGTCACCCATAAGAAGGTTAAAACTACCTCCATTGCCCACTAGACATGTGACCTTGATCTGTTAGAGGTTACTTTTCCTCCTGCCTCAGATGGGATCTCAGGCAAACACACTCTGAGATGTAGATGTAGATGTGAATGCAAGAGAGTTATTGAGGGGTGCCCCTGGGATCAACAGCAGTGGCAGGGCAAAGGAGGTAGGAATGGGCTAAGGCAGGAGTTGAGCTGTAAAGCACTCACAAAGAAGTACTCACTGGACCCCCTGGGCAAGCAGTGGGGCTCGGGTGGCTCTACTAGGTTGTTCTAAAAGAATGGAGGCAAAACGACAGGCCTTTTCACCCCTGCATAATTCAGTCATTGAATGTGGGTTGCCTCCAGTAAGGGGACGTGAACTTGAAGGCAGTTTCTAGAAGGGCATTAAATGTGGTACTCCTTAAATATATATAATTTTTATTTTTTTTAATTTATATGTGAACTGTCTGCTCCCCATATTTACCACAGCTGGAGGAATGAGTACCTCAGTCATGAAGGGACATTTAGGCAGCACACCACAACATTTCCTATACCTCTCTGTGCCTCAGTTTCTTCACCTGTAAAATGGGGATAATAATATTGTCTACCTCATTGGGTTAAAATGATTTAACAAAATGACCTTAAAATGACCTTAAAGCAGTGGCCAGTACATATTATTCTAAGTTAGTAGCACTTTAGAAAATATTCAATAAATCGTTCTTTATCAAATGTGTAAACAGATGAATGAGCTCTTTCAATCCTGTCCAGTATAAAAAACTAATGTCAAGTTTGGCTGTTTGGGGAATAAACCCACTAGCCAGGTGACAAAGCATTTGACTGGAAAGCAGAAGGTTCAATATATTTTAAACCATGGGACTCATGCTCAGAGGAAATTTAAACCTCCCTTTTAGAACATTTGCTGCACCTGAGGGTCCCACATTCGCTGTGTATGCATTGCCAAAGTCCTTTACCCTCAGTGTGTTGAGCTGCAGTATGGGGATTTGACAGCTGAAGACAGCTCAGCAGGGTGCAAGAAAGCAGACATTTAATGTGCCTTGACAATACAAAGGGTTATATAAATGACCCAGTTTCTGTAATTTTGCTGTAACTGTCATGGGAATTGCTATAGACAGATACGGAGAAGGTCCTGTTTAAGCACTTAAACTTTAAAAGGTTTAACCACTAAACATACAGTCTCTTTCTCTTCCCCTCCCCTTCTCACAATCCTGAATTTAAATTGTACTGGAGCTCAGGTAGAGGGAGAAGAGATGGGAGCTGAAAAAATGGCTTGCCTTTATCTGCCCAAGTCCTAGACCAGAACCTCACTTTTTGACTCCTAGGCCAGCTGCTTCTGGCCAGCCTCCTGGGGAGATTTCTTTACCTGTTCCCAACAATCAGATCCAGAGATGGGGAGGAATGGCAGGAAGTGAAATGTACTGGCTCTGAGCTCAAGGCTTTTGCCCAATTTAAATCTGGTACCCGTCCCACTGTTCAAAGCATGTTGCTGTTTGATTCTTGCCATCTCATCTTAGAAGACTTTTCCCAGGGTGGGGGTGGGAATAGTTCTAAAGCCAGGGAGGCAGGAAGCAGGAGAGTTTATACAGGCAGATACCACAGGCTTCCAAGCTAAGTGCCTTAGCCAAGAGAGCTCCTGGCTGCTGCTGACATTTCTGAGACAGGAGATCAATAAGTGGGCAGAATTTGAAAATCAAATCATGCTTGCACCTGCCCTGGGGAACCCTCAGCAACTGTCATGGCAGAGGAGGCATCCCAGAAGATGCCAGAAAGACAGGGGACACAGATAGCCTTGATACAGCAGAGATGGGGGAATGTACAGGAGAGGGAAATTGGAACTGCCCAAAAAGATAAAAGGAGCAAATGCTGATATCCCTCCACCTCCACATTTCTTTCACGGTTCTTGCTGAATGTGTAAAGACCTCTGACTTCGGCATCCCAAGTAAAACCAGAAACTCAGAGATGGGTTTAAAGCTAATGTGGCATTTCCAACTCAAATGAGCCCAGCCTTAGCATGGAAAACTGCCCCAGGTGGGAGATGCTATATCCATGGTCGAGTCTCTCCAAGAGACGGAAGCTTTATTCCCTGCCCTGCCAGCACCCAAGAGGACTTTAAAGATTACTTCACGTTCCACTGAGTTGTGCAAAGGAATTTTCTGCACCAGACTCGAGCTTTCTCACAAGCCCAAAGTGCCTTTGCAGGCACATGTGCATGTGTTCATGGTAGCACACATGCACACACACGAAAGTGGGCCAAAGAACTGGAAATAAGTATGAAACTTGGTTCTGATCTGGTAAACCTGGTCCACTCCAACTATTTAAACAATATTTTTTGAAAGTTTATTTTTTGTGCTTTAAATAGTTACTCTTTCCATTTTATTCCCCCTTTCTTGAGCCACTCCAAGATGGCACTTAGTTGTGGGATGTGAGTATGCCACATTCTTATGGTCGTGGTGGGTTTGGGATCCATACAGTGTCACTGTTCCATTCTCTAGGTCCTTCATGTCTCCATAGCAATAGAATCTTCACAATGCTGGCAACTGCTAAAACTTTTGGTTAATGATCTTATGATGTCATCTTCCGGGGCCTTGTGGTCTTCCCTGATGATTCAGGTTCTCCTTGGCTTTGGCTGCTGTTGAAGATCCCATGAGGCATAGTCATGGCCCCTATTTAGCCTCTTGTTCAGGTAGCCCAAATCGATTTCCTTGATTCTAGGATCTTTTTTGCTTCATGGTGGTAACTCCCTTTTGGCAAGCTCTCCAAGGTTGTGTCTTGCCATCATCTGTGTTTTCCTAGGGGCCTGTAAGCATTTCTGGGGTCTCTTGCATGCCAAATGGAGTCTAGGATATCTCAGAAATGTTAACTCAGGCTTGCCCTCTGCCTAACAAGTAGCTACCCTAGGTTACTGAAGGAACTATGCTGGACCACTTCCTCCTGGAGTTCCCAGAGAGTAGATGACTGCACTGCTGTTCTTGGCTTTTGTCTTCACTGCTATAAGACAACTTCTCACTATGAAACTTTGGTCCAGAGAGGGCCAGAAAGAGCAGACTTTTCTAATCTGGTTGGGACTTCCCCATGTCATATTCTTTTTCTAACCAAAACTTCTTCATGGGTTAGCCTTAGAGGCAAAGGATGGGCAGAGGAAGAAATGGCTTCCTGTCTTAGTTTGGGTTTTCTTGAAAGCAGAGCATGACACAGGACTTGGGCAAAGGTTGGTTATTTGAGAGGTGATCCTAGCCATTAGATGTGAAGGAAAGGAGAGAATGAAACAGGGAAGGAAAAAACATGAATAGAATGAAGGGCAATAGGGGCTGATTCCATAGGAAGTGTAGAAAATGCCTTGGAAAATTATTCATTGGAAGGACAGGAACCTGAGACCTTTATCCACATCTAACCGTGGTTGAGGATTGCACCAGGGGTTCTAACTCCCTCCCACTTCTGAGCTGCATACACACATAGACCAGGCAAACTCCTGCCTCCTACATGGGCAGAGAAGGCCCAGGGGCAGAATGAGGATAAACACTCTCAGTTTAATATGCATCTGCTCACTGCAGCTGCTGAAAAAATTAGAGGTGGAACAAGAAGATGATGAGGGTCACCAGTGGTGTCTGATACATTTTCTCAAAGAGAATTCAAATAAGGAGGAATTTTCCAAAACATATTACAGTAGCCTTAAAGATCTTTTGCTCTAATCTTCTGTTTTAAAAGAACCATAAGAAGTTGTATTTTACCCAAGATCAAAATGGTTGAACACAGCCCAAACTAGAACTCGGTTGCCAGAGAATCATGTCACAGAGCATTTTCTCCTGTATCACACAGATTAATTCAACTAATGATTATATATTTATTGACTGCATATGGCGTTCAAAGCATTGCAAAGAATAAGACATAATTCTTGCTTTCAGGGAATTTGCAATCTAGATGATGAAAGAACTTTAGTCTTTAGTCATCATATGTACTTGCTAGATAAGGGATGGGGTTAAAGTACTCTATTCCATCAGACAGTGCTCCTGAAATATAAAGAAGAGACAAAAGGGGCCCATAAAATATAGAGTGCCTGTAGCAAATATGTATTCAGCAAACTGAGTATTAATTTCAGCCAAGGTGTGGAAGACTTTAAAACAGCCCTCATAATCCCTGCCTCCTGGCATTCATGCCCTTGTGAAATCCTCTTCTCCTTGAGTATGGGCTGGCCCTAGTAACTCACTTCTAACACATAAAATATGGTAGAAGTGATGGAATGTCACTTCCAAAATTAGGTAATAAAATGACTAGTTCCTATTCTGGGTGCTTTCTCTCACTCTCTCATATTGTTTGATCTAGGGGTACCAGCTGCCATGTTATGAAGCAACCCTACAAAAAGGCCCATGTGCTTAAGCTTGGAATCAGATTTTCTGAAGCCTGCCAGCAGCTATGGGAGTGTATCTGGGAGCAGATACTCTCAGTTGAGCCTTGAAGGGATTGTAGTCACAGTGATACCTTGATTGCAGGCTCATGAGAGATACTGAGCCAGAGGACCTGGCTAAGCCATGCCCAGATTTCTGACAGTCAAAGACTATGGGATAATTTTTTGGCTTTCTAGTTGCTAAGTGTGGGAGTAATTTGTTACACAAGCATAGCTAACTAATACAGAAGGAATTGCATTAGAAGTTGGCAATGAAAGTATGAGTCATACATAGGCTTAGGAGCAAGTAAAAGAAATCTATTCAAACTATTTTAAACAGAAAGGAGTACATATAGAAAGGATTTATAGTTGTCTTCTAAAGCTCAAGGGCAGGAGTGGTAGCAAGACTCATGAGGACTGGAATCAGAACTGAAAGTCCATTGGAAAAGGGGCAGTGAACCACTTTTTTTCCTGACTCTGTGAGTCCCTTAAACCTTTCTATTGTAGCAACTGGCATTATCTATTTCTTCTTGTACATAGGGAAAACCAGGTACCCTTGAGGGTCTTACATGTTCTCTCAATTTAAGCACAAAGGACACTTAATTGAATTCTCAATTCCTGGAAGAGAATTTATCAGATAGCACATTTTAAATCAGTTGTCCATTTTGGTTCTCCTATCTGTGGCAAATATGTATTCAGCAAACTTTGAGTATTAATCTCAGCTGAGGTATGGAAGACGTTAAGACAGCCCCCATAATCCCTGCCTCTAGCAGATAGGGCTGGCTGCCCACTCAGAAGGGACTTTGAGAAGAAGGTGTATGAAGTGCAGACAAAGTAATCAACAAATCTCTTAAACTGCCCTCAAGAAGCTTGTAATTTATCGTGCTGAGAAAAAAAGGATTGGTATTGTAGAGAATTTTACTAACATCCTTATCTGGAGGACTGAGAGTTTAAAAGAGAACCATGTACCAAGGTCTATCTAGGAGGCTTCTTGAGAGCCACTACTCTTCACTGGGCTTCAGTTTTCTCAACTATAAGATGAGAAATTGACCACAGGTGACCTCTGATGGCCCTCTAGCTTCAAAATTCTGTGACTCTAAGGGAAAGGAGAAAGCAGAGGAGACATCTCCAGACATTCTCATGGAATTATAGTGTCTGGCATTCTATGACCAGATGGACTAGGTCCCCGATATGTGCTGGAGGTATTCAGCAAGGTGAGGCTAACACTGAAATTGGCCTTGAGAATAATCAAACCACGATACCCTAGCTTTTAGAACAAATGCATGTTTTGGGTTGAAGACACAGATATACAGAGCTTTAGAAGCAACTCTTTTGCCTTGAGCCTTGCATAGTCAAAGTTTACCTGGAAAATTTACAAAACAGAACATTTAAAAAATAGAAAACTAATTTTACCCCAAGGCTGTGCTGTCTTCTTGCAGAAGGTTGTTGGGATGACTGGAATCGCTTCTCAAATGATAGGCTAGGGAACACCCAGATGCAATGTTGGTCTCATGCAACAATCCTCTCACTTCCTCATTCATCTTCTCTCTCTCTCTCTCTCTCTCTCTCTCTCTCTCTCTCTCTCTCTCTCTCTCTCTCTCTCCCCCCCCCATCTCATACACGCACATGCATAAACATTTTCTCCAGAGTCTTGATCTCAATCACTCCTCTCCATGCTTTCTCCCAACCACTCAGAGCTCAGCCTGTTACTGACATCATCATCTCCAGAGAACAGCACAAAACAGTTTGCCTCACTCCAGTGTTGGTGGAGAATTTCGTTTTTGCTTTATTAATTTCAGTGCAGAAATGCCCTCCTACTTTTCACATTTCTATTAGCCGGAAGGAGAAATGGGTGGAAATAATTACCTCTGTGTAGTTTAAGCCTAAAATACAAGATGTGGCTCAGGTCTGAAATCTGATAAGTGATAAGGAGGTGCCTTTCTTGGAAACAGGACTTGTATAAAGGATACTAATTTAATATGGCAGAAATATTTTTCCTCCTTTCTTTTTCTTTCTTTTCCCTTCATTCACAGAGCAAAGCACAGTGTATGCTAAGGGGCTGAGAACCCTGACCTATTATAATAGTGGGAAGCCACCTCCTTCACCAGTGAAGATGGATTAGTTAATGCCTGTTAAATGTTTTGAAATGAAATGTCTCCTGTACCCAAATACTCAATCTGATTATAGCCCTGGGTTTGATATCACAGGGAAATTTACATCCTGGCTGACATCACAGCTGCCAAAGTGAGTCCTTTTTGTGTGGGGTCTTTGATGGCTCCTTCCTTGCTAATCAAAGGATGACACATGGGAAAGAGGAAATGGCATTAAGGCCTAGCCCAGCAGTAAGAGATGTGAAGGGAGAAAGAAAGAGACACAGGGCAAGACTCATAAAAAGAGGGGGGCAAGGGGTGGAGTGGGGAGGACAGTGAGAGATAATTCCAATTATTATCAGGATTAGAGACTTGTAGCCAGCCTTTCCTTATTTCTGTAAAACTTTCTGAAAACAAATGTAGTCTTGGAAAAGATGAGGTTGACCCTTTAAAAATGCTTCTTTTCCAAATGGAGGTGTTAGGGATTGTTTTACTTGGCTTTGCATTTTTGTTACTTTAGTTTAAAATCCAACAAAATATGACTGTTTTGCATTTTTCCTAGGTGACATTTTCTTTTTGCTTGAAATGTGACCTGATCACCTGCTTTAGCCATGGGAAGATGCAGTCCCTCCCTCACGTTAAGAATTGGTCCAACCTGCCTGGACCCTCTTGGATTCTGTTCCTGTCTTTGTCTGCCTTAGGAAAGGCCTGTGCTTGGGCTGTCATTCTAGCTGCCCTCTGGTTGCAGGCAGTTGAGACTTGCTCTTATCCATTGGTCATGCTGAGCCTGATAAGTTAGATTCCCTTCTTTATCTGTAGGAAAGAGGACACAAGGCAACTCAGAGATAGAAAACATAATGAACAATGAAAAGAGAGGGTTCCTGTCAGAAAAAATCTGACAAAGGGAAGGTGTAAGTATTGTTGAGTCTGTGAGTTATCTACCCTGGAGGCTATTAATGTCCAGGCCTTTGATGATCACCCAGAATTAGCTACAAGATCATTCATTCATTCATCTTTTTTCTCTCTTTCTTCATTCATTCTTCATTTTTATTATATGTTCACCAATTAACTCTATATTCACTAATTATATCTATTTATTCTGCAAATATATATATGTATGTATATATATATATGTATATACACACACACACACACACACACACACACACATATATATGTTTATTCTTTCAACAAACATGTATTGAGTATATTCTATGTAACAGGTACTATTCTAGGTTCTGGGGTTACCATGATAAGTAAGACAAAGATGCTCGCCTAAAAGATTCAGGTATATACCCAAATAATAATAACATGGATTAAGCATAATGCTTGTCCTAATAGAGGTACCAAGAAAGTTCTCTAGGTGCTCATACAAGAGGGATTACATCAAGCTGGAGGGAACTATAAAACTTTTGTAGAGAAAGTGGCATTTGAGTTGAGCCCAGACAGATGGAAGGTATTTTCCCACATGACCATAAGGGATTGGCAAGAAATATGACAAGCAGCAGGCCCAGCTCAAGGAAGGGCATGGAGGCAAAATGTTGGATAATGTCAGGAAAGGCAGGCCAGTAAGGATGACTGGGGTACAGGACAGGGTGAGTGGGAGCAGGAGATGAGGTAGAAGGCTGGAGAGCCCCCAGGAGGCCTAAGAACTTCTTTCTGGAACAGCAGAAGTGTCTCCAAAGGCAATAATTAAAACTTGATCACTTGAGTGAAACAGGAGGTAAGGCTGTGTGGATGGTGGACAAGTCTCCTGGAATCTTTTTCCATCAACAATTTAGCCTAGATGATTTTGTCACATTCACTATTTTTATCAAAGAATTGTATATCCTAGTTCAAGCTTATATAGAAAAATGATTAAGACCACTGGGTCTGGATTTCAAATTTCACAGACCAATACGATGCTTTAAAAATCAAGGGGACTACCATAATGATGTCAGCATTTAATTTTGACAAAAGGAAAAGAATATACTCAAAATTTGCCAATTTACCATCAATATCTGTGACAAAGACTGCTAATTGCCTGGGGGCTCTCTCTTTCTTCCTGATAAACAGAATGTTATTTTATTCGGAGTGGCAATGTGGCAAAATCAAAACCACATTTTCCTGCCTCTGTTAGTCACTAGGTGGAGCATCTTAGACAGTTTCTAATGGGGGTTAACTGGTCTGTATGTGTCTTTTCCTCTTCCGTCTTATCCCTTCTTCCAATTTAAAATTACTACCTTTGGGGGACCACAGTGCACCGGTATCATACTAAATATGGGGCTAGCTCTAAGGAGCTTGCAATTTTCCTTAGGAAACAAGGAGCAACACACTTGCTCCATGCTTAGAACCATCCAAATCTTTCTTGGTGTTTTTAATTCCCTCCATTCCTGCTTTCCCCATGTTTTACCCTGGTAGGTATGTGAGAAGAACCTCTAGCCCATGTCTCTCTTTCTGAGATTTCTCTATTATCATTAAGAGCTTTTGTTTGCTCCTATGGTCTGGTAGTAACTGCCCTTGAATCACGACTTTCTCATTTCATAGTTGGCACTATACCTTTTGTATCTAGGACAGCACAAAGCACTCTATATATTTCAAAACAGGGGTAAATCAATACATAGAATTGGTTACAAAAGTATTTGACAGGCAGAGAAGATGTGAGGTGGGCACTGTGATGCTCCACCCAGAACCCCCCTCAGGGGGTTCTTGTCCCAGGTGCTGGGAATGTTAAGGATGCTAGCAGCAAAGAACTTTCAGATGTCGGCCCACTTCAGGGTCGGCCTCAGCTGCAGAGAGTGCTTGCCCAATTTCATGCTGTCCTGAGGCACCGTTTTGGTCCACTGCCGGATAACTATGATGGGCCCTATATACTTCAGATCTCCTATGGTGTTGGTCAAGGCTTGGTTAGACCAGCATCGCAGTTTGACTACTCCCTCTACCTAATCCTGCTGTCTCCTGCTCTTCCTACATATGTTAATCCTTAATAAATATACTATACTCCAAACTCCTGTCAGTATCACATTCCAGACAATCCAACCTGTGATTAACTGCAGAAAATCACAGACACCCCTAGGCTGAGCAACAAAGGACAGGAGGCATGTCACCAGAGCCCAGGAGCCTGCTTACCACTGACATGGCTGGAGCATTTGCTAGAACAGAGCCACTGCTGAAACTCCAAAGATCCCCCTCTGAAATCATCAAAGTCGCTGGATCATGGAGTTTCCCACTGTTGATAAAGATGCCACTATAAATAGAAAAAAGTCTTCTATCTCCTTCTCACCTTCCCAATCACCTACCACTTCTTCCCATTAGAATAACCTGCCTGGAAGCCACCTGGAAAAGGAGTCTGAGAAATTGTTTTTGCAGGGTTCTAATCCTGAGTGACACAGAGCAGAGCACAGAAGTTCAGGAATGGAGCTGAGGGGAAAAAAAGGTGAATGACTGACAATAAACCCCCAAGAAAGACTGAAGGTGAGGAGGGCTGAGGTTTCAGGTGAGCCCCCATGCCTGGCTGACATCTTGATTGTAGCCTCATGAAAGACTTTTAAGAAGGGAACCCAGTTAAGCCACGACCAGACTCCTGACTACAGACCATCAGGAGGTAAGAAATGTGTGTTGATTTAAGCTGTTAATTTTTTGATAATCTGTTACAAAGCAATAGATGACTAATATTGCAGGGTGGAAGAAGCCCAGGAAAGTTTATTTGAGAATGTTTGGAATAAATAATGCTTCAGTAGGTAACAGGGAGTAAGAATTTCGCAAGTAGAAAGAACAGCAAATACAAATGCTTGCAGGTATGAAACTGCATGGTGTGCTAAAGGATCAACAAGCCATTTAGTACTGCTAGATTGCAAAATGTTGGGGTATGTGGCAAAAGACAAAGCCAAGAAGTCAGGAAAACTAGACCAGTGGTTCTCCAAGTGCATTTAGAAACAACCAGGGAACTTTGAAATTACCCATGCCTTGCTGCTTTGACACAGGGATTTTAAAAAATTTTCCAGGTAGCAAGGGGGAGTCTAGAGTGAAATGAGTGAGGTACATGCCTTGGGTATAAAATTCAAGGTGACACCAAAACATTCAATAATTGAAATAAGTAATATTTTAATGCAATATTTAAAAAATGAAAATCAATGTAAAAACATCATGATGAACAAAGCATTTTAAGAATTAAATTAAGACAGAATCCTCAGGTGACTCTAATGTGCAGCTGGCCTTGAGAAACACTTCTCTAGATCTTGAAGGAACTTGTGTATCTTTCTATGGATCTCAGGATTTGTACGGGGCACAGGGACTAAGCTTGGGCCTCAAGCAGCAAGGAGACCTGATCAGATATATGATTTTAGAAAATTCCTTTGGCTGTTTAATGGTAACTAGGTGGAGAATTGGTAGGTATGGCAAGATTACAAAACCAGAGACAGACTAGCTGGAAAGATACTGCATGAATTCTTCTGGAAAGTGATTAAATATGAACTAAAATCACTAAACAATAACAAGGAGTTAGAGGAGAGGAAGGATGAGTCAGCGGTGTGCTGGAGCTGGCTGAACTGGCTTACAAGAGCAGATCATGTATATCTCTTCCTCAGCCCTATGTTAACAGGCGTCATATTGGCAGTTTGAAATCAGCAGTGGTGAAGGTATGTACACCAGAGAAATTGATGAACACTACAAATCAAAGTTGGCTGTTTTTTTTTATTTGTTTTTGGGTAGAATCAGTTGTTAAACATTGACCAGTAAACCCATGGCTGAGAGACATGTTTATGAAAACTAGAAAGGATCTGATGATGAGTTAGACATGGAATTTAGAGGGATAGAAGGACTGAAGTGACTCACAAGATGACTATATGGCTCCAGAAACTAAATTATGAACTCTAAGAAGAAGTAGTTGGTCCAGGTTCACTGCTAGTTGCAAAGGGCAGTATACAGAGAGGCATCTAAGGAATGTTTCTTTGGTGACTTTTATTATAGTTCAAAGCAGCTCTGAGGAGGCATAGGCCCTGAAAGATTTAGGGTATGCCTAGAGGACATGGAAAGACAAGCTGATTAAGAAGGAATTCTCATTTCTTCTTTCTCATCCTTTGGTCTGTGATCTTTAGGCTTTTGCACCTGGGGAGGAGCCATGAACATCACTAGCATGGAACTTGTGTTCCCTCAGGTACCATAGTAGCAATTGCAGGATTAATATGATCTGGTTAACTGGAACTAGGCTGAGTGTTGATTTTAGGGTCTGGTCTGCCAAGACTTTCTTGGCTAACTAGGACAATTTATTAAACATCTTAGTGCCTCATTTTCTTTATCTGTAAGATGAACTTACTAGTCCTTCCTATCTTATGGTGTGATTATGAAGATAAAATGAAATAATAGCTGTTAAGTTTCCTCTAAAAATTTAAAGAACTCTTCAAATACAATATATGATCTCATAATTGTGAAAATCATCATACTAATAGCATTATGCTAATCATCTATTAATTTTCAAAGACCTGGATGGACCACTATGAAGTCATTGAATCCAAGCAGGCTCCTAGAAGGATTTCAAAAGCTAGTTAAGTTTAAATTTTATGATGGCAACTAACTAAAATTCTGGTTTATTTTTTACTTCTTACTTCCTTCTTTTGGAGTTTAAGAAACTATTATTCTCCATCAAAGAGAAAAAATTTAATTGGTTTCATGATAAGAAATTTTAGCTTAGTTTGCCTACTTGCATTTGAGTTCAAAATTTCTCTAGATACATTATCATTTAAACTGGAGGGAAACAATCTTCCTTAACCAGAGCATAGGCCATGACCTTCCCTACATGATGGGCAGCTAATCCACTTAGAATCAGTGACTTGCTTTGTATAATTTATAAGACCCCATGAAAAGACAGACCTCCATAAATTAATATTTCAGCTGCCTTCCCTTCCATTTCATCTTCTGGATGTGGCAGTAACAATCATTTCAGTCATTCCTGAACTTAATTGATATCAAACATTTGGAGCTTTATCTGCATTCAATGAAGGTTCAGCTCATTCAAGGGAAGTTCTTATAAGATTTCAAATACATGGATAATTTACCTTTCACACCACTTATCTCAATCTAGCTGTGGTAGTTTTAAAAAAAAGCTTTAGATTCTTTGGCACTCCTCTCATTTAGAGATGGGAATCTGGGTCCCCTCCCCTTGAATCTGGGCAGGCTTGCTTTGTCCAATAGAGTATGATGGAAGTATATTATGTATATGACTTCTGAGGCTTAGTCATAAAATTCCATGTGGCTTTTTCTATGTCTCTTAAAATCTTTATTTTCTAAATACTCTCTCTCAGGACAATCCCTTTCAGAACCTAGCTGTCATTCTGAGGGAAGCTCAAGCCACAAGAAGAGGCTATATGTAGATTCTTTGGTCAACCATCCCAGAGAAGCTCAACTTTTGAATCATCTCAGCCCAGGCACCAGGTATGTAAGTTAAAAAGCTTCTAGATTATTTCAGACCCCAGCCATGAAGTCACCCAGCCATTCAAGACTTCTTACCTGAGGCACATTGTGGAACAGGGACATTGTAGAGAATGGACAAGCCATCCCTGCTGTGCCTTTTGAAATCCTAACTTGCAGAATTCATAAGCACAACAAAATGGTTGTCTATGTCACGAAGTTTGGGGTGGTTTGTTACATAGCAATAGATAATTGGAACACTGACTGACTAGACTAATATTTCTTTCCCTTTCTCAGGTCCATAAGGAATTACTGGCTTGGTCAAAGAGGATAAATTTCTTCAAAATGAATGACTTGTTCTATACTTCTGGCTAAAGTACTAAACAACCTTCTCTGTGGGAATCTTAGATTATTCTTTCTTGTGCGTTGACCTCTTGGTAGAAAGACCAGTTCTTGGTGTTGAATTTCCTTTCTCTGTCCTATTTTAACAGTTTTTTGATGATTCATTCACTAATTCATTTATTTATCCAATAAATATTTATCAAGCTCCTTTTATATAGCAGATACTCTTCTAGAAGGTCAAGTTATGATGGTGAGCAAAACATACATAATCTCAGCCTTTCTGGAGATGGAGTCTAGTGCAAGGGTCTTAATCTTTTTCATGTCACAGACACCTTTAACTCTCCAGGTAGGGAGGTCTATGGACCCTTTCTCAGAATAATGTTTAAAGCACATAAAACATAAAATACTTATGATTACAAAGAAAATTAATTGTATTGCAGTAGTTAGAAAATAATTAAAAACACATTTGTGATATAATAAATGTGTGTTTCTTTATTAATGCATTAAATAACAAGATCTAGTTCTGAGTCTACTAAATTTTGAGGTAGGGATGAGTCAATAAAATATATTGAGATACTTGAAAAAAACTGTATTGAAAAATATCTGTGATTTCTATTGGTGACAAAGTCACAAGTACAGCTAATACTTTTACTGTTTACATTTTACATACTTAATAAAAAAAGAAACTGAATTTCAGTAAGATTTATCAAAATAAACGTGAGATTTTTTCTTTCTCAAATTAATACATCTGCTGTATTCTGTAGTCCATGGATCCCAGGTTAAGAATCCTTGGTTGGGGGCATAGATAGACAACAACAAAATGACTATACACACACACACACACACACACACACACACGTGTGTATATACACATGTATATATGTATATATATGTGTATATATACATATGTGTGTATATGTGTATATATAGATATGTATATATATATGTGTGTGTATATATATATGTATGTGTGTGTGTGTATATATGTATATTAAACTGTGATGCCTGCTATGTGAATATATTAGTTTCCTGAGACTGCTATAACAAATTACCACAAGCTATGTGGATCAAAACAACAGAAACTTATTCTTAGTTCTGGAGTCTAAAAGCCTAAAGTTGGCATCACTGGGACATGTTCCCTCTAGAGGATATAGGGGATAATCCATTCATTGTTTCATCCTGCTTCTAGTGGCTGTTGGTACTACCTGGCTTGTGGCCACATCAACTCTAATCTTTAAGGCCATTATCTCCAAACATCTCTGTTCTACCTTCATATAGCCTTCTCTGCTGTGTATATATCAAATTTACCTCTGGCTCTCTCTTACAAGGGCACTTGTGATTCCATTTAAACCCCACTTAGACAATCCAAAATAAGTTCCATATTTCAGCATCCTTAATTTAATCATATCTGCAAAGTCTCTGCCATATAAGGTACATTTACAAGCTCCAGATATTAGGATCTGGATGTTTTGATGGGTCATTTTTTACTCTACTACCATCACCAGGAGTACTGATCCAAGCTGAGGGAGTGATGTTCCAGGGATGATTTTTCCTGCAGAAGAAACTTTGAGCTAATAACTGAAGGAAGAATAAGAGTAACTAGATGAAGGAGGTGGGCAAGGCAGGTGAGATCATTTTGGATAGGGGGATTAGCTCAGAAGCTGGAAAGTCTACACCACATTCTGGGTATGGAAGATAGATGATGTGTCGAGGGCCCAGACAGGGCCTAAGTAGAGTGCTGAGAGATGCCCAGAATTGGTTAGTGGGGGCCACATCATGAAGCATTTTATAGGATTTGGTTATAAGTATTTGCCTTATAGCAATGAGAAGACATTGGAGGGTGCTATAGGCTGAATATTTATGTCCTCCCAAAATTAATATTTTGAAATATTAACCTCAGTATGATGGTATTAGGAGCTGAGGCCTTTAGTAGGTGATTAGCTCATGAGTGTAGAGCCCTCATGAATGGGATTAGTGTTTTTATTAGAGACCTGAGAGAGCTCCTTCGCCCTTTCCACCATGTGAGGACACAGCAAAAAGATGGCCATCGATGAACCAGGAAGCAGGCTCTCATCAGACACTAATCTGCCAGCATCTTGATCTTGAACTTCTCAGCCTCCATAACAGAGAGAAATAGATATATGTTGTTTACAAGCCATTCAGTCTATGGCATTCTGTTATAGCAGTCCAAACAAACTAAGATAGCGAGTATCATATGTTTAGTGTCATGGGATTTTGAAATATCACTCTGGTTTAAGTGAGAATAGATTATGAGGTAGAGAGTTACAAAAATGAGTGGTAAAGGGAATCAGTTAGAAGGTGTGGCAGGGTCCCAGACAGAGATGACACACTACTTGGTCTAGGGGTGGAGGTAATAGAGGTGGGAAGTATTTGAGAACAGGTTAAAATATCGGACATATTAGGGAATCTAGTGACTCAGCATACAGTATAGGTTCGATGAACTGTAGAAAAACATGAACAATGCAGTATGTGTAAGTATGAGTTTTGATTTACAAATCTGGGTGCAAAAAGTAAAATGTATATTTTACTAAATTCAACTTAATGTGCTCTGAGCTGTTGGGAATTCAATCTCAGTTACTACTAATTTCACATGCACCCTTCCAAATGCTATGTGAAGGGTACAAGCACTTTCCATACATGATATTTAAGGAAGGATCCTGGGGTATGTTTAGTGTTCAGTGGTCTCAGTGGTCTCAGTGGTCACCACTGATTATACATATATATACATATATATATATATATATATATATATATATATGTATATATATACACATATATATGTGTATATGTATGGGTGTGTATACATATATATGTATTATATATTTATTTTATTTATGTATTATATGCATTTTATATATATGTATATATGTGTATATATTTAGTATATATGTATATATATAGTACGTATGTGTGTGTGTGTGTGTGTGTGTGTATGTATATATATATATAATTTATCTCTTGGTGTTCAGTAGCCTATTTCCCTACAATTCCAAGGCAATATATGACAACACTCACAGATAGTTCTTTGGTTCTTTTTTGGTAGGCAATTGTAGCCACCAGAAACTTTCAGATAGAGAAGCATTAGCTATTCTTCCTATAACTTCATCAATAGAATGAAAGTCTTTAAACAAAGACTTGCATGAACATTTAATAACATTTTTTCAAAGGAAAACACAAAACAGTTTTTACAACCTGTAGACTTGGGAGACCTGGGTCTCTGCCTGTTCAGGTGTTCCAACCACCACCTCAAGGTTCACTTGAGTCAAATCTCAAAATGCCAGAGGCAGGATTCTTGAATCACGTAATCAAATCTCTCCTGTTCAAGACTGGGTACAAGATCATTTAGAGTTTGAGTCTAGAGCTGCCTGTGGATGTGAGCTATAGGCCTTACTAGCTTATGACTTGTTCATGCTTCTCTTTTGGTCCTCCCAGAATCTGGGTAGTTCATTTAAGAGGTGAAGTAACCATCGGTAGGAGAATGGATAAGTAAGCCTCAGGAAGAAAGCCTAGCCAGTGAAAAGCATGTTGACAAGTCAGTTACCACTGTGGGTTACTAGAGCTTAAATCTCCAAGAAAGATACTTGGAGCCAGTGTAGAACAGAGGTCTCAGAGTTAGCCCATCTGAGGGCCAAGGAAACTAGGGTATTTATGTACCAGCTCTGGTTAATTATTGACTGAAGGCTACTCAAAAGGAAGTAATTTCATGGCACTTTTGGCTAGCCATACAGGCAGAAAAATGGGCTCCAGTGACAAGAGAAAGAAAGCCCATAGTCTATCCGATGCAGCTGCCAGCAATTGGCGGTAAACTGGTATGCCCAAAGTGTAAGGGTGAGGGAATACGGGTAGCATGTCAACAGCATTGGCTACAGGTAGAAAGAGAGCCCATTTCTGGCATTCCTCCTGCTAATCTAACAAGTCACTAATTCCACCAGTGAAAACCCATTTCTGATACTCACTGTATACTAATTAGGAAAATCTTAAGTGTTGATTGAAACACTATTAATGATATGCTTGAAGGAGCCACCTCTGAAAGGTGGCCTTTCTGACTTAAAATCAGCTGAGAACTCTAAAATGGAAAGTCTCCAATAGGTGACTGATGGTCTCTAGAGTTGAAGCTTAAACTATTCCATACATAAAATCACAAGGTCTATGCTGAAATCATTTAGAGGGAATTACAGGCATCATTACACTTGCCACCCCAGAATCCTTGAGAAATTGGTCCCTACTCAGTTGCTATGTGTGGGAACAAGGCTCAGGTCCTCTACTGTAGTAGGACCTGCAAGAACTCAGTCCCTTTCGTCAAGGATTCTCAAATCATCTGTATCCTTCTCCAACTTAAAGGGATTTTGCCTTCTTAAAATTCTTGAATTCCATATATTCTCCATTTCCTCACACCTACCCCCCACCCACACATACACACACATGAACAGATGCACAGATGCTCACTTTGTCAGCATAATCTGTTTCAGTGGTTCTAGGTTTCTGTAAAGCATCAGACTGGAGTTACACTTCTTACCTGTGTCCTGGGCAACTCTAGTTTTCAACCATTATACATGGAGCCCCTGAATCCAAGGAGCACACTGCTCATCTTCCTGTGGGGAGCTGAGGAGAAAGAAAATTACCTAGAGCAGCAAAATCAAACAGCAAATTAATATCTTAATAAATTATCCTGCCACATTTGTGTAAAACTTGTGCTATGTGCTTTCATTTACAAAATAAGACAATTTAAAAATAGATAACATAGATTGATGCTACCATGGCATGGTTACCAATCCATTGGGTGTCTCCAGTGTTTCAGTGTCCATGACAAGATTAGTATATACATTATGTCATCAAATTCTCATGAATCTTTGTGAGGCATGATTATTTCTTTTAACAAATAAGGAAACCGACTTTCATAGGGATTCTTTAAAAAAATATATCCTTTTTATAATTATAAAAAAAGTAAATTGGCAAGAAAATTAAAAAGCTCAAAGAAGTAAATAGAAATCCTTATAATTCCTCAATCCATAGATTATAATTTATTATATTTTGATTATATCATTTTCATTTTTTTGGCTATTTGCACATATATTTTGAAAAATCCAAATTGGGCTCTTTCAGTAGCAATCTTTTTTTTTATCTATCCTCTGAGAATGCTGAAGGATGATTTTCTGACATGGATTTTCTTGAGCTGGAAACTAAATCTTTACCAGGGCAATCTAAAAGCATGCAGCCTTCAAAGCATTCATGGTATGAAGAGATATGTGCTGAAAAGGGGGGTGGGCAGCTTAATTGTGCAATTTTTGTGGGTTCTTTGTAAGACTCTTGGTCTGCAGCTTAGAAAACCTTTGCTTGGTTTGCTAAATAGCCCTTCTCACTCACCCCAGGATCTTCCATCTGATTGAACATCTGCAATTTAGATTGTGTTACTTTAAAATTTGAGACCATTCTCATTAGTCATCTGGGACCATAACAAAAATCTACACATTTTATTCTTCCTCTTTTTTACTTTCTCAAATAAAGACAAATTTGAGAATCTTAATTAAGTTGAAAACAACATTTTTAGAGTGGCTCTCGAAAGCTAAAAGGAAAGAAAAGAGAAGCCCAGCTCAAGTTCCCTCGCCAAACTCCCTACAAGCCCATGATTGTCTTGGGTTTGAGTCCCAGCTGAGGGAGCACATTCCTTTCCTGGGGCAAAGAGGAGTTTGGCTTCTTCCCAGGCCTCCTCATTGTGATGGGAGGCTAAGCCCTGCCACTGTTGCAGTGGGAGGAATGGAGAGGATTGGGAACCCCAGGCAATGGAGAGTGGGTGGCCTCACCCACAGCAACCAAAATCTCTGTGGCTGCAGTTCCTTTCAGGGGAACTCACAATCTCCCTCCCCTGCTTGCTTCCTTGCTGCAGACCAAAATAACCCAGGCTGTGAATCTTTTTAGAGAAAGCACTGTGTCTGACCTATTTTTGAATCCTCAGCCCCTAGCAGTGCTCAAATTATGTTTATCAAATGAATGAATGAATTACCTAATTTCCATAACACTAAGACATTTACCAGAAGCAACTGGTCCTTTTGACCTTCAATGAGCCAAATGCACAGAATGTATTTTACAATACTCACAGGGGTCCCAATTCCAGATTAAAATAAACCCCTTCCCCCAAAGCCAGACCTAAGCAACCAGGGCCAGAAACCTCCCTTTAAGTTTGACTTCTCTCTTTCATACCCCTGTGTCCAGTCTACTACCAACCAACCTCAGAAGAGGGGCTCAGATCTGGCTTCTGCTTGCTTGTCAACCTCACTAGTAGCTTTAGTCAAGACCTTCATCCCATCTCTCCTATCACAGTGGAATCTAAACAATAGTAGAGCAAAACACTTCCGTCAAATGAAATTTTATACAAAAGGTGTCAAACTGATGAAAACTGTTGCTCTGGATAAAGGTAAATGTGTGCTATAGACCATCCTCTCTAAAACCACTGTTAAGTTTACTCATGGGCTCTAGGGGCACATTTTGGAATCAATTGACCAAAGCTTCTATAATAGCTTTGTACCTAGCCTCCCTGCCTCAGCTTGCTGAAATGAACATCTAACCATGCCACTTTCCTGCTTTAAAACTTGTATTGCTTCTGGTTAGATAAAAACAAAACAAAACAAAACAAAACAAAACAAACAAACAAGCAAAGTCCTTCTCAATCTGGTCTCAGCTTGCATTTTCAGACCTATCTCCCAACATGTTGGCCAATGCTCCCTGGGTTCCAACCTCTTTAACATCTCACTCTTTTCTGAGTACCCTAAGACTTTTCGCAACCACGTAACTTTACATATGACATGTCCTCACCCAAGGATGTTCTTTACCTCCATTTTTGTCATTCGAATTCAACAGAGTCTTTGGGATCTTCCTCATGTGCTGGTTCTTCCATTCAGCCTTCTCTGAGGACTATTCATGTTTTTTTTCTTCCCTGTTAAGTTGTGAGTTTCTTGGGGATAGGGACGGTGTGCCATTCAACTCAGCACTCCAAAGTGCCTAGCACAGTGCTTGGTACAAGAGCAAATGATCAATAAATGTTGGTTAAATAAATGAGTGGAAAGCAAAATAAAATAGATCAAAGCAAAATTAGATCATTGTTGGCTAAAGACGTCAAAGATGGATTCCCAGAGAAAGTGACACTCAAGCTGTATTCTGAAACACAGGAAGAATTGGTATAAGTGGAAACTGGTTAAAGGATTTTAATCTGCTGCTGACTTTGGCTGAAGGAAGTCAGGATTATTGATCTGGCTGGACTTTATCAAGGAAGCATAGATAGGAACTGAGATAGGAGTCACCAAGGCATTTATATTCTTGAGTAGTCTATGGGTTAAAATTTCCAAAGTGAATCTCATTCTTGCTAAGTCATAGCCTCTGTGCTAGTTATCCTCCATCTCTACCTCATTCAATTCACCACTCATCAATTTTCTACTCTTCTTGCTATTGGGGATTGCATCTCCTGACTCTCTTGCCAGCTAATTTCTAATTAGATTCTGATAATTGGAAGCACTTGCAGGAGATCTGGAGTGTGGGAGGAAAAAAAGTTCAGAGTCCCTTCCCTCTCTTTGATTCCATGTCTTTGGCAGGGGCTGTGCCATTCAACTATAGCTGTGTGGTAAGCAGAATAATAGCCCCCAAATGTGTTAATGTCTACGTGTTAATCCCCATAACCTGTAAACACATGAATTTATAGTGGCAAAATAAAATGTCTTTGCAGATGTGTTTAAGTTAAAGATCTTGAGATGGGAGATCTTCCTGGGTTATCTGGGTAGGTCCTTATAAGAGGGAGACAAGCGGGTCAGAATCAGTAGTAGGTATAAGGACAGAAGCAGGGATTGGAGTGATGCAAAGAAGCAGCCATGAGCAAGGGAATGTGGGTAGCCTTTAGAAGCTGGAAAAGGCAAGAAAATAGATTCTCCCTTGGAACTACCAGGGAAACACAGCCCTTCTGACACCTTGGACTTAGCCCTGTAAGACTCATTTCAGACTCCAAAACTGTAAGATAGTGAATTTGTATTGTTTTAAGCCACTAAATTGTGGTGATTTGTTACAGCAGCAGCAGGAAAAATGCAAGCTACTCTTGGATTACCCCTTTTTTTGTAGCCTTTCTTCTGTGGTTCCAGGTCCTACTGGGTTCAAATAACTCTGATTATTTCCCTGGTTCTTGTTTCCCTTTTCTTGCTGTTAGTCTGTAGGTGTCTCAAGATTTCTTGTTGGTTCCTGTAATCTTTCCCATATCTCTGTGAGTTTTTCTTCCATTAAAGTCTCTAGAACTATCAGATCTGGATTCTACTTCCTACTAGGTCTGTGCCTAACTCTCCATCTCTGAGAAACATGGCAAAATTGTTTCTCTAGCCCAAAACACAGCTATCTCTGGACTTAAAGTACCATTCATTGTGGTCAGAGTAACTTCTCTGTGGAATATGTCTTTCTCAGAGGCAAAATGCCTGTCAGCCTCCATGAAGAAGTCTGTCAGAATTTTAAGGCATCAAGATAGTCCCTCTAGCAACAAAATATGGAAATAAATCCCACTCTTATTCTATCTTAGGGATTTTGAACCTTGATGGTCTCTGAATGGACTTAGGAGTGAGCTCTGTGAAATACCTAAAGTTGTGAATTTTGTTTGTAATTTTGCACCCATGTACATGAGGTGGAGAGGGAAGGGTTGAGAGCCTTCACTAATTAGGTTCTCAAGGGATCCCTGCTCAGCTGCTGGGATTATCATCATTGTCTCAAATGTAGCAGGTACTTTCTGTGCCCCGTGTCATATCCCTGTGGCCCACCTCTGATTTCTTTGATGCTATGGAGGCCAGTTCCTGTGAATGCAGGCTCCTACTTTATGTGTCTTACCACTTTTCTAATTCATTTTTATCTGTGAACCTGTGAAAACCTGCAGGAATGATAGCCTGAAAGTGCAGGAGAGTTAACATCATTGGGAGCAGAAGTCAATGGATAAAGGCCCAGTCACCAGCCTCCACACTGGACTCTTCTAGGAGGTATTCTGTAGGCTTCACAGAAGTGCCTGCACAATCAAATTCCTTACAGAGTAAAACACTTTGATAAAACACTCTTATTGGTTTGCTCTCTTTTCTTGTCTCGCTCTCCCTGCTTCTTTACTTTTGCTTTCTGGGATCATCTCTAAAATGAACTACTTGTATCCTGTCTTGGGCTCTTCTTGCTGGAAAAAAAAAAAAACAGACCAAAGTCACTAGGAGTGTTTGGGAGGCCAAAATTCAGGCTCTGCATGTAGAGCACTGCCTCACCCATACAGTAATATCAAGACACTCAGGTCCACTGATGCTTAGTAACACTTTTCTGTTCCACCTTATAGGTCACAAAGTCCACAACTGAAAGTTATTCCCTTTAGTGAAATATTTTTCTTTCTTCACTGTCTGGGACCCAGAATTGCTAGCCTCTTCTCTCATTTGTGATCTTTGTCTCCTAACACTCCCTCTCCAACACTCAAACACATACTCACCAGCAGAAACTGTAGAAATGGAGAAGTCCACCTTTGTCCTAGAAGAAAGGAATTCCGCTGGGGCCTTATTAGGCTTTCACTGCCTACTGGTAATGTCTCCAACCAAACATTCCAGCATTACCACCAGAACACCTCAACTGGATCTAGAACGTTTCATGGGTGGGAATAATTTGACAAGAAGAAGATAAGGTAGGGCTGAATTAATTTTGTAATCTAGTTGAGGAAAGTTTATATCACAACTATATTAGCTGTGATATATATACTGTATAACAAATTCCCATAAACTTAGAGGCTTTTAATAGTACCCATTTATTATCTCACAGTTTCCATAGTCAGGAATCCAGTACAACTTGACTGGGTCCTCTACTCAGGGGGTCACTGGGTTGCAATAAATGTGTTGACTAGGTTTCATATGAGGTTCAGGGTCTTCTTCCAAGCTCATATGATTGTTGGGCAAATTTAGTTCTTTACATCTATAGGACTGGTAATGGCTTGTCTCTTTGAAGACAATAGCGGAATCTCTCTGACTTCTTCCTTCTCTGATTTCTAGACTCTTTTTAAGGGATTTCCTGATTAGGTCTGACCCACACACACTCAAAGAAAGGAGATTATACAAGAGTGTGGGTTATTGGAGATCTTAGAAGTCTGCCTCATGACTACCTTGACTGGCCTTCTTTGAGAAATACAAACTGGGAAAGGAGATTGCAGAGAGAAGAAGCTGATCCAACCTTGGATTCTTTCTCTACTTGTCATTCTCTAATCAGAAAACATTGTGTTTTTTTTTTTATTTTAAAATTAGCTATCAAATGAGAAAGAAAAGCCCCAAAAGTTTTGACAATACAATTAACATTTTTGGTGAGATAAGCAAAAACATCTCATAGCTTTCTTTACCTTTGCTATTAGCAATACCTCAAGTTAAAAACTAGGTGTCAACCTTGACACCCCCATCTTCTTCTTTTGCCATATAAATCAAATTCTATTTTAACTCCTCAATGTATTTTGATTGTATGACTGCTGTAGAGATCTCCTAACTGTCTCTAAATTTTCATTCTTGCTGTCTACACTCCATGTCACCCACAGCAGTCTGAGCTCAGTGATCACACTCTTGATCCAGGGCAGGGTAGTGCCCTACAACTGTTCTCCCAGGCTGTTCAGTTAAGATCCCTAAGGACAGCTCTGTGGATGGCTCCATCCTGTATTAATTTCCTATGGTTGTCACAGCAAAGTATTGTAAACTGGGTGGCTTAAAATAACAAAATTAATTGTTTCACAATTCTGGAGGCTAGACATCTGAAATCAAGGTGATAGCAAGGTCATACTCCCTCCAAAGTCTCTAGGGGAGGATCCTTTCTTGTCTCTTCCAGCTTCTGGTAGCCCTGACTTGTGACTGCATAACTTCTATCTCTGCATTGATCTTTATATGGCAGTCTTTCTTCTGTGTCTGTGTGTCTCTGAGTCTTCACACATCATTCTTCCTATGTATCTGTCTAAATTTACCCTTTTATACGGACACTCATTATATTGGATTAAGGTCCACCCTAATGACCTCATATTAACTTAATCATCTGCAAAGATCCTATTTTCAAATAAGGTCACATTTTCAAGTACAGGAAGTTAAGACTTCAGCTCATCTTTTCCAGGAAGAGGAGGAGAGAACACACTTTGCTCCATAACAATCACTCTGATAGAAATATAGGTATCCTACAGGTCTATGATTTTCTTCACAGGGCATCTGGACAGTGGAAGAACACAGGCTTGGGGAATAACCTAGAGTGTCTCTGGGTAGACACCTGGCTGGCTGAAGACACAGCCAAGCATTCATTCCTGTAAAGACTGGAAAGTAACCTGGCTAGAGCTACATTGTGGATGATGTGACATTCCCACTTATAGGATGATGGGATTTGGAGCTAGCAAGGACATTAAATGTGACTTTGGCAGTAACTTTTCTCTGGTTCCTACCTACAAATTGTACCCACCCACCCTTATCCATCCTTTAGATTTTAGTTTGAGCTACCCTTCTCCAGCAAAGCCAGCCCTGACTTCCAAAGCCAGCTTAGGTCTCCTGTCATCTTCTCTCTCAGCCCCCATTCTCCTGCACAGCAGCCTCATGGGCTATAATGCCACATCAGTATGATTATTGAATTCCTGTCTACCTCCCTCATTAGACTGTAAACTCCACAAGGTCAGGACTTGTGACAATCGTGCTGTTTTTCCCCCTACTCAACACTCACACACATACCTGGCAATGAAATGAATTCAATAAATATTTGTTTTATGAACAAATGAATGAATAAATGAATGAATGCCTACAGAACCATTTTTGCTTCCTGGACTTCTTGATGAATGGCAAAGAGATGAGAACAATATAACCCTGATATTTGTGATGGATACCCCTTTATGAATCTTCAAGTCTCTGAAAAGAGAAATGTTTATATAAGCTTTCTCCAAAATTATGTTCCCATGGAAGCCAAGTGACTCCCTCTCACTAACCTCAAAGTATATGTAATTTAAATATGTACTTTAGCACAAAGGAAATACAATATTATGGGTCTTCAAGCTGTTTGTGAAAAACTGGAGCTTCTTATGTTAGACCTGCAGATGGCCAGGATCCACTGGGATTCAGTACAAAGGAACATATTGGCCAACTACTCAGAGTGTGATCTTCAGGTCAGCAGCATCAGCAATATCTTTTAGCTGGTTAGAAAAGCCAATTCTCAGGCCCTCCTCCTTTTTATATGACCAGAAGCTACATGTTCATGAGAGCCCCAGGTGATCCATAAGCACAGTAACATTTGGGAAGCATTGGCATAGAGTAGAGATGGCCTTCCTGTGGAGCTGGGGCCACTTACAGCATGGCAGCTGGATTCCAAGAAAAGGCATCCAAAGAAACTGTGTCCACAGATCAAGTATTCTAAGAATCAAGGCAGAAGCTGCAGAATTTCTTTTGACCTAGCCACAGATGTCACATAGTGTCACTCCTACTACATTCTCTTGGCTATGAGTCACTAAAGTCATACCAAATTCCAGAGAAGGATAATTAGATTCTACTTCTCAATAGGAAAAGTTCCAAAGAACATGAGACCACTTTAATCTGCCACATGCTTCTTCTCTTCATGAATCAGAAATTAGGGTCTGCTGAAATATTAACAGGCACATGGTACAGATACCTGAGGTTGAAAAGTGTACTAGTCAGGGTTCTCCAGAGAAACAGAACCAATAGGATATATTTATATATATGAACATATGAATGATATATGAATATATTATAAGTAATTGGCTCACATTATTATGGAGGCAGGCTGAGAAGCTCCAAGATATGCAGTTGGCATGCTGGAGACTCAGGAAAGCTGATAGCGTAAGATCCAGTCCAAGTCCAAAGGCCTGAGAATCAGGAGAGCCAATGATATAAGTTCCAGCCAGAGCCACCAGGCTCAAGACCCAGGAAGCACTGATGTTTCAATTTAAGTCTGAAGGCAAGAAAAAAAATGACCCAGTTTAACTAGTGAAGCAGGAGAACTTCCCTTTTATTCAATCCTTTTGTTCTTTTTAGCCTTTAACCAATTACATGAGGCCACTCACATTAGGGAGAGCAACCTGCTTTACTCAGTCTCCTGATTCAAGTGTTAATCTCATCCATAAATACCCTCACAGGCAGACTCAGAATAATGTTTGACCAAATATTTGGCATCTTGTGGCCCAGTCAAGTTGACACATAATATTAACTATCACAGGCAATAAAGTTGGTGAACTGAATTCTTGCTTTTTACTCTTGGTGGACTCTTAATCAAAACTTTTGTCCTCTCTGAATCTGTATCCTCATCTTTGAAACAAAGATTATATGTTTGTCAGGGCCGATTAGAGAGTTTCAAACATTTAAAAAATTCTGATAAATCATAAATAGTATATAAATGGTGATTACTGCTGTTATTAATAGCAATTATTATGACAATAATAAGCTAGGCTGTTATATGCTTTTCCACTAACAGGAGATTTCTAAAGATGATACCTTAACTCTGCAGAGTAGATTGGAATTTCAGGCAGCATGAAGACTGAGAGAAAGATGTTTCTGAGGATAAAGATTTTTCTGTGGCTGCTTCCTTGGCCAATATCTGGATTCAAGGTTGCCTTTAACATGTTCTGCAATTCAGAGTTCCTGGGAGTAAGAATAGCATCATGGTCACAGCCATAAAAAGTAGACTATCTCTGCCTCTACCCTCTCTCACTCTGCAGGGAATAAGAGCCCCTCAGATTACTCCTAAATGTTTCTGAGCCTTACTGCTCTGTTCAGCAGGCTCATGTTTTTGGTAGCCTGTGGTGTCACCACCACCTCTCTCCCCTGCAGCTGCTGTGGCAGAGTATCTCATCTCTGCCTAAGCCAGAATGGCCCCTCCATTCTCAATGCTTGCCAGAGGCACTGTTGCTGCTGCCCACCCCTGCCAGAGATGCCCTGGCTTCTGCTGGCAACCGCCAATGTCTGATAGGGGTGCTGAAACCCTATACCAGATGGCTGGTGTTTCGGCAGAGGAAGCACTTCTCACAAGCCACCAAGGAGCTGTTATTGGAACTACCAGGCTTTCCCCACGTGTTCAGTGTCCCACTAATAGTAGAGAATTTTCACACCTTTCTATTACATATCCTTCCTTCCCCTTGCTTCTGGGGAAGAGGCAGGGCCATCTTGGCGGAAGTTGGTGGTGCTGGCCAGCTCTGGTCCATTGTCCAAGAACCAGGCAGTGTGGTAAGAGGTTAAGTGTGCATGTTCTATAATCAGTCTGCTGGGGCCAAGACCCTTGGCTCCATCCTCACTAGTCCTTTGACTTTGGTCAATAACTTAACCTCTCTGAGCCTCAGTCTTCTCATCTACAAATAAAGCTATTGATAGCACCTACTTCATGGGATTGTTGTAAAGCTTAAATAAGATAATCCATGTAATGCACTTAATATAATGTCTGACACATACTAAGTATGAAATAAATGCAAACTTGTATTACATACTACCATCCTTCACACTTAGGGTGAGTTCTTTCTCAAGATCTCAAATTACAAATGCTAATAAATTGGTGTCAGCTCTCCTGCCACTCCTTACAGACATGATTGGACAAGTTTGAATCCTACCATGAACATAGCTTAAGTTCAACATAAGACAATTAGTATAGTCAGATTCACTGTTCTTGGATTCAACAAAGAGTTTAGATTTATTTCACATAGCATGAGTGCTAATATCAATAATTTTGAAAGGTAGTTTTTGAGTGTTTGCTATATTCTAGGTACTAAGCATATAATAAGCTTTTAGCTTATTTAATATTCATGACAACCTTGTGAGATAGGTGCTATTTTTAGCCCTACCTCACAGGTGATAAAACTAAAGCACAGAGAAATTAAATTGTCCTAAGAGTACACAACTACTAGGTGTTGGAAGCAGGGCTCAAGTCCAAGTTTCTAGCTCCAAAGCCCCAAACATAAGACTTGTATCCCATCATTAACAGATAAAATTTGAATGTTAAAAAGTATCAGATATCTTTTGCTGCATAACTACCTCAGTGCCGAGCAGCTTAAAACAATGATTTATTTCTCTTGATTCTATGAACTGGCTGAAGATTCTTCTATTGGTCTTGCCATGTGGTAGCATTCAGTTGGAAGTTTGGCTGGGGGTCAGATTCTGTGAGGATAGCTGGGACAGCTGAGATTCCCTTTCAGTGTGTTCCTTCATCCTACATGGTTGGTCGTCAGAACATGGTGGTGTCAAAGTTCCAAGAGAGTGGAGGTAGGATGTGCAAGTTCTCGGCAGGCTTAACTTCAGAAGTTGTACAGCATCACTTCTGCTACATTCTATTGGCCAAAGCAAGTCTCAAGATCAGCTCAGATTCAAGGGAGGGGGAAATAGATTCCACTTGTTGAAGGGAAAAGCTGCAAAATCACACTGCAAACAAGTGTGCATACTGGGATAGGAGAAATTTGTAGCCATTAAACTATCTACCACAAATAGACAGATAAAACCTGGACACTAGATAACATGTAACACATCTCTGTTAGTGGGGACTCTTGGTTGCACATGACAGAGCTCCAATTCAATCTGACTTATCAAGAAAAAGGAAAAGGAAATTTATCAGGTCACTTTTCTTTTAAATCCAAGAGTTAGTCTGGCCTAGTCACCAGCACTTGGTCTCTTGTTCTTTCCTTTTCTCAGGTGAGACCACCTTCATGCAGTGTTAAGCATGACACTAACAGCTTCATCCTTACATTCCCACTAAAAACAACTTTTTCTTCCAATTTTTTCCAACAAATATCCGAACATAGCATGTTATTGGTCTAGCTCTGGCTATGCATCCATCTCTGAATCTATCACTGAAGCCAGGAAATTAGAATATATTGACTGCCTATTCTTAGATCATATGCCTATGGGATAAAGTATAAGCTCAGGGATGTGCTGCCAAATGTTTAACAACTGGTTCTGGGGAGAGGGGAGGGAAATATTCATTTGTAGCATTTGTCAGACTCAGTGGTATAAATACTCTCACCATGGTTGATTTCAAGCTGCCATCATGATGCTCATCGAACATAGAGTTGGAAATAGATGACATAGTCAGAGCTAGTAGAAGTTGTCTCCAGCACAGCACCAGATAACCCTGCCCAAATCACAAGACTAAGATTGAGGAAAGGTGGTATCTTTGACAGAATCAAGAAATGAAAATAAAATAAACAAAAACAACTAATTTCCAGTGTATTTGCTTTATTTTTTTTCCTTACAAATTTAATGGACGAACACTCTTAATCTTATTCTGGTTGTTCTTAATAATCAAAGTCAATAAGAGTTTTGGAGATAGTAGATGTTCAACATAATAAAATGTTCTTATAATTTTTAAAAATTTTTAAAAAATTTATTTAGTTTTTTTTTTTTATATAATGACATTGGTCAACTAAATCCAATAAGTTTCACCATACACTTTAACAGTAGGCATATATATTTACACTGTGTCTATTTACACTCACTTCCCATAGTTAGATTTCTTTCTGTCACCACTTATTTGACACTCTTTACCCTGTCTACCTCACCCCTAACCCCTGGTAACCACTAGTCTATTGTTCATATCCATGAGTCTCTATTTGTCCTGTTCATTTGTTGCTTTTAGGTTTATATCACACATATAAGTGATATCATGTGATTTTCAACTTTTTCTGTCTGTCTTATTTTGCTTAGCATGATTATCTCGAGGTTCATCCATGTTGTTGTAAATGGCAATATTTCATCTCTTCTTATGGCTAAGTAATATTCTATTGTATACATGTACCACAGCTTCTTTAGCCAATTGTCTGTTGTAGGATATTTAGGTTGCTTCCATGCCCTGGCCACTGTGAATAATGCTGCTATAAACATCAGTGTGCAAATATGTTTTTGGATATGGGTTTTCAAGTCTTTGGGGTAAATAGCCAGTAAAGGGATGGCTGGACATATGGTAGATCAATTCTTAGGTTTTTGAGGAACCTCCATACTGTTTTCCATAAAGGATGTACCAACTTGCAATCTCACCAGCAGTGGATGAGGGTTCCTTTTTCTCTGCATCCTGTCCAACATTTGTTTCAATATAATAAAATGTTGAAATGAACCATTTTCATGCTAAATCAGTTCTTTCTATACATGATTAGTTATCAGCCCATCTGACCTTGTTCCTTTTCCAAACAAGGAGTGTAGATTGATCATTGGGTTTAAAAGTCATAACTCAAGTAACAGCTAACTTTTTCAGTGCTTACTCTTTGCTAGGCACTGTGCCAACAAAAGTTCTGCCTGGATTATTTCACTTTGTCCTCAAATCAATCTTAGGTGGTCACTGCAGTTATTGCGCCCATTTAACAGATGCAGAAACTGAGGCACAGAGAGGAGAGGAGACTTGCTTATGGTCACACAGCTAATCAATTGCAGTGTTAGGAATGAACCTAAAGCTCTCAGTCCCTCCTATCAATGGTCTCAACTTCGACCTTCTATTGCCTTCTCACTGGCTAAAGTGAGGTATCTCATAATCCAAAAGAGCCCTTTAGCAAATAATTTACAAAGGTGAGGATCCCTTCATAATGTGTCTGTGACATCAAGTCTCATGTGTAAGTATGGATTTTCATTAAAGAAAGGCAAGCCTTTTGAAAAAGCAGACTCTAGGTAGCTTCATCTGGGAGGACAAATCCCACGTGGGACACACATGGACAGGTTGTGGCTCAGACTACATCTGCTCACAGCAGAGATTTCTAGCCTATAGTTAATGGGTTTGTGAAGCCTCCAACTCAGGAACTAATACCCAACCACAGCTCCTTTGGGTCAGGATTCTGGAGTTAGCCACTAGTAAGCTGCAATTCCATGTAAGACTCAGGTCTCCCTTAGAACCTCCTGAACCATTTATTTGACCACCACTCATGGGACAATTAGAGTAGACCAAAAGTGAAAGGGCCCTGAGGTGGAGAGGGGAATGATGGGATTCTCCACTGACTATGTGTCCAAGAAGACCTTGGCTGAATTAGGTATCTCCTTCAGGCTGGAAACAATGATTTTGGGTCTGGGAGTTTGAATTTTATGACCTGAACCTTTAGCCTTTAGAGGCTTGAGAGAGAGAGAGGCCCAAGTGGAGAAGTTGCCAGAGGCAATTGACGTTTGGCTTTGATTTGATTTGTTCCAGTTGTTTTGCAGCTGCCCTTCGGTCTGTTGTCATCAATTGCTTGGAGTCCCTGGACACCAAAGTTCCAAGCTATAGTCAGGCTGTAGACAGAAGAGGGCAAGAAATAAAATAAAGATGAGGACTGTCTTCAGGAGACAGAAAGGAAGGCACAAGGAGAGAACAGAGACCTGTACATCGGCATGGCATTTCCAAGGAACTCTTGTGCTTAGAGCCTCTGGAGTTCAGTGGAGGGAGTGAAGGAAGGCTTTTGGAGGAAAAGGTCTTACTACAAACTATTCAAAGGGCAGATATAAGCATCTCGAGAGGAATGCAAAAAGCATTCAAGCTGAAGGAATAGCCTGTGGAAAAGTAGAAGTGGAATGTTCTGGGTCTGAGAAGAAAGCAGGAGGTAGAGGACAGGTAGATTGGGGGCAGGGTTGGGAAATGCACTTAAGCTAAAAATAAGAACTACTCTAAGCCTGTGGCAAATAGGAACACAGAAGGGTGCAGATAATACAAACAAGTCTCTGATTTTTTTTAGGACAATCCATGTTATTTAGGTAATGTGGAAAATGGAAGAAATTTAGAGAAACACCTTAGAGTGAGGCATTGTCCAGGCCTCTGCAGACATGAAAGGTCTAAGTTGCACATTTGGCTGCTTTTTCTCCACACAGACAATGTTTTTCTTCTATAACAAGCTTACAGGAGATAAATCTTGTAATACTAACCTCTAAACAGCTGGCCCTTTAAAGTATAGAAAGCCATTTAGCCATTAATTCGTCCCTTTAAAATTCAGAAACATCCCTAACACACACACACACACACACACACACACACACACACACACACACACAAGCACTCACATGTATAAATGTGCACACAAAAGGGTAGTTCAATTTTATTTGGTGCAGTTATAGCGGCCACTGCTCTTGTACTTTTTATAACCCCAAATACAGCCCTAGCTCAAGTTTAAAGAGTTTAAACCAGCAACAGGAGCCAGGAGAGAGGGAAGAAAGAGAAACAAATTCTAAATGCCTAGCCAAAATTCCTGCCTAGGTGCTACCCATGATCCTGGATTCTGACACAGCAGTACCTGGTGTCCTTCCCAGATCCTCCTGCCTTTCCTTGGCTTTTTACTCTCCTAGAAACAGTCCACAGGGGCAGCCGTCACCACCAGGACTTGCAGTCCACCAGACACTCACCAGATCTGCCTTCCAGGCCGACCTCTGCTGTTTCTCCATCATATTTCCACTGGTCACCTTGAGTGATCTATATCATACTTGTCCTGATTGTTCCTAGCTGCCATTGGACTTTGATGAAGCCATTCTGTTTGTCCACCTACCCTCCCCGCCGCCATCCCTCCGTTGCCATGTGCCTCTATGCATCTATGATTTGTGACCTTCCTGACAGGCAAAGAAATAACATTAAGCCCTGTCCCCCATCACACACACACAAAATATACACATGGATGTGACTGATAGGTTTGGAAAAGAGGAGTGTGTGCACGTGTGTGTGTATGAAAGAGAAAGAGAGAGAGAAGAAGGAAATGAGTAATTCTTTAGGATGGGATGAATTGGTTAGCTGACATAAGAAAATTAAAGCCATTAGCTATTTTTTATTTTTTTCAGTCACGTTAACAAGATTAGCAAGCCAAATGCTCAAAAAGCACGTTTGTAGGAGTTTTGAGTGCTCCATGAATCCTGCAAAGCTCTGCTGAGGAAGATTGCTTGGAATTTTCTCCTGCCTGCCCTTTCAGTGGGTGATAATAATGGGAGAATTAGTGAGCAGACAGATGCTATGTGCACTGGTGCACAGCACTCGGTGTTGTATAATAATGAATATATTCACAATGGCTATTATGGTTGTTTCTTAAAATGACAAAGTTAATTTTATTGGGCCTTCTTTATTTTTAAAACCTGAGCATTACAAAAGATGGAAGCTGAAATCATCTCTTATTCTTTTATTCACAATGGTTTCAATATGACATTTGGAAATACAAACAAAAAAATTGTGTTCTGCGGGGAGCTTGGAAATACACAGTGCCTGGTATGTTCTCCCAGCATCTAGATGTCCAGTGATTGTTGCTTTGTTTTGATCCTGGTTGGTGGTCAGACAGGTAAACAGGGTTCTTGGGCAGTTGGGATGTTATTATGATGATTTACTCAAAATCTGAGTATTTTACTCTTCTTAGGGTATGATCACCATAAGATATTATCTCAATTATAACAGTCAGATCAGCTATAATGGTATGTTGCGTGCCTACTATGTGCATATCAGTACACTAGGTGTTTTTCAGATATTATTTTAAATCCTCACATAAATCCTGCAAGGTAGACCTTAGGTTGAACCATATGAAATTGCCAGTTCTGTAGATTAAAATATCAAATGTAGGCAATTTCATATGATTCAAATTAATGTTATTTCTCCATTTTATAATGTAACTGTCTCAGAGAGGTTGTGTTAACTGACTGGTACAAGTTCACACAGCAAGTAAAGGGCAAAGTTGGGGTTTAAACCCAGACTTGCAGAGCCCATGGGTCCTTCTCTACCCCAAGCTCAATGCAGCTTGATTCACTGGGAATTATTATCTGCAATTACATCCAAGCCCATCACAGCTTAGAAAAAATGACTAGGATATACACCCAGGAAGAGGCAAGGCAAAACTAAAACTTTATGTCTTAAAGGAACTGATTAGTTGTTCTCACTTTGCAATGAAAACCCAAGAATAAGATAAGCAGCATGCAGAATTGTACCTTTCCACTTCGCAATCAGCAACCATTGTTTCACTTCCTGTACCTAGTTCCCATACCCCCCAAGACACCCTATTCCCATCCTTGCCCAGGGGATTATCCTGAGCCCTTCTCCCACATTTCACTCATAACATGTTCACTCATAAAGCCCCCCTCATTTCTGAACTCCTGAATCCTTTCCTCCCTGGAAGTGGTGGTGTTTTAATGGAGAAAGTTTGAGGCACTATCTTAGTTTGGGTTCCCCCAGAAGAAGCTACTGGGACAGATTTGAGTACAAGTAGTTTATTTGAAAATTAATCCCAGAAGTTCTGATGGAAGAATTAAGAAATGAAAAAGGGAAATAAAGGACACCAATACAAGGTGTATTATCAAGCAAGAGACCTCAGTGAGCTCCCTATTAGAGCTCAATCCAGCTGGGGACCTTAAGGAGATCTTGTAGAATATACCTGAGTTATCTCAACTAGGAGGTGAAAATGCTGGGGTATTTATCCACCAACTCATTGACTGAAAGCTCCTTACCAGGGTATAAACTCCATCTTGCCTTCTTTGAGTTCTGAATATGCTCCTATGGCCAGAATCCTTAACAGGTATTTAATAAAAATGCCTGCAAGATATAAGAGTAAGTTCCAAGGGCATGAGAGCAAGGCATCAACATCTGCTACAGGCTCTTGAACATCATCTGAACTTAAAGGAATGACTGTGGCCATTAACCTCAAGGACATCTCTAAGCTCAATGACAGGCAGTTGGGTCAGGACATACTAAAGCATGAGCCCTCGTACTATTCACCAGTTACCAAAAAAGCTACCAATTTCCAAGGTGAGTCTTAACTGAAGTAAGACTTTCAGATTTTCTCTCCCTCCTTTTTCCAGAGTCCCTTACCCACAAATGTCAGATGTCTCTGTAATCTACACTCTCCTTCCTTTGTAACTGTAAAAGCCATAATTTTGTTAGCCCATGGTCCCTCTTGAGGTCACCTTTACACTTGTGAAATGGGTGATTCCTTGGGAACACTGGGAGAAAGTCACATTGCAAATTTCAGAACTTGATTGGTGATGAAATTTTTTCTCCTTCTTCTGTCTTTAATGTGGCTCTAATTCTGACATTATTGCAGAGCTGTGAAATCAAATTAGGAAATGGAAGGGGACAAGCAACCCCTTCAAGCGCAGTCAACTTCTGATGGTTTCCCCAAAGCTCTAATGAATCTGCATAGATCTTTAGTAATAGAAGGTACCTTTTTGCAGCACGTTGTTTTTCTCCCTCTCATGGGAGAAAATAAGCTAAAGCGTAGGTAATCAATTAGTTAATGTGAAACGGTGTTGGAAAGCCTTGGCTTTTACCCCCGAATTGGGATGCCTTGCAGGAGGAGAAGGAGGACAATGAGAAGGAAGGAAAAGCATTAGCAGCAGCATCAACAACATCCAACCTGATAGTGGGTCTGTTATGTATAAGCCAACATGTGTGAGACATTGTGTGGAAACAAAGAAATGGAAAACATAATCCCTGACCTTGAATGACTAGCAGGCTGTTTGCTCAGAGCCTTGCTACTCAAAGTGTGAAATAACAGCATCACTTTCACCAGAGAGCTTGTTAGATATGCAGAATCTCAGCCTCCCCCACCCCACAACTTAAACTAAATTAGAATCTGAATTTTAACAAGATCCCTGGGGGATTCATATGCGCAATAAAGTTTGAGAAGAACTGGCCCAAGAGATTCCAGATACAATCATGCCACATACTTGCTCAGAACTCTATCCTGATCTCATCAAAACTTCCCATCCTCAGCTCTCACCATTCCCTATCATCTCTTGAAACTCTACACTCTAACTGTGATTGAATCATGTTTTCTCATCCATCCTCATGCTGTTACCCCCAGCATCAGTTCTCCAACCTCCATCTCTGTCTATCAAAAATTCTCTTTATATTCATGCCCAGCTATCTCCTTTCTAAAGCCTGACCCAATCCTCCAATCAAAATATATCATTATTATTCATTTGCCACTGTCTGCCTTTATTATTGTTAAATGTTTGCATACAACATCATGGTTAGAAGGATGGACTTCAGAGCCTGATCATCTTGAGTTTGAATCCCAGTTCTATAAGTTTTGATCTGTGTGTGCAGATTAGATCGCTGTTCTTAATTTTTCATACCACCTCTGTTAGAATCACACATCTATAGCCTTTTCTATGTGACTTTGAAGTTTCTCTCTCTTGTTTAGATATTCAATACTTTCCTGTCCATTGATGTTGGTGTTGACCATATGACTTGAATTGGTTAATGGAATATGGGTGAAAGTGACACTATGTAAGTTATGAACCTAGGTTTTAAAAAACTTAAATAGCATGTGTTTCTAGTTGTCCCCCTGTGTTTCTGCCATCACCATGAGTGGAACATATCTCAGGTTAGCTGTTGGTGTTACCAATACTATGGCACCAGCTTTTGAAGGGAAAAAAAATAAAGCTTTTATTGTGAGGTTGACTGGTAAAGTGACAGGAGGCAAGGCTCAAATATTTCTCCCCAGTACAGGGTTCAGATCAAGATTAGAGCAATTTCAACACCATATCTTCTTGGACAAATGACCCTTCACTTCCGAAAGTGTTCCACTTTCAGATTCCAATCATGTCTCAGTTCTTTGGTTCTATAGGAGAGAGCAGTTAAGTATTCACAAGTGTTACTCATGAGTGATGTTTATGAGTATTCATAAGTGGTGCATTCAAGGTTTAAACTTTGGTTCTGGATCTTGTTAGAAACAGGATAGGACCAATTTGAGCTGGTTCTATGGTTACACTGGGTTCAAAGAGGATGAGATACATACGGAACAGACTTAAACTCAACCTGCAGCCAAGCCAAGATGATCCATATCTTGAAGCAGAACTTCCATAGCAGACCCACAGGCCTATGCTCAATAAAAGTAAGGATTATGGTATGCTAATAGGTTTTGTGGTGGTTGGTTGCATATCATCATTTGTGGCACTAAACCTCTCTAAACCTCAATTTTCCCATCTGTATCATGGAGATATGAATATACCTCATGTTATTGTTGTGATGATTAAAATGTGATAATGTATGTAAACTGAGTTCACAGTAATGCTTTATAAATAGCAGGTAACTTATTTTATAGTATTATTATTATGTCTTTCTACTAGACTAGAGAATTTTATTGAGTGGGATCGATCTCTGCCTTGTCTATCTTTTAATCCTCCCAAATGCTTATTGGGCTCCTAGAAAGCACTCATTTAATGAACAGAACCAAACATTAATATAGAAAGTTTTTGTCCTGTAAATCCTTATTCAGTCTACAGTGATGAGCCTGAACTTGTCACAGTGCAAATGAAAGCCCCAGTACTGAAGGTCTTCTGTTCAAAGCAAAGGTTATAGTAGGCTTTGGGAGTATTTTGTTGAGTTTTGTGTCTACTTAAGGGATCAAATAGTGTTTTGATTTGTTTCTCAATTAGAAATGCAACACTTAGAATTCCATGGAAAAGAACCATTTCATCTTCAAAGGAAGTTAGTTGTGAGGAATACAGAAACACCTGACCCCTCTGCCTTCCAACCTCAAGTGTGAGCCTTAAGTGAATTCTTCATCCAGTGTAGAGTTTAACATCTGAAAAGCTGGATATAAAGGTGGGAAGGAGTAATGACTGGGGCAAAAGTTGGTGGCATCTGTGTCTTTAAGAAACAGAAATGAAACCTAATTAGCATAGGCTGGCTGCAATTAACATATAAGTCCCAGTTCTGGGAGTTGGAGGAAGGGAAAAGGATAGAGCTAAAACTTAATAGGGTTTTGTTAGACAAAATTAGCTTCCACAGAACAGCCATAAAAATATCTAAATTATGAGAGCCTCTTGCCATTTGCCATTAACACAAGGGGACATGCTAATATTTAGTGGCACCATGTCCTGAAATTAACTGCAGTGAAGGAATCACCAGGGGTATCCCCATGAGCAATAAGGTCATGTCCACTGTCTCAAATGTTACCAAACTGATTGACTAAATATTTTTTACAGAAACTTAGACTCTACAAATCACACATGTCTCACCCAGTCTTTTTGGCAATGATTCCAGAACTGTGTGATGATACCTCCATGGGTGATAAAAAGAAAGCTGAAGTCTCCTACAGTTTTTGAATTTGGGCACTATTTTCCAAAAGAAGACATTCCTAAGGTTGATTTGTGGTCATTTGAAGATGTCTCCAATTCTTTCTCTCTCCATTCTTATACCCTCAAGGAAATCAGCCCTTTGCTTTTTGCATAGTACTCAAATAACTGGTATGAATTTCATTGTAGATTCTTCTCTTTTATTTCTTGCCTTGCATTGAGGGGAAGAGTTAAACCATTATCCTCTATTTTCTGTTCCTAAAAGTCACCAATGATTGCCTAAACATATGAAAGATTTTTTTATGATTCTCAGTCTCTTTGGCCCCATTTTATTAGACATAGTTGACTAGTCTCCCCTGCTTTGATTTCCATGCCACTTTTTTTTCTCTGAGGATCTTTCACATTTACCTCTCTTTTAGTAGGTTCCCTTTTTCTTTTCATATCTGCAGGCATTGCCTATGACTCTGGGCCTCTGCCAAGGATCTTTTCTTGCTATTCTCTTTGAATATGAATTACTCATTATTTGCTGGTGTCCACCTTCATTTATAGGAAAATTCACTCGAATCTGAAACCTAGTCTTAAATAGGAATGTTGTGTTTCAAACTTCCAGCAGGACATCTACATTTGGAGTTCCTACTTTTGCTTCCAATTCAGCCTGCTCACACCCCAGTCCATTAGCCTCACCTATTTTATGGAGGTGCTCATTATTTCCTCCTTACCCATTATTTGCCTTGTTCCAGCCCTGGAGAGTATATCCTATATACTTACCATTCTCATTCTCTTTCTCTTCCACAGCTGATAGGATCAGGATTCATGAACACCTAACTCAGAGGCTCATCTATTGGGTGGCCTATAGCCTATTAGATCCTCTCTTTCAAGGATTTGAACTCAGTAAAAAACAAGAGCATCCTAGAATGGCACAGTGGAGTCATCCATAAAACCTTGCTACTAAGATCTCTAAGCATAGCCACTTTCTTGCTCTTTATAAAGCTTAGGTGGTCAGCTTTCCCCTGCAATCTGCAAAATACTCTGATTCTTCCAACAGATTATAATTATAAGTAAGTTCTAACAATTTTGTGTAGCAATGAAATTTCTGACTGAATCACACTTGATTTACTTTCTCTTCCCAACTTTTCTTTCAATGTCTTCGACACCATTTTTTCCCCCAGGATCCAAAAGGATAAACTTTGGAGGCATCTTTGAAGCCATCTTTTCTATCCTAAGCTTATCTGTCTTAAAGTCTTTCTATTCTTTTTTTCTGAAATGGCCCTGTCATTTTAGATTCTCCCTTATCCAAGCCCTGATCACCTTCAATCTGGGCTTCTCTGCTCTAAGTTTACTCTACAATCTATCATTCATTTTTTTCTTAAAATACTGTTCTTATCAAAGCATCCCTTTGCCAAAGAACCTCTGAGGGTTCTTGATTGTCTTTTGCTCTTCCCGATGCTCAGAACTTTCATTAATCTTGACCACCTAATTTATTTCAGTCCCTTTCTTATCAATTTATCCTACACATAAACTTAGCTATTACCCAATGGGTCAGCTTTAATTGAATAACAAGCCATCCCAAAATTTAGTGATTTAAAATACTACCTATTTTATTTAGTTTTCAATTCTATGTGTTGTCTTCTGGTCTGCTGATCTTGCTTATGCATCTGTGGTCAGTTGGTGGGTTGGAAGATCCAGAATTATCTCCCTCACATGTTTGGTGGCTGGTCAGATGTTGCCTAGGGTGCCTCAATTCTCCTTCATGTAGCCTCCCCAATAAATTAGTTCAGGCTCATCCACATGGTGGTCTCATGATTCCAAAGTTCAGCAAGAGGACAAGCTCCAATGTGTGAGTCATTTCCTTTTTTAAAATTATTATTTTATATGTTTCAAATATAAAGTACAGTGGTTAGACATTTATATAAGTCATTTTCAAACCTCTGCCTATATCTCATTTGTTAATGTCCCTTTGGCTAATGTCAGTTATGTAAACAATCCAAATTCAAGGACTAAGGAAATAAACTCTATCTCTTGATGGGAGGAGCTACAATGTCACATTGCAAGGAAGTGAATGCAAAGAAGTGAATAATTTATAAACATTTTTTTATATAATCTACCACACTCAGCATGAATTGAGAGTTGGTTTCATTAATATTTTATTCTTGTCCATTCTGTCATGGGAATATCCTACTTCCCTGCTCTTTTCCCTTCATTCAAATTCTTCTTCTCAAATGTTAGGGACAACTTGACTCCTCTTTGAACTCTTCTCTAAGGATCCCCAAAATAATTAGTTTTCTGTCATTTATGATTTCTGCCCCTTCCCTTACTTTTTGCCATTTTCTGATAATTTCTTAAACTCAATGCTTATCTTCTGAATTGGAATACAAATTACCCAAGGAATACTTTCAATCTTTATTTATAGAATATATATTTATACTGTTCACATACATGCAATTTCATGGCTAGTACAGTGTTTAGTATCTGAGAGATGCCAAATAATACTTGTTTGTTACTTGCTATCAAGGAATATCTTAGAATTTTCCTAAAAGCCATTTTCTCTCACATTAATTTAACTTAAAAAAAATAAATGTATGACCTCAGCACTCCAAAGAAGGTAGCAAGGAAAGCTCAGATGGTTTTGATTTCAGGTTTCTGACTAGGTGAGAATCAGTTCCAACTGGAATGCCTCTCTTATCCTTGGACTTGGTGAAATCTTGTGGACTTCTTCGAACATTATTTTTTCAATCCTCTGGCCACACAAACATTCTTAAAGGCTCTTAATCATCATTCTGTAACTCAACACTATACTCCATGGCTGGCAATTAGCCCTTTACTCAGTCATGACATGCCTTTTGAGAGAATTTCAAGAAAAAAATACCAATCTTCAAAGCCTCAACAATTTTGAAGACCACAATCTGAAAATATACTTTTCTACTGGTTGAATTTTTCCTAGCCTCCTGCTCAGACAGTTATGGCTTCCTTCTCTGCACTGCCAGGAACTCTCCTCCATAGACAGGTTGGCATAGAACATGCCTCATGGAGGCCTCTGCTTCAGTCAAACTTTTTGTTGTTTAGATCCCCTTTTCCTTCCCAGACTTATATATCCAGGGCCCTGTTTTCCCAATTTGCTTGATACTGGACTACGTTTGTCTCTTGGGTTCTATGTCAAGCCTACTCTCAGAAATACCTTATGAAACCTGTTAGGTGTCCCTTTTCACATTTCTTTTTCTGGGAATTTGAAGAGGGAACCAGGAAGCTCTAGTCATATTTAGCAAATAATTTTGTTTATACCGCTCTCAAAAATAAAAACAATCACCAAACACCAAAATGAGGCTTAACTTATAGACTTTTGGGGTGATGTGGAGTTATGGAGCAAACTCAAGGATGCTCTGCTGTTTGTGATCCTGGGTTTTTACACTGAAAACTCCTTCTAATGATTTAAGAAAATACATGCCTCTGGAATGATAGAGAAGAGTAGATAAGCAGTGTGTGTGTGTGTGTGTGTGTGTGTGTGTGTGTAAGAACAGCAGATTTCTCAGTCTAAAGAATTTTTCAGCTGTGGGACAAGATTTGCATGCCCTTCTGTGTCGCAGAGACTCAGTATGTTTGCAGTACATCGTTGGGGTGCTTGCATCTCAAATCACCGGCTCTGTACAGCCTTGATGAGACACCCAATTTACATATTCTCAATTTAATCTAAAGTAGGTACTAATTGATTACTGCTGAATGTGTGCACGCTCTGATTATCTGTTCAGATTCTGAGGGGGCAGGGGAATAGCAAGGGATCTTTCTTCTATAAGTGAGATTTTGTTTTCTCTGATACAAGCAACACTTACTTGCTAGGCCCTGAGGTCCAGCAAACTGCCACCCTGCCCTTGGCCTGTCCCTACCTTCATCCCCAGTTGCCGAAAATAAATACTGCCAGATCTAGCACTGGTTCTTTTTATGCTGTAGAATAAACTCTTCTCTATTCAGTTATTCAGCATTTATCAAGCACATATTTTGGTGTGTCTCCCAAATATATGTTATTTTCATATCTGTAAAGGCAGGATTCCACTGGGCTTGAGAGTACAGTCTCTGAAGCCTGATTGCTGGATTTAATACAGGCTCTGTCACTTACTGCTCTGTGATTATGGGCAAATTGCTTAACTTCTCTGTGCCTTGGTTAGCCACTGTAAAGTGAGATTAATAGCAGTCCCCACCTCACAAGGGCGCTGTGAAAATTAAATGAGTTAATACATGTAAAACACCCAGTACAGCATCAATCCTCTATATAGTGCTATTTATTCACAGCTCTGTAGAGAGTTTGCTGAGGGATTCAGGCCAATATCTTGATTACAGTTCCCTTGGGGAATTTTAGCGTCTTCAGATATCAACCATGATAGGGAGCAAGTATAAAAAAGTATAGATCTTGCTACAGTGAGGTATTGTTGACCAAGAGCCTTCTGAAAAGGCTTTTCCTATCAGTCAAGGGTAAGCAGTAGGAAGGAGGAAAGGGAGGCTAAAGTTGGTGGCTCAGTGAACATTCACTGGATACCTTCTATATGCCAGGCTCCATGTTAGTACTAGTGACACAAACATGAAAGCTATGGCCTCATCTCCGAAGAAGTTCACTGCTGAGTGGCACTGCTCCAACCACTATAAACTGAAACCTACATATACTATGTGTTTTTTCCCATACGTACATACACTTCATGGCTTCTCTTTGGCATATCTGAATTTCCACGATCATTATTATTGTGCTTTGGGATGATTTTTAAGTAAAATAAAGGTGATTTGAATACAAGAACTGTGACACCATGACAGTATATCTGATAACCTAGACAGCCACTAAATGACTAACAAAGGAAGAGTATATATAGCATGGATACCCTGGACAAAAGGATGATTCATGTCCCTAGGGGACGAAGTGGGACAGTGTGAGATTTCATCACACTACTGAGAATGGTGCAAAATTTGAAACTTAAGAATAGTTTATTTCTGGAATTTTCCATTTAATTTTTTCATACAGTAGTTGACTGTGGGTAATTGAAATCATGGAAAGTGGAACCACAGATAAGGGGGGACTACTGTAGTACAGCATGATTCCTCTGTTATTTCTCCTCAGGTATTTATTTTAGGTTTTATTTTCATAGCCGAATTGCTTGTCTTCTTTTTTTTTTCTTTTTATTGATGTGTAAGATACACACAGAAGAAATGCATAAGTTGTAAGTGCACAGTTCAGTTAGTCCTCACAAAGTGAACACACTGTGCAAGCAGCACCCAAGTGAAGAAACAGATCATGACTGGCCCCAGAAGCCCCCGCCATCCTTGCATTCCCTTTCAGTCATTACAATGCCCCAATAGGTAATCACTTTCCTGATTCTGAGCCCCACTCTTCAGTTTCTCAGCTGGGTGCTGGTCCTCAGCCAAGAAAAGCTCAAGGAGCAGGGTCGGGAGACATGTCAAGATCAGGTATGATGGGAAATGTCTGGACCATTATAATACTGGCCCTTGTGTTTATATGACTCCCCTTAAGACTGCTTTGACTGTTTTAAAGGGGAAGCCATCTTGGTTATTTCACACCAGAACCAGCATCAGGCAGAGCGGGGCGGCTTTCTGTTGGTCCAAACAGGCCCCCATGCAGAAATGTGCCCCTAGCCTATCCAAGTAAAAGGTCAGGATTTTCCATTCCTGGCTGGCCTGGCTCTTGTGATCTCTTATAAAGACAGTCATATTAGCAGAAGAAGGCCCTCTAATACCTTTGATAGGCTGATGATTAGCTAGAAAATAGCAAGGATAAGTGTAGTTAACACTCAAAATTTTTTAAAAAGAGTTCAGGATCTTAAGAGAATGGGAACACATAGAGGTAGATTTTGCCAAGACCATCTAGAACATCACAGTGGGGAATTCTGATCAATCAAGAGTGAGTTGCCCTGAAAGAACTGAGGGAGAAGAGCAGAGCAGTTGTTCTATTTATCAATTACTGTGTCACAAACATCTCCAAACTTAGTGAAGTGAAACAACCATTTCATACATTCAGGGAGGCTGTGGGTCAGAAATTCAGACAGGGCACAGCAGGGGTGGCTTATCTCTACCTCAGCTTAGAAAGCTTGAATGGACGAAGGTGGGGATCATCTATGAGCTTCTTCACTATGTCCCTGGGCTAGGATGATGTGAAGGTTGGGCTCAGCCGATACTGCTGATGGGAGGCCCACACACAGCCTTTCCATTTGGCCTGGACTTTTCACAGCACAGAGGCTGAGTTTCAAGAAGGTGAATCCCTTAAGAGTATCCAGAGAGCAAGTGTCCCCAGGGCTCCCAGGGAAGTTGTATGGTTCTTTTTGACCTAGCTCAGAAGTCACACAGCATCATTTCCATCATACTCTACTGGTTACCAATGAATCACTGAGGCTGACCCACATTCAAGGGGAGGGGAATTTGATTCTACCTCCTGAGGGGGAGTGGCAGGTCCCATTGTAAAACTGCTTGTGGGATGGGAGTTTTGTTGCACTCATCTTTAGAAAATACTGCCTGCCACTGTAGTTAACAGCTAAGAATCCAGAGACTTACCTGGCTTTATTTCTTGGCTCTGACACATATTAGCTGTGTAACTTTGGGTAAGTTTCTTAACCACTCTGTGCCTCAGCTTCCACATGAATGAAATTGGAATAATGATTCTGTCTTCATAGAGTTATTCAGAAAATTCAGTAATGTGACCCATGATTAGTATTAGCAGAATGTCTGACACATTGTAATTGCTCATAAATGTCACCTTTAACTGATAAATGAGGAGATTGTTGCTCAGATCAGCCTCACCTATGACACCTTTCCTTAGACCCTTCCTAGGTGAAAAGCTAAGCCATGAAATTCCTATATCAGGCTATATAACAGCCGAGAACCCACTAGCAGTTAACAGGGATAACAGAGACTAAGCACTTCCATAGTTATCCTTCATTTAATCTTCCAGACAATCCTGTGGAGCATATAGGATTCCCATTTTACAGATGAGGCTCGTCAAGTGGTAACTCACTCAAGGTCGTATTACAGAGCAAGGCCACATTCCAGTGCTCTCCTCTAAGGCCCTTGCTCTTATCTTCTCTAATGATCTCAAGGGCATTGCTAAGTTATCAAAAGAAAAATACAATTTAATTAGAACTTAATTAATTTGAGAAGTGTCTTGAAGTCCTACTAAAAGTGAGGGGAAAGGAAGGAGGTCAAATTTTTAATAGTCATAGAATGTCATAACCAGTGTGGGAAGATAACTCCCATGAATAGGAGGGGATCTAAAATTATCACCTCTCTCCAAAGAACTCAAAGGCATTCCTGAAACATGCTCCATAATGCTTTTCTAATTTCATAGCTAATAATTCATCCAAATAGCACCTTTTGATCTGAGAACTCCAAATTCCCTAATCATCCCTTTACTCCTTAAACTAAGAAAGTAGTGGTGCCCTCTTCCTTCTGTGGTTTTCTTCAGGTTTGAGTCCACCCATATCAATATCAAAATGCACAAATGCTCAGAAACCATTGTAAATCCTGCCTTTCTCGTGTTTTCCATTTATGTGACAGGAGGAAGGTTGATGCATTCATCCATTTTTGGAAACAAACCAAAGCACCCATAAATATTCAAGCTTATAATATTGACTTAAAGCTCAGTTAGAGCCAAGGCTGCAGTCAACTCCTGATTATCCATGTGTGACTTATCCACAGCTAATTTTAAAACCCAAAATTACTTCCTTCGAACTTGCAGAGCACCCTTAGCCCTCTCTGCAGGCATCAGCTTGGAGATGCAATGAGATGAGGTGGAACTGTGCCAAGCTAAGGGTCTGATGACCCTGCTTCTGCTCTTGACACAACTCCTGATTAGCTGTGTGACCTTGAGCACATGTCTTTACCTCCTGAGACTTCCTAGGTTTTTCAACTGTAAAATGAGGCCATTTGGCTCTCTGTTTAAGATACTTTCTCACTAAAATTCTATGAGGTAGCAAAGTAGTCAAAAGAAATGGGAACATAAGTTTGCTGCAAAGATACAGCATTGAAATCAATATTCCAAATGACTCATTTTTTGGAAGAGGTAGGGTGTGGCCTCAGAAGTGGTGAGTGACAGATCCAAGCCTAGTACTTGAGACTTTAATGGTTATTTCATGAATTAAAAGGCCAAACATGCAAAAGTTTTCTATTTTCTAAATTATGATTCTCCTCAGTGAGCACAGGTAGTCAAAAATTAAGCTTTATCTGGGAGGGAGGAAAAAAATGGCGTATATAATAAAGACTTTGTTCATCTCTCTTGCAACCAAATCAAAATTGTGACAGAAACACAGAGCAAACAGCAAGGAAAGTAGCCTGGGAAAGCCCTACAACTAGGGAGAGAAATAAGAAATCACCCTGCAATGACAGGAAGTAGGAGAGAGCAAGAACGCGAGGCTGCCCAGTCTGAGCAGCTGAGTGGGACAGAGGCTGTGGCAACTGCAGACGGCACTTAAAGGGGCGGTGTCTGTGAGCAGATTTTCACAGGTGACAGACCTGTTCACTCTGAGCACCAGCTCCAGATCAGCTGTGAGGGAGGCACCAGGGACTTACAGAGGGACACTGCATTGTCAGAGTGAGAGCTGGAGGCTAAGATCTCTCCCAGACAGAATTGGCAGTGGTACCCATTGTTCCTCTGTTCAGCCCTCCCCGCTCCCAGTCTGCAGATGTAGTGCCGCCATAGCTGACACATAATCAAATTGAATAACAGAAGTCGCTCTGCCCAGAGGATTCATTGAAACTCCGCCTATCCCAACTCATGGCCCCACCCAAGCCACATCCAAGTATATCCTCCATGAGTCAAGTGCTCCTTGCTGAGCAGAGCCAAGTCTCACACTAGTGGCACCTGGCCTCAGTTCTTAGTGTGGTTTCTTGAGGCACCTATAAGCACAGCATCTATGGATTGCTTTTTGAATATTAACAGGTGGCACGTGAGGGGCACAGGCTGGTGCTAAACTTGGCCTAAGTTGAACCTCTCTCAGGATTGTGCCATTGGACACCTGGTACACAAAACCACACTAAGAAGACTGGAAGACTTAGGAATTTGCTTAGTACATAGAAACAGACATATAAAGGCAGCCAAAATAGGAAGACAAAGAAGCAGAAACCATATGAGAGAACAGAACAGAGATTCAGGAATAATGGAGTCAAGCACTCTAACACAGATGCAGAGTTCAAAACACGGGTTATAAAGATGCTCAGTGAACTTAGAGAAGTATAGATGATTTCAGTGAAAACTTTAACAACTAGATTTAAAAAAAAAAACATAAAAAAGGAAATGGAAATTATAAAAAAGAACCAGTCAGAAATGAAGAATACATTTTCTGAAATGAAGAGTATATTAGAGGGAATCAACATAGTGGATAAAGAAGAGGTTCGGACCACTGATAGAGGATGGGGAAGCCAAGGACACTCAGTCAGAATGGCAAAAAAAAGAAGCCAAGACTATAATAATAATTTAAGAAGCCTATGGGACACTATTAAATGTAAAAACATCCATGTTGTAGGGGTATCTGAAGGAAAACAAGACATTGAAGAACTATTTGAAGAAATAATGACGGGAAACTTCCCAAACCTGGTGAAGGAAACAGACATACAACCCCAGGAAGCTCAGAGAGTCTCAAGAAAGAGGAACCCAAAGAGGCCCACATCAAGAGACATCATAATTAAAATGCTAACATTTAAATACAAAGAGAGAATCTTAAAAGCAGCAATGGAAAAGCCATTAGTTACCTATAAGGGATCACTCATAAGACTGGCAGTTGATTTCTTAAAATAAACTATGCAGGACAGAAGGGCTTGGCACAAGCTATCTCTGTATATTTTTTTCCTTTCAGAATCTTGACCTTCTCTTTTGATGGAGCCAAAGTGGGGACCCAGAGATGTTTGTCTGTGTGAGTCAATGTCATTGTCCACTGCCCAGCTCCCAAATAAGGCCCAATTACGGGGATCAAGAGGAAAGCTGCTGGGTCCTCTTTCTGTCCCCTCCTGTCCTTCCTATCCCTCACTATTTCTATTGACCAGAAAAAAAATCCTTCTTGTTTCAAGAGAGAAATGTCTGGAGTCTTCTTATTCCCAACTCGAGTTCAACCCCAGACCCAGGCTCTCCTTATAGGAGAAAGGAGAAGCAGTGGAGTGATGTTAGGAAAGGACTTTAAAGCAGAAATGAGAGCACATGTAGTGATATCACACTACCATGCCTTTTGACCAAAAGTATCTAGTGCATGTTCTGTGCCCAGCACCCAGTAATAAAGAACAGACACCCATCCTGCTCACAAAGAGATCTTGGGTTCAAGAAAGTGTAAAGTAAGACATATATGAACATGATTTTCATAAAGTATTGTAGATGTTATGAAAGAAAGATGCATAGGACCAAGTGGTGGCAGGGATAGAAGAGAACACAGAGAAAGAAGTGGTCAGTTTTGCCCAGGGAAAATGATTATCAAGAAACACTGTCTGCAGAATGTGGTGCTAGGTCTTTGAGCTGAAGTAGATTATGTCAACAACATTTTAAATGGGTGTTCAGTTCTTCAGCAGTATAGCAGTACTGGCTCTGTTGGTTTGGTTTGATCAAGGGTTAAGTAACATTAGGGGACCTGAAAACCCAAGGACTCTGTATATCATTTCTGTGATACAAGGCATTCTATGTTCTAAGCAACTTGTAAACAATCTTTAGAACACAGAGTGTTCTTTAGATGCATATTGCCTGTGTTGTGCAGAAAAAGACCTTTGCCTACCTGAACAATACACGGTGTGAAACTGAGTAACCACAATACAGTTGACATTGGATGCTTTGAGACCTGAACAAGTACTTCCCTGTTTGGGACCCACACTTGTCTCCAGAGGCAATTTGCTTGGGATCAACAGATAAAAGAACATACTTGGTGGAAATTTTATCACCCAAAAGAAATATAAGAGGAGAGGTTCCCACCAGCCTATTTGTGGGTTTGTTTATACTCCCTCTGGTGGCTGATGCAGATCTACATGTACTGCCCTTTTGGCATGTGTAGCAATCATATCCTGATTCAAGAAGCCCAGAACACTGGGATCTTGTCCATGTCCACATGAAAAAAATGTATAAAGTTTCAGCATCTGTTTGGCTTTGACTTTTAACTAGCTATTGGTTTTGGTGTTTGGGAACTCATGATTTAAATTAATACATCTTATTTTTTTGGCCTAGCACACAGGTTTTTTTTTTTTTTTTTTCATATAGCTTTGCAAAATTTCAGAGTATCACAGGCTTCAAGTTCCTATTCTAGTTAGGCACTTTTGAGTTTCATGAAGCAACAATTGAATAAGATCACCTCCAAATTACCTGAATAAGGTAAAGATACTTGTGGCTAGGAATTGCTGTATGGCTAGGCCTTGGGAAGTGTAAAGAGTTGACAGAAGTCTCTAAAGCCAATAAGTATACAATCTGTAGAAAAAGAAGTTTGTGGACTCAACGAATTTGCATCTCAATTCCATTCTCCTTTTTATAAACATTCCTGTCATCTCCTAATCCCTACATCACAGATTCTGCTTTCTTGCACTTTCTTCTCCCTCATAATATTGACTTGTACAGGGGCAATCTTGCCCTATATGACTTCTCTCTGCATAATGACCCTTCAGCTTTGGCTCCCTTTGCTGATGGGTCCCTTCTGTCTTTGAATCAGCCAAAAGCATGACAACCACTACAATTGGAGTATGTAGTACTTACCTGAAAGGAAACCGAACTCCTCTAATTCATCATATGGGAAAAATGGTACCTCTAAGGGCTGATGAGACTTACCTACAGTTACACACATAATCAAAGAGTGGTGGTGGTAAGATGAGATCCCAGTTCTCCTACAGCCTACCAAAGCCATCTTTATACTAAACTGTGTTATCTCCTATGTTAGTTTTTGTAGTAAGAATGTTCCCATGCATGGTGTTTTCTTATCTATTGTGCTTGCAATCTGGAGACAGGTATTCTTTTCTTTTCTGCCTCCTTCCTTCTCCCCAACTTTTGCTTCGGCATCTAATACCAGTGGCAGAATGCTGCTTAAGAGAAAGGTGTTTAAAATTAGCTCCCTTTAATGCCAATCAAAACCACAGTGAGAAACCATCTCACATCTATTAAAATAGCTATATTCAACAGGACAAGGAATAACAAATGCTGGGGGGATGTGGAGAAAAAGGAACCCTCATACACTGTTGGTGGGACTGCAAATTGCTACAGCCACTATGGAAAACAGTATGAAGGTTCCTCAAAAAAACTAAGAATTGATCTATCTTATGATCCAGCAATTCCTCTACTGGGCATTTACCCCCAAAGACTTGAAATCCCATATCCGAAAAGATATTTGCACACAGATGTTCATAGCAGCATTATTCACAGTGGCCAGGACATGGAAGCAACTGAAGTGCTTTAAAAGATTATTTATTAGGTTTTTCCATAAGAAGAGATGAAATGCTGCCATTTGCAACAACATGGATGGACCTCAAGATAATCATGCTAATCGAAATAAGCCAGACAGAAAAAGTTGAAAATCACATGATATCACTTATATGTGGGATATAAACCTAAAAGCAACAAATGAACAGTACAAACAAACAGAGACTCATGAACATGGACTATAGACTAGTGGTTATCAGAGAGTAGGGGTTGTGGGAG
>CM053505.1:23385554-23402616 GCA_028627145.1 Eidolon dupreanum
CTCCCACAACCCCTACTCTCTGATAACCACTAGTCTATAGTCCATGTTCATGAGTCTCTGTTTGTTTGTACTGTTCATTTGTTGCTTTTAGGTTTATATCCCACATATAAGTGATATCATGTGATTTTCAACTTTTTCTGTCTGGCTTATTTCGATTAGCATGATTATCTTGAGGTCCATCCATGTTGTTGCAAATGGCGATATTTCATCCCTTCTTATGGCTAAGTAATATTCCATTGTGTACATGTACCACAGCTTCTTTAGCCAATTGTCTCTTGCAGAATATTTAAGTTGCTTCCATGTCCTGGCCACTGTGAATAATGCTGCTATGAACATCTGTGTGCAAATATCTTTTCGGATATGGGTTTTCAAGTCTTTGGGGTAAATAGCCAGTAAAGGGATGGCTGGACATATGGTAGATCAATTCTTAGTTTTTTTGAGGAACCTTCATACTGTTTTCCATAGTGGCTGTACCAATTTGCAGTCCCACCAACAGTGTATGAGGGTTCCTTTTTCTCCACATCCCCCCAGCATTAGTTATTCCTTGTCCTTTTGATTATAGCTATTCTAACAGGTGTGAGATGGTATCTCATTGTGGTTTTGATTTGCATTTCCCTAATAGCTAATGATGTTGAGCATCTTTTCATATATTTGTTGGCCATTTGTATGTCCTCTATGGAGAAGTGTCTGTTATGGTCCTCTGCTCATTTTTTGATTGATTTAAGATTTCTTTTTATTGCGTTGTATGTGTTCTTTATATATTTTGGATGCTAATCCTTTATCAGATGTATCATTTGAAAATGTCTTTTCCCATTCAGTAGGTTATATTTTTGTTCTTTTGATGGTTTCCTTCATGATTTAGAAGCTTTTTAGTTTGATAGAGTCCCTTCTGTTTATTTTTCTTTTTTTTTTGTCTTTGCCTTAGATATATCCAAAAAATATTGTTAAGACCAATGTCAAAGAGTTTATTGCTTATGTTTTCTTCTAGAAGTTATATAGTTTCAGGACTTACATTTAAGTGTTTAATCCATTTTGAGTTTATTTTTGTATATGGTGTAAGAAAGTTATCTGAATTCCTTTTTTTTCTTTTTTTTTCCCATGCATCTGTTTACTTTTCCCAACACTATTTATAGAACAGACTGCCTTTACCCCATTGTATATTCTTGTCTCCTTTGTGATAGAGTAATTGACTATAGAAGTGTGGACTTAGTTCTGATCTTTCTACTCTGGTCTATTGATCTATGTGTCTGATTTTTTTTTTTGTTTTTTGTTTTCGTTTTTGTTTTTGTTTTACTAGTAGCATACTATTTTGATTACTATAGCTTTGTAGTATAGCTTGAAATCAGGTAGTGTGATAGCTCTGACTTTGTTCTTCTTTCTCAAGATGGTTTAGTCTTTTCTGATTCCATATATTTTAGAATTATTGGTTCTAGTTCTATAAAAAATGCTATTGGTATTTTGATAGAGATTGCATTGAATCTATAGATTGCTTTGGATAGTATGGACATTTTAATGATGTTAATTCTTCTCATCCATGAGAATGGTATATGCTTCCATTCATATGTATCTTTCTCAATTTATTTCTCCAGTGTCTTATAATTTTCTACGTAGAGGTCTCTTACCACCTTAAATTTATTCCTAGGTATTTTATTATATTTTTTGATGATTGTAAATGGGATTATTTCTTAATTTCATTTCTAATAGTTTACTATTAGTGCATGAAAATGCAATAGTCTGTGCATCTTTCGATATGAAGTGATTATCTTGTAGGCAGCATATGTAAGGGTTTTGTTTTCTTACCCACTCAAGTACCTTATCTTTTGTTTGGAACATTTATTCCATTTATGTCTAAAGTAATTATTGCTAGATACGTAGTTGTTGCCACTTTATTATTCATCTTTTTATCTTTTTTTTTTCTTCTTCTTCTTAAAGAAGTCCCTTTAACATTTCTTGTAATACTGGCTTGGTATTGATGAACTTCCTTAGCTTTTTCTTGTCTGGGTAGCTCTTTATTTGTCTTTCCACTCTAAATGATATCTTTGATGGGTAGACTAATCTTGGTCGTAGGTCCTTCCTTCCCATCTGTTTGAATATTTCTTGACAATCCCTTCTGGCCTGCAAAGTTTCTATGGAGAAATCAGCTGACAGTCTTATGAGAGGTCCCTTATAGGTAACTAATTGCTTTTCTCTTGCTGCTTTTAAGATTTTCAATTTGTCTTTAACCTTTGGCATTTTAATTATGATGTATCTTAGTGTGGGCATCTTCAGGTTCATCTTGTTTGAGACTCTGAGTTTCCTGGGCTTATAAGTCTATTTACTTCACAAGGTTAGGGAAGTTTTCCATCACTATTTTTTGAAATAGATTTTCAGTTTCTTCTTCTCCCTCTTCTCCTTCTGGTATCCCTATGATGTTGGTATGCTTGATGTTGTCCCAGAAGCTCCTTAAACCATCACCTTTTTTGGGATTCTTTTTTCTTGTTGCTGTTATGATTGGATGTTTTCTACTACCTTATCTTCTAAATTACTAATTTGATCCTCTTTTTAATTTAATCTACTGTCGATTCCTCCTAAGGTATTCTTCATTTTATTTATTGTATCTTCATTTCTGACTGGTTCTATTTTGTTTTCCATCTCTACTTTTATGTTTTATATCTGTTTGTTAAAGTTCTCACTGAATTAATCGACTCTTCATCTAAGTTCACTGAGCATACTTATAACCAGTGTTTTGAAATATGTATCTGGTAGATTGTCCCCATTGTGTTTATTTCTTTTTTTGGAGTTTTGTTTTGTTCTTTCACTTGGGACATGTTTCTTTGCCTTCCAATTTTGGCTGCCTCTATGTTTGCTTCTATGTATTAGATAAGGCTGCTATGTTTCCCAGTCTTATTGTAGTGGCCTTATGTAGTAGGTGCCCTGTGGGGTCTAGGGGAACAGTCAACTGAGCTGGGTGCTCCAGGTATGTCCCTTGCATGGGTTGTGCGTGCCTTCCTGTGATAGTTGAGCCTTGCTTGCTGTTTTCACATCAGTGAGAGGGATTGACCCTTGGGCTGATTAATTGTGATGACTGGCATGACTGAAGTTGAAAAGCTGCAGGGACTGACCATACAGAGCTGGATTCACTTTAGCAGGGTTTGGGTGCCTGCTCAGTCTGCTGTTTGTGTGTGTCATCTTTGGATGTGGCCCTAGGAAGTACTCTGGCTCAGTCAGAAGCCAGCTGCCAGGCATACTGTCCTCGGGGCCTCCTGAGAGAGTTTCTGCCACAGGCCAAGTTCAGGTGCACCCTGTGTCCTGCCTGGGCCACCTAGCAGGAGCCACCAAGCAATCTGCAGGTGGCTGCTACCCACATTGGGTTTGGAGGTGTTTCAAGAGGTCAAACTGTGAACCAAGGCCAGCTGCTGCTAGTGCTGGGCTTAAGGCTGTTCAGCAAGAGGTATGGGGCTTGCAGAGGCCAGATGCTGCATGTTCGGGTTTGTTAAACTTTGAGAGATTTTAGGAAAGCTCATAGCATGAGTCAAGACAAGCTGATTGAATGAAAAATCCACTGGAAGCAGCTTGGGTGGGCCCACAAGTCCCAGGGAATTACCAGGGTGGGTGACCAGTGTTAGCCAGGTTAATGGAGACTCAGATATGGTGGCCACCTGTGTCTGCACTCTGGGTCAGGGGAAGGCCCAACAAAGGAACAGTGAGTGGCCTTTTCGAGCACTTCCATCTGGGGAAAAGCTACCCCTCCAGCCCTTGCCATGAAGGCAGACTATTTAGGTGTTCCCCATATGTTCCTACAGCCTTTGAGCTGTTGTCTTAGCACTGAAGCCCAGAGAGAGTGAGTCCATCAGTGAGTTAGTCTATGCATAGGCCCTTCAAGAGAAATGCCTGGGACCTCTGCAGCCCTCCACCCCACTCAGCCACAGTTTCTGCTGATTTTCACACCCAGATTTTGTGAGAACTCCTCTTCCTGGCACTAGAACCCTGAGCTGTGGAGCCTGGCATGAGGCTTGAACCCCTCGCTCCTCTAGGGGGATCCCAGCAGCTGATATATCCTTCCCGATTTTCAACCACCACATGTGGATTTTGGACTAGCTTATTTAGTGTCTCCATTCCTCATACTAGTCTCAAGGTGGTTCCTTCTGTATGTCTTTGGTTTTAGGACTTCTGTTCAGCTAGACTTCAGGTGATTTTCAATGATGGTTGTTCTGTAGTTTAGCTGTAATTTTGATGTAGTCTTTCTTGAGAGGAGGCAAGCACAGCTTTTTCCTTCTCTGCCATCTTAACAGGAAATTCTATCCTTTATTTTTTTGTTAATGTTGTGTATCAAGCTGATTAATTTGCAGATATTGAACCAAATTTGCATCCCAGTAATAAATACTGTTTGATCATGGTGAAAGATATTTTGATAGTATTCAGTTTGCTAATATTATGTTGAGGATTTGGGGATCTATGTTTGTGAAAGATATTGACCTATAATATTTTTTGTGATGTTTTTGTCTGATTTTTTTTGTCAAGTAATGTTGGCCACATAGAATACGTTTTGAAGCTTTCCTTCTTTTTCAAGTTTTTGGAATAAATTAAGAAGAATAAGTATTAATTCTTCCTTAAATGTTTGATGGAATTCATCTGTGTATCTGTTTGGTCATGGGCTTTTTTTTGCTTGGAGTTTTTTGATTACTGATTCAATTTTGTTCCTAGTAATTGGTCTGTTTAGATTTTCTGTTTCTTCTTGATTCAGTCTTGGAAGATTGTATGTATCTAGGAATTTATCCATTTCTTCCAGGTTGTCCAATTTTTTGGCATACAATTGTTTGTAATATTTTCTTATAACTCTTTGTATTTCTGTGGTGTCAGTTATCGCTTCTTTTTCATATCTTATTTTATTTATTTAGGCCTTCTCTCTTTTTTCTTCATGAGTTTAATGTTTATCATTTTTGTTAATCTTTTCAAAAAAATCAACTCAGACTTATTTATCTTTTTTATTGTTGTTAGTCTTTTTTTTTCATTTATTTCTACTCTAATCCTTATTATTTCTTTCCTTCTACTCACTTTGGGCTTTGTTTTTTCTCCTTTTTCTAGTTCCTTTAAGTGTAAGATTATATTGTTTATTTGAGATTTTCTTGATTGTTGAAGTAAGCTTATATTGCTATAAATTTCCCTCTTAGAAGTACTTTTGTTGTTTCTCATAGTTTTAGTTTATTATATTTTTATTTTCATTTGTCTCAAGATTCTTTTGATTTCTTCCTTGATATCTTCATTTACACATGGAATGTTTATTAGTATGTTGTTTAGCCTCCACATCTTTGTGTTTTTTTTTTTCCAGTTCTCTTCTTATAATTTATCTCTAGTTCCATACTCTTGTGATCAGAGATAATGATATAATTTCAATCTTTTTCAATTTATTGAGGCTTGTGTTGGGCCTAACAATTGGTCTATCCTGGAAAATTTTCTGTGTGCACTTAAAAAGAATGTGTATTCTACTATTTTGTAAAATCTTCTGTGAATCTTTAAGTCCATCTGTCCTAATGTGTCACTTAGGGCCAGTGTTTCCTTGCTGAATTTCTGCCTGGATGTTCTTTACATTGATGTAAGTGGGGACTTAAAGTCCCCTACTATTATTGTAATAGTGTCGATCTCTCCCATTATATCTCTTAATATTTGCTTCATATATTTAGTTGCTCCTGTGTTAAGTGCGTATATGCTTATAAGAGTTATAGCCTCTTGTTGGGTTGATATCTTTATAATTATGTAATGTCCTTATATGACTCTTATTACAGCCTTTATTTTAAATTCTATTTTGTCTGATAAAAGTATTGCTATCCCAGACTTTTTGCTCGTATTTGCATGAAATATATTTTTTCATCCCTCCATTTTCAGTCTGTATGTTTCTTTCAATCTAAAGAGCATCTTTTGCAGGCAATATATGTATAGTTTTTTTAAAATCCATTCAGCCACCCTATGTGTTATGATTGGAGTATTTAGTCCATTTACATTTAAAGTTATTAATAGGTTATTAATAGGTATGAATTATTTCCACTTTATTAATTGGTTTTTGGTTGCTTTCTGGTCCTTCTCTGTTTCTTTCTTCTTCTCTTGCCCTTTTCCTTTGTACATTAATGACGTTCTATATTGGTTTGTTTGAATGCCTTTCTTTTTATTTTTTGTATATCTGTGATAGATTTTGTTTTGTGGTTACCATGAGCTCTGATGCAGCCTGAGGCTGGTCATTGCTTATGCTGACCTTGGGACCATTTGGTGTGAGATATGATGCAAGTTGAGATCAGTCAACACTTGTACTGGACCACTTAATTGGAGGTACATTGTGAGCAAAAGTCATCTGCTGCTTATGGCAGCCTTGGGGCCACTTGGTTAGAGCTATGTCGTGAACTGAGGCTAGCTATCACTTTTTCCAGACTCAGGGATGCTTGATAACAGCCACAACACAAACCAATGCCAACCATTTGTTTTGGGCTTCGGGCCTCTTGGTAGGAGCAACAATATGGGCTAAGGCCAGTTGCCACTTGTGCCAAGCTTGAGGAAACTTAGAAAAGGCTGTGATGCACCCAAGACTGGTTGCCACTTCTACTGGGCTTGAGAGTATTTCAGAGAGAAAATAGTAAAAGCCAAGGCCAGCTACCACTTGTGTGAAGCTTAAGGGCACTTGGGAAAGACTTAAGTGAGTGTTGAGGCCGGTCACTGCTTGTGGGGAAAGTCTGGAGCCCCTGGAAGAGGGTCTGGCTGGTCTAGCAGGTTGGGTGAGGCAGGGTCTCAAGGAAATGCTGGATCAGGGGAAACATTGTTAGCCAGGTTAATGGAGAGTGACAAATTTTGTTCCTGCCTGTGCCAGGCCAGCAACGTGGGATGAGAGCTCAGCAAAAGAACAATTATGCCCATTAATGATTCTATCCCTTGAGAGAGTTTCTCCAATCCCTGCCTTTTCTGCCCTTGCTTTAAAGTGAATCAATTTAATTCCTCCTGTATGCCCCAGGTGTTTCCGGAGTGGCCACCCTTGTGCTGGAGTATGAAGTAAGTGAGTTAGTATGCAAACCCTCTAAGTGCAGCGTCTTGGTCTCCTACTGCCCTTCTTCTCTCCTGGAGTTAATCTGCACTGGTATTCAAAACCAGATATTATGCGGACTCTTCTTTCTGGCACAGGTATCCAAGCTGTGGAGCCCAGTATGGGGCTCGGACCCTTGCTCCTCAGGGGAAACCTCCACAGCTAAGATATCCCTCACATTTATTAATCACCACACTATGGGTATGGAATACATGTCTGTTTCTCCTACCTGTCTTGATGTCTATATCCTTAGTTATAAGAATTCTGTTTATCCAGTCTTCAGGTGGTTCTCAGTGATAGTTGTAATTTCAATATGTTTGTAGGAAGAAGTGAGTTCATCTCTACTCTTCCATCTTGACTTCCCCTCCCACAGACACACACGCAGACATGGTTTTCTTTATCATGGAAATTTTCTTGAATTCATAGCTCTGAGCAAACACAGTTTAGTAAATAAATGTAGGCCAGTAAGCTCCCTTTATTTTTTGTTGATGTTGTATGACGCTGAAATTCCCATTAACTGTTTCCCCTATCGATGATACTATAGACTATTTTCTATCACTACTCAAAGCAAATAAGGAATGACTTGTGATGAAAAATATTTTACAGAAATAACACAACTAATTCAGAAAAAAAGAATAATATTGCCATATAAGTGTGCAAGCAAGAAAACATATATATTTAAGATGAATTAAAGGCTTAATGGAATGAAAAAGAAAATATATAGCAATGTCAATCTGATATCTGCTTCTGAATCCAAAAAGTGATACTAGGGTAGAATAGTTAGAAATTGTTCAGTTGGTTTTCATTACATATGCCCTGTGTGAATTTGTAAAACCAAACTAGAGCCTATAGTTGGACTGTGATTTATCGATTTTCAACTTGATTTCCAGTTTTAAGAGACAATGTCTGTCTTCTCTGAGAATCCTTCTCTCTTTCAATCAAAATGATTTTTTTTTCTCAAATTCTACCATTAAAAATTATTATCTTTAAGTCTTTAAATGTTTTCCCACTTAAACTACAAATAGCCCCTGATGGGCTTATTGGCAGTCAGTTTGTACCAAAAAAGTTTAGTAGCAGAAATATATAAGATTACAATTGATTTTGCATCAAACAGGGTTTTCCTCTCACAGTCCCAAGTTATCCTGACATCCCTTAGATATGTAGCTCCATGCCAGTCCTACTCACAGTGGTGAGAGGGAGCCATTTCTGAGAAACCATCTTAGTGGAATTTCCTCAGTCAGACAGTTGTCACAGGGAATAAATGTGACCTGAGTGCTCTTTGGTTTGTGTAGTGTGAAGATAAAGAATCTAACTTCTGCTTAGGTGACTGTAGCTTAAGTTTCCACCATTGAAGCCAAGGAAAAAATTAAAAGTGGCATCTCTTTAAGTTTGATTAGCAATTTATTAAATGATAATTGGCATTTTAAAGATCATTTTAAATGTGATTCGAAGCCATATATTCAGATCTTTTATAAATCTCTCCATCTCATGTCAAATAAAAAGAAACTAAAAACAAAAGTAATTTATAAATCTTAATATTTTTCAATTCCTTCTTCTCTTCTTATATTTCTCTCACTCCTCTTCAGTCTATTCCCTCTGTCCACCTTTTCTTCATAGTTTCTTTTTTATGGAGACTGCCTTGGTCACACTCTTTTCTTGCTTTCTCTTTTAACTGCCCTTCTAGCTTCCCCACTTTCTCTGCCTTTTTTTTCTTTCTATCTTCTGCTCAATCTACCTTCACCTTAAATAACATGTGAAGCAAATGTCTTTAGAAATAGTTTTTAAATAAAGTTTCATTTCATTTTCTGAACTTTTGTTTGAAGTATTGTGCATTTTAGTTATAGAATTTTTATTTGATTCTTTTTTCAGTTTCTATGCTAAGGTTTTCTATCTTTTTATTATTGCAAGCATATTTTAAGTCATTGAGCATTGTTATAATAACTAATTTAAAATCCTTGTGCTCTAATTCCAACATCTAGGTTGTCTTGAGGTAAGTCTTCACTGATTGTCTTCTTTTGAGAATAGGTCACATTTTCCTGGTTCTTCATATGTCAAGGAATTTTGGAATATATCCTGTGCATTGTGAATATTATGGAGACTCTGGATTCTTTTATATTCCTCCAAAGACTGTTTCTCTTTTTAAGCAGGGAATTAAATTGATTGGACTCACACTGAAAATATTATTTCTTAGGTGGTACTTCAAATTTCAATATAAGTATTTTGTCCTTAGCTGGGATACTTTGTGTCTTCCCTGTGCATGTGGTTCAGGGGTCAATTGGAGATCTAGGCAAAGAATATACACAGAATCTATATTTACTTTTCTATGGATCACTCCTTTCTAGAATTTTTCTCTCACTTGGTAGTGACTGTAGATATGAGTTGCCCATAATATTTCAGACTGGAAAAAAAAATTTTAATAGGAATTTTGACAGCCTCATGCAGTGTTGACTACAGCCTAACCTTAGACTAAAAGCTGTAAAAAAACACAGAAGCTCATTCCATGTTTTTCCTTACTTTCCAAGGTTGACTCCCTTGCAAGATCTGCTTATTTTTTTCTTCCTTTCCAGGACCTCCAGGTAGCTGGTTTCTGTATTTTTCCAGAGTTTGTAGCTGTTAACTGAGAGGTTTAGTCTAACAGGAGTTTACTCAGATATGTTGGGAGCAGAATCAGTTTTTCTTGATTTTTGAAATGATATGAGTTCAACTTTTTCTATGTCTTTATCTAAAAGAATGCTAATTTACATTGTAGGTCAGAGCCTTTGAATTTTTTTTGTTGGTCAATGACCTTCCATAAAGAGACATTTCTGTAGCCCAATCTAGGAAAAGCTGTCACATCAAGCTTCATTTCAATTTATTCAACAAAATTCACTGTCCTCCTTTCATGACAAAATCCTTCAGCTGCCTATGGTGATTGTCAAAGGACTATCCTTGAATTTTATGAGAGTGGGGCAAGACTATCAGAAAGATTATATGTATAAGAGGAAGAAAAGATCTTACTTTTGTGTAAAAATATTCTTCTGAATCACATAATCATTTTACAAATGTCTTTCTGTTTAGCCCTCATAACTTGGTCAGTTGAATATTATTGTCCACTTTTAATAGATGAGAGAAATGAAGTTCAAAGGCTGCACAGCTAGTAATTTTTATAAGCTTTCAATAAAAAAAGTCAACGCTAAAAAAATGGATTGGTCATTCTACTATGTTCATAAAAATAATATTAATAATGATAATAAAAATCACAATATCCAGGTGCCACTCTTCCTCTTAGCAAAAAAGGATTTGGTTTGGTCTCTGATTTTTGACTGACAAGATTTTATAAATGCTAAGTATAGTTTTCTATGAAGATCGAAACCTATGAGAAAAAAGCCATGGACTGACCCATCATCCAAGTAGCCATTTAAGATTATTTTCTGTCAGCCAGCTGGCTAATGGGCTGTGTTAGACAATGGATAGATATTGTATTCTGTCTGAAACTATAGAATGAGGAAAAAAAGAGCAATTCCACATTTATTTGGCTTATCCACTACCCGGAAGCCCCAGCTGCAGAGAACATTTATTTCTTTTTAACAAATGGATGACACCTCCCTGTTTTAGGCTGGAAGAAAACCTCTGTTTGGCCTCAGTGTGAATGGGAGCATTGGTGATGGAATATCTAGTGTGAGCCATTGTCCCCATACTGGGAAAAAATAGTTACAACATTCTGGTGCGATTCTAAGGGAAAATGTTCAGTTAATGGTAGATTTATCTAAAACTGGATTTAAAAAATATTGACTACTTCATGTTTTATAAAGGGAACTTGCAGACAATAGAAAGTGAGCTCCCTATTGAATGAATAATAACTCTGTTAAGAGATGAGAACACAGGAAGAGATCTTTGAAGCACAATTGGAAGAAGGAAGTTATAAACCTGACTTAGACAACAGATAGCAGCCTCAGCCTGGACAGTTGGAATTCTGGGAAAACATACGTTTTCCACCCCAACCCATTTAGTCATGAAAACACTGTAGCAAGAAATTAGCCTGTAGAGCTGCATTTATCCTCCAAGTTCTGCAACTCAATTTGTGCTTAGTCATTTTGGAAAGTCATTTCACCTCTCAAAGGGAACCTCAGTTTCCTCATCCATACAAAAAGGTAGTTGGATTATGTTATCTTTTAGATCTTTTCTAAATTTAACTTTTAAAGATTCAAGAATCTCTTTCTACTTTCTCACCCAAGTCCTCTCCATCCAAAAGTCAAGAATTCTACTTGTTGGAAAGCAGAATGGCATCAAAGTAGATGAAATAGTCAAAACTTGAATTAGAATGGAAACAAATCAAAATAAAAGTAGGGAAAATACATCTTTCTCACATGAACTAGAAAATAGATGACAGGTGATAAATGAATAGCCTTTGGACTACTCTCTGACTGTAAACTTTTCTACACTTTTATATGAAACTAACAGTTCACTTTAAATATCTACAATGAGTTCTGAAAGAGAACAGGTAGCTCAAATATTGAAGGTCAGTAACTAATGCCAAAATCTCACTGCTTCAGATGTGCTCAAAGACAGTCTCAAATACATAAAGAGGAACAAGCACATTTGTCCCACCCATTATCTTGTCAGTAGCAGGCTGGACCAGTGGTGAACATGGCTGGAATCCAAAAGTCAAATAGATCTAAAGGGAAGGATACATGATTTGGGGAAGTCCCAGTGTGGCCTTGATGGAATACATGGAATAAGCAATTCAGGCTTAATAGCCTAAAGTGTTGAAATCGTGGATTGCTTTTGAACTATTATAGCTTTTTGAGATACTTTGGAGGTAAAGAAACTGAAATTACCATAGAAAAGAGACAAGGTTCTTTGTTTCCTGAGAAAATGGTATTTCTCAGAACATTCTTAGGAACCAAACCTTTTCTGACTCAATTTTTTTGGTTTTCTAAGGGATAGATGAATCCTCTCTCCACCCATATAGATGGAGTAAATGAATCAAAAACAACTGACTAAAAGAAAGCAAACAGACATGAAAGAAGAAAGAAAAAGAGAAGAGGAGAGGGAGAAAGGAGAAAGGCAAAGTGAGTTAACCCAGTGATAAAGCATCTATAGGTTTTCAGAGAGCAGAAAACCCTCATGATTATATTAGTGCTCAGCTTTTAAGTTATTGGCAGAAGCATTCCCTACAACATACACGTCCTATTTTTGTTTTGTTTTTTTTTTCAAAAGTAGACCTTGAGATGATAATTTAGATGCAGATCCCATATAGCTCAAATGAGGGAGTGGGAAAAGTAAGACAAGAAAAACAAACCAATGAAAGATACATTAATGAGTGGGTTATCCCTGTGGCAACTGGAGCTCAAACTTCTATGAACTGCATAGAATGCCTATGTTAGTTTCCTAGGGCTGCTGAAAGAAATAACCACAAACTTAGTGGTTTAAACAAGAGATTTATTCTCTCACAGCTGTTTAGACCAGGAGTCTGAATTCAATGTTTTAGAAGGCTTGGTTTCTTCTGGAGCCTCTGCAGGAGAATCTGTTCCATGACTCCCTCCTAGCTTCCAGTGGCTGCCAGCAATCCTTGTCATTCCTTGGCCTGTAGCTACATCACTCCAGTTTCTGCCTCTGTCTTCATGTCACCTTAACCTCTATTTGTCTTCTCTTCTCTTCTACAAGACACTTGTCATTGGATTAAAGGCTCACCATAATCCAGGATGATCTCATCTTGAGATCCTTAACTTAATTACATATGCAAAGACCTTTTTAAAAATAAATTCCCACTTACAGGTGGAATATCTTTTTGGAAGAGTGGTGGGGGCACCATTCAACCCACTATAGTACCTCTTAGAATTTTTCCACTGAGGAAGCTGGAATATGTAGTTCACTGACTCTGATCCCTTATTAATTAAAAATTGCCCCTATGGGGGCATCAAATATCTAACCCTCTGGGCTATTCTTGCTTGGGGTTAACAAGTAACTTTGGTACTAGTGAAATCCCAGAGACAAAGAAGCAGAGAGATGGAGTTGCTTGTTGTGAGCAGCAATCAGAGTGCACGCACATGAAAACTGACATCCCTGGCCACAGGGGCCTTAGAAGAGGGCCAAGAGGATGTGAGTAAGAGTTTCAGTAATAACTGCTACAAGGCATAAAAAATAAAGACACTGAATGAGATTACTGTCAGATGAGTTGGTGGGAATGGATAAGGACAATATGAGAAGACTGAACAAAGTTGTAGAGCAGAAAAGGACTACAAAACTAGCATAATGGCATGATTTTTGTAGACTCAAGCATGTAGTCTTATGAGTCCCTCAGCAGCACTAGGCCTACAGGAAGTGGTGAAATATTAACTTGAGGAAATGACCAAATACCCTGGGAAAGCTATCCAAAACCCCAGGCAGTATCCATTGGGCACTTCAGCCTTATCTCGCTTCAAGAACTTTTTAGGTGAATCTCAGCAAGAACTTCAGATGTTGGTTAAATCTTTAGGATTTGGGGAGGTATTTCCTTAACTTGTGTCATCAGTGAAGACCTCAACCATCTGAGAGCACAGAGACAGACTCTATACCTGATGAAGAACAGGAAATAGCAAAAGGTAGATAGGATAGTAAGGGCATAAATAAATAACCTTGGTTTTAGAATAGGGCTTTGTTCTAGGTGAAGGGAGAAGAAGCAAGAAAATAACTACCTAAAAATAAGGGTAGGGTCCCAGACAGTATTCCAATCCTCTTGGCTAATCCAAGAGCCTAGGAGATGAAGGAAGAGTTGGCACAATGACCCAGAGGCTTCACATGTCTCTTAGGTAGTCTGGACACCAGATCTGGTCAGTAGGTGAAGAAGGAATGGCTGGGTCCCAAGAGGACAGAATACCAAGCTCCATTATATTGAAGGGCTGATGCCACAAAGATATTTCCTGTTGCTGTTAAGGTCTTTGCTGATGGATGCAACAGCTAGAGAAACCTAGAGAAAGAGAAGGAAGATATTGCTTGAGGCATCCCTGGGTCAGCGCTGTCAGAGTAAATGAGTTTGTTGAATTTAAGTTTCTCCATATTGTGCATAGAATGACTTTACCCAATAACTCCTCTCTGCTTTCAGTTCTAACTTAACAAAATGCAGGGATTTTTATATCAGAAATGCTGGTTTGTAAGTGAAGATAATGTTAATTGCTGTAAGATATAAACCTGAACATGCGTAACACTCAAACATGGTAGAAAATTATTTCTAGCTCATTTGAAGTCCAAAACATGTATCACCTTATGGGGAGGGTTCCTTCTAAGGGAATTCAGAAACCCAGGTGCTTCTATCTTGTGGCTCTACCATTTTCAATATATGGCTTCTAAGGTCACTCATTTACATCAATATTGGACTAGAAAAAATAGTTTAGGTAATCCTTGTAAGAGATTTTTAGAAGCCAAGTCTGCAAGTGACATACTATTGCCAATCCATTGTCTAGAATTTAGTCATGTAGTCTCCCCTAGCTGCAAGACAACCTGAGAAACATAGCCCAGGAAGAAGAGGAAATGAGCCTTGTGAACAGCTAGCTAGTTTCTATCACTCCTGAATAATAAGTATCAGGCCAACATACTAGCACCCATACAAGGTAGAGAATTGCAGACTTGATTGGTTTTACCTACAGGCAGAACTTGGGAGGGATAACTTATCTCTGCTCCATGTGGTATTAACTAGGCTCATTCACATGGCTGCATCATCCGGTGATGGGCTGCCAAGTCCAAGATGGCTTCACTCACATGTCTGAGAGCCTGGGTTTCGGCTAAAGGCTTGGGTAACTCGATCCTCCTCCAGATGGCCTCTCTTTATGGAGTCTCTCTCTAGTTGGGTTATCTGGACTTCTTTGCATGCTGAGTCAAGTTGAAGGGCAAAAGCGGAAACTTCCATGCCTCTTAAGACCTAGGCCTTTAACCAGCATAGTGTTACTTTCACTGCATTCTGTTGGTCAGTGCAAGTCACGTGGTCAGTCTAGATTCAACGGGAGGGTAAATACACTCCATTTCTGGATGAAACGAATGTCATGCATGTACAAGATAGGAAGAAATGTTGGTGGCCATATTTGTAGACAATCTACCACTATGTCTAAAGCAGCAGACAATAGGAGAGGACCCAGGCTTGCAGCCAGTTAGCCTAAAGAAGTACAGCAGTGGACAATAGGCAAACATTTTCACATTTGGGCAAAAAAGTGACAGGGAGGGCTGGCAGCAAGTGATGGTGGCTCAGCCAATGGGATTGGCATTATAGATATTACTTCAATTTCTAGACATCCTGATGGGGATAGAGTCAGGTTAGAAGGCCCAAGGTTAGATTAAGGGCACCCCTGCATGTGTCCATCCATGCCCTTAAGGAGATTTTTCTCACCCTATTATAATACCTTATGTATTTTTCTGTGCCTCTGTTTTAAGGTCTTTGAAGGTTGGTGTGGGGTCCTATTCACTGATGTGACCATAACACTTAGCACAGTGTCTGTCATATAGTAGATATGTAATGAATGCTTTTTGAACATTCTGTTTGGGCAAGGCATACACAGCTCAGCATGTCCTTGGCAGGAAGCCCCCTCCATTGGCTTTGACAAGGCCCAAACAGGCCTACAGAAGGGTTCATAGAGCTTTGAGGGCTCCTGGTGTTCTTATCTCTTGCCTTTCTATGACACACACAAATAGGCCCCAAGAATGGAGCTGCAATTACAATTGACCATCTAGCCCATCCCAAAAGACCATGAGGACTTATTCCATCTTCCATGTCCCTCCAGGTTTCTCATCCCCAGGACCTCTCTCCCCAAATGTCTCTGAGTTTGCCCAAAGCTGACTCACTGTGTGCTCTCTCACTGGCTAGGAACAGCTGGTAGAAAGTAGAGCTTCAACATGGCAATGGATTTTAGAACATAGAGCTGGGGCCATAGGTAAATTACAGTCCCCATGGTCAGGGGTCTGAGAGGGGTATTTTCATGACTGCCACATTCTCCTTATTTCAGTTTTCTTCTATCTTCTGACTAAACACACCCCACCACTCTTCACTGAAGACTTTTTCATCAAAATCAGTCTTTCCATTGCTACAATTTTCTTAATACTTTCAACATGCACATGACAAATCCTTTCAACATTTTGGCTTCCCATTTCCTTGACATCCTTACTTCCTGTGATCTCTACGATATTCATCTCAGCCATTGCCAATGTCTCATTACCAAGGGTTACTCCATTCTCTAACATTAGTTTCAAACTTCTCACATTCTCACCTGCTATCATCTCAGCTTACTCACTCTAATGTTCTGATTTCAATCAAACTTGGACTGCTTTAGATCCCCAGCCCTGTCACTGAGCCAACTTTTAACTTCACCTTACCCCCTTAACTTCCTCTATCTTTAACTTTTCCACCTTTGAGTCCACAGTCCATTCACCATATACACCGTTCCTTGTACATACTGCCTTCCTTGTGTGTTCTCTTAACTCCATTATCTTGCTTACCTTTCCTAAGCAAGCTCAGCCTTGTTTCATTTCAGACTGCCACCTCTTCCATCTTAGCTCCTAAGCAGCTGAAGGTGGCTGGTGAAAATCACTCATCCATTGCTGACTGGTCTCACTTGAAATTTATGATGGCAGACTTCAAGTGGGACCTCAGTGAAGCCAGGCAATCTTACTTCACTTCACTCTCCCTTCTCTCTCAGATGACTATTTTATACTTTTAATTTTCCCTCAAACCCCCAGCAATTCCTTTGAGTTCCTCCTTCTCAACTGATAAACTTGTTTCTTATTTCCCTGGAGAGAAACAATCAGAAGAGATTTTTCTTCCTTTCCATCACCTCATCTGCTTACCTACCTTCTTTTATACTCACAACTTTGCCTTTACTCCTGATAAAATGGATAAATTGTGTCTTTCTACACAAGGCCAATTCCTCCAAGTATGAACTAGATTTCATCTCCTCTTGCTCAGTCAAGCCTTTGCTCCTGCAATTATCTCCTCTCTCCTCCTCCTCCTCCTCCTCCTCCTCCTCCTCCTCCTCCTCCTCCTCCTCCTCCTCCTCCTCCTTCTTCTTCTTCTTCTTC
>CM053505.1:23402716-23926161 GCA_028627145.1 Eidolon dupreanum
TCTCTCTCTCTCTCTCTCTCTCTCTCTCTCTCTCTCTCTCTCTCTCTCTCTCTCTCTCTTGCTTCTTCCATATTTCTATCCCTACTGAATCATTTTTCATCAGCATAAAAACATCCTGGAATACCTGTCATTATAGAATAAATTAATACCTCCTTGATGCATGTACCAATCTAGCTACCACCCATTTCTCCTCTCCCCTTTATAGTAAAATTCCTTCACAAAGTTATCTGTATCTTCCATCTCCACTTTGTTTCCTCCGATCTCTTATGATTCTCGACCCCCTTCCAGTCTGGTGTTAAGGAAATGAGAACTATTTCTCTAGCCCCATTATTTGATCTGAAGTAAACATTTCACAGTTTCAGGCTACTCTCTTGCTTCCAATGTTCTTTTCTGAGTAGATCATCCTGACCCTAGGAAGCTCTTCCTGGGTAGAGAATCCCCATGCCCTAGCATCTCCTTGGTTTGGAACTGAGTTGATTCGGGCACTTCTCTTCCTAGGACTCTTTCATCTGACAACCATGGTGTGTACTGATGTATGAACTTCAGAGAGCACCACTTAGACTCATCTGGAAAAGCTATTCTGGGTCCCCATCTTACCCTGGATATTCCTGTGCACACAGTGTTTGCATTCCCACCCTCCAGCAATGAAGGAAAACATGTCCTGATGGAGCATCTCTCCCCTGAGGGCCCCTCTTTGTCATCAGTTCCAGGACCATATGCCCAAGGATGAGCACCTGTTCTCCCAGTAACAGGCGCATGCTTTGATACAGACCACTTTCACTTTTCTTTTATAAATTTGTGGGCTTTCCTTTGGCAATTGTCTTCCCAGCTGTGGAAACTGAAGAGACAAGTACATAAAAAATAACAAAACAATTAATTTAATAAATATTTGTTAATCTACTGCTCCATGTTAGGTGCATGTTTACAAAGGTGAGCAAAACAAACAAATTCTTGTCCATATGAACCTTACAGTCAAATGTTTATCTGTATATCTGTTGATTTACTTATATATCTACTTATTTAGAAATCATGTATCTTCTTTACCTACTATCCATGTATTTCTCTCTCTCTCCATAGCTTATATTCTAATTTTCCCAAAAAAGAACACCATGAGCTAAGTGAAGGTAAACATGTCCTTTGGTCAGGTCTCCTCCCTTCAAACTCCAAATCAGCCTTCACACTTGCGTATCTACTCTAGCCCCTCAGTAGAAACTGCTCATTCATTGATGGGCACAAGTGAGCTATGATGTCCAGTTCTATATATTCATGCATGTACTATTCAACAGCTATCTTGTGAAATGCAGAGCCATTATGATTAGCTTCATATCACCATTAAAGACTTTCTGACTAAGAGATGCTAAGCACCTTTCTTGAGGTCAGCCATCTATTTAGTGGTTGAGCTGGTACTTGAAGTTCAAAGTTTTAGATTCAAATTAGATAGTGTTGTAAGCCATATAGGCCATAAAGATTCTTATTTTCCAGGTACTGAGTAAAACATAATATGAGTATTCAAGGTTTGTTTTTATAGCTATATTATTTTACACAGAGGTACTTTTTGGCCTTGTGGTGACCACAGGGAGTAGTAAAGTCCACATTTGCCTGTTTTCCTTCTTCTCAAATTCAAAATGGTGACTGAGTAAAGATGGCCACACCCCATTTACACATATCCCCAGGAGTAGTAGATAAGATAAGTGGTTTTATTCTTTTGCATTTATGAAATAGTCATCCATATTACTTTATCTCTAATTTATAATCATACTTAATTTTGTTATTCGATGATGAAACTATGGTGGTATTTACCAAGAAACTCTTGATAAGCATTTTTCCAAGTATTAAACAGATAACACCTTTCATACTTCATTTTTAATTATGCTGCTTTCAGATACGTAATTCTGAGGTACATACATTATGTATTACCAATATGTAGCCCCGCATAACTCCATTCTCCAATAAATAAGTATCATTATTATTTAAGATCTCCCACCATCTCCAACCTTTAGAATAGCTATAATCAAAAGGACAAGTAATAAAAAATGTTGGAGAGGATGCAGAAAATAGGAACCCTCATACACTGCTGGTGGGACTGCAAATTGGTACAGCCACTATGGAAAACAGTATGGAGATTCCTCAAAAAAATCTAAGAATTGATCTACCATATGATCTAGCAATCCCTCTACTGGGCATTTACCCTAAAGACTAGAAAACCCATATCCAAAAAGATATTTGCACACCGATGTTAATAGCAGCATTATTCATGGTGGCCAGGACATGGAAGTAACCGAAGTGTCCTACCACAGATTGGATAAAGAAGCTGTGGAACATATATACAAAGGAATATTACTCAGCCATAAGAAGAGATGAAATACTGCCATTTGCAACAACATGGATGGACCTTGAGGTAATCATGCTAAATGATTAATTAATCAATTAATTAATTTTAAAAATTTTTAAAAATAAAAAATGATCTCCCAACACTCTGGGGAAGATCAGGACAGGTAGTGAGGAGTGAAGTGCAAGGACATTATTGGGCCCAGGTGTGGGCAGGTAGCCTTTGACTGTGCCTGGAGTTTAGAGGACTTTGATGTGCACAATAAGGGTCTTTTGACCTTCTCTTGGGATGCAACCTTTTGAGAACTCTCCTTTTATATGGCTGATGTCACAAAAGGGGCTTTTTCCACACCCAAGGGACAACAGTTGGAACTGGATGAGACGTGGCAAAGTCTGGGCCCTCACTCAGGAGAGCAATGAAATTCTATGACTTGACACAATCCAGATATGATCTCCAGATCCAGGGATTCAACATAAGAGGTATGTGGGGGCTAGGAGTCAAAACCATATGGAATCAAGTAGAAGAACTTACCTAAAAATCTCTATACTGAGTTCTTAGGGGAGCCTTGTAGGGCTATCTGTGGCCACAGTAGGCTAATGTTTGTGGACTTGAGGATCAGGAGGCCTGAATCATCCCTTCATTAGTAACACAAGTAACACGAACAAACACAGTACACCACTTTATAGTGTAGAAAATGTGTCCTGTATGGACAGTAGACTAGGGGTTACCAGATGGGAGGGCAAGGGGGGAGGTAGATGGATAAAAGGGGTCAAATATATGGTGACAGAAAGAAATCTAACTATGGACCGTGAACATACAATGCAATATAAATATGACTTACTATTGAATTATACACTTGAAACTTATTGGATTTCATTAACTAATGTCACCATGGTAAAAATTTAAAAAAAGAAAATGTGTCCTGAGAAAATACATATGATATAAATATAATACTGTGTTTGTGAAAATGAGTTATAAAAATTATAAATTGAGTAAAATTGCAACTAATGCATTAGTGAACAAAACAGAACTATAACTTAAATAATCAACAAAATGAATGTGTGCGTAGCATGTATTCAAGTCAAGAACAAGGGTTGGGAGCTCAAAGGGCTGGAATTAAGGATGATTCATTGAATTGGCTCTGCCAACAGGAGATGTTCAGGGATGGCAAGTTCATTTAGCTGGGGAAAGTGCCTTCTGGGTGAAAGACACAGAAACCCTTGAGCTTCTCTGGGTTCCCGCCTTTTTCTTTTCCCTTTTTTTCAGTTCAACATCTATTTATTGAGCACATACTAGGTGCTAGACTCAGAGGAGACAAAGATAAATGAAACACAGCACCTGCCCTGAGGCAGACTCATAAACAATGATCTTTATATAATGTACTGAGGGATGTCCAACACTGTGGGTTAAGGAGGGCTACTCTTACTGATTGATCAGAATGGCAACTATTAAGAAATATTGCTCAGTCTCTTCTTTCCCTTTTTCACTTTCTCAGTATCATTCTTTTTTAAAAATTTTAAAAATATTTCTTCTATTTTTCAATTACAGTTGACATATAATATTATTTTAGTTTCAGGTGTACAACATTTATATAACTTATGAAGTGATCATCCCAATTCTGGGCTCCTGTCTTAGTTTGAATCTCCTCAAAATGGATGCTGAGAGGAGGATTTGGATGTGGGTCATTTATTTGTGAGATATTCTCAAGAAGAAGAAGTGAGAGAGTGAGAAGAATGATAGAGGGAAGGGAGGGAAGGTGAGTTAATGAGTGGAGTACTGCTCAGGGCAACAAGGATTCAATCCTGTAGTGGGCTTTGTGAGACAACACATGGTTCACACCTCAGAATCACCCCTTGGAGGATGGGGAGGATGGGGTATTTATGTACCAATTTTCATCTCTCACTTATTGAGGTTTCCTCCCTTGGGAATTGACTTATCCACACTTTTGATTCTGGAGTGTGCGATCAGGAGCACAGGACAAACTCTTGAGGTAGGAAACTGTTAATGCGTCCAAGATTTTCCAAGACTTCAGGTGACTCATATGGGCTGAGGGAACATGAGATGGGGCATTAACAACATCCTTGTATCAAGATTGAGATTAGTCTATATGACCTCAAAGACTGCTCTCATCTATTTTGCTCAATGATTCTTTGATGTATGGAATTGCCTACACCATGGGTTTTCTATCTTTCTTCATAGTGAGTTGCCCATCTCTAGAAGTAACCATGCTTGATAACCACTTGTGAGGAATGTGCTAGCATCAGATATGTGATTAGAATGAAGAACTTATAACATATTATATTAAGTTGAATTCCTCAGAAACAGCCTCTATGATGAGGATTCAGTTGTGAGTGATTTATTAAGGAAATGTTCCCTGGGGAGGGCGTGGGAAAAGCAGGACATGAGGGAAAGGAAGTGAACCAAGGGTTCCATGTCAGGGAAAGTCCCAGCCTCAGTTTGACCCTACCGGGGAGCTCTGGAGTGTACACTACACCTCAGACTCCAGTCAAGGCAAGAGAGCTGGGTTATACTCCTTTAGTCATCAGTCATTAGCTAAGGGCCATTCCAGGGGTCATAAACTTCCAGGAATTTTTGGAATACTCTCCATGAGTATAGTTACAGCAGCCTGAGGACAGTCTTCTGTGGAGAACATGTGTAGGCAGTCAGGAGAAAAAGCACAATAAAGCTGGAGGGATGCATGGAAACAATAAAAGGGATCCAAAGGGACACTGTCACTGTCTGCTACAGATACTATGAGAATGGAAGTCACACTTATGTGAGGGTTCTCTGTGTTCTGATACAGATTTATAAGACCTCGTGGGCAGAACTTTGGCTCCAAGGATCCAAAAGTTCTGTCCTTGGCCTGTTAGCATACTGCAGACATTTGACATGCAGGAGACTTAGCATTTCAGAGCTTGAACTTTCAGAATTCCATGATGCCAATGAGGGCAACCTGAGGACTTTTTTATAGAATGGAAATTAAAGATTATAAGATATAGAAAGAATGACCCTATGCCTCATACAAACTACGTGGAATCTTTTCAATATGAAGTAGATTTGGGACTCAAGACAGTAAACACATTTCTGAAATAAAGGGATAAATCTAGCTATGCAGAGATGCAGCACAATCCTGTCATAAAAAATATGCTTTTGTCCATGCCACAGACCCAAACCTCCTGTGCACTCGATCAGAGACCCTGATAAATCTGGGCTGCTAGAAATGCCAACCAGCTCATATGTTTTCAGTGAGCAATGACAGGGAGCCAAATTGCTTTATTCCGATTAGGGATGGGCCTCTGACTGTAAAATATACTGTGTGAAAAAATATTGAGTTTTAGTTTGCTGACACATCAATTTAAGAGAGTTATGGCTCTCACACGGACCAAGTAGGTATTTCCCTACATGTATGTGCAATAAAAATTAATTGTGGCCTTTTATACAGGGACTATTCTTACTTGTGGGATCAGAGGGTGACCTGAATGTCACCTTCAGTGGTAAGATGCAATACTGATGGCATTGGATCTTTTCTGAGAAGCCACAGAAGGAAACAAATGCCAAAAACCATGAACAAGCTTCATGTGTAAGTCTCTGAATTTTTAAAAAGATATGCAGCCTTGTTATATGCATATTTTCTCTAAAGTATATACATGTTTTATGGTTATAATGTGTATATAAGTCAGGGTTCAGACAGAAAAACAAACTTTGACAAGTCTTTCAAATTAATTCAGGGAATTGGTTATACAGGAAATAGAAGAGTGAGAAAGCTAAACAAAATGATGAGGTAACCCAGAGATTAGCAGCATCATGAAGCTGTTACCACCTCAAGGGCTCAGGAGACACAAGGAAGAGGTTGTTTAATGGAGACAAGGAACTGAGACCATCTAGGGGGAGCTTGAATCATGATAGAAACAATCAGGGGGAGCTGTTGCCACAAACTAAGGAACTGGAGTATCTCTGCTGCCCGAGATGCCCAATAAGCAGAAATCGAGGTGGGTAACACATCCTGACTTCCTTCCTCCTGCCCTCCAGTCTCCCTCTTGTGACTCTCATTGACCAAACTTAGCTGGAAACAGGAGGGCAAGGGAGTCTGGGAAATGTAGTTTCTTGTGATATAAGACACAACAGGGGAAGTGTGGGGAATGGATCGGAAAGCAGAGGAGCAGTTAACTGGCATGGTATATATGTAAATTATCCATTTCTTGGTTTGTATCCCAATTCGACAAGTCTATAAGACTGATGACTGCTATTTGGAAAGAAGAGAGTTAGTCTGATGTTCAATCCCAAATTGACTCTGGCACCTTTAGTGTGTGAGTCTATTATGTCTGATTGGGACTGCAAAGTGGCAAGACCCTTCAGAAAGATCCTCCAGAGCAGTGACAGACATATCACATATCATAGAAATAATATTTTAGAAGTACTTCTTAGCAGACCTCCCTTGCTATGAGTCCATCTCTTTGACTATACCCTCTTCATTGCTGATGCCAAGGTACTAAGTTTTTGGCTTTAGAGAAATATGAGTTTCATGTAGACAAAGAATTCCACGTGTTCTGAGAGCAAGTGGTACAGTAGTAAGATGAAAGTCAGGAGAGCTGGACAAAGCAATGAGGTGCCAGGAGGCTGGCTTCCCAGTGGTCAAGGGCAGAGTGAGACCCCAAATATATTAGAATGAGGAAACCAAAAACAGGATTTTTGTTCTTTTTCCTATTGGGTCTCTGTGAGAAGCCTACCTCACTGGGGCCCTGCACCATCATGGAAGGATAACAGCAGAAAATAATGAGACATCATATATAGACAGAAAAATGGCTTTGGAGCCATCCTAGCTCCTGTGTGGTACGGCAGGGATTCAGATGTTCACAATTCATACATTGTGTGCAGAGAGTATAGCCAAATTGAGGGCAGCAGCCAGATGTTGGGCTTCTACTTGGGAGCCAGGTGACCCCACAGTAGCGGCTCAGGAGAAGAGGAAGAAAGCGGTAGAGCACAAGTCACAGGCAGATGAAGGTGGTAGCCATAGCTGAGGGCTGAGAGGGTCTGCAGCAGCAGTGAGTAGGAAGTAATGTCAAGAAAGCCAGGCCTGGTAACTCTAAGCCCTACCTATGACATATCAGGTGGGAGTCTTACCTGCCACCGACTTTAGCAGTAAATGTCAGTATATCAGATGTCCCCTAATGGGGGGGAGCAGAAATTTTCTCAAGGAAGCATTTTAGCTTCCAGACAATTTGGTTTCTCAACCCAGGGTGCTGAAACAAGAGCAGTGAAATAAAAACCACTCTGACTCTACCCAAAAAGTGAACAAAACAAGGAAGACCCAAGTTCTTGAGGGAATGAGAGTGAGAACCTGGTGCTAGGATGGGTTACTGATATTGAAATGCAGAATGGGACTAAGGCCATACCTCAGTGCATCAGTTAGGAATGATGTTTTAGCTGCATCTAATAGAAAACTTAACATTGACTTGCTTTGTTTTCATTTACCCTCTCTGCCTCTTCGAATCCCTACAACAGGCCCCATAAAACTTCCCATCTGCACATTCACCACTGTCCTGGGTCCCAGAACAATCTATTTAAGCAGGAAGTTTTCAGTGACCCTGGCTTCTATCCTCCTATCTGATATGCCTTGATTTAAAGCTAATCCCTCACATGCCTTTGGCTGATCAGGAAGCAAGAGATCTTCTGGCATTGATCTCTAGGCTTCAGAGTTATCTTGTGGCAGCTTAGTCCCCTTCCTCCACAGTTCATCATCCTGAGTTCCCAAATCCCAGCCCCAGTTAGTGTGATTGTGCAGGGCAAGCACTCTTAGTAATCTGCTTAACAAACAACCCTGCTTCTTCCTTGCTAACAGAAATTCAACTTTGGGAGCAATACATCATCCCTAGGCACCAGATCATGATTTGTATAAACTAATTATGACGATTTTCTTCTCTATTTTCCCAGCCTCCTGGGAGGCTAGTGATGTCACAATTAATCTGGCCAATAAGACTGCGTGTGTGGGAGGGGTGTGTACACATGCTCACCCAGTTGGGTGAGAGGGCTGTGGTAGTGGTATACTCTACGAAGGTTTTTCTTCCTGATAAAATAAATAAACAAGGCTTGAATGGGCCCTCTTCACCCTATCTTCTTGTCTTAAATTTAGACTTGATGTCTAAATTTGGTTTCTCCCTGCAGTTCATAGCTTCTGACCTAGGTATTTAGATTTGAGCAAAACTGAGCCATCATCTCTCCTCCCAATCTGTTCTTTCTGAAGGGTGACAGTCCCTGATTTCACTTGCATGCACACACAGTCATGCAGGTAAAAGCCAAGGGCCCTGCTTTCTTCCTGACTCTTCCTCTCTACCACTCCCCACCACCCCCAATCCTATTGATCACCAAGTCTGATTCATTTGATCTCTTGACTATCTCTTGAATCAGTTTCGCTTTAATCACCAATGCCATTATCTTAGTTTGGACCTTCATCCTGCCTCAGTTTGATTGCTGCAAGGCCTCTTAACTGCTATCTTCCTCCACTCTGAACTCTCCAATGAGCTCTCCAAAAGTGAGCTTGAGTTTCATTTCTAAAATACAAACCTAATCAGGTCGTTTCTCTGCATAAAATCCTTTCATTGATCCCTGGGCTTCAGTTCAGGCCCCTTGAGATCTGACTTTTAACAGACTCTTTGGGCTGTGGTCCCTACCCACCTACTCTCACCCCCAAAAGTTATTCTTCCATCTAAGTTTATTAGATGCAGTGTACCCTTGGAACCATCTCTACTCTCTTTCTCATGCTGTTCCCTCTGCCTGGATTTGTTTTTCCCTCTGATTCCCTTTGGTGAGTCTTATTTGATATTTAAATATCAGGTCAATTTCTTACTCCTTCCTTTTTCAGGAAGCCTTCCTCAACTTCCCTCCACTTCTGTCTACTTTAGATGTCCTCTTCTTTCTCCCTACACTTTCGATATCACCTTACACACTGATCTGTAATTTCCAGCTCTTTAAATGGCTAATGTTTGTTTAGTTTTACTCATTGTTCACCAGGTTCAGCATTCATCTTCGCTTTTTGTATCCTATGCTTACTACTGGGTTTAAATTCTGAGTTCCATTTCTGAAATAAATCCTTTAGTAATTATTTCAATTAGGATCATAAGTGGAAATTCTCTCAGCTTTGTTTTAAAATGTCTATATTTATTTTACCTTCATTTCTTTTTATTTTTTGTTATTAAAAGTTTCAAATATACAAAAAAGTGGGAAAAATAACATAAACATGCATGTTTTACAATTGGATTTAACAATTGTTATGTGCCATATTTACTTGATCTATTTTTTTCTGAAGTATTTTAAAGTAGATTACAGGCATCCTCACTTTTTCCCTGTGCAAAATATTTGTATTTTTCTTATTCCTTTCTCTATCCTGATCTGTTACATCTAGGAAGTGCATCCCCAGACCCTCTTGCCCTCTGGCTCTTGGTTGGATTTGGTCAATAGGGGAATCCAGGAGAAGATTTGAAGGTGGGCTGAGAGTTGGCAGTGGTTGTGTTTCTCCACTGAAGTCTATAGCTTCTATCAGGAGATCTTCTGGAGATAAAGCCACAACTCTTTTTCCAGGTCCAAGTAAATGCCCCCTCCTCTTTCCTGTAAGACCCATGTAAGAGAACTTTTATACCTCCAGATAATTTATCATACTTTGTTGGATCTCTGACCACATCCTGACCATACTTTTATGAATAACTTCTTTATTAAATCTTCCTCTATTACCCCACTTGATCTTGACTAATACACACTTCTATACACTTAAAAATGGATGTCTAAAAAAAGATTTTTTAAACATAAATATAATACCACTCTCATAGAAATTAAACAAAGTTAATAGTATTCATTAAATATCTAGTCCATATTCAAATTTATCTAATAGTTCCAAAAGTTGACTTTTGCACCTGATTTATTCAATTCAAAACTCAAACCAAGCACCACATACTGCATTTAGTTGTGATGTCTCTTAAAACCCTTTTAATCCTGAAGTGTCCCCTTGTCCCTTCCTTTTCAGGTTAAACATTTTGACAAGACTATGTCATAAGCAACATTGCCTATTTCATATCATATTGTGTCAGGAGGCACATGTGGACCCACTACTAATAATGCTCACTTTGATCACTGCCATCTTCACTCTTGAGTGATAGTTTAGATGGTATAGAACTTTTAAATTGACAGTTATGTTTTCCTCTGTTCTTTAGACATTGTTTCTTCTGGCGTCTACTGATGCTGCTGCAAAATCTGCTGCTGTCATTCAGTTGTCACTTCTTGTAAATAATTTTCCTTTTTTCTTGGGTTATTTTAGAGATTTCTTTTTGTTTTTGCTATTTATCATGATGCACTTCATTGTGGATTAATTTTCATTTACCCTCAGGACTCATTGTGCTTTTGAATCTGAGGATTTGTGGATTTCATTAATTCTGAGAAGTTCTCTGCCATGAGAGTTTCTAATTTAGGCACCCCTTCACATTCTCTATTCACTACTCCTAGAGACTTTATTAGAGATGTTGGATTTCCTCATTATATCCTCCAGGTTCTTTAATCTTTCTTTTATGTTTCTCATCAGTTCATCTCATTGTACATTGTTGGTGATTTCTTCGGTTATCTCAAAGTTCACAAATTATCTTTTCACCTTTGTCTTTTATTATTATTAACTTCTCCATTGAAATGTTAATTTCACCTATTTTTATTTCCAGAAATTTTAATTGTTTATTTTTTAAATATGACTTTTTAAAAAACATAGTATCACATCCTTTCATTATGACTTATACTTCTTGTATTGATTCAATTATTTTAAATGTATTTACTTTACAGTCTCACTCAGTTCTATTACTTCAAGATCTTGGGATGCTTGTATTTTCATTTGCTCATTTATTTTTCTGCTGACTTTCCCACATGGTGGACCATGTCCTCATCTGGTTTGTGAAGGGTTTTACTATGAAGTCATTTTCAACAAACTTGTAGGAAGTTGGATAGGAATCTTTTTCACTCTGGAATGCAGTAATATTGCTACAAAGTTTTGTCTTTGCTAGGGCCATATTTTATGTAATTTTATGACTTGAGGAATGCCTATATCATATATGTAGTGTAAATTCAGACTCCACAGGGCTTTGAATTGTCATTGAAGTTTTTCTTAATTGATATATAATTGACATATAACAATATTTGTTTCAAATATACAACATAATAAATCAATATTTGTATCTGTTGTGAAATGATTGTCACAATAAGTCTAGTTAACATCTATCACCATGCATAGTTATAGTTTTATTTCTGGGAAAACAGAAGAGGATACTTGCCACTATTCTGGACTTATGGCAAAGTTGTCCTCTACCACTTTCCATCCTCACAAGGATCAGCTTTATGCAAAGATCTCACTTTCAGCCCTACCATTTTAAGATGACTCATACCATATTTTCTGACACCATATCCATATTCAAACTGATCCCTAGCTACTAAAATCTATATTCTTTCTCATAGACCCCTTGAATACCACAGCATCAATTCATAGATTTATTATGCTGACTTATGCTTTTATTTGATCCTATAACCTTGAGAGTTTCATTTCCAGCCTGTACTAATTATTGTAATGTTTTATTATTACATTTTCCCAAATTTCTAGGTATTATTGTTATTGTTTGACTAATTTATTCTATCCATGTCTACACTGTAAGCACTTTGAAGGCATCATCTACGATAAATTCAACTCCATATTTCTCAAATCTAAGAAAGTTCCTGGCAAATAATTGGTGCTCAGTGAATGTGTTTAATGCCTGAATGAATAAATTCTATCATTATTGTGAAATTAATGTTTTCATAGGCACTGATTTACAATTGGTATTTATTTGTGTGAAAACTTTTCATTAATCCCTTTTGACCCATTGCATCATGGAGTCAGGATGTTAACTTTATATGTTTACATCCATTCCTTCTATATTTTAAAAGAAAACATTTTATCTACATATTTATTATTTATTATGTAAATTCCACACATTCCACTGCCTTCTTTAATATGTTATCTTACTATTTGTTGGTATATCACACTGTGACAGTTAATTCTATTTAGTCTCAAAAATAAATAATAATAAAAGATTCTTCTTTCTACAAGGGAAAGAAACCCACTCAAACTAGCTCCAGGAAGGAGGAGATTTACTTGTGAATACATAAATTTTGCACAATCTCAAGAGCAGGAAATAGAGAACAGTAAATCTTCTGTAAATTGGGGCCAGGAATGGAAATTCAGGAACTGAGGGTCTCACTCTCTCAGGGGCACATGGTCTCTTTCATTTCGGACTCTCTTTATGAGCCCTGCCCAGGCTCCCTCTCCTTTCGAAAGTCTTTTTTGTGCATAGTCTATCAGAGCCACTCTGTCCCAAATCTACACACCTTTGTAATTTTAGCAGGATACAGGCACAGGGAAGCCTGTCTAGTGTGCCTGACCAGAGCATTTATACAACCTAAATCAAGTAGGGGTATGTACATAAGAGCAAGAGGGGCTCAATATGGTGTTACAGAATGAGCAAATGAAAGAAAGTGCCTATGAGAGAAACCTGAAACAATGTAGGTGATTCAACAGAAAATCTCAAAGGAGGATCTCAGCCTTCACCCAGAAGCACTGAGGAGGCTTGATTTCATTTGGATTAACACATCAGCCTAATGTCATCCACTCCTGGGGCCCTAAGGGCATCCACCCCAAAACTTCCAAGCGTCTGTTTCTGTAAAAGCTACAATGAGACATAAGCCATAGAATCAGAGATTATTTAAAAAATAATGGCACCCTAGAGGCTATTATGGGGTTTATTTCATTTTGCCTAATAGTTCCTTATTTGTGTAAATGTCTGCCTCCTCCAATAAGTTTTAGAATTCTCAAATACCAGAAATGTGTCTCATATGACACCTATGTCTCTAAAGCATGAAACAAACACCTTGCCTTACTCACATTTTTGCCTGCTTTCAAATACTAGTCTAGTCCATTTTTAATTGCATGACTTTTGGCAACTTAATTCACCACTCTACTTCAGTTTCCTCATCTGTAGATAGGGGATAATAATGGCACCTACTTCATAATGTTGTGATGAGGATTAAATAGCTAACACATGTCAAATAATTTAGAACAGATCTTGGCACCTAGCAATCACAGAGGAAATGTCAGCCTTTTTAATAGGTATTGTTTTCAGACCAAGTTGAATTTTTAAAGGCTTCTGATGCATCTATTGACCGATCTCTATGTTAGCTTTGTTCTTTACCACATTTGAGACAGCTGTTACTGTACAACCTCATGGGCACTACTGGCATCTGGAGGTCAGTAGCTAGGGATCAGTTTGAATATGGATATGTTGAGGACAGAAGCTATATCCAGTCATAATTGGTGGTTCCCAGGCAAAATGGGTGTCACTAAGTCTCTACCCCAGCATGCAGTCCTAGGACCCAGGTCCTTCTTCACCTAAGGGAATCCCTTGGTGCTACCTTGAAGCTGTGCAACCTTCTGTACAAGGCACATACACATGCATACACACAAACAACTTAAAGCATACGCCTTGCTACCTGCCCTTGCTGTCATCACCTCTGTTTAGTCCTGTTTTCCCAAGGCCTCTTTTGCCCTCTTCTCTGCCTCCAGTCTCCCTTTAGTAATATTACATCTCTTGATTCTCTTCTCTTCCTGCCTTCCTAGGTGACAAATAACTCCTGCGATGAAACTTCCACATAAATAAGAGAGAAGAAGAGGACTCGTTCTTCTCCACTAAGTTACATGTGTGCATTTTTACAAGAGCAATTGGAAGATGGCCTGCTTTTACCCTAAGGACCAAATCTAAATATGTGCATCTCTATTAGTTTGTTTCATCTGGACACAGAAACTGAGACTAAGATTTGGTACAGGGCATTCATTTGATAGGTAATCCCAAAAATCAGAAAAGAGGGAGCAGGGAGAGGGAGACATTAAAGGGGAAAAGCCAATGTAAATGTGAGTTAAGGTTGCTTCCATAAGCAGCCAGGGTTTGGCTTTTCTGGGACACTCTGAGACATTTATGGAATGCTTTAGACCTATCCACCTGAAAGAAGGGAGGCGAAAGCATTTATCCCTAGCTCCTGTCCCCATATTGGTTGAAGATTGCCTCTTCAGATGTTCACCTTGCTCTGCTAGTTGCACCTGTGCAGCCAAGGAGGCTGATGCAACATTGGAGAAGCCCCGTGATGGAAAATGGAAAGGCTAAAAGTCCATAACTAAGGTAGGATGATGCTAGCTGGATGTGAGCCTGAGCTCATAGGAAACTGACTGCCACTAGCTGAGGTTAACCAAAGAATGTGACTCTGGGGACCAGAGTGTCTGATCCTAAGATAAAAGGCACCTTGATGAGAATATCCAGGAGCATAGAAATAGCCCCTGATACTACCTTCTCTTTCTCCTCATTGCCTGCTCTTTCCCAAAAAACAACAGAAGCCCCAGACTGTATCATACAAAGCTCCATACTGCTTGGAGCCCTGAAGCCTGGTTTAAGCACTGCAACACTAATGCACAATAGCCCATTGTGCCCAGTCACAGAGTGTGGCTGGATTCTGGGCTGAAGTTGTATGACTGTCCTCCCAGATTTCAGGAATGGCTGTGTTCTCATGTCCACTTTTATCCAAACCAGCTCCTGACCTGTTTGGAGGAGCAGCAGAGAGGTACTTGTAGGGCTCCGTCTGAACTGCTCATCATTTGTCTTACTCAGGGAATCAGAAAAACTTCAGGCCAGCCCACAGAGACTCAAACAGAAGCACTCCTGATCTCTGGGTATGATGGAAGGTCCTGTTTTATCATATCAGTATGAGAGACCTCAAGCTGGGTGACTGGAAACTGACATGCCTTCTATTTATTTATGAAATTTGTAACTGTGAAAATTAGCCTTGGAAGTTGTAGACCCATTACTATTAGCTTTATCGTCCTCCTAAGACATACCCTGAGGCATTCCTCCAGATTGAATCCTATTGTGCTTTGCAATAAACCCATAATTGATAATACCACGGAGCTTTAATATGGATGGAGAAATGAAATCTAGAAAGTAAATACATTCAGAATTTTGCTAGCAGGCTGAATTTAAAACTGATTTTCTGAACCTACCAGGATTATTCTCCTCAATAATGATTTAATTTGAGTGAGCCACCTTGAGAGCTCTTGTGGGGGTGTGGGGAGGGAGAACAAGTATAGCCTGGTTTCTCGCAAGGGCCCTTTAAAGAACTTTATCCTGCATTTTGCACCTGTAATTTTCTGAAGATAAAATTAAACTCTGAAATTATACATGATGGACCAGTAAATAACACAGGTGCCCGGGTCCTGGCTGTTGTTCCAGTGTCCTGATGTGATCACTTGTCACGAATGCTGTCAGCAGAGAGGCACTGATTTGGTTTGCTGCTACAGGGTGAGCAATTACACTGTGTTTCTACATGAGCTAGGCAGCAGCAGGGAGGGCCAGGTCAGAGGAAAGGAGGCTGTCTTCATAACTGCTGGCCTGGAAAGAGCCATTTGGGCTTCAGGTGTTGGAAGAGCCTCCATGGGTGGTCCTTAAGCCTACCTCTTAGGAAAACAGAGCTCTGGTGGACCCCTGAGGAAGTCCAATTTTCTGACTTCTAACAGACTTGCAGGGAAGCAGGAGGGAAAAGTCCAGATTGCCACCTACTCTGTGTCACATTCTATCATAGGAAAGGTTAGCATTCAGCTATCTATTGGGCAGGACTATGTGATTAAAAACATGGATTCTGGAGCAGACTGCCTGGGATCCATTCCCAGTTTTATCACCTGCTAATGGTGTGACTTCAGGACAATTGTGTAACCTTTTTGGACCTCAGTTTCTTGATTTGTAAAAGTGAGGGGTCGAAGGTTCAGTTTCCCAGGAAAAGCCAACTCTGAGATTGAGAAGAACATTCAGGAAGGTTTTTCACGGTGTGCTTTGGGGATTGACAATTGTGGAAAGAAAGGGAAGGAAGCAGGGTGGGCACTGAGGCAGAAGTCAAAATCTGATGGATTCAAAGGCTTCAGCTGACCCCATGGGGAGCTCTAAAACAGATATGTTCCAGAGTTGGAGTGCAGGGGTCTAGCCTTTATACCTCTGCATTGATGGGGCATTGAATGAAGAAGGTTGCTGACTCCTTTAACTGAGATATTCCTTCAGAGACTAATAGCCTAGGACCATCTAGAGGCAGTGCCCCCTGCCCCACAGCAAGAGGGGGAAGGAGAAATCCTTCATTCTTGAAGGGGCTAGGGGCATTACAGTTTCTACTGAATCAGATAAATCAAAATAACCTAATTTGTAATTTTAGGTGGTGTAACATGCATCAGTGCTTAGAACAGTGCCTGGAATGAAATAGATGGTATGGTAGTATTAGCTATTTTTTTATATAGCACTTTCCCTCTCTCTGCTGAAAATATGGGTAAGCCAGCTGAATTTAAGTATCATGAAGAGATAGACATCCATCCTATGATTGCCATGTTTGAAAAGGTTTTTATAACAAAACTACAACTGTTATATAATAATTCATTCATTTTCTCATTTTTATTTGATAAAGAATGAATAAAACAAGGCTGCTGGTCAGCGCAATCTGAAATTCACTGGTATTTCTGCCAGAGTGATGTAATTTTAACCCAAAGCAAAAGTATTTGACCTACTTATTGTCTGGTGGGCTTCTCAGAAACAAATGTGTGGTTCCCAATTCATATGGTGGAATTGATGACAATAGTGGGCATATTCTCATTACTTACCTCCTTAGGATCCTGGAGTCAAGAGATGTCAAGCAGGTTGAACTAAGTAACTTAATCCAAGACTCATTTTACAGATAACAAATGTTGTGCCCAGAGAAATTAAGGGAGGATCTTTGTTCAATGCTGAAAAAGGAAGAGCAAGGCAGTAGGGGGCTGAGCAAGAACAAGGCCAGACCAGATCCCACCCCTTAACCAAATGAAGAATATTTCTTTAAGCCCTGTATTTTTAGATGCTAGAGAAAGGATATTGTCTGAGAAGAATTGTGTTCTATTAGATAAATATTGATTAAGCCTCTTTGAACAAGGAAGTAAATGTGGTAGATTCTGGAAAATAGAGATGACCAGCACATGACACTGCCCCAAGATCTCCAAGTATAGAGGCTGGGTTAGCAAGCTGGGGCTTGAGTTGACATTAAGCCCACTGTAAAGCAAATAATCTCAGGACACATAACTCTTTAAATGCTTTTCACTTATTTCTAAGATTTTTCTTGATATAGACACAAAATTCTAGCTTCCACCCACACATTCCCCCCTCACTACTCATTTTTCATCTATCCACTGTGTTACAACCACTCCCATATTCAATCCACTTACTTACCACCCACCCACCTATTCATCCACCTATTATCTATGCTCTTATTCATTCACCCACGTGCCATTTGCCCATCCTTTCACCCACTTACCACCGAGTCTACATCCATACACTTACTCACCATCCATCCAATCACATGCTCACTATCTGACCACAAGCCACAACCCATCCATCCCTCCTTCTATCTACCACCCACCTAGCCATTCACTCACCAATCCACTCATCTCTTACTTACCTACCTGTTCTACCTACCACCTAACTACTCACCCATTCATCCACCCACACACCATTCATCCACCCACACATAACCATCTCAGCATCCATCCATTCATTTATATATCTGTTCAATTCTTTATTCATTCAACACTTATTGAGAGATACAGTGGTAAGTCCCAGTTTAGGTCCTCTGGACATTCACATTTTAACATATGAGAACAATAGTGTTTGATAAACACTTTACTAGGGAAAAGACCAGAAATAATTAGTGATTAATGCTTTCTGGTAGCATCAGAGAAGGATTTTCAGTTAAGAGAGCATCTGAGTTGGGGCGAGAAGACACTTTGGATTTCACCAGTCATTTCAGCCAGAGTGAACAGCGTGATCAAAAGCTTGCAGGGGCTAAAGAACACTCTCAAGTTTGGGGAGTGGTTGTAAGTAGCTGGGACTTAAGATGGTGGGAATGGGGAAAAGGTTGGTAGGAGATGTGGTTGGATAAGCTATCTGGGACCACTTTTGAGAAGGACTTTGCATCCCATGTTATGGAGGTTGAATTTCACTCCAAAAAGCCAAAGTCATCCAAGTGTCATGACCATGATTTGTGTTTCAGAATAATTTTTGGTGACAGTCATTAAGCTGAGACAGAGGGAGGAAACAAGAGGCAGAAAAACAAGTTAGAAGACAATTATATTATTTAAGATAGGAGATGACAAGGATCTGGCTCTGGAAGTAGAGAGAAGATGACAAAATTTGAAAATAATTTAGGTGGTTAGGTCATTTGCATTAATGAAACTGAGGTTTCTACTAGGGGCCACAAAATTGATGATGAGGTCACTTGCTCACATGGGGACCTAAGCAGAAGGAACCAGATAGTGCAGCTAGAGGAGGAGAAAAGAAATCAGCTGTGTCTTGCCTGAGCAGCACCTAGATGGATCTGGAATACTGGTGGCAAGTGGATATTCAGTCCAGAGCTCAGGGGAGGTGACTTTCAGGTAGTTGGCTTGGTTGTGGGCATTAGGCTGTGTAGAAAGAGCAGAGGAATAAAATAGAATGCTGAGTAACACCAGCCTCTAGGGTGGGCAGCAGGGAACACTTACAAATGGAGACTGAGAAAGAGTAATCAAAGAAAGGAAAGTGAGGAAAGTAGAGTCTCAGATGCCAAGAGATGAGAGGTTTGGAGTGTTTTGTTTTGTTTTTTCATTAATATTGTCATCATTTTGTGTGCTGTTTTTGTTATTATTTAACTTCTATTTTAAAATAATTTTGGACTTATTGAAAATTTGCAAAAATAATTCAGCTTTCTCATATTCCCTTCATCCAACTTCCATAATTTTAATAACTTGCATTGCCTATAGTATACTTATCAAAACCAGGAAATCAACATTAGTAGAATACAATTAACTACATTACAGACTTCATTCCAAGTTCACCAGCTTTTCCACTAATGTTTTTTTTTTTTTGTTCTAGGATCTAATCCATGATCTTATTTTGCTTTTAATCATGTCTTCTTAGTTTCTTCTAGTCATTGAAGAGAGGAATTTGAGGAGGAAGGAAAGGCTCAGGTCAAATGCTAAAAATAAATATGAAGAATAACTACCACAAAGATACCATTAGGTCTGATAACTGTTGGAGTCTATCTCAGTTACTACTGCGTCATAACAAATTAGCCCAAAATACAGTGCCTTAAAACAACAGCAATCAATTCATGATTCTTCACTGTTTGAAACCAGGCTCAGCACAGACAACTTGTCTCTGCTCCACAATGTCACGGACTTATCAGAAAGACTTAAAGGCCAGAGGCTTGAATAATCTGGAAGCATCTTCAGTCATATGTTTGGTGATTGATACTGGCTGTTGACTAGGACCTTAGTTGAGCAATCAGTCAGAGCACCTGCACATGGCAAATGTGTGTGGTTGCTGGGCTTTGTTACAGCATGGTGTCTGGGTTCCAAGAGTGACAATTTCAAGAGGACTTGATGGAAATTGTCTTGCCTTTTATAATCTAGTCTCAAAAGTCACTTTTGGCATGGTCACAGGCCTGCTCAGATTCAAGAGGAAGTAACAGAGACCCCATCTCTTGATGAAAGGAGTACCAATGTGACATTATAAGAAGAGCATGTGGAAGCATAGGAGACTTCGTTGTGGCCACCTTGGAAAAATAATCTGCCACAGAGTCTTCAGGTTTCAAAGATGTGGTGGGGAAAGAAGTCAGACTGAGAGGGCTACAGAGTAAATAGTAATCAGAAAGTGAAGAGAATATGTTGCATATTTTTGTAGATAATTTGGTATTGGAAGGATACAGAGAGCACTGAGGAGGAAGAGTGGGAAGCAAATGTTTATTTTAGGAAGAAAGATAACTTGAATGTGTAGAGAAGGAGAGATTGAAAGATTTGACAGAACCAAGAGACAGAATTGTGCAGTTGCTGAGATAATGGGCACTGGACCCAGAAAGCCTGGGTTCAAATTCCCACTTGGCCAATCATTACTGGGTGGCCTCAAGTAAATTACTTCTCCTCTTTGCACTTCATCTTTCCTACCTTTAAAATGAAAGCAATAATAAAGCAAAGCTTTTATAGTTGTTATAAATATTAAAAAAGATAAAGTATTGGAACTGTGGCTGGCACAGAATGAATTGTTCACTACACATTAGCTACATATAGCTAAGAATCAGGACAGGGGAGGATGCTATTCTGCACAAGGAAAAATGAGTTATTCTTGGAGAAAATAAAAGGGGATATGTTCTTCAGAGAAAAATGAAAAACAGGAAGAGATAAAGTTTGAAGGCAAGGGGGTTGGAATCTTGAGAATTTATGCCTCAACTCTTTTGTCTTTGAATTAGGCTTTTAGGGCACCTAAGAAGAATGAAGAAGCTGGAGATAGGATTGTGAGCTTAAGGAGGGAAGAAAATGAAGCAGATAACTTAAAGAATAGAAGCCAGGAGGTAAGGAGGGCAGTGTAGTGGGAGAATGGAGAATCCTAGGCTGGCTAAGAGATAGCCACCCCTTGTCAAAAGTTCTACTGAAATGGAATAAAATCAGTTTGCGATCTTTTTTCTTGGATAAAATTGTGAGATTTTCCCCAACAGGATGACTGCTATCAGGGAGAGAGAAACAGAGGTTTGGATTGACCCAGGCAAAGACCAGGGGAGAGGGTACTGAAGATGCTGGTAAGGCCACAAAGCTAATGATTGCCAGTAGAATCAAAAGCTAGTCTGATAAGGAAGAAGGGATGGTGTTTGCTGAGGAACAGGGAAAGAAGGAGAGCCTAGAGGCCCAGTGGACACAAGAGACTTAGAAAAAGAAAGTGAAAGAGTGAGAGGATAAAAAACAGTGATCAGGGAAGAAAATTTCTGAGCTCACAGCTTTCACTTGTACACAGATTTTGATCTTAGAGATGTCTGTCCAATATAATTTGCTGCAGTCCTTGACTACCTGCTTTGGTTTTGCCTTCACTTACCTCCTATTTGGCCTTTCTCATGAAGTCCCCACCTACCCAAACACACACACATGCACACATGCATATGCACGCGCACACACACACAGCTTCACTCAGGTTCTCTAAAACGTGTTATTGGGATTTCTGACTAGAGTGGCCCACAAAATCCCTGGTGGCTGCTAACACTCAACAGAGAGAGAAAGGCTCAAGTGTGTGGAGGACAGTAAAGTAGCCCCCAGGGCTGGGACACCGAGAAATACTGGGTGTGGTGGGTGACCCAGCCCCTTGGTGCTCCTGTGATCTGATATTTCAGTGTGTGACATGGGGAGGGTTATTTCCATGTGAAATTTTCAAATCTGGTCACCTGGCACATCCTGCCCAGGTGGTGTTGATATAAAAACAACTTGAAAGAAAAACAAACCAGAAAAATGAAGACATTCACATTTATTAAGCAAAGCAAACATTTTTTCTCTTCTAAAATTAACTCTTTGACAATCTTTCCTGGTGGTTGTCTGTGAGGAAAGGAGGGCAAGAAATAAAAAGTAGTATTGTTTGGATTCAGGGTATACTTCCCAGCATATGGGGTTCAGCAAGTTTCTCAAATTATAGACTTCTTTGCATTATCTAAATAATAATAACTACAACAATAAAAATTCCCATTTATTGATAGCTTACTGTGTTCTAGGTACAATAACGAGCACTTTTTCCATATCCCATTTAATACTCATAACACTCCTCTGAGATAGATGTTAAAATTCTCAATTTACAGAGGAGGAAACTTAAAGTTTAGATTAAATAATTTACTCAAAATGAAACAGTAGCAATAAAATTAGGATTCGAACCCAAGATTATTCAATCCTCTAAATTCATGCTTATGATCATTATGGTATATGGAAAACTCTGAAAAGAAGAAAAATAATCCCTGAAGCAACAAGGTGACATAATGGTTGGTAGATTTTTATCCTCTTTTTTTATGTGTTTTAATTTATGTGTGTGTGTGAATATGTAATTATATACTGCTTTGAGCAAATTTCCCTCCTCTTTCCAGTTAACATTATGCGACGTTCTTTTTCCCATGGTGCTATCCAGTCTTCCTAACCATCATTTTTAATGGATTCATAATTTTTCATCTGGCAAATGCACCACAATTTATTATATCAGTCTCTTGTAGCTGAAAGTTTAGATTTTGGTATTTGCGATTCTGCTGCTATTGCATTCCCAAGTATTAGTGTTTTCCTCATGCATATGGTGCTTATGATCATTTCCCTAGACTAGATTCCTTTGGATAGAAGTGGAATTGCTGAGTTTAGGCATATGCACATTTTTATGGATCTTAATTTGTATTTACCAAGTGCCTTTCCAGCATAGTTGCATTAAATGACGTCATCAGCAATAATTTCACCACATCCTCAACAGCACTAGGTAAGTTTTTAGGCAATTTTATTGGAGGGAAATGGTACCTCATTATTTTAATTTGCAATTATTTTGTTACTAATGAGGTATGACATTTTTCTAAATGTTGGTAAACTAGTCATGTTTTCTCTTTGGTGAATTATTTGCTCAGGCTCTTTACCTATTGATATGTTAGCAACCAAGTGCTTGTCTTTCCTCCCCATTTTCTGATCTCTATACAAGAAAGAACTTTGTTGCAAATATTTTGTAAATATTGTGTGCATATATATGAGTTATATATAAACAAATATTTTTAACTTGGAAGTTAAGCTGGTTGGACTTTTTGCTTTCTGGTTTGTTCTATCATTTCAACAACACATGGAAGGTTCTCCTTTCCCTAGAGAGGAATATACATTTCTATTTCCTTCTGCTTTTTCTATGTTGTGTATATATATATATACACACACACACACACATACATACACACACACATACATACACACACACATATAATATATATGCCATGTATTGAACATAGATAATTCGACAACAGCAACAACCAGAAAGAAACTAATTATTTTGAATTATTTCTCTGCTAAATCTTTCCAAAGAGTTGATAGATGACATTATAAAATTGACTGGGAAAAGTTTATTTCCCTTGTCCAGCCTTTGTTTGAAGGGCTGATAAACTGTGAAATGACTCATAGGAAAACAGACAAAGGGCATGGGTAGCTCATAAACTGGTCAACAAACTCTCCTCTCCCCAATGATTGACAGCTACATATACAGTTTCAAGTCCCAAGTCAAGAACTTACTGAGATGGCAGGAGAATACAGAAGTTAGTTACTTGTCTTCACTTTTCTAGACTTCTCTACAGAGTTTGACTTTGTTGGCCAATTTACAGAACTTCCCTTGATTTCCCTTACATTATCTCCCACTCTCCTATGACGTCTTTGACTACTCCACCATCTCCTGTGCTGTCTCCCCTTATGTGGCCCACTCTTTTGATGTTTATTCTTCCTGGAATTTCTCTTCGGCCTTCTTTGTTTCTTCCTCAGCTCATTGACCTTGAATGAATTCATCTGCTCACATGGCTTCAATTACCATCTACGTGCTGATGATTACAAAATCCACATCTCTTCTGAGAACATCCAGCCAACTGTCAACAGGACATCTTCATCTGGAGGTGCCCACCTCTACTTCAAATCCATTTGATCTCAAATGAGCTATCACCACTACCACCACCACTACCACCACCACCGCTACCACCACCAAAATATCCTCTTTCATTTATGTCCAGTGATACACTGACACAATAAAGGGTGTCACTTTCCATCTGGTCTTTCAAAGTAAAAACTTAGAGTCAGACACTCATGATTTTTCCACTCTGTCTCTATCCAGTCCTTTTTAGTTTATATCCTTCAAACCTCTTAAATCCTTCTCTGCCCATTTTACCCATGTGCTACCTCTTTCACTTCAGCACTCAAATGGACTGTTGCAGTAATATTCAGACAAGCCTCTTCTTTTCACCTTCAGGGACCCATATTCCTTGGCGAGACACACAGGGCTTTTATGATTAACCCCTTGCTTGCTCCCCGCTTCTTTTTTCCATCACTTATCCCTCACACAGTAGTCAGGCGAATTGTGGTTCCTTCAACTACACCATGATTTTGTACACATGCTGTTCTTACTGCCTGTAATGTCATTCCGTGGCCCTGTGGTCTTCATTTCCAAGTCTTTGGTATTCTTAGCTCTACCATTCCTGGAATTCGCATGCACTCTGTGAATACAGAGATGAGACCAAGACCCCCCTGACCTGCCCCTGTCTCATCCCCTTGAGGCTCATGTCTGGGAATAGATACATAATATTTTGTGAAGTTCACTCTAATGAAGGTGATGGTTGCTCTAAATCCAGGTCAGAAATCTGAATAAAGTCTTTTTTTTTTTTTTTTTTTTTTTTGCTTTTTAGGGCTTATTTGGGGGCTGCCAACTTATGAGAAAGTCAAAGAAGAAAGTACAATTTGATTTTTATTTTTTTAAAAAGAAGACTCACGTGTGTTTCATTCTTTCCATTTGGATGTTCTTTAGTATTCTTTGTAATATTCTTTCTCCAGGGTGGCTTAGCTGAGCTATGTGGCTCTCACATAAGCTGCAAGGCCAGACCTGCATTTGCATACATAATCAGAATTGCTTGTCTGCACTAGTATCTCCAGCAGGCAGCTCACTTGGGAGAAGGTTTGGGCTGCCCCCATAGATGTAGGTGGCATCTTCCCAACCAAGGAACACTTAACTGCTCAAAACAACACAGTGTTTGAATATCAACATTGTCCCCATGTGGCCAAATTGGGCTAGTGGATCCTGTGTCCTTGATCACTCATTAATGTGAGATTAATTGGGCACCTACTATGTGCAGGGCACTGTGTGGCTGTTGAGGTTCCTGTTTTAGTTTGGGTTCTCCCAAAAGCAAACTCAAGATAAGGTCTAAGAGGCAAATAGTTTATTCAGGAGAATACCTAGGAGGCACAAGTGAGGGAAATAAAATGAGACAGGAAAGGAGGAAAAGTCAATGACTGGTACTTTAATGAGCAAGTTACTGCTGTGAGCAACTGCAGTCTCCCTGAGGACTCTCTGAGGCACCATGTAGAATCTGCTGGGAATCCTCTCTCCAGAGGCCAGAAAGCCTGAGGCACCAATCCACCAACTGTCATCCCTAGGGCCCTTCACTCTTTTGGCCCCAAGGGTATTAACTCCCCTATACTTCAGGCTTATACCTACTTGCAGCAGAGCTAACTCCTTAGGTGCTGGGGAAATCCTGAGGCCTGGAAGCTGAGAGAGGCAAGCTCTTTGGGTAGGAAGTCTTCAGTATGCTTTGAAGCTTCCCATTGTGGTTGCAGGTAACTCAGGTGGGTCAAGATGATACATGCCAAGGTGATGCAGGGCAGGACATTAAAAAAGTGTGCTCCAGAGGGAGAGATGAAATTAGGTATGATACCTCTGCTCTCAAAGAACTCATCACCTATGGGAAAGACAAATGGACCAACAATCTAATCATTAGCTTCTGGGATAAGCCCTGGCTTAGAGATCTATACAAACCACATGGGAGCATGTAATTCTCCCTGGAGAGGTGGAAGATCAATGATGTCTTCCAGGAGCACATGACATTTGAGCCAAGACTTGAAGGATGCATGTTCTTTAGGCATAGAAGGAGGAGCGATGAACTTCAGGAAGCACAGGCAGCAAGCCCCAAGTGTGCAAAGCATGTGCAGTGAAAGACAGGCTGCCTGGTATGGTCAAAATTTTGGCTGCTCTATAGTGAGCAGTAGGAGATCTGGCCAGAATGTAGGCAGGGGCCAGACTGTGCAGGAAGTTGAATATACCAGAATAAGGCATTATCATTGCAGCCCCCAAAAGGCAATGGGGGCCCACCGGTGTTTCAATAGTGACTTGTTTTGAGCTTTAGAAAGCTCACTCAGAGAGCAACTTGGAGGATGGGTTGAATGGTGACAGGTGAAATTGGTGCCCAAGGACCATTATTAGGAGACATGTCAGTCAAATTCTGGGCAGTAAACAGATGGCATCCTCAAAAAGAATGGAAGAGTTCCCAGATACCAGAGAGTCACCTGGCTACAGAAAAGGGCCACTGGACAGGAACCGGGGACTTGGGTAAAAGAAAGCAACAAAGGCCAACATTACCTTGGAGGGAAAGAGGAGGGAACCAGGGGAACTCATTCTCTAACCTTTCCTCATGCTTACACTTGTAGCTCTTGCCAGAGATGCCAACTGGCCAAACCCAACAGAAGCCAGATTTCAGGGCTTCCCAGTTGATGCATCCCACAGAGGCCAGCCTTTTGGGGCTCAGGGCAGGGAGAAGCCCAAAGAGTGGGTCTGAAGAGGTAAACAAGATATCCATCCCAAGGGGTCCCTACAATTGGCCAGGTCAGAAATGACAGCAGGTGAGCTCAGTGATGAGACCATGATGTTTGAGGAGTTACTCTGGTGGAAGTGGTGAGTGATATGAGGACACCAGTCTGAAATACCTGCTTTTAGAGGATTGTTTCTTGGGTGCCAGTCTCCTTCTAATAGGCACATACTTCTGAAGGAGCTAAAGATTTATCTTCATTATTAGATGGAGTATTGATGGCTAGTAAGGGCAAAGCCTGAATGAATCTTGACATTAAAAAAAGCCTTGTGAGGATGAGCCACCATAGATCTCCATGAAGCCATGTTGGAACCTTGGTAACCACAGGACAATGGGAGAGGAAGGTAGACAGCACAACCTTGGGGATAAAAATCTAAGAAAAGAGAGTGTAAGAGAACTCTGGAAAAGAACTTATCCTAGGCTGCAAGTACCAAAGATAGATCTTATCCAGGAGTTTGTAGGATCACACAGCAAGCTAGCTTCATGGAAACCCATATGCTGTATCCACAATGTCTACTGCCATACACACAGGAAGCACACAAAGATAACCCTTTTGTATTAGTCTAATGGGGTGCCATAACAAAGTGTCACAAACCAAGTGGCTTAAACAACAAGAGGGTATTGTCTCAGAGCTCTGGAGACTAGAAGTTCAAAATCAAGATGTGGCAGTGACATGATCCTTCTGCAGGCACAAGGGAAGGATATGTTGTTCCATACCCCTCTCCTAGCTTCTGATGGTTCCTTATCTGTGGTAGTATAACTCCAAACTTCAATGTGTGTCTATCATTGTGTTCAAATTTCTTATTTTATAAGGATACCATTCATATTGGATTGGGGCCCACAACAATGACCTCATCTTTCTTGACCATGTGCAAAGACCCTATTTCCAAATAAGATCACATTCTGAGGTACTGGAGGTCAGGACATATCTTTTGGGGGAACATACTTCAACTCAAAACCTCTCCCAACACTCACATAAAGTTGTTGTGACCTACTTCTCCCTAAGTCAATTTTTGTATGGGGTACAAGGAGTCTTGAAAGATGTTGAGAGTATTGACCCGACAGTCCTTTCTAGGTCCACAGAGCCTAGGGATGTCATGCGCTCACAGAGAAAGGGTTCCTTCCTGGAGGGCTTCAAGGGAATTTTTTTAAATAGACAGACACAAAATGTGCACATATAAATCTACAATTGAATTTCAAATATCCAGAAACTAGAAGAGTAACATAGTACCATATATTAAGCACTTGAGTCATGAAACAATGTCTGGGCTTGAATTTCCCCCAAGCAGACCCTGAGACAAGGATTTAGGTGCAATAATTTATTTGAGAGGTGATCTAATAGGCACCATAAGGGAGTGGAGCAGTAAGAAGGAGGGGAGGAAAGCCCATAGAGTAAACAAATGAGTGTATTACCCAGGTGGGCATCTGAGGCTCAGACCCTCTGGAGGCCTCTGAGAGACTATGTAGAGCATGCTCGGGTGTGAAAGCTGGGGTTTCTATTCATTAACTCTCATCCCTCACTGGTGGAGGGACCCTCCAGAGCCAAAGAACACTCAGACAGAAAAATGCAAGAAGCCACAAGCTGAATGGGAGATGATTGCAGTTATCCTTCAGAGTGAGACACAGGCATGTGAGTAGGGCACCAATAGCTTCTGCTGTCTCAAAGCATGACACTTGAACTTCAGCATGGAAATATCAAGTAGGTGTTATTACCCCCACTTCACAGATAAGGAAACTAAGGAGACTCAAAAACATTCTAAAATTCACAAGTTAGTAAGTAGTCTATCCAGGATTACAACCCATTTCTATATGATTTTAAGCCAATATTCTTAACCACAAAACTATGACTGCTCAACTAATGTGTCTTTTGTGTTATGTTACTCTAAAAACATAAGATTTTTTTTTCTGAGTTGGGTCAGGAATTAATGCTGACACAAAGTAAATACAATGTAGAGGCACAGTGATCCCTGGCAGACAGCTTATGCCCCAGTTGCCACTCTTTTGAATGTGAACTTATTTCTCTGGGTTTCTCCACACAGTGCACTGAGATTTGTTTCTGAGGAGATGCACTGGCAAGGAGAGGCCCCTGCCCAGAGCCCCTCCCAAGGTCTGTCAGAAGAGTGTGGCTAAATGTTGGGACAGAGGCCCACAGCAGCCACACCCAAGTTTCAGTTGGTGTCCTCGTGGTCCTCAGCTTTTGTGGACTCTCCCATTTCCAGGCATTCCTTTGCAGGTCTGTTTCCAGCTGTTCACAAGGCCTGGGGCAGCGGGGAAACCTTGCCCAGGGGCAGCTTAAGTATCTCACCACCTACAGCTGTGATGACATTCTCCCCTGGTTAGAGTGGAGTGACAGTGATAGATTAAACATGCCAATTAAATTAGATCCTATTTTAAAGAGCTTGAGCTGGATTTACTTTTAATTATAGTGCTGTGCTCATTGATGAGGTATTGTCGGGGACTTAACAATTGGCTGATTGTGCATCCGAGTGTTCAGAGTGCAGTTTCTGGAGAGAGACCATAGTGGGGGTGGAGCAGGAGAGCTTTCTTCCTAAGGAGCTCATTGGGATAAGACAGAGGTAAGAAACAGACAGAGAAAGAGGGAGGGAAGGGAAGATATACTGTCTCCACTGAGAATCCATCTCTCTTCTCTTTGCTTTCTGCTTTATGAGTCCTGTATTATTTGGAGATTCAATGAGCCTAGCACAGGGTAGAAAATGAGCCAGAGGCCATGGAGTCATGCTGGCTTGGAGCTCCTCCTACCTCTGCCCCGCCTGACTGAATGTATTTCCTGGCCCAAAGTAACAAACATGTCCTAGTCTGTTTCCTTTCAGTGATTCATTAATTCATCTCAACAAGTATTTATTGAGCTTCTAGAATGCACTGGGACTATTCTAGGTGTCGGGAATAGAGAAGTGAGAAGAACAGGATAAAAGTCTCTGTCCTCATGGAGCTCACATTTGATTGGTGGAAGTAAAAGGGGAGGCAGTAAGTAAACATATTATACAACATCAAGTAATGACTAATGTCTACGGGAAAATAAAATGGGGCAAATACATTATAGACAGAAGATTTTATTTTAGACAATGGTCAGGGAAGGTCTCTCTGAGGGTGGCATTTGAGAAAATTCCCAAAGCAAGTGAGGGGCTGAGCCATGTGGACATTGGAAGGAATGACATTCTAGGCCAAGGTTAAACAGAATGCAAAGACCTTATCCTTGATCAGGTGGTGTTCCTGATGCCTCCTAGATCCTCTGCCGTGCTAACAGCTAAGCCCTATCCATGTGATCTCTTCTCTCCATCTTCAAAGAGACAGGTTCTTAGATCTTTGTGATCATCCTACTGGGGTCCAGTCACCAGAAATACTGATCTAAAAACATTTTTGGCTCAAGAAGGGAGTGCAGTTCCCATCCACTGATTAAGTGATGAATCTTGGCAGTCCCTTTTGCAGTTACTACATTTGGAACCCAGATCTTTGTTACAAGAAAGAAGAGAAGTCTACGGCATGCCACCCTGAACAAGCCTGATCCCATCTGATCTCGGAAGCTTAGCAGGGTCGGGCCTGGTTAGTACTTGGATGGGAGACCAACTAGGAAGACCAGGTGCTGTAGGTGTAAAAAATAAAAATTAAAAAATAAGGGATTGTAAACTGACAAGGTTCTTGCAATCTGTGAGGTCAACCAAGGGTTGCCTCATTAAAAAAAGAAAGAAAGAAAGAAAGAAAGAAAGAAAGAAAGAAAGAAAGAAAGAAAGAAAGAAAGAAGGAAGGAAGGAAGGAAGGAAGGAAGGAAGGAAGGAAGGAAGGAAGGAAGGAAGGAAGGAAGATCAGAATAAAAACCCATGAGCCAAGTTTACAGGTGCACAGTTGTACCTGGAAAGTGCTTTGGACCTTAAATCCAGATGCTTTGGTTTGGGTTCCTGTTTTGCCTTCCACTTACAAATCAAGTGAATTTGTGCACATTTCTCACCTCTCTGAGCTTAATTTTGTCATCTGTAAAATATAAAATGAGTCCATTGTATTAGACCTCCAGTACCTTGTAACTAAGGATTGGGAGCAGGGAGGTAGGACAATGAAAATCAGGGAATCATGAAAAGAGAAATGGAAAAGATCTAGGAAGTGATCATAGACGCCCTCAGGCTTAGCACCTGGGCATCAAGAATTTTTAGAAATCTTAGTCTTCAGTTTAGAAGTGACAGCCCCATTGGTGGCTGGAGTGGCAGAGAAGCTGTACCCCTAACTCAGTTTGGGTCTCCAAAAGCAGAACTGAGATCAAGTTCAAGAGCAAGCAATTTGTTTGACAAATGATCCCAGAACATACTAGCGGGCAGAGTGGGCATCATCAGGCCAGTTGCCACTAGTGAGACACTGTGGCTCTGTGTAGAGCACATGTCTCAAAGTTCTCCTACCTAAGAGCAGGGAGCTGGGGCATTTGTACACCCAGTCCTATCTGTCAATGGTTAAGGGTTGCTCTGGGAGGGATGTTAATTCTTTGGCACTTCTGACCCTCAGCTGCAGCAGGCAAAGTACATTTCTAGGCTTGAGAAAGCCCCGAGGCAAAAGAATGAAGGAGCTAGTGGTTGAAAGTTGGGTAACTTTCATTTAAGTAAATATGGGTAAGACTCTGAGAGCAGGACTCATACTGCCCCCAAAATAGGAAACACCTGCCCAGATCAGCTTTGCAGGCAGGAGGCCTCAAACTTGGGCTCCAGACCCACACTAGAGAGGGCTGGCTCTCAGGAGCAGGCCCGAGATCCACACCCATGTGTTCAGGCCTCTGACCTTTGGGAATTAACAAGGATAAGAATCAGAAAAGGGAAGCTGAGCTGTGAGAGACTGAACTTTGTGCCCTTATGAAGCTTAGTGTGCCATGGAAACACCATGTGCTCAGCCCCTCAGATAGTGGATGAACTTGGAAAATGGAGATGTCTCTGCTTCATGGCCCCTGCAGGGAATGCCACTCCCTGACTGGCAAAACCGGCTGCCGGTATTACTATGGCAACCAACAAGAGCCCACCCAAGGACCTTCAAGTGATAAAAGAAATGGAACGGTGACTGAGATACCAGGGAATGTACCTCTATGGTATCTGCCAGAGCCAAAAATAGTTGTTTTTTCTTGCTCTTTACATAGTATTGTAACCCATATCACACACACACACACACACACACACACACACACACACACACACACACTCTGCCCTCAGCTGGTTGGGACTTGTGAAAACACCTGTCACAATGTTGTGCCATGTAAGTAGGAACATGTGGGTGTCTTCATTTTCCTCTCTGTAAAATGATAAAGATGGTACCAGTTCCTTGGCCTTCACTGTGGGAGGCAGCAAGAGCTGACACAAGAATGCCTGGGAGGCATTTGGAGCATCTTGAAAGAAAGAGGTTGTTAAGAATTCCTGTCATAAAATGCTAGTTTTTCTTTTCTTTTTTAATTTGAAGCCTGATGAGTTTCAAAACTGCATTTAAGGTATTTCAAATGAGCATCTCTTCTGAGACCACAAGCCCTCCAGAGCCACTGACCACAATGTTAAGGTAAAAATAAAATCCAAATTTAAAAGATGTGCTCCTAAGTTGTGGCCAGATTCCAGGTTGGATCTTAAAAGTTTCCTTTCCAGCTAGCTTCCTATGCTGACCCCCAGGCTCACTTAGCTCTAGGCTGCTGCATATTCCTTGCCATTAGATATTGAAAACAGGAAATTAAGGGGCTATTGGGGGATGGTATAGCTTGAAACAACTTCAGAAAACAGGCTGATGAAGTCACAGATCTTATCTCCTTGCTTTTTCCATGTCGGGTTTCTTTAAAGATAAGGTAGTGAATCAAAATATTCTGCCTTTTTTTTTTTTCAAGATGGAAGTGAAGTACGATTTTTTTAATACCCCCCTTCCCTCTCAGTGTTTCCAAAGATAACCAGATGAGAGAAATGCTTCGATTCTGTGCATGTGCATGTGAAATGTAATTACAGGACAATTTCCCCATCTTGGTCCCCAAGGGCTGGGGAAAGATCAGGAAGAGGGATGAGGCTTGGGATGGAGAGGAGGCAAGTAGCAATTGGGGCCTCATGTTGTTTTTGCTGCTGCTGATGTTAGTGTTGTCTTGTTGTTTTATTAAGGTAGCACTCAAGCCTGAGGGGATGTTGTAGGTCCATGGCTGATTTATGCTATAGAACTAAATGAAGATGACTGTCAGAGCTGAAAAAAAGGGAAAATATTGTGTGTTTGGGTCCTGCCTGTGAGATGTAGGTACACCTGGAAGGAATGCCGACCCAGTTGGGCATTTTCCTAAGTGTCAGTTCCCCCAAGCTGGGCTGGATCAGATGGCAGTATTATCCTGACAATGGCTTGAAGCAGCTCGGGAAGACAAATGTGAGATGTGGTCAAGGCAGGGAGGCAGGCATCCCAGCTGGCCACTCAAGTCTGAGGGGATAAGGCCAGAATGATAAGCCGTGAGTGCAGACATTAGGGGAGCAGAGAAGGTAGGAGGCATGGCTGGGACAGCTCAGGGGGAGCAAAGCAACTAAAGACACAGGCTTTGGGACCAGCAGACCTCAGTTCAAATCCAGCTCTGCCATGGTTATGTGGCAGACCTCAAGCCTTGTTTTTTTCCCTAAAAATGGCCAATACCCATATCATGGGATTATTATGGAGATTAAACAAATTAACTTTTTTAAAAAGTGCTTGAGGCTGAAAACTATGTAAGGTGCTGTAAGGATATATTTATATAGTTCCAGCAAAATCTTACTGAGAGAGAGGGGAGCCTGCCAGTTTAAAGAGAAAATGTGAAGGTAGATGTTAAGCTTATTTATGGCCTTAGTGTGCCATGGAAATACTTATTTAAGCCTCTATGGCCTTTTGGTGAACCTAAAGAACAATTTACATCTGGCAAAGAAAAACTGTGATGATCAAGAGATTCTAGGTTTGTGAGCTGTTTGGGGCAATCCACAGGGAAAGAAGGTCCCTTGACTCTCTGGAGCAGTAGACGCCTAGTCTTGGCCCTGCCCCACCCTGCCAAAGGTGATGGGTGTAGGGCAGGCCCTACAGGGATCAGGCTTCCCTTTTGAGACAGTTAACAAAGAGGAACTTGGAGGAAATTAAATAATAAGAAGGGATCAGATCTTTGGGGTGAGGGATGGTAAAAATAATATATAGTAGGGTTTGAGGCAGGGAGCGGGGTTATACAGTGCACGACCTGCAAGAAATACAGAGAATGGCTGTTTTAGGCTTGATTTCATGTGCAGCCCAAAAGAATTGAAGGGGTGTTGACTTTCTTCCTCAGAAAAGTTTAACTTATAAGAAAAAGCATAAGCACAGGTCATGTGCTTGTCCCAAAAAGAAGAAAAGAGAAGAATTAGTGTCCCTGGGAGAGTAACTCAGCAAATAAGTTTGTTGTTCTCCCACAAACCCCTATATCTTTCCTGGGGGCACCAGCATGGGAGGAAGGCTCCTCCAAATACTCTCCCATCTCTGCTCATGGGTCTCACATTCCCACCTCTTTAAATCTCTCAGAATCTGGGGAGCTCACTTCTGATTAGGACAGAGTCTCCTGTGTTCACATTCACAGATGGGTATTAGCCTTTGAAGCCCCCATCCAGACGAGGGAAGCTTCCAGGCGAGACATTTTACTGAACTTTCTCCAGCCATCCTGGAATAGCTTGGCATTCCCATTAGACTCCTGGGTGGCAGTGGAGTGATAAGTAGCCTTTACACACAACTCATGAGTTCAGGATGCCTCTACTACCCATGCACAAGAGGAGCCAAGATAGCCTTTCAGTGGAAGGGGCAGTGGGCTCCATTCTCTTCATCAGTGATTCTCAACCATGGCTGCTCATTGGAGTCATGAGGAAAACTAAAAAAATAATTCTGCATCTAGGTCCCACCATGAACCAACAGAATTAGAATTTCTAAGCATGGAGTCCAGGCTTCTGTATTTCTTAAAATCTTCTCTGGAGAACTATAATGAAGAAGGTTGAAAAATTACTACTCTAAGTGATTCCAGGTAGCATCTCACATTCCCTCTCTGGGCCTCAGTTTACTTACCAGCAAAACAAGGGAGTTGAACTTCTGGATATAGAGATGATTGATAGATGATAGATAGATGATAGATAGATAGATAGATAGATAGATAGATAGATAGATAGATAGATGATAGATAGATATAGAGAGATATAGATATAGAAATATAGAGATATATCTCCTGTTAGTTCTAATATTCTGCAACTCTGTGACTAAGCAGCAGGTAAGAAACCTATATATATGTATTTATGAGTACAGGGCATTCAAAACACACACAGTCACACACTCACACTTACACATTCCTCTCCTGCTCTACTCTACAACTTTCTTCTCGTTCTTCTTAATGTACAGAAATCTTTGACCTCAACTACTCCTCTCAACCAAAAAAGACTGTCAGAAAATTCCAGAAACATTTTAGATAGAAGATCAAAAGTCAAAAGTTTTGAAGCAATATAAGAAAGTGAATTTTCTAAGATAAGTGAAGGGGAAGACATAGGTTCCCAGCCTGGAAGTGTCCTGGTGGTCTCCTTCAACCCCTCTGGTTTTTCCTGAGGAAACTAGACTCCAGAAGGTAAAGTTAGTTGTACAAGATCACTCAGGTAGTTAGTGACCAAGTCAGGGAAAACTCAAGGTTTAAATATGGTCTAAGGACCTTCTGCACCAGAATGGCTCAAGTAGTGGCTTAAAATGCATGTTCCACCCCAGATTTAATGTGTCACATTTCCCTGGTGTGCATGTGGGGGCAGGAATATGATTTTAAATGTGCTCCTCTGGTAATTCCAGAACTGTTCTGCACTCCACCATCCTAATAACAGGGAAACAGATCTGGCATGTTGGAGGCCAAGTAGTCCAGGGGTACTCATAGCTGCCCTTTCCTTTCAATTCTGAGAACTAAGATAAAGGTTGGACTCATAAGGCTTGGTGGCTGGAAATGCTCAGTGCACACTATTCTCTCCTGAAAAACTGAGTGGCTCAATAGTAGGAGTTGGGGAGGCAGTGAGTTGGGGAGAAAACTGACCCAACTGTGACCCAAATCTTGTAACTAAATGGACAGGCTGAGGCCACATGGCCATTACCCCAACATCCTCCCTCACCAGCAGCCCCCTGGAGGAGTGCCTCCACTGACAGGAGCCACAGTTAGCATCTCCAACAAGCTTGTCAAGGAGGGCAAGGCTGAGTTCAGAGATATAGCCACAACACTGGCAAGGCCAGATTGCAGTCTGAGTCAAATTGGATGTCATTCACTCTTTCGTGTCTCGACAGATGTTAGATCTGCAGTCTTTTGACCATGCCCTGACTATAATGTGTCAATGAACTTTAAGTTCAAGGGCTTGCTAGGCACAAGGCTTTCTGCCAGCCACTTCTTTCACAGAAGTGATTTGTCAAATAATCATGGGTAGCATGAACCAAGTGCTTACTATATACCAGGCTCTGTGCTAAATGTTTTCCAGACATTTTCTTGTTTGATCCACATGAGTGTGGTAGGGAAAATAATGGCCCCCAAGGATGCCCGTGTCCTAATCCACGGAACCTATAAGTATGTTACCTCATATGGCAAAAGGAGCTTTGCAGATGGCATTAAGTTAAGGACCTGGAGATGGGAAGGTTAGTCTGGATTGTCTGGGTGAGCCCAGTATGATCACAAGGGTCCTTACTAAAGAGAGGCAGGAGATCAGAGTCAGAGAAGGAGACATAAAGATAGAAGCAGAGGTTAGAGAGAAGAGAAGATGCTCCACTGTCCGCTTTTAAGATAGGGGAAGAGGCTGTGAACCAAGGAATGTAAGAGACCTCTAGAAGCTAGAAAAGCAAGTAAATGGTTTCTCCTCTAGAGCCTTCAAAAGGAATGTAATACTACCAATATCTTGATTTTAGTCCAGTGAGATCCATTTTGGACTTCTGACCTCCAGAACTGTAAGAGAATAAGCTTGTATTGTTTTAAGCCACTGTTTGAGGTATTTTGTTACAGCACCGATAGAAAACCAATAATTACTCCCAGTCCATAGATGAGAAAATGGACTATCTGAGTGGTAGGAAAGTCACTCAAGGTCATGCTGGTGGATAACATAGTCAGAATCAGAACCCAAACTTGTCTACTCTTAAACTCTGATGTTTTAAATTCTACTATTACATCCTTAGATTCTTTCATTCATGCAATTGCCTATTGAATGCTAGTCTCTGTGCTTAGCCTTGGAGTTACAGTGAGGAACAAAATAGCCTTAAGCCCTGCTCTCAGGAGCTTACACTCACTCCATTGTGAAAGGCAGAGAATAAACATGCAATGGAAGTAAAGGACACTAGGGCTGGGCCAGGGCTGAGAGAGTTTGGATCCTATGAGAACATAAAGAACAGGGCATGTTCCACATGGGTCGGGTCAAGGAAGTTTTCCCAGATGAAAAGCAAGTCTGAGTTAGCCAGGTTGGGAGGGGGCAGTGGAGTACACAAAGAGGGGAGATAGCAAGCTTCAATTCCTTCCTACTGCCCCTCCTCCACACTTCACTACCATATTTTATAAACCATTTGCAGTGGACAGCTTTGCTGGTCTGCCTTATTTGGGTAAAAAGGATCCCTAACTTTCCCTCCAAGAGCCATGCCTACAAAACAGCCATGCTTTGGGTGGGACTAACTACATCTAGGGTCCTAGGGGCAGCAGCTCCCATTGGCTTAAATCAGTCAAAGACCCCCTATCCTAGGCATGTTTGTTTCTCTGGATAAATGCTGGAGCTTCTGGGTTTCAGGGAGTGGGACAAGGGAAATCTTCTTCCTTCCCTTCCTTCTTCTGGAGCTACTGAAGAAATATTTTCTTCCACTGGGTGATGAAAGGTAAAGGCAGGAGGCTCTGCTACTCTGAGCCACCCAAACCACAAGAGGAGGGACTGTCAGTTGTCCAAGTATGGGGAATGTTGACTGTTTCTAATGGTATTGTATTTTCATGGTTTGTAGAAAGAGGTCCCAGAGTGGAATGAAGGCATGGCTGGGAAGCTGGACACAGAGAATGTTTGCATAAGAACACATTGTATCATGGGAAAGATAATGACAGACAGAGGTGAGCTCTCAGGCAGTGGCTCTGCCATGGAGATAGGTCCCAGTCTTGTACCTGAGTATCTGCCAATAAGCATTTGTTGAATGAATAAACAAATGATGAATAAGAGCAGAGGGCAGCTAAGAGCATGGCAGATTGAGTGTGTCACCCTGTAATAGCTGCTAACTGACCTCAGGAAGAAGGATGTGGGACCCCTGACAGACAGGGCTTTGACTTTGCAGGAGACTAGGGACTGAGCTGAGAGGAGCAAGCTATGCATAAGCAGGCGAGTAGATGAAGGACAGTCACCTCTGAACCATGGGAGTGGGGGTTGGTTCGCTCATCCAAGACCATCTTGGAATAGCCAAGGGGAATTTCAAACCAGAGTCCTAGAAATTTTACTGATGCACCAGAGCTGGTGACTATTCTTTTTGTTTGTTTGTTTGTTTATTTTTTATGGTGACTTTGGTTAATGAAATCCAGAATGGTTGACTATTCTTGATACTGTTATTAGGGGCATTTTCTCATGCCCCTAATTTCACACTCTAATATGATAGAGAAATAAAATCAATTATTTGACAAACTAGATACAGCTTCCTCAGTCTGAGATGTCTCTTTGAATATTCAACTCACTTTGATTACAAACCCCTGCATTGCAATAATTCTTATCTTAGCACCTGCTGCTACCCTTCCCTTTATCTCTGCATCTCATAGTAAATCCAGACACCACCTGAGCTCACTTGTCCAATGAGTCAGAAAACAAATGAGGAAATCTGTTTTGACTATGATTTATTACTGTCACTCACAAAATGGTCTTCACGTGCATCAAGAGACATGTTCCAGAATATCCACAGCAGTATGGTATGGAACAGTTAAACTAGAAGCAGCCCAATGTCCATCAGCATGAGTGTGGATAGATAAATCAGGGTATATTCATGAATGGAGGAGGGAAAATGATCCGTTACATGAAGCAATACAGATGAATCTCACAACCATATTATTGAGCAAAATAAGCTACAAAGAAGAGTCCAGACTGTATAAGTCCATTTATGTATATATTTCAAAGGCAGACAAAAGTAAGGTGTGGTGTTAGGAATTAAAATGGATAGGATGGAGAGTAGGGATATGGCTGGAAAAGAAATGAAAGAGGCTTCTGGAGTGCTGGTAATGCTCTATGTTTTGACCTATGTCACAGTTAAGTAACGCTTGCATCGTGGTAATTCTTTGGGCTGGACACTGATGGATTGTGCAGTTTTCTACATGTGTGTTTTTCTTTACAATAAAAAAAAATTTGGAGTCCATAATGTCATTATCAATGAAAAAGGAAAATTTACACAGCTAGTACTGCCCAGTCTAAGATCCACTTTTCTGTCTCATGCTGTGGGGACACAGGCACATGACTCTAAGGGTTGCACTTGGCTATAGTGGTCCCAGAGCACAGTAGGCCTGGGCTTCTGGGCTCACTTCATCATTTTCAGTCATCTGTTTTATTAGAGGCCCATATAGATGCACCATTTTCTAAGGACACACCTGCAGTTTTAAAGGGCTGGTTTTAGGAAAGGTGCAGAATGCCTCTCAGCAGTGCAGCCTCTGCTTTTTGCCTTGCTCATGACATCTCATAAACACTGGGCTCCTTACTTGGAAGTTGACTTCACTGTGTTCCTTAATCCACCAGGATGGTCTAAAGCCATTCTAGACCTCCCAAAAACAAATGTGTCAAGGTTTCAACCCTCTATCTCCTACTAAATCTCTTTCTCTCTATGTAATTTTGCCTGCAACTTCCCTAGAGAATATCAAGTTCCTCCTCCCTGAGATTTATTTGGGACCAGTCTTTTTCAAGCTTTCTTCTCGACAGTGGGGTCTCCTTGCCTTATGGATACAAAACTGAAATGTCCAGCTTTAGCTATTGGTTCTTCATGAAAAAAGAATCTGCTCTCTGGGAATTTTTAGGACTCCTCTGCTAGATATAAAGATGCTAAAGGATAAACCTGAAGGATTAGCCTCTCTGCCTCCTTGGTTCCTTACTGCATAACTTCCCATATCTGCCCTTTGCACAGCTGTTAATATTTTTATAGCTAAGGTCATCTCATTTATCTCTGTACCTCCATTTGTAGCACAGTGTCTGATCATCATGAACCCCACACTAACAACATTGGTTAAATGAATAAGTAAATGGTGAACAAATTCACAATCACTCCCAGAGCTTGGCTGGTCAAGATTTCTAGAAATGTGGCTGGAGTAGAAAGCCACCTTTTTGTTGGATAACCTGAATAGGAGGGGAGGTGGCAGGAGGAGAAGAAACAGATAGAGAAGAAGGGGAATAGGGAAAAGGGAGGAAGGAGACAGAAGTTCAAGCATAGGAGGGACAGAAGAGAGGAGAAAGAAAGAGAAGGGACTGGAAGAGGTAGCAAGAAGAGCAGGTGGCAAGGGAAAGGTAGAGGTTGGTGAGGGAGAGGGAAGGGAAGAGGTGGAGGAGAGGAAAAAAAGAAAGAGAAGGAAGTTATTGTAAAAATCCAGGAAAGATCACTAGCTACACAGAAAGTATGCAGTTTGTGGGCTTCTCCGGTTGTTAGCCTTTAACCAAAGATTCTAATTGAACCAGCAAGAATGCAAAGCCCTTGCAGCAAGTCAAATTATATTACCCAGGGAGGCAAGTTTCTACCTGGAAGAGCATGGCCACAAAAGTTCAAGGAAATTTTGTCATCCAATTAAAAAGTGTTACAATCTAGGCAAAGCATTTTTGAAGTTAGGAGGACTCCAAAATTACCCTAAAATTGGTGTGCATCAAATCATAAAAACGTACTCCCCCATCACACACACTTGAATCTAATTTCTCAGACCATACAAGGGTAGGGACTTGATGGCCTGCAGGCCTCAGATTCCCTTCTCTGTCTTTCTGTCCCCCACCATACCCCTGTCCTTCTTTAACTCCACTGGGTTCTTGAGCATTTCTTAGATACCCTACTGGGAGATGTTCCCATTCCTTGAGGCAAACCTCTTTACTCACTTCCTATCAATATTCTCCTTTCAGTCAGGAATTGGTCAGGATATGACTTGCAAACCCATTTGTAGAAAAACAGTTGCCCAATGTGTTAATTAAGGCAAAGGTAGCACTAGATTAACACAGTGGAAGTTTAGTTCTTTTTCAGAGGAAGACCAGCTGGTAGCAGAAGCAGGGACTCTGGTCTACAAAGTCATTGAGAGACTCAAAGCAATGGAGATCTCTGCCTTTCTGGCGATAGAGATTTTAATTTCATTGGTTCATGGTAGAGCATGGGCACAGAATTTTTTATGCTTTGTTGGTGGTTCTAATGGGCAGCTCAGGCTGAGAATCTTTTATTTTCCGGTATCACCCTGGGCATCAACATCCAACCACCAAATATGGGAAATGGAAGAAACAGATCAAAAAGTTCATGTGGGAAGTATTCATGTGCCAAGCCTGGTAGTAAGATAAATCATTTCTGTCTACCTCTCATTGGTCAGCCACATGGCCTCATTTCATCCCCAAAGGCAGCTGGAAAATGTAGTCAATCTCAGTGCCCAGGAACAAAGCAAAATAGGTTAAGGTTTGTCTAGATGGGCTCTTCCCACCCAAGACTATTGCTACCTCTGAAAATGATCTTAAGCTTAGAGAACACATCTTAGTTCTTTTTGTTTGTTTGTTTTGTATGACAAAAAGATATGGAGCCTAGGAGTATTAAAAGTTTTAGAAGTCCCTGCAAAGGTTAATGACATGGTCCTCTACTGAGATAGTCTTACTAGGAGTTTGTAATGGTACAATGTTCATTCACTCTTGAGCTGAGCCAGTGGTATAGCCATAGAACTAATGTATGTTTGAGGAGGGCATGGTGGGGAGTGGAGAGGGAATAATCCCTTAGAACATGGTGTGAGAGACAAGACTGTGCGAGGCAGAATAGAGCTCAAGGGGCAGAAAAAATAACTATAAGGAGAGAGGGGAGAAGAAGGGCCAAGACTTCAAAAATGGGTGAGGCACAGCCCCTGCCTTTAGAAATTCAGAGTCTCTAGGGAGAAAGCCAGATTTGTATGTACAGCTCCTTGTAGAAAAGATAATTGAGTGAATAACTGAATCTCATGGACTGCCTGATCTTTCAACCCATGAGAGGTGTGAACAAGAGAAGAGAGTATATGGTCCAAGGGGAGGGAAAGGGAAGGGACATAAGGCTTCTCTGACAATGCTGGCCTGCACAAATTTAATGTGTGAACCACTGTTTAGGTTCTGGGAGACTCAAATCAACAAGATGTTTATGCTTGGGAACTGAAGACTAGAGCATATTTGTTGCCCTTTGCTTTTTGCACCTCAAAGCAGGTTAACAGAACTAGGAGTGATCCAGAAAAGCATATCCAGAAAGCTCCATGAGGACCAACTTGAAAGGTGGGGTATCCTTAATTTTTCTTAGTTTGGGCTGCTATAACAAGTTATCACAGACTGACTGGGTGGCTTAAACAACAAATGTTTACTTCTCATGGTTCTGGAGGCTAGAAGTCTGAGATCAGCTTAGTAACATTTCTTGGTGAGGTCCTGCCTCCTTATTCACTGATTTCTGCCTTCTTATTGTATATTCACAGAGTAGAAAGAGTGCTTCACTCTTATCACCTACACCTAATCCCCTCCCAAAGGCCCCACCTCCAAATACCATCATATTGGGGTTGGTCCTTCAACTTATTAATTTGGAGGGACACAAACATTCAGTTTATAGCAGCAAGTGAAGGAAAAAGATGAACATCTATAAATGCCAAAGGGCTGAATGTAGTGTTTTCACAAAATCCAGAGGTAGGGCAGTGCCACTGGAAGCTGCTAATGAGGCTCTTCAAAGACAAGAAAAAAAAGATGTGCGTGGGAAGGAGAAACTGAGGTTCCTTTCTGCTTAAGTGGTGCTACAGGCCTCAAACATGAGTAGAACCAAGAACACTGGTGGAGAAGGACTGGTAAAGTCCAGGGGTGGTGTGTGAGTCATGGATAGGCAGCCATATTATTTTATCTTCTTTCCAGATTGAGAGAGGTATACATCAAAGTGCACAAATCACAGGTGCACAGCTTGATGATTTTTCACAAATTCAACACATCTGTGCAGCCAGCTCCCAGATCAAGCAATGACATGACCAGCACCCTAGATGTCCCCTGTATTCCCTTCCTTTTATAACTATACCCAACTGTATCCTGACTTCTACCAGTGTTGATTAATTTTGCCTGTTTCTGAACTGTGTATAAATGGAATCATGTAAATGTACTCTTTTGTGTTTGACTTCTTTCACTTAATATTATGTTTCTGAGATTCCTCTATATCATTGCATTTATTTGTTATTTTCTCATTCTCATTACTATATAATGTTTCATTGTGTGAATCTACCATGCTTTATTTATCTCTCCTCCTGTTAATAGACATTAAAGTTGTTTCCAGTCTTTGACTATTATGAATATTCTTGTAAGAGTTCTTTTAGTGAACATATGCATGCACTTCTGCTGAAAAAAAGATACATGTTTCTTCAGCTTTAATAGATATTTGCAATTTTCCAAAGCTATTGTACCACAGAGACACTTTTGAGGATGAATGAGTTTGCTAACTGAGCTATAGGAAAAAATTGGGGCTGTATCAGGCAAACCATATCAAATAGTCACCCTGTTTATGGAAGACTTTCCAATCCACACACCCTGTGATGTTCCCAAAAGGGTCCATCTCTAAATAAGGTGGATGTGGTTTGAAGCTTAAGGGACATTCTCTCAACTCCATGTGCTCCATAAAGCTGAGAAGCTGCAGATGTCCTTGCAATGAAAAATCCACAAACTAACACCTTTCCTCCAGCAAATAAGGGACTCTGGACACATACCCTCTGGCTAACGTCTTCTTTTATCACTCAGGAGTATTCTCCTAAGTAGCTCCTTCTTTCTCCAGCCTTCTTCATAGAAGTTAGTTGAAGCTGAAACTTTTGCCATGTCCCTGAACCACATAGCCAGAAACTTGTATGCTGAACACATCTGTAGCAAGGAACATGAGGCTTTATAAGAGAGATTTATTGTCTCCCTTCCTTCCCTCTTTTGGAAAATTTCTGGATGCTGCTCCTTGTGGATAGCATGGGCCTCTAGCTTATCACTATGGTAAGTATAAAAGCAATTAATTTTTCCCTCTTTTGGAAAGAGGAAGTTTTAACCTGACTTCAATACCATTTGCATTTCTGATTTCTATCAAGTTCATACTTCCAGCAAAGAGAGTCCTGCTGATATAATTTTTGTAATTGTGTATTCTCTGGCAGGAAGCTACTTCTTTTGCCTCCAAGGCAGAAAATATGTACATATTGGGAGGAGCTCAGCTCTCAACCTCTGCCATGGGTTAATTCACCTTGCTGGCATTAAGGAGGTGAGAACAGGTATGGGAATTTGGAGCAAGGCCTTTCTGCATTTTTACATTCACATATGCTGATTTTGTGAAAATCGGTTGCCCAATTTGTGTGACGTGAGCAGATTTTGAGAACCATGTCTACATATCTGGTTGTAATTTATTCATATGTTCCAAGAATTTTTACTAAAACAGACCGGATTTATTTCTTGCTTGCTTTCACTGATTGGTATCCTTTTATACTGTTTCTACATCATTATTTAGATTTACAGAGTGTTTAGGCTATAAGGAACCCAAAGGATCATGTGACTGATGATCCAGTCATGTTATAGGTGAAGAGACTGTGGTAGATTGAATGAATGGTCCCAATACTTTACCCTACCTTACTTCATGGCATGATCATGGGCAAAGTTTACTTCCCTGCCCATTTATTTGGGGCATGGCCAAGTGATTTATTTTGGTCAGTGAAATGGGCCTTATAATAGTTCTGAGCCTAGGCCTCAAGAGACCTCGCATATTTCCATGTGATCCCACTGCTTCTGCTATCCTATAAGAAGAACATGTCAGCCTAACCTGCTGGTCCAGGAAAAGAGGCATGTGAAACAGAGTTGGTCCAGCAATCCCCTAGTCCTGTGACATGACATAGAACTATTGCAGTCTAGCATATTGCTGTCAAGCTTAGCTCAGCCTATATCAGCCAAACCCCAGCTTCCCCCCTCTACACCCCAAATCTGTGGTCTCATTGTTTATTGTTGTACACTACTGGGACTGTGGATATTTTTACATGGCATTGGTTAACAAATACAGATGCTGGAGGCCAGAGAGGAAAAGTGACTCATACATTGTCAAATAGCTGGCTTGGATCAAAAGCAAGTCTAGAACCCATGTCCCTTGTTCTCAGGTCTGCAGCAGTTCCTCCAGGATTTTTACACACATGTGAAAGGTACTGCTTGATCATAGGCTCTGTAGCTTTTGGAATATATAGCTTGTAAAAATTCATTGAGAAAAAAACAGATGAAACTTTACATGGTTCTAGGGATTAATAACATAACAGGGATTATTCTATTTTTGGTTTGAAATGAATCTGAACTGGCTGTTCTACACTCTGTCCTTCTCCTCTCTGATAGCTGTGGAGTTCTTCAGGACAGAGAGTTTAATAGCTTGGGAGCTGTTGCAAATGACATCTGCAAGAACAAGGGCTTGAGTAGCCCTGGAGACCATCAGTGACTGGAGCTGGAATTTGGCTCTTCTCTAAACAAGTAGGAAGAACAGCCTTCATGAACCTCAGGGCCCCCATACTGATGCCCACCTATGTGAGAAGCACAAAGATACAGAAAGATAAGATGTCTGATATCCCTCCTCTGTACTCCCCAAAGATTAAAATCCCATGTTTATAACTCTGCCTCTTTATGTTAATGATGCCTGGGATATAGATGCTTGATAGAAGTAGAAATGGAGGAGAGGTTTCATGCTTGAAGCTTACATCACCCATTTAAACAACTGTAGATAAAGGCTCTCTTCACCCTTTCCAGGACTTACTACTTACTTACCTGTCTCCTCTTTGCCTGCAGAGAAGTCGTGCTGGTCATAATTAGAATGTCAATAGCTAACAGAATATGTGTATTATCTTTTTTAACTAATGACTGCTATGGCTACCTGCCTCCTGGCACAACTCTAGACTCCCTTTCCTTCACTTTAAAACATCCTCTGTTGATATGGGCTTGGGCTTCAGATAAAGGGTGGGTATGAGAAATGGGGGAAAGAAAACCCAATCAGCCATATAATTATGTATATTTGATATTTGACCAGTATCTACCTCCATTCTATATTGTAAGTTTAAAGGAGGAAGAAATCACATTTACTTTTTCCTTGTTGTATACCTACTTCAAACTGTAATGCCAGCCAGGCACATAAGACGTATCAATAAATACTATATGAATAAATGAATGAATGAATGGATGGATGAATGAACAAAGCTGTTTTGGAAGATAACCAAAAGATGGTATCTTTGCACACCCAGCCTGACACAGTTTGTCATGTCAGACCTCGTCCTCTGGGTTCTTTGGCATCTGGTTGAAGTCCCTCTGTCATTCCCCATGGTACCATGCCATGCTGAACTTGTCTCGATAGATAAGTCACTGCTAAGCTGACATCTCTATCACTCAGGCCTCCTTCATGACTGGAAGACATAGGAGAAAGACTGGGAACATGGCGGCTATAGTAAGTGATTGAACTCTTCTCTCCCCCTTGGGCAAAATTGGTCTGCTCCTGCCCAGCCCTTATGCTGGATTTGCTGGCAGGAGTTGGTGAGCTGGCAGCATGTGCTACTGTCTTGGACTAAGGCAACTCATTTCATGCCTGGTGCCAGCTGGGCAACAGAGCAAAGTCACCAATACAAAGGAAAGTCCAGACTGGCAGGTGTCACCAACTGCCTATGACGGAGGAGAGTGTGACAAGAGGTGTCTGATAACAGGATCACGTGGCTTTTACCTTTGCTCACTGCCAGGAGAGGTTGTCTGAGTCTAGTTTAGAGAGGATGAAAAAAATATTTCTGAGTGTTTCTAACTTCCCCTGATACATGTGTACTGTCTTAGTTCGGGTTCCCCTGAAAGCTGACTCTAAGACAAGATGTGGATCAGGTATTTTATTTGGGAGGTGATCTCACAGAGCAGGAGTTAGGAAGAAGAGAGAGTGAGACAAGGAAGGGAAGGAAGCCAATTTAGCAGGTGTTAATGAACTCTGGGCATCTGCCAGGGTTCTGCTGAGAAACCCCATGGAGCAAACTTCAGGGAAAAGGGAGGCTGGGACATTTATCCACTATCCCCTGTACCTATTGCTTGAGGGTTGCCTCTGGGCCATTAACACACTCACATTTCCCAGTTGGGTCTGCAATAAGCTAACGAGCTCCCATGGGACTGGAGGAAGCCCTCAGACAGAGAACCTGAGAGATGTATGCCCTTGGGTGGATGGAGAAGAGACTGTAGTGTGGTCTGGAACTATCCACCTCAGTGAACTCAGAAGGGTCTAGAGGGTATGGATGGGGCATCAGCAGTATCTTCATTTTTTGCTCACAATTGGCTTGGTGCTAGAAGACATGGGTCTCAGGCCTCTTCCACTTAACTGTGAGATCTTAGTCAAATCAACTCCCCCTCAGCCTCAATTTCTCCATCCAGAAAAATAAATAATAGATTTTGTTCATCTAACTTTGAGCAATTGTTGTGAGAATCAAATTAAAGCAAATAATCAAATATAAATTATTTTTATGTTTGTATTAAATCCTGTTCCTTTGATTAACTTGTCCAAAAAGCTTTATTATTGACATCCTACTTAAGGTTAAATATGGAGGTTAAATACAAGTTGTCAAAGTATTTTAAGAGACTGAAGGTAAAATCCAGTTTCACATGGGAATGTGTCAATGAGTCAAACCGCAGTGGGTTCAGATGTTCCTGTATAAAAATTTGGTGTCATAAAAAGGAAAACTGTCATTATCTCACTCAAAGAATTCTTCCCAGATTTGGCTGGCTCTACTTTAGCATGAATTACTGATCTCACCCTCATTTCACATAGCATCATACAGGGTGATGCTAAGAACATCCCTGCCTCTTCAGTTCCTTATTATGGAACCCAGGGTAATACTAGCTGCTATAATTGATAAGACTCCACATTTCAGGGGATTATCACAACAAAAGGGTTTCTTTTGTTGTTGTTTTTACTCACAAGGCAGTCCAGCATGGACAATTGTGGTCAGGATGGGTGCCTCCATGCAATGATCCAAGAACCCAGGTGTCTTCTATTCTGTGGCTTTGCCACCTTCAACACAAGTTTACAAAAGTTGCCTTGAGGGTTTCCTCTATTCTCAACCAAGTGGAGAGGGGAAAGAACGTGGAAGACCGAATGGCAGAATTTTAATATCCAGGTCTGGAAATACTGCACTTCACCATTTCTACACATGTTCTATTGGTCAGAACTCAGTTAACATGGCCACGCCTACCTGTAAGAGAAAATGGAAATGATGATCTATCTGCGTGTCTAAGAAGAGAAAAGAGTTTTATGGCCAGATAGCAGCCTCTGACATATCCTCCATAGTTACATGATCAAGAAAGACCTAAAATTGAGAGTTCAGTAGAACTGGAGACATTGGCTGTGAAGCAAGACAAGTCTAGAGAAGTCAGGTGAAGCAAGGCACAAGGACCAGGCAGTATCATAGTTGAGGAAGCCAGCACTGTAGCTTTATTATACTCCCTGTTAGCCTATATATCCTCCTGACCATAACTCTGAAACAATTAACTTTCTCTCAAAAGCCATGTAATTTCACTACTTCATGTCTAACCCTTAAGAAGACCCTAAGCCTTCTGCTTTATCTTCTTGTCAGCCGAGTCACCATTTAAGAAATCTGACTACCCTGTTATAGAGACCATAGGGTGCAACTATATGGCAAAGGAGAGGTTCCAAGACTACCTGATGAGAGAAAAAAGCTCAGCAGAATTTATCCCCAAGCCAAACTGAAGCTGTATTCAGCCACAAGAATGATTAACAGCAAGACCAGCAGAAGAATCACCCAGCTAATCTCAGCCCAGATTACAGAATCATGAACAAATAAAATGTTTTAAGCCATTAAGTTTTGGGTTGGTTTGTTAGGCAGCATCAAATAACTGAAGTAATGTCTTCCAAGTATCATTCCAGGCTTTGCCTCTCCTTAGATGCATGCTTCTTATTTTCCCCTCTACCTTCTCCAACAGCCCTTTAGCAGAGTTAGGAACCTTTTTTTGGGGGGTGGGGCACTTTTCTCTGCTACCACAGAATCCTATACACATATCTCTTATCACTTCTCTGTACCACATCATTTACATTCTTGTCCTTCTACCTTTAAAAGTTATGCACTTTTTGATAGCTTAGACAAAATTTCATTTGTTTCTGTATTTTCTATGCCTACTACTATGTCTGACACATAGTATAGGTACTCAGAAGTGTTTCTTAAATAATCAATCATTGTTTCTTTTTTAAATTGATTCATGAACTGAAATATGGGCTGAATTTAAGGGAGAGAGCTCAAAGGAAAGAGAATGTGTGTTCCTCATCCAAAAGTTTATAAAGGAAATTCAGAGAAGGCCTATGGGAGAGAACTATGCTGGACAATTGGATTTGCTTTTCCCAAATTCCAGTTGAAACTCTTTCTATTTGGAGATGTTAAGAAGCTAAAATCTAAATTTTGCAGACTCCTTTCAGAATAGGGCTCTCCCAATTTGATAAAGTCCTGAGAGATTTGGAAGGTGAAAAGGAGTTGGAGACCATCTCTCTGAGGCAGTTCAAGTAGCCAAGTGAGCTCAGCTCACATGAGTATTAGCAGCATCTTGACTCCATACTCTATTGTCTGGTCAACAGCTTTATGGATGTGGGTGGCTGTGAAGGAAGTGAAAAAATGTTCCCTGACTTCTGGGTCATAGTTGTAATGGTGTCTGCCCTATGACATGAAAGTCAAAATACTTTTCTCCCTCCTTGTTTCCAATAATTTTGAAAGCACCTAATCCCCTGCATTAAATCCTTTTCCATTTAAAATTACTTACATTGCTTTGTGTTTCCTGTACTGACTCTCAGTGGAAGCATACTGATTGGGAACAATAAATGGGAAGAAGAGAAATTTCCTGTGCATCAGAAGTCATGGAGAAGAAGAAGTGGGGCAGCCCTGGGAGGAGAGGAAAGGCTGGCTAGCTAAGCCCTAGGCAGTGTAGAGAAAGTGCTGCAAAGGCCTGGTGTACTGTAAAACATCATTGGCCCTGGTCTAATGAATGCTGGGAGATCTGGTGGCCAAGAGCAAGAGAAGTTTTCAAAGTAAGGAAGGCATAATTGGGAGGAATGACCACCTCATGTAACAAGGGAGTCCAAATAGAGGATATCACTGGGGGCTTCACGGGAATAAGAGCCATAGGCCCCAACCCCAGGTCTCCACACACTATCTGGAAGAGTTGGGCAACACGAACTCAAGATCAGAATTCAGGGCAGGGAGATTCTGTATCTAATTAAAAGTGACTGAGAAGAGTCCAGACTAAAACTCAAAAGGTGGGGTTCTGTGGGACGACCTTCGAGTACTAGGTTCTCAACCACATTTCATAACATGGTGGTGCTGAGGCTCTAGGTAGGGGCAAAGCTGGTTTGTTGATAATGTATATTTTTTCAGAGGTCAGAAAATAGAATGGAATTTACTCCACTTCCTTAACAACAATAAAAAGACCCCTGAGTGCTTGCTACAAGGGACAGCTTTATGTAAATGTTGAAGACAAAATGTCACAGTGGTTTGGAGCAATGACTTTCACATAAAGATCTGGCTTCAAGTCTCAACTCCACATCACTGGACCTCTATTTCTTAGTATGAAAATGGAGAAGCTAATATTATTTCCTTCCTAAGATTGCTGTGATGATTAAATGTAATATTGACTTTTAAAGCACAAAGCACAATGCCTGGAAAACAGCAAATGCTTTAAAATTGTGGCCACCAAACCAGTGGATTGTGAGAAATAACTGCCAGTTTGGAGCAATTCACTTACATGAAATTTATTGTTAGTATTTAAAAATTCCTTGAATGAGACTTAGAAGAAAAAAGACACATACAAAATTATGGTATTATTTGTAAATATATTTATATCCTTGATACTAAGTTAAAAAAAATGATGAAACACTTATTTTCAGTGACTGGCAATAATAAAAGTTAATATTTATTTATTAAGGCTTTACAGTGTGCTGGATACTCTTTGAAGCACTTTATATGCACTAAATCATTTAATACTCTCAACAATCCTATAAGGTAGATATTATTATTACCCTCATCTTATAGATGAGGAAACTCAAAGCTCAGAAAGTATAAATAAAAATAAAATTAAAAAATTTAGTATAAATAACTTACCAAGATCACATAGCTAGCAAGATATTGAGTTCAGATTTTATCCCAGCTGTTTTGTCTAATCAGCAATTAACTACTACCATAAAATTCTTCTCATTTGAAGAATTTTCTAGGAGAGTTGCAAGGTCAGAACTTATTTGTAAGCAAGAATTGTTCTGTTATAAATAACTTAGAAGAGAGACTAGAAAAAGAAATATATTGTTTGTGTGAGTAAATATTTACATACACCAAAATATTTATATTCATATATGTGAGTACTGCTTTCCATAGGGAGAGAAGAAAACGTGTAAATATTTACTCATGGGAAATAACTAACACATAGTTATGAAATAGGAGCATTTATACTGTACATTGTTTTTGTACTGTCAAATTGTTTCATCTGGAGTCTATGCACTAATTCCCAAACTGGACAAGCAACACAAGAATTCTGAAATTTTAAATTCAGGCCTCCTTTTGGAGGTCTTTAACTTGGTTATGAGACCAGTTTCCACGTACAGTTAATTCCAGTTTTCCTATATCATTTTTCTTCTAAAATTGTGTACTGCCTTTTAAGATGCCCTGATTCTTTCTAGGAGTAATTATCCTTAGGCCAAAAATCAGAGGCTCTCTCTTTATACCCAGAGTCCCACACTGTGGGTTTTGCCTTGGAGACATTCTCTGGAGACTACTTTTGGACCAACAGTTAGAAGTGGTTGGAAGTAGATCAAATGCTGAATTGTCTGGACAATGGCCCAGTTTGGTGGTGTCCCCAGACAGAGCCAAAGACAAGAAAAGTTTCAAATTAAAATAAACATTTTTACATGAAGAGTGAGGATTTTGATAGAGATTACAAGAAAATGGTTTTGAATAAATAAATAGACATATATTATGGGCCTAGTGTATTGATTTTGGGTTGGTATTTTCATGTCATTTTATTTAATCCTTATTGTGGAGTATATTCTTTATATCAATCGGATTTCCTATAGCTGCAAGTAACAGAAATCTTGATGCAACTGATTTAAATGGCAAAGAACTTATTATCTTAGATAATAAAGAGGTGTAAAGTGGGCATGTTCTAGGATTGGTTAATTCAGTAGTTCAACTCTGTCATCTTGGTCTCATGTTTCTTTTATCTTTCTGTTTGCATTCTTAGTATATTGTCTTGTCCTTGGTAAGATTGTCTCATGGTTGCAAGATGGCTGCTATAGTTCTAGAAATCATTTGCAGATACTACAAGGTCTAATAGAAGAAGAGATATTTTTATCTTCATGCATCTCTCTTTCTCATCCAAATTGTTCCCAGAAGGATTCAACAAACTTTCCCTCACAAAGCATGGGCCAGAATTAAACCACATGCCCATGACTAACCAATCACTACCAAAGAGAATGAGACTGTCATATTTAACTTATACAGATCATAAGATCTCTGCTTTCTGAGAGCAGGGCTGAAGCCCACTTTCTCTGAAGCACATGGTTTTCCTGAACAAGGAGCATTCCTGAATGACACTGAGGTTTGGTAAGAAAGGATGAAGAAGATAATTAGTTACTGGGTAGGCAACCAACAGATTCACCAGCATATCATTTGAAATATGGAGGAAACAAGGTTCAGAGTTGTGACCATGCATTAGTAAATGTTACAGCTATAATTCAAACCCAGAGCCTTTTATATTGTACCATGGCTACCTTAAGTACTTCCGACATGTTGCTGGAAATAGGTGTGAAGGCATTGTTGATGTTTTCCACTTTATAGACCTCTCTTCTCTATTTCCTGTCTAGACATTGTGAAAGAGTTATTTGTGTAAATTTAATTCATTCATAGGCATTATCCACCCACCACTGGCTACAAGCCTCCTTCCTTCCTCCGTCTCCAGCAATACTGTCAGAGGTTAAACTTGCCTGAGCATGGAGACCTGCCCAGAAAAAACATTTATGGACTTGGGCAGCAGAAAGTGAGGAGCCAGAAAAGGGACTATGGCTCCTTGAACAGCACTGTTTTGGCTATCGGTGCCAGGGCCTATCTAACACTCTGTCTCCACCAGGCTTAGATTTTGGCTGCCCATTGCTCAGTCTCTCCAGCTTGAGTTGTATATTGCCTGTCATACAACTCCATGCCCCTGTGGTCTCTGAAAAATATCTGCTCCACACTCTTTAAGATGTCTCCAGTATCTTCATTTTTGGAGCCCTGACTCCTTGACACAGATCAGGGTGCTCTTCCTTTTGGTTTCCTTTGTCTCTAGAACTTTTCCCCTCCTCCCACTTAAGGCATTGTCTTAAACCAAATTGTCTTAAGTTAGTCTGTTTCCTCACTATATTGTGAATTTCCTGCATGTGGAGTCTACACCTCTTTACCTGGCTTGACTGGCCCAGTGAAGACTTAGATAACTTTAACATGATGGCACTCATCTTCCTTGCAAGATCTATATGCATGAACTTCCATATGCCTGAGAGCTTTTGTGTTTGGGCTAATAAAGGAAAAAGGAGATTTGTTCATATTTGTTTGTTTACTTGGTTTAGTTTGCTTATTTACTTGTTTCTAATGCTAAATGACTAGGATAGTAGAAAGAAGAGCACCAAGGAAGTAGAGAAAAAGATATAGCATTGGTTCTATCATATTAGAGGCTGCTGATGGCCTACTTAAATATTTTAAATATACTCCTCTTATTTCTTATTAACAAAAACTTCATTTTGTTCAGAGTGACAATATGCTAAGCTAAAAATCTACATATTCTAGTTATCTTGCAGCTAATCATAGCTATATGCCATAGTTCTGGCTGTTAGACATAAGTAGAAGCAATTAGATCGGGCTTCCATAAAAGCTTATGTGGTAGACTCTGCAGTGAACTGATATCTCCCTTTGGATATGAAGACTTGTTGCTTCAGCATGGCTGGCAGGCATCCTTTGGCTGTTAGTACCTACATGGACTCCCTCAGTTGAAGAAATCACTTTCACAGGAGGCTAGCCTCCAATGACTTATCAACAGAAAGAATAATATCTGGCTCCTTCATCCTAATTTGGTTCAATTCCAAAGGGTCATCAAAGCTCCAGAACTTCCAATTAGATTTGTTGAGACCTTCATTGGCACTGTATCATAGCCTAACTTCTACCTCTTCCCACTCCTGCTTTCTTCCTCTCTCTTCTTCAGGTATCGATCTTAAGAATCCTCCCTAATAAACCTCCTACATGCTAATGTCCATCTAAGATTCTGAATCCTGGGGAATTCAACATGTGACAGCTGTGTAACTTACACTTTTTTACCTTTGGCCTCCCCCATTTTCCTACCTGGCACAGAGATATTACACAGATGGCACAGCAGCCATCTTGTGACCATGAGACAAAAGCATGGAATGAAAGCCACATGCTCAAGACATCCAAATGAAAGCATTTTGGAGCCCCTGTTGCCGGTGACATTGTGGAACCATGGTACAATCCTGAACTAACTATCTCTGCCCGTAGAAGTGCTCAGTAAGCAGCTCTCCATTATTTTACAATCTGACGCTCAGTCATTGATCCTGTTCTATTAAAATGAGAATAGAAGGGCCCAAGAAATGGCTCTTCACAGGGAAAGATACAAAAGGTTTCCAAAACTGGAGCTTTCTACTTTACTTCCACAGAACAATGCGTTTAGATTTTCATGCAGGGTCATGAGTAAAGCATGGTATTGGCAAACAGCTTCCTGACCCAGAAAGGTAGTGCAGACTTGAATAACAGACAGGAAACTGGGATGCCATATTAGTTCCTGTTCTGAGTGCTTCTGTCCTGGTCCCCTAAAACTAGAACACCACCAGCTGATGTCACTATTTTGGCTCTCTATATTGGAAAAGAACTCCAACACATTTTTCTACTTAGAATCAGAATGTTAGTGCTGGAAGGAATTTTAAAGATTGATCTAGCTCAGTGTTTCCCAACACAAACTATACTAAGGAGGGGTAAGCTCTCTAAATTCTCCACCATGGATCAATTAAAATTATATAGATGTAATATATATTTATTAAATTCTTCAATAAACAGTAGAAACCTATTTAAACTCTTTTTCATTTCTTTTATCACTGAAATAAAACATTAATTCACATTAAAGATATTTTATTTGAAGATGAATTTTATAGATTTTAAGAAGTCGAGGTTTTCAGTGATAAATTTGCAGTCTGGAAAATTTTTCCTGGACAAATGCCAGATTGAATGACAGGAAATTCTGACTCTATTAAAACCCCTTTTGTTTCTTCTATGAAGAGAGAAAACTGAGGGCCCAGATCATAGAGCTGGGACCTAAACTTGGCTCTCTAGATATCAGTCCATTAAACATTCTGCTGTCCTGGGCTCCTTCACAATGAGAGGCAATAGACATCAATCAATCTACAAATAGATTTGGTGTCACTAAGGCTCAGCAGTCTACCAAAGCAGAGGACAATTTGTATTTGCCATCTGGCAGAATTCACAGTACAAGTTTTCAACTCATTGACCACTCTGGTGTCTGAGTTTCATCATCAGTATGAAGTAGCAGTTAAGATATATTTCAGTACAACAAAAAATCTACCTAACAATGGCTTTTGCCACAAGTACTCCTGTGGCTTACTTAACAAGTAGTCTGGATATGAGCAGTTGCAGGATTGGTTCAGCAACTTAACAAAGCAAACAAAGCCCCTCTGTTGCACAGTCCTTGACTCAATACCTTTATCCTCAGGGTTATTGCCTCATGGTCTCAAGACAGCTGCCACAGCCTCAGGCATCATCCTTATATATCAGCCTCCAAAACAGAAGACAAGGAAGAGGTAAAAGACCTATTCTCCTGTGACCTTCTGTTTATCCAGCAGCTATTGTCTCCCAGTATCCTTCCTCAAAGATCCTTTCACATCTCATCGGCCAGAACCAGATCACAAGATACCAGTCAGTGGTGAAAGAAAACAGAATTGCTCTAATTATCTTGGTCTGATCATGGTGTATCCTCTGATCCTGGGGGCATTGTTACTGAAGAAACCAAGTTTCTCTTAGCAAGAGAAAAGGGGGAATGGCCTTTGTCTAAACAACCATCAGTGGCTGCCACACATACTCGCCCATACACTGATATATAAAAATTAAAGAGTTCCCACAGAAAGAAACAATCATGAACTGATGCCTCACTTCCTTTCAATATTGTGAAAATATAACTTAATTTTTCACTGAAAATATAGAGAGATCCCATCACATAGCACATCCTTAGCCTATAGTGGTCCATCAGATGCCATTTGTAAGCCCCTCTCTTAGAGATACATCAAGCCAGAGGCACCACTGCTCAAGGCCATGGGGCAACTTCTTCTCTGCCCTTCTACTAGAACCTGTCACTTTACCTGACATTCTATTCTCTTCCAATGCTTTCGAGCCTTCAAAAAGGAGATCTAAGAAACTGCTAACACCTCCCATGTGCTTTCCCACTTCATCCTACCCCCAGGAGTTTCCTTCACTACAAACCAGGTGCCCTAAAAGTCCATGGGCATCTACGGAGTTGAAGTCAGAGGCAGCCCAGCATAAATGCTGTTGCTGCTCAAGATGTGAAGTCTTCTGCAAATGGGAGCAATTCTTTGTTAAAAGCCAAGGAAAGTATTTCTTTTGCATAGATATTTTGGATATTGTAACATGGAAGTGAAAGTGAAGAGAGGATCTGTTTAGGGGCTCTCCTATAGGCCCCAGATCAACACGTCAGAGGACAGCTTCCCCTGCCTAAGTGGATAACCTTTGGCCCTGATGGCCTCTGGCCCTGCCTTGCTCTCCCAGGTGGCACCAGCAAGCTCCAAAGCTCTGATAGCTACCAGCCCTTTCCAGACAAATGTGCAGTTCTGGATAAATGCAGAGAAGTCTCAATCTGCATCCTTGAACAAGTCTGTCCTGTCTCCAGGTCTCAGGAAGGGAACCTTGTCTTTCACAGAGTGCCGTTCATGCTCACGAGTGTGTCCAAGACTCTGTATTCTAAAATCACACATCTTAATAATGAGCAGCATTATTCACGATAACTAAGACATGGATACAACCAAAGTGTCCTTCAATAGATGATTGGATAAAGAAGATGTACATATATACAATGAAATATTACTCAGCCATAAGAAAAGATAAAATATTGCCATTTGCAACAATATAGATAGATCTTGAGGTAATCAGGTTAAGCAAAATAAGTCAGACAGAAAAAGATGAGAACCATATGATTGCACTCATCCATGGGATATAAAACTGAAAGCAACAAACATGACAAACAAACAGACTAATGGACACGGAGAGTGGATTAATGGTCACTAGAGGGAAGAGGAGAGGGAGGAGGTAAATAAGGGTAAAAGGGGTGAAATATGTGGCGACAGAAGGAGATTTAACTTTGGGTAGTGAACACACAATGCAATATACATATGACGTACTATTCAATTGTACACTTAAAACTTATATGATTTTATTAACCAATGTCACCCCAATAATTTTAATAAAAAATAAAATAAATAAAATAAAATAAAATCACACATCTTAGGTTACTCACAGTTCTGTCACCAGGCTTCCAGTTCTTTGAAGTTAATGTCCCTGAGGTTGTACAACACACAAGCACACCCGTCTTTCTGCAACTTTCTCTGCTGTGGAGGCAGTTTTTCTGAAGATGTTTGTTTTCTCCTCGAGACTGGGAGTTCCTGGAGCCTGGGGCTGGTGTCTTATTTATCTGTATATCCTTCATACTTGCCTCTCAGAGGGGCCTCAGTAGCTGTTCCACTAATGACAAATGGGCACATAGACCAAGAGGGAGGATAGAGCTCTTCCCCAGTCTAAAGCCAGGGTTTTTAAAAAGGGAGACAATTAGAGCCTCCATTTTCTGACAGAAGACCCACCGCAATGTCCTGTGGTCCTGAGTTACACCACACTCTTGTGTACACAGTGTGAACTCCACAGCTTCTTTCCTATTTCCCATATCCCTGTGGCCAGGGCTGTTTTTCCTGTGTTCAATTTAGATCTATCAATAGAACACACTTGGAGAGTTTCACTTTGTGCCTCCTTCCCTCTGCACTAATGACATGAATGTCTTTATTACAGCCACACAGAGGCCCTCAGTCTCTTGCTCTCTCTATCAGATTTACTCAGGGCTGTAGGAACCCACTATCACTGCAGATCTTTTTGTCAGAAAGCAGAGACTATAATTATCTCCCCTCTTTCTCAACCCTGACTTCAGATCAGGGCAGTGTGATCCTTCCTTTTGATCTATGCACATCTGTGTTCTTTTTCCTTATTCTTCTGTGTGATTCTCTCTCTCTCTCTCTCTCTCTCTCTCTCTCTCTCCCTCTCCCTCTCCCTCTCCCTCTCCCTCTCCCTCTCCCTCTCCCTCTCCCTCTCCCTCTCCTTCTCCCTCTCCCTCTCCCTCTCTCTCATTGTAACCTCTTTATCCTTATCACATGTTTTAAGAAACAAAGAACCAAGAACTGAGAGATGCTACCAACAGTGATTAGGATTATGCTGCTTCTGTGTCCCCAGGTCTCTAGAAGATGCTGTGGGAAGAAGAGAGTGATGTTTGTGTTGTCTCTATGTTGAGAGAGCATGAACTAGGGCACCTGACAAATGTGACATAGGGAGGGGAGGGTGCAGGGTGTGCCATCCAGATGCAATAGCTCCTGCCCCTAGGCCACTTGCTGGGCTCAGAGATCCTGGAAGCATGGCTTCCTGGGCTGGCTGTGCTCATTCATGCTGAAGCATTGTCATTTTCTCCTTGAGCACCTACCATTTGGAACCACTGGGATATAGAAGACTCAGTTATTGGTATTTCTAGCTGTGCTGGAGCACATGAGCTCCCAGAAGCCAGCCTGTGTTATCTCAAACCAGGGTGAGACTGAGTGTTGTGAAGGAGCTGAGAGTAGAGTTAAGGGAGTGGCTGATAGTCAACAAGTTAGTGTGTATAGGTTTACCTGTGCCTCACTTTCTCAGCTTTCAAAGAGGAATCATACTCTCCACTCATCTTACTTGTGTTTTTATAAGTACATCATCAAATATCACTTGCTAAGTGCCTGACATTGTCTCATATGCTTTAATTTTATTAATTTATTTAATAGTCACAGCCACCTCGCAACATATGTACCATTATTACCCCCATTGTTCGCATAAGAAATAGAGGCATAGAGAGATTAAATAACTTGACCAAAGGTACACACCTCATAAGTGGCAAAGGTAGGATTTCAACCCTGCCAATCTGGCTTCAATTTCAGTTCTTATAACTACCACACTACACTGTTTTGTGCTGCATAAATAGAAGTGCTTTAAATTGTCAAAAGTTTCATACATATGTACTCTTACAAATGGGGTTGGGGATACTCTGCTCTGGGGATGGTACTGGCTCATGTCACAGACTCCAGGACTATTTAGGTAAGCAGAGGAAACAGCCTTCAGCTAATGTCAGATAAGAAGTTGGTGCATAAATACTCCTGCTTGTTCATCCCTTTGGTAGGACAGCCTTCAGCTGTGTTCCCCAGCATCTACCAGGGGACACAGAAGAACTGAGTCTCAACTGCCCACAGCAGTAACCTGCTCAGAAAATCATCCTTTACTGTCTGCTTTCCCTTCCTTCTCACTTCTCCATTCCTATCAGTGCTTCCTGGATCACCTCCCATATAAACAACTTACACTTCGGTCCTGTCTCAGAGTACTTTTTGGCAACCCAACCTAAGACAATTATACTCTCAAAAGTGCTTTCTTATAATTGCCTCTTTATAACAACCCTATAAATTAGATAAAGCAGGTAATTTAATCAACATCTTTTTACAGATGAGGAAAGTGAGCCTCTGGAGCATTCAGAGATAGAGCCAAGAGCATATGGCTTATAAGCAGCAGAACTGAATTCAAACCTGGTTCTTCTGAATCTCAGAGTCTAAGATGCTTACATCACATGACTCTGGAGTTCCTTGGGACAGGGTTGTGATACTTTACACAAGGCAGTATGTCTAAGCATTTTTCACTGTCAACAAAAAGGTATTTATGATTCCTGAGAGATGCGATCCAAGACTGATGGGAACTACATCCTTATCCTACCTATGATACTGTGACAGTAAGATGTGTCCTTAGATTCCACACAGTGACCTGAACTTATCATCTTACTTGTATATGACTTCACAGACATGTCTATGAATGAGCAAGCAGCAGTATATTTAGAGACAAGGCCGATGCCCTGCCCATACCTCCTCAGTCAACCCAGGAGTTAAATGCTGAAAATTCCAGTAAGTGCCTATGGCTTTCTGTGTCAGTCTGGTCAAGGCTATCCCATGGTTATGGGGGCATGTGAGGCACATTCAGACATTCAGGGGCAGGCCATGGAATTAACACACCAGGAATGACCCTACACAATAGGTTGTATCTAGCCTATCAAGGCATCCCCAGCAGGATGGCTCCCCAGTTGCCCACAATAGTAAATTGCTTATTAGAAATTCTTTATCAGCTTTCTTCCCTTCCCTTTCTCATTTCTTACCATGTTTACTAAAATCATCTCCCAAATAAATGACTTGAACCTGAATGCTTATTTCAAGGTCTGCTTTAGGAGAATGTCATGCCAAGACATTGGTTAAGAACATGGACTCTGGAACCAATTTTCATGAATACAAACACCAGTTTTGTCCCTTACTATCTTTATGTCTTTAGGTAACTTCTGTCTGTGTGCCTTGTGATTCACTTCCCTCATCTATAAAATAAAAACATGTTTCTCATAGGGTTATTGGGAAGATTAAATTAGTTAATATATGTATAGGTCTTAGAATAATGAGTGGTCCATGGTAAGTTCAATTTAGTGTTATATATTAGCATTATTACTATTAACCTATTTCTCAAGAAAATGCATTTTGCAACATAAGATTGTGATATCAAATGGCTGTGAAGATAAATGGAAAGGATCCTTCTCTAGTAGTTCTCATTAAACATCATTGTCCCTTGATCTCGACTTCACAAAATGGAACATCTAGTCAAGAAAACAGAAACCAACTAGGTATTTCAAACAAAGGGAATTTAAAACAGGGCATTGGTTGCTCAGGCATTGGAAGGCTGAAAGGGGCAAAAGAAAAAGGTAAATTAACCCAAAGATTAGGAAATACAGGGAGCAGCTACCACCCCTAAGCCTAGGAAGACAACCCTTCTGAGTGAGGAGAAAGGACCACAGCCTCAGAAACTGAGACCATGCAATAGTGAAGATAGCTACTCCCAAAGACCCCCATAGCAGAAGAAAACAAAAGGAGAAAGGGTAAGAGAGGCATGCAATGCCTCTTCCCATCTCCTCCTTTTTAATATCCTACCAGTGCCTCTCTATTTCTTTTGGGGAGTTTTGAGGGTCTTACTGTTGAGTCTTCTTTATGTCTTCCTTTAATAGCCTATCATTCACCTCTCATTTGCAGAGTCAGCCCTCTCCCTGGACCTGTGCTTCTGCTACATTTAGTTTTGGCCCAAAGACCCAAAGAGTCAGAATTTGTGTTTCCAAAGCGGCAGCTGCCTGTCACGTAGAGCTGTCTTGGAGTGAAGCCTATAGCCTGTGTTTTTTTTATCTTAAGGCAAAATAAATATTCTAGCTTATGTGAATTAGTAGTTGGAGGAATTGCTTTTTCTTATGCTCTATAGAAGTCAAGGTTAACATTCTCACCTTCAAGGCCAAAATGAAAAAGGCACTGCCTACCTCTCAAAAACCAAACCATCTTCATGTATTGCTTAACAGAGAATACATCAGATATTTTTCCTAAATATTAGACTCAATTCAGGCCAAGTCAAGTGTTTAGTGACAGCTACACACACAATATGTTCTAGATAATGCAAAGGAAGAAGCTTCAGCTTTTCAGGAACACTCAAATCAGAGTGCATCATATTAATCATAATAATGGTAATATAAACTAGATCGACACCATACCTTGAAGATTTCTATACATAAAATTGTCTCATTTTCTCACAATTACCCTATGAAGTAGACAGTATCACAACTTTACAAGGAGGAACCTGAGCCCAGATAGGCTAGGTGACTTGTCCAAAGTCACATTGCAGATAAATTCCATAATTTAGATTTAATTGTAGGTCTGAGTCCAAAGGTGAGCTCCTTGCACTCTGCCCTATGGCACATGAATGAGCATCTAAATAAATGTGGGAAAACTGAGGGCCCACAAGCAGTCAGAAATGGAGATCAGTGCAAGATGAAGTCAGTGGGGAAAACTCTGGGATGATAAGGTAGAGACTGCACTCAAAAATTGATGGGACTTGAAAAGTCAGAAAGTACAGAGCAAACATTGCAATGAGAGATCATTTTAGAACTGGAAGTGAGGGACCTCAGAGATCATCCAGCTATTTATTCCATGACAAAATGGAAACTACTGTATTTAAGAGATTTGTGCAAGGCCCTTTAACTGGTTAAAGGCAGAATTTAAATTAGATTTCAGGGTTTTTAACCCTAGCTCCCCTTTTGCTTGCCCTTGGCTCTTGGGTAATAAATAAACTAGAATCAAGTTTCTAAGAAAGTATCAAGGTCATCATTCCTTCCCTAGGATTTCTGGGATTCACATTCATGGATTGATCTTATTTCATCCCACAGTGTCAGTCATGACATCAAGCAAATTTATCTTCCCCTTGTGAAGCACAAGCTTTGGACACAATGAAACCCAGGTTTGTGTCTTAAACCAGCATTCATTTGTCATGTGATCTTGAATAAAATCTCAACCTCTTGAATTTCTGTGCTTTGATTTATAGAAAAGGTTAATAGAGCCCACTTCGAAAGATGGCTGTTGGAATCAAATGAGGCATTAAAAAATTATTGTAGGAGCTCTGGAAATAGTAGGATTGCCAGCTGTCTTAGTAGTGAGGGTTCTATTGCCATTGAACAATCAGAGAACCAAAAAGCAAGACTAAGAAAGAGAATAAAGGGAAAATGTTTACATAAACCAAATAACTCACATAACATGTTTAATATAACTAAGAATTATATAGCACATCATGGTACGAACACAGATACCATCTCTTCCTGTGAGTTGGACTTCACCAGAACCCTTTTCATAGACAAGTAAATTGAAGTACAGTGTATGGAAATAATTTGCATGAGATTGAGGCCCCACAGATGCTTAGTGATGGAGCCAACACTCCAGGCTAGACCTGTCCCCTGCTAAGCCTATGTTCTTTCTATTGTGCTGATGGGGAAAATACAAATTAGAAAACTAAAGAAGATATTAGTGCAATCTAAGAGACAATTGCAAGGTCTGAACCAGGCTTCTGGAGACTGTAGAGCAAGACATACAGATGTGATGAGTTGCCTGGGAAAAGGGTTTCAATGTATGACAAATAAGAGAGCCATGGAGGAAGGGAGGATTTAGGCTTCAGGGAAAGAAAAAAATTAACCATGAAGAGTGTTAAGACATATAGGTGTGTGTGTGTGTGTGTGTGTGTGTGAGAGAGAGAGAGAGAGAGAGAGAGAGAGAGAGAGAGAGAGACAGACTATGAGTGTCTCCAGCTCGGTTCCCCAGGAAACAAACTTGGAGACTGAGTTTAGCATGCAGAATGTTAATTAAGGAGAGAGCTTACGATCAACATCTGGGTAAGGAAGGAAAAGGAAGCAGGAGTGGACAGATAGAGCTGACAAGCTACTGTGAAGTAGACCTGATGACAGCCTTGGAATCTGGGAGACTAAAATGGTCCTTCAGAGATGAATGGAGAAGGCCATACCGTTATAATTCTATCAATTGGTCACTGGGTATGCACCAACCAGCAAGGGGCATGGCCTCAAATGACATGCTCTCTGCTACTGAGGCCAGCCCTGAAGGGCTGACAGCTGGAGGGTATCTACTTCCACTGATGACACTCCCAGCAACTGGGAAACAAGTCCTTCCTTGATGAGGAATCTGGGTATCTAGTCAGTGGATCCACCAAACTGTGTATGTGTGAGAGTATCTGAGCATGAGTGTGTGGTTTGTATGTGTGTGTTTTCTGCCTTCCAGGTTGGACTTGGGTGCCTGAAAGAAATTCCCACGAGAACAACTGACCCTCCAGCTTCACTTTCTGTGCCACTCTGGGATAGGTCTGGATGGCAGAGAATCTGTGAACACCAAGCCTGCCCACAGAGGAACCCCCAAGCTGAGGCCCAGAGCTACCCATTGGCAGGGCAGGAACACTTAGTTGAGACCTGAGAGCAAGCCATGTAAGGAAGCCAAATGTAGATGCAGGAAAATGAGAAGACACCCTGCTAGAGAGTGACTCAGGGGCATGAAACCCTGAGAAGAAGTGAGGGGAGACGAGACATGGGAGAGACACACACATGTACAATGAGACATGGCGTGAATCATGAGGAGAGATAGATTCATATAGAGAAAGGGAATGGGATTGCAAGAGTCAAACAAGATCAAAGAGAGAAGAGAGGTAGAGAACACAGAGAAGGAGGCCAAAAATCCAAACAGAGAGAGATGCTGAGAGAACAAATGGAGAAAGACACAGTGAGCAAAGACAGAGAGACACAGAATAGAGACAGAAATGACAAAGAAAGGGCTCAGCTTTTTCCCCTGCCTCAGATGAGAAGGTGGATCAGATGATGGCTTGGCTCTTATGCAGCTCTATGATTCCATACATTTCGAGACTTCTGGTTTCAAATCAAACATCCAGCAAGTTTAATCTCCTCTATATCTTGAGGCTGCAGCATGAAAAAGATATTCCAATGTAGGAGCTGACAGGGAATTTGGAAGAATAGAGCCACTGGGTTAAGGAGTCATGGTATGTTGGAATTAAAATGGACCTTGGAGATCCTAGAGCCACCAGATTTCTTAGTGTTATAAATGAGAAAACTAGGAAGAAATAAACTGGCCCTGCCTTTTTTCTTATTTAAAAGATGTGGTTGTAAAAATCATATGATCATATTAATAGATGCAGAAAAAGCATTTGAAAAGGTATGGCATCCATTTATGATAAAAACGCTTAATACAATGGATATAGAAAAAATATCTCAATATAATAAAGTCTATATATGACAAACCCTCAGCTAATATCACACTTAATGGTAAAAACTAAAAACTTTCTAAGATTAGGAACAAGACAAGGCTATCCGCTATTACCACTATTATCCAATATAGTATTGGAAATTCTAGCTAGAGCAATTAAGCAAGAGAAAGAAATAAAAGGCACTCAAATAGGGAATAAAAAAGTTAAATTGTCACTTTTTTCAGATGACATGATTCTCTATATAAAAAAACCTAAATACTTCATTTAAAAACTATTAGAATAGACAAATATGGTAATGTTTCAGAATACAAAATGAATTTACTAAAATCCATAGTGTTCTTATACTAGAACAATGAATTTTCAGAAAAATAAATGAAAAACACAATTCTTTTTGCAATTGCAACAAAAAGAATAAAATACTTAGGAATAAGCCTAATGAAACATATGAAGGACCTATACACTGAAAACTATAAGACATTATTAAAGAAATTGAAGAAGATACAAAGAAATAGAAAGGTATTCCATGTTCATGGATTGGAAGAATCAACATAGTTAAAATGATCTTATTACCTAATGCAAGACCCATCAAAATCCCAATAGTATTTTTTAAAGAAATAGAACAAAAATCATCAAATTTGTATGGAAGCACAAAAGACCCTAAATAGCCACAGCAATCCTGAGTGGGGGGGGGGGAACATTAGGCTGGAGGTATCACTCTGCTTGACTTCAAAATATACCACAAAGTGACAATAATCAAAATAGCATGATATTGGCAGAAAAGCAGACACACAGACCAATGGAACGGAATTGAGAATTCAGAAATTAACCCCTGCATATATGAGAAAGTAATTTTGACAAAGGAGCTAAAAACATACAGTGGAGAAAGTAAAGCCTCTTCAATAAATGGTGCTGGGAAAACTGGAAAGCCACCTGCAAAAGAATAAAACTAGACTGCTCTTGACTACCATACACCAAAATTAACTCAAAGTGAATAAAGGACCTGAATATAAGACCTGAAAGAATAAATTGCATAGAAGAATACGTAGGTACTAAACTCATGACTTTGGATTTAGAATTTTATGAATTTGACCTCAATGGCAAGGGAAGTAAAAGCAAAAATAAATGAAGGGGCTATATCAAACTAAAAGGCTTCTGCACAGTAAAAGAAACCATCAACAATGCAAAGAGGCAACCATCTGAATGGGAGAATATATTTGAAAGCAATGTCTCTGATAAGGGCCTAATAGCCAAAATATACAAAGAACTCATACAACTCAACAATAAAAAAAACAATTCAACTGAAAAGTGGGCAGAAGACCTGAACAGACACTTCTCCCTAGAGGACATGTGAATGGCCAACAAATATTTGAAAAGATGCTCAACATCACTAGCTATTAGAGAAATGCAAATCAAAACCACAGTGAGATACTACCTGACACCTGTTAGAATGGCTATCATTGACAGGACAAGTAATAACAAGTGTTGGAGAGTTTGTGGAACAAAAGGAACCCCTTATACACTACTGGTGGGACTGTAAATTTGTACAGCTACTATGGAAAACAGTATGGAGGTTCCTCAAAAAACTAAGAATAGAATTACCATATGATCTAGCAATTCCTCTTCTTGGTATTTACCCAAAAAACCTGAAAACATTTATCTGCCAAGAGATATGCACCACGATGTTCATAGCAGCATTATTTATGGTGGCCAGGACATAGAAGCAACCGAAGTGTCCTAGAATAGGTGATTGGATCAAGAAGGTGTAGTACATATATACAGTTGAATATTACTCAGCCATAAAAGGAGATGAAATACTGTCATCTGTGACAACATGGAGGGATCTTGAGATTATCACACTAAGCAAAATAGGACAGAAAAAGTTGAGAATGTTATGATGTCACTTACATGTGTGATATAAAAATTAAAGCAACAAACAAACATGACAAAGAAACAGAGACTCATGGACACAAGACAGTGGATTAGTGGTTATCAGAGGGAATGGAGGAGGGGGAGGTAAATAGGGGTAAAAGGGGTCAAACATATGGTGACGGAAGAAAATTTGACTTTGGGTGTGAGTGAACACACAATATATATACATATATTGCATTATGTGTTCGCTCACACCCAAAGTGTATACATACATATATGTGTGTGTGTATATGTGTGTGTGTGTGTGTGTGTGTATAGATCAGATGTTGCTGAATTGTCTATTTGAAACTTATTTGATTTCATTAACCAGTCTCACCCCAATAATTTTAATTTAAAAAATAAAAATAAACAAAAGATGTGGTTGGACAGCAGTTGTTAAAACCTATTTAAATTATATGGTACATAATTGTTGTGTTCAAGGAAAGTTAATTTTAGTGTTTCCCCCTCAATTACTGCCTGTGGTAAACTATGTATTTGTCTTTTCCTCCTTCTCCTCCCCCAGTGAGCCATGCCTCATAGCATTGCTTTCTTTGTGGAATCCCTTCCCACATTAACTTGGAAATTGGCCATGTGATCAGCTTTGGCCAATGGGACACTAGCAAGCATGAAGCAAGCAGAAGCTTAAAAATCGTTTGCACATTGGGACTTGCTCTCTTATACACTTCCTCTCAGAACCCAGTCACCGTGCTGGGAGAAGTCCAAACCATATGGAGAGGCCACCTGGAGGAGAACTGAAGCTCTGAACCACAGCCCCTACTGAGCTCCCAGTTAAAAGCCAGCACCAATTTGCCAACCACATGAGTGAGTCTCTTGGAAGTGGATCTTCCAGCCCCAGTTGCCACCATGGTTGATACTGCATAAAGTGGAGATGAGTTTTCTCCACCTAGCTCTGCTTAAATTGCAAAATTGTGAGCAAATAACTTATTGCTGTTGTTTTAAGCCACTAATGACTAGGTTGTTGGCTACCCAGCAATAGATAGCTGGAACACCTCATTCATGCTTGAAAGAGTCTGATCCTACTCCCTGGGCCTAATAGAATTCCTAAGGAGGTTACCAATTCCTCATAGGGTTTCTTACAGAGATTCAGCTGAGTGCCTTCTATCTTATTCAGGTGGGGCAGAATAACTGCTTAATGGCTTCCAAATTATACCTTTGCAGTGATGGGTAGGTTGGTTTTCTGTGTACATGTCTTTTTGAATATAAGTTTGTTTTCTTTCCAAAAATAAATATCTATTTGCATAGACAAGTAAGGGCTTGTGAGATAGAAAGAGCTGATTTAGGGAAAGGTCCTATAGTTTCCTTGCTTATCGGGTGCTTATAAGTCTTGAATGCATCAAGGTTCCAAACCTAAAGGTTAATGTTTTGACACTGGGAATCCATCTGTCAGGGGGTAAGGATGGGGGAACAGTTTGCATTAATTATTAGGCTGACTCTTAATTTGAATCGATGAAAATGCCAGAGTGACGGAGGTGTTTGGATTGAATAATTAGCAAGGCCAATGTGAGCCTGAACAAAGAGTTGCAGAAGAGGACAGAGTCTGCTGGCTAGGGAGGCAGGTCTGGGCCTGGACAAGATAGAAAAGCAATACTAATGACAGACAATTCCTAGCCTTGGCCAGAGTCATCAGGGGAGTTTGAAAGGAGAAGAGGCCCACCAGGAAGGGCAGGACTGAGCTGCTACTATGGGAGTCTGGGCCATGGGAGAATACAGTCTCTAGAGTATCCTTAGTGTTTCTGAGCAAACATGACATTCAAAGTCACTTGGCTTCTAAATGTGCCAATTATTGCCCTTTGAGAAATAGGCCAAGCTGTAGATGCTTCGTGTATCAAGATCCAGCCTCATCGAATGACTGGAGATATTCTGTTGGACTTGGCCCAAGTCACACAACTGGCGAGAGACCGAGATAGCAGGACACTCAGGTTTTCTAACTCCTCCCACAATTGTCCTTCCCCTACTGTTTAGAAGCTTCATGTAAATTAATTATCCTGATGTATTTCCACCCTCTTACTGGGAGCAGCACACCAAGCAGTTAGGCCCTTCCCTAGTGGGGAAAAGGACAGGATCATTTGAGAGAGATAGATGTTGGTTACATGGCTAAGATGGGACTCAGCAATAGTTGGAAAAAGTAACTGGCTAAGTGCTGGAATTTGCAAGAACCCAGGTTCTTTTGCTACAAAACAGCTTGTCTAAAATTTCACTGTGAAGTCATTTCTTTAGTTTAAACATTTCTATATTCCTGTGGTTCTTTAAACAATATAAATGCCCCTGAAAGAGATAGTATAAAATTAATTAATTCACAGGTTAGTTTGAATTAACATAATTAAGACATCTATTTGTTTCACAGACATGTATCCAGCACCTCCTTTGCTCCAAATCCTGGGACCTCAAAGTGGAGTCCTTGCCTCAAGAACTCACCATCATGTAGGGGAGACAGACATATAATGGCAATAGAGTAACTGCCCTCTCCTGAACATCTGCTCTGTTCTAGGCACTGCACAAGGAAACACCGTTTTAACCAAGCCCATCCCCCTTCACAGTGTTATCTCCGGGTAGAGAGAAATTTGATACTTTCACAAGGTTACATAGAGTTGAAGCCAGAATTCGGACTCAGAACTCTCTCATTGCCAAAGCTGAGTATTTTTCACCACCTCACTTGAAGGCCTATGCCTCACTAAGACAAACAGCAGATATAACAGTAGGACCATGGAAGCACAGGTCCAATTGCTTGGACTTCAAAGCTATCTGGGCTGGCAAGAGTAAGGGGGTAGTGAGAGGGTATCAGGAATTGTTCATGGGAGGGCATTATAGACAAAGGGATGAGCTTAGGTAAAGGCATAGAAGGATGTAAAGATTGTCTGTTTTCAGGAAACTACAAGTAGTTAATCATGACTGAAACCAAGGGTTAGAGAGCAAATTGCCCAGGAAACTAAGCTAGGCAGACAGAGAAGGGCCAGCTCTCCCAAGGTGGTGCTAACAAAATCTGGATTTTATCCTGAGCTGTGAAAAGTCTTTGACAAATGTTAAGCAGAGGAGTGTTTGAAAAGACATAGTTTTTCAGAACTCCTAGAGCATAATGCTTAAGAGCACAGGCCCCTGTATGTAATTTGGGTTCCATCCTGCTTCAGACTAATATAAGTAGTTGTTTCATTGTTCTCATTCCTCCTAGTATCTAAACTCTTTGAGATCAGCAACTAAGTCTTCTTGATCACTACTGTAACCATGGGATCTGGAAGTCCCTGGGACACAGTAGATGCTTGGACACTGTTGGTTGCTTCTCCGAATCCATTCTCCCTTTCCTCCTGGACACAGGGTCACCCAGGTAAAGATGACATTTCCAGCTTCCCTTGCAGCTAGATGTGGCTCTGCAAATAATTTTCCCCAATGGAATAAAAGTAGAAGATGTGCATGCTACTTTGCCCCCTTGGTTTAAAAATGGCTTGCCCTGAAGTTTCCCTTTCACCTTCCCACAAGCCAGGACAGAAAATGTGCTCCTGACCAGACTTTGACCTTAGAGATGAGAGCAAGACCCTAGTGGGGAGCAGAACACAAGAGGAATGGATATTGGATTCCTGAAGAACCACATAGAGCTGAGCTACCCTGTAAATCTGGATCTCCTACCTTAGAACTGTTATATGAGAGACAAATGAATTCCTCTGTTTTATAAGCCACTACACTAGGTGGCCTTTTGTTACTGTGCCTTACCCCTTACCTTAACTAATACCAATCAATGTTCAATAAATATCTGTTGAATGAATGAATGAAATACATTGTTCTGCAAATGCTATAGGAATCTTATATTATTTCTCCAACAAGACCATACCTTGAGTAGAGGGACCCTATCTGTTTACTGTCCCCAAAGTACCTAGGTAGGTACCAGACTCTTGTTGAATTGAATTAAAAAGAACAAACTCAATTCTGACTAGATGAGTCTCCTTAGACCAACCATTTTAGTTGTCTACTCTGCCATAAAGGGAGACAATTATCTCCCTAGACTAATAATAGAGTTTAGGAAGTGTTTGAGGCTCTTTGGATGAGAGGTTACTAAGTGCAAAAAAAAAGTTGAGGTAGCACGACTAGGTAAAAAACCTCATGGGTAACACTAGAAAATTTGCAGAAATGCAGAGCTCAAAAACCGGCAGAGCTCAAGCATTTTCACAGTGGCTGGAAAGTCACAGAGGAGAAAGAGAATCCCTCTCTGTAGAGAGAGGCATTGTGCATGGAGTTTAACAATATTGCCCCCCGCCACACACACACGCACACAAAACCCTGTTCTGCTGAGAACTCGTTAGTTACATAGGATGTGACATATGGGTGGGTAATATAGTCTGGAGCCTAGATTTCTTTAATTAACCAATAGCAATCAGGAGTGAGGGCAATTCCAGGGGAATAGTAATTGTGTGGAAGTTCTGGATGCCTGCAGACTGAGCCACAGGCCAGAAACCCCAGCCAGCCCTGTCCCTGTGAAGCACGCTAAGCCAAGGTCATGACTGCTATTTTAAACAGGGTTTGTTTTTTTTTTCCAAAAGGTTGAGATCACAACTGGTTGTTGTGGGTGAGGATTTCCTCTGTGATGTATACAGCCTTGGGAGAGTGATTGAACTATAATGCCACAGTAGGGCACATACAACTTTCTGGGGCTCTGGGGACCAAATTCTGCAGGTGCTGGGTGACCAGTAACTGGGGGAGGTCAATCTGACCGAGAGTTCTTTTCATTCAACAAGTACTTACTTTATAACTAGTATATACCAGGCTTGAAGCTGGAGCTAGATATTTATTAAACATTTTTAGACATATAAGAAGAAATACAAAACATTTTTTAATGTGATGATAATATCCACTATGATTTTAAAGTCCTTGTGAATAGGGGTTACATTGTTTTCATCTTGGTATATCCCACAGAATCTACCTGATGTTCTGCAGGTAATAGGAGCTTAATTAATATCAAACTGAATTTAAGTTCATAGAGTGATGTCATCTAGACCACCATATGGGTTGCTTTAAAAAAAATATTTTGATATCAGCTTTAATGAATGAATAGAATGTCCTATGAATATTTTTGTCTGTAAACTGGTACTTTTAAAGTAAGGGAAGGTTTTTTTTTCCTTCTTAAAGTTATTAAATGGTTCCCTTACAATTGTGCTCACATTCTCCACTTGCTTGGCAAGCTCTTTCTCCCTGATAATGCAAAAGTAAACAAACATTCTCCAGGATTTTCTCTGGATGATCACAAATTCCAAATAAGAACAGCCCGAATTCATGAGGTTTTTTATTTACTGTTCTAAGTGAAGTTGAAAGATAAACAGCTCTCCTTTGTTGGGGCCACGGGACAATGAGTTCAGAATTCCCAGGCTTAAGTAAGGACATTTAACATTACTGAGGAGTTAAACTGCCAGAAAGGAAAACAAGGTGCTTCTGGGTCCCTGAACTTCCAAAGAGAGCCTCAAGTATTAACTTGAACTTGGAAGGAGGTTGTTTGTTCCTGTCACAGGCTGTACTCTCTGGAAGCAGAAGTACAGTTTGTAGGGCAAGATATTTACATGAGATCAATACCTATGAAAGAAAGGGGAAGGAAGCAGGAGTGGGAAGAGGGGTCAAGTTGTCATGCATGCCTAAAACTAGGACAACCCAGAGGAGTGCTCTGGACAAGGATTGCTTGTAGAAAGTCTCACGTTGGACAGAAATGGTTGGCCCTTTACATTCCCCCAATGCTCAGTTGTGGGACATGGCCTATCTCAGGGAAAGGCATGGCCTTGAGCCAGACAGCTCTCTGAAGCTGAGTTCAGTTCCCTGAAGGAGCTGACAGTTGGAAGCTGTCTGATGACCACACTCCTTGCAGCTGGGCAATGAGACCTCCCTGAAGAAGAATCTGGGCAGTGCATTTCTGTCTATCACTGATCCAGAGGCAAAATTGGTCATCAGTGCTACCCAGGGCTTCCTGGCTGCTCAGAGCCTCCTGGCTTGCTCCAATCTGCCTGCCAACTCCGGCATCTGATGAGCTACAGGCAGAACTACAGAGAAGCTGGTGGTCTTTCTCCATGTGGTCCCTTTTTACTCTCATTCTTTTTCAGACCCTTATCCTTTCTCTTTCTCTCCTTTAGACATAATATTCATTTAAAATATTATTAAACACCAATTCACTGCTCTAGGTGCTGATAAATACAAATTGGTTCCTGCTCTCAGCTTATATTCCAGAGAAGAAAATGACATTGAATCCTCAACAAAACTGATTGTTTGATTATCAATTTTATATAAGCATATGAAAGAGGCTTGTACAATGCTAAATGTGCACTGTATACTAACTTGTTAAAGTGAGCAATAATAACAACCAGTTATTAGGTGTTTGCTATATGTTAAGTGCTGTTCCTAGAAGGCTAGCTTTGCAAGCATTGATGTCTCATAGTGAGCCCAGGAGGTAGGTTTGATTATCACCCCAAGTTAAGGCTTAGAAAGGTTACATAACCTCTTTACCATCACTCAGCCAGTAAATGGTGGAGAAAGTTTTGAATTCATATAGTCTAGCTTCAGAATCTGTTGTCTTAACTTTATGTTACATTGTCTCTCCTAATTATTTGATAGAGGTGTAAACCTACTGTGACCACTTAAGATTGGCAGGAAGAGGAGAGACTGGCAAGCACAGAAGTGTAGGGGAAGACTCCAGAGAAAAAGAGGGCTTGAGAAGAAAAGGGACATTCTAGGCAGGATAACTGCATGAACAAAGCTTGGAAGAAATATTTACAAGATGCATGTCTTAGTTTAGTGGCAAGGATTTGAGTGCAAATAGTTTATTTAGGAGATAATTCTAGAACACACCAGTAGGAAAGTGAGCTAAGAGAGACAGGGGAGAAAGACAGCAGACAAAGGGAGTGTTATCAAATTAATTATCATTGGGGCAACTGGAGAGCAATTCTTCTGCAAACCTCTTGGGTGGGGGGTGCAGTATAGGACACACTTCAGTTATCCCAACCAAGGAACAAGAGAGCTGGGGTATTTATCCACCAGATCCCGTCAGCCATTGGTTAACTCCTGCTTCCAGGTTGAAGAGGGAAGGGTGTGGGAGACATAAATTCCCTGGTTCCTATCTCTGGCCATACACACAAGCAAAGCAGGCTCCAGTGGCCAAAAGCCCTCAGGCAGATGAGCAGGTGCCAACAGTTAGAAGTCAGCCCAAATGCACAAAAATATTATGGACCAAAGAGATGTATTCAGGACAGCAGTAGGGTGTGCTAGGAAACACCTGGCGATGGTGTAGGAAGTAGCTCCGTTAGAGAGGGAAGAACAGGCTTCCTGGTATGATAGGCTGAAGAATGGTTCCCAAAGATGTCCCTGTCCCAATTCTTGGTACCTATGAATATGTTACCTGAGAAGGCAAAAGGAATTTTGCAGATGTGATTAAGTTAAGGATTATGAGATGGGGAGATTAAATCGGGTTATCTGGGTGGACCCAGTATAATCACAAGGATCCTTATAGGAGGGAGGCCGGGGATCAGAGTCAGTAGCAGGAGATGTGATGATGGAGGCAAGAGACTGGAGACTTGCAAGAATGAGACCACAAGTCAAGGAATGTAGGCAGCCTCTAGAAGCTGAGAAAGGCAAGCAAATGGATCCTTCAGAGCCATCAGGAGGAATCGGCCTTGCTGGCATCTTTAACTTAAGCCTAGTGAGATGGATTTCAGACTTCTGTCCTTCAGAACTGGAAGAGAATAAACGTGTGTTGTTTTAAGCCACCAGGTTTGTGGTAATTTGTTACAGCAACCATTGGAAACTATATAGGCCTCTTCCATCAAGCCACTGTGTGCTCTACAATAAGTTTATCTTTTCCATCATCATCTTGTATTTATGTGGCACTTACATTTAGAGAACTTTCCCTGTGGCACCTCATGACAACACTTTGGGGTAGGTAAGGAAAGTCTTACTTTCATTTGTCCAAGAAACTAAGTCTCAGAGAAGACAAAGGATTTTCCTGGGCTGCTTAGCACCTTGGCAAAAGAAAATGACTACTTCCACCACACCCCTTCTACCCAACTCTTGGATCTGCATGGCCTGCATGCTGTGGGTCCTCTAATTACAGAACAGGACTTTCATTTCTTTTTAAAAAAAATTTATTGCTTAAGTTAGTTTCAAGTATATAATATATTGGTTAGACATCTATATAGTTCAGAAAATGATGCCTCCCAAGTGCTCCCTCCCACCCCTGACCCTCCACCTAGCCATCATATTAATGCTGGCTGCATTCCCTCTGCCATGTTCCCCATCACTGTGACCAACTATCAACTAATAATTTGCACTTCTTTAACCCCCCACCTCTTTCTCCTAGCACCCCAACTCTCCTCCCCTCTGTCCGCCATCAAATTGTCCACTGTATTTGTAAGTCTGTTTTTGATTATTTTGTTAATTTTGTTCCTTAGATTCCTCATATAAGTGGAATCATATGGTATTTATCTTTCTCTGTCTGACTTTTTCACTCAGCATAATAACCTCTAGGTCCATCCATGTCATTGCAAATGGATTTCATTTTTTTAATGGCTGAGTAATATTCCATTGTATATAGGAATTATAATTTTTTTTATCCAATTGTCTGTTGATTGGCATTTAGGTTGCTTCCATATCTTCACTATTGTAAATTGTGCTGCCATGAATATTGGACTGCATAGATCTTTACAAATTATTGTTTTGGTTTTCCTTGAATAAATGCCCAGAAGTGTAATTGCTGGGTCAAAAGGTATATTCATTTTTAACTTTTTGAGAAATCTCCATACTGTTTTCCACAGTGGCTGTACCAATTTTGCAATCCCACCAACAATATAGAAGGGTTCCCTTTCTCCGCATCCTCACCAACACTTGTTATTTTTTGATTTATTGATGATAGCCATTCTGACAGGTGTGAGGTGATATCTCATTGTGGTTTTAATTTACATTTCTCTGATGATTAACGACCTTGAGCATCTTTTCATATGTCTATTAGCCATCTGTATTTCCCCTTTGGAGAAGTATCTGTTCAGGTCTTCTGCCCATTTTTTAATTGGATGGTTTGTGTTTTTTTGTTGTTGAGCTGTATAAGTTCATTACACATTTTGAATATCGATCCTTTATCAGATATATCATTAGCGAATATCTTTTCCCAAACAGTCAGTTGCCTTTTTGTTTTGTTGATGGTTTCCTTTGCTGTACAAAAACATTTTGATTTGATGTAGTCCTATTTGTTTATTTTTTCTTTTGTTTCCCTTGCCCGAGGAGATATGTCTAAAAAGAAATTCCTGTTAGTAATATCAGAGAGTTTACTGCCTGTGCTTCCTTTTAGAAGTTTTATGGTTTTGGATCTTACATTTAGGTCTTTAATCTATTTTGAGGCTATTCTGTATATGGTGTAAGAAGTGGTCTAGCTTCTTTTTTTTTTTTTTTTTTTTTGCATTTATCTGTCCAATTTTTCCAACACCATTTACTGAAGAGTCTGTCTTTACCTCATTGTATATTCTTGCCTCCTTTGTCATATTTTAAGTGAGTATATAGGTGTGGATTTACTTCTAAGCTCTCTATTCTATTCTATTGATCAATATATCTGTTTTTTTTATGCCAGTATCATGCTGTTTTGGTTAAGGTAGTCTTCAAGTTTAGTTTGATATCAGGTAGTGTGATACCTCCAACTTTGTTCTTTCTCAAGATTGCCATGGCTATTCGGGCTTTTTTATGGCTCCATATAAATTTTAGGATGATTTGTTCTAGCTCTCTGAAAAATGTCATTGATATTTTGATAGGGATTGCATTAAATCTATAAATTGCTTTAGGTAGTATGGGCATTTTAACAATGTTGATTTTTCCTATCTATGAACACTGTATATGCTTCCATTTATTTGTATCTTCTTCAATTTCTTTTTTCAATGACTTATAATTTTCTGAAAACAGGTCTTTTACCTTCTTGATTAATTTGATTCCCAGGTATTCTATAGTTTTGACACAATTATAAATGGGATTGTTTTCTTAATTTCTCTTTCTGAAAGTTTATCATTGGTGTATGAAAGTGCCACTGATTTCTGAATATTTTGTAACCTGCTACTTTACTGAATTCATTGATCTGTTCTAATAGTTTTTTTGTGAAATCTTTAGAGTTCTCTATATTATCTGTATTATGTCATCAGCAAATAATGAGAGTTCTACTTCTTCCTTTCCAATTTGGATGTCTTTTATTTCTCTTTCTTGTCTTATTGCTCTGGCTAAGACTTCCAATACAGTATTGAAGAGGAGTGGTGAAAGTGGGCATTCTTGTCCTGTTCCTGATCTTAAGGAAAATGTTTTTAGCCTTTCCCCATTGAGTATGGTGTTAGTTGTAGGTTTGTCACATATGGCCTTCATTATGTTCAGGTATACTCCCTGTATTCCCATTTTGCTGAGAGTTTTTATCATAAATGGATGTTGGATTTTGTCAAACACTTTTTCTACATCTATTGATATGATCATACAGTTTTTAGCTTTCGATTTGTTAATGTGATGTATCACATTAATTGATTTGGAGATATTGTACCAACCTTACATCACAGGAATAAATCCAACTTGATCATGGTATATGATATTTATGATATATTGCTGAATTCGATGTGCTAATATCTTGTTGAGGATTTTTGCATCAATGTTCATAAGAGATATCAGCCTATAGTTTTCTTTTTTGTAATGTCTTTGCCTGGTTTTAGAATCAAGGTAATGGTGGACTCATAAAAGAAGTTAGGGAGCCTTCCCTCTTCTTGAATTTTTTGGAATAGTGAAGAATAGGTGATAACTCTTCTTTGAATGTTTCATAAAATTTGCCTATGAAGCCTTCTGGTCCAGAACTTTTGTTTTCTGGGAGGTTTTTGATTACTCATTCTATTTCATTGGTGGTAATCATTTGGTTCAGATTCTCTGTTTCTTCTTGACTCAGTCTTGGGAGATAGTATGTTTCTAGGAATGTGTTCATTTCTTTCAGATTGTCCAATTTATAGGCATATAATTGCTCATGGTATTTTCCTGTGATCTTTTGTATGTCTGTGGAGTCTGTTGTTATTGCTTCTCTTTCATTTCTCATTTTATTTATTTGCATCATCTCTCTTTTTTCCTTGATGAGTCTGGCTAAGGGTCGGTGAATTTTCTTTATCCTTTCAAAGAACAAGCTCTTGGTTTCATTAATATTTTGTATTGTTTTTCTAGACTTGATTCCATTTATTTCCACTCTGATCTTTATTATTTCCTTCCTTCTATTGAATTTGGGCTTTGTTTGCTGTTCTTTTTCTAGTTCTTTTAATTGTAAGGTTAGATCGTTTATTTCAGCTTTTTCTTTTTTCTTGAGGTAGGCCTGTATTGCTATGAATTTCCCTCTTAGAACTGCTTTTGCTGAGTCCCATAAATTTTGAGTCTTTGTGTTTTCATTTTCATTTGTTGCTAGGTATCTTTTGATTTCTTCCTTGATCTAATTAATAATCCATTCATTGTTTAGTAGCATGTTATTTAGCCTCCATGTATTTGTGTATTGCAAACTTTTTTCTTGTAGTTGATATCTAGTTTCATATCATTGTGATCAAAGAAGACAGTTGATATGATTTCAATATTCTTACATTTATTGAGACTTGATTTGTGTCCTAATGTGTGGTCTATCCTTGAAAATGTTCCGTGTGCACTTGAGAAGAGTGTATATTTTGCTGCTTTGGAGTAAAATGCTCTGAAAATACCTATTAAGTCTTTTAGGCTCATTAGTCTGTGTCTTTTACGCTCATTATTTCCTTATTGATTCTTTGCCTAGAAGATCTGTCCATTGATGTCAGTGGGTGTTAAAAGTCTCCTACTATGAGTGTATTACTATTGATCTCTCCTTTATGTCAGTCAATAATTGTTTTATGTATGTAGGTGCTCTTATGGTGGGTGTGTATATGTTTACTGGGCTTATGTCCTCCTGATTTATCGATCCTTTTATCATTATGTAATGTCCTTTTTTGTCTCTTGTTATAGCCTTGGTTTTAATGTCTGTTTTATCTGACAAAAGTATTACTACCCCGGCTTTTTTTTCATATCTGTTTGCATGAAATATCTTTTTCCATCCCTTTACTTTCAGTCTCTGAGTGTGTTTGATCTGAAGTGGGTCTCTTGTAGACAGCATATGCATGGGCCTTGTTTACTTATCCATTTAGTTACTCTATGTCTTTTGACTGGAGCATTTAATCCATTTACATCTAAATTGATTACCAATAGGTACATTGTTACGGTCATTTTATTATTTGTATTTGTTATTTCTATTTTATTTTTTACTCCTTTTCTTTTTAAAGAAGACCTTTAACATTTCTTGTAATGCTGGCTTGTTAGGGATGAATTCCTTAAGATTTTTCCTGTCTGGGAAACTTTATCGCACCTTCCATTTTAATCCAAAGCCTTGCTGGATAGAGTTTCATGATTGTAGATTCTTGCTTTCATAACTTTGAATACTTCCTGCCAGTCCATTCTAGCCTGCAAAGTTTCTATTGAAAAGTCAGCAGACATTCTTATGAAGGTACACTTGTAAATAACTAGCTTCCTTTCTCTTGCTGCTTTTAAGATTCTCTCTTTGTCTTTGACTTTTGCCATTTTAATTATGATGTGTCTTAGTGTAGATCTCTTTGAATTTCCCTTGTTTGGTACTCTTTGTGTTTCCTGAACTTGTATGTCTGATTCCTTTGCCAGGTTAGGGAAGTTTTCTGTTATTATTTCTTCAAATAGATTCTCAATCCTTTGCTCTCTTTCTTCTCCTTCAGGTACTCCCATGATCCAGGTATTTTTACACTTCATATTGTCCCAGAGGTCTCTTAAACTCTCCTCATTTTTTTAAATTCTTTTTTTCTTTTTATTGTTCTGATTGGGTGTATTCTGCTATCTTGTCTTCCAAATCGCTGATTTGATCACCCGCTTCATCCAATCTATTGTCGAATCCTGCTAGTGTATTCTTCATTTCAGTTATTATATTCCTCATTTCTGTCTGCTTCTTTTTTATGGCTTCTATGTCCTTTTTTATGCTTTTAAGGTTATCATTGTGCTCATCTATTCTCCCCATAAGTTTGTTGAGCATCTTTATAACTATTATTTTGAACTCTGTCTCTGGTAGGTTGCTTGCCTCCATTTCATTTAGCTTATTTTCTGGAGTTTTCCTGTTGTCTCATTTGTGGCATGTTTCTTTGTTTTCTCATTTTATTAGCCTCTCTGTGTTTGTTTCTATGAGTCAGGTATATTTGTTTTGTCTCTCAGCCTTGGCCAGATGGCCTAATGTGGAATGTGTCCTATATGGCCCAGTGACACACTCTCACTGATCCCTTATGCTGGGAGCTCTGCGCATGATCTTTGTGTGGGTTGTGTGTGATTGATCTTGTGTTGTCACCAAGCCTTTATTTTTGTTAGTAGATCAGTGGATGGGATTAACACTCAGGCTGACTAACGGTGGGAACTGGCAGCACCCACAGGGTAAGAGTTGCTGTGTGGAGGTTGACTCCACTGAGTGAGATTTGCCCTGGCAGGCTTGTGTACTTGCTGCAACCACCTTTTGTGTGTATCACTAATGGAACTAGTCAGGAGTTACTCCATTGTGGTTTGGTACAAGCCTGCAGATATACTTGACTAGGGGCTCCCCCATAGGCCAAGGTCAGCCAACGCTTTTGATTGCTCAGGGCTATCCAGTGAGAACTACAAGTCCATAGATGTTCGTTGCCTATGTTGGATTGGCTTCAATGTGGCTCCTTTTGAGTATCAGATGTAGGTGTTATGATTAGCTGGACTTCAGGTGATTCTCCACAATGATTATGTTACAATTTGGTTGTAATTTCAATGCAGACCCGGGAGGAAATAAATCCTGCTTTTACCTAGTCTGCCATCTTCCTCCAGTCTCGGCCTTTTGTTTCTTAAAGCCACTGCTCCACCTGCATCTCTGCTCAGAGCCTTTAGGCTATTGCTTGGGCTGAGAAGATACTCAAGATGTCACCATCCTTTGGAATCATGGGGTTGGTCTAGAGGGGGAATACAGCTGTGCTAGAACCATTCTCAGGGATAGTCTTAGACTGAACAATTCTCTGAATCCACCTTCCCTTGACCTCCATTTGCTGACCTCTTCATCCATCAGACTGCCAAGAGAACATTATTATAAGTTCATGATATTTCAGGAGGGTCTTTTCATATTTTGATCTCATTAATGTCACCCTGGGGTAGTGGCAGAATGTAGAACTATTCTTAAATCTGCTATCAGTTAGCTGGATGACCTTGGACAAGTTACAGTACATCTCTGACATTCAATTTCATTGTAAAACAACATTTCTGGCTTGTTTTTTTAAGGCACAATTAAAGCCACTTTTGTAGGGTCACTTAAGCAAAAGCTTACCACAACAAAAGCTTTACTTGTCAATCAATAAAATGTCTAAAATTCCACCATTGTATATTCTGCTCTTTATAAAGACAATCGTTTGTGTTTCAAGGGTCCCCTATTAAATGAAAATACCTGTATGGTAGTTATACCTCAGGTTATGTTGAGTTATCGCTTTAACCCAGGATTATTGTATTCTTTCTAGCCTTATCATTTTTCTGAATTTAGAACATAAGAATAAAGGGTACTCTTTGGTAGGAAGATGGGGGTAAGTTCCTTATGAAGAAAGGTAAGGAGATGCTCAGGAAAATCTTCATACTACCTTATAATTTTGCTCTAAGTTAGTCTTTAAGACCAAGGTCTGAACCCAGTCTCATTGGCTCAGTGACTCACATCTCCAGCCAATGATCTATCCTTGGAAACTGTTCCTTCCTAATCTAGACATATAGGATACACTTTTAAATCCAGATGCCATTTTAGAAATGTGTCTGTACATCTGAGGTTAAAGAGGTGTTGTGTAATAAAATCTCCCAGTATATCTGGTGTCCCCTTCCCTGAATTTAAGTACCTGAAGAGTTTAACTATAGAAGTAAAGTTTGCCCAAGAAAACAGACACTGAGGCCAACTTATTTGTTGATGATTTATGAGGGAGGTGGCCCAAGACAGCAGGAGCAAAAGGAAAAGAGAAGGGAGATAGAGAAGGAAGAAAAATCAAGGAAAGGGGCTACATTTTACAAGATACACTGCTGATAATTCAGTCGTGGTGGACATCTATAAAGTATCTGTATGGAATCCTTTGCTGAGCCATATTAACACAAATTTGAGCTGGAAGAAAATAGTCCCTTATTCCAAGGGCTATACATCTTCTAAGTTATCAAAACACTGTCTGCAGATGGCCTTCTTTCTGCTCTGTGAAATTAGCAGAGTGACGCAAGCAAGGCTGGAATAAGTGCTTGTGTGTTTTCTTTTGAGCTCTTGTACCAAAACTATTGTCATGAGACCATGCCTGAGCCAGCCAGCTAGAGGAAGAAAGATGTAAGCAGCAGAGCCAAGTCACCTCACACATACCAAGCAAAGCCGTTCTAGATCAGCTGATAATAATCAGGCCCTCAGATTATGAGTAAGCCTAGCCAAGGTCCATAGAGCCACCCAGCTGACCCACAGCTGACTGCAGTTGCATGAGTAAACTCAATTGAGATCAACTGAGTCTAGCCCAGAGTACCCAAAACTTGGAGACCTAGGAACGAAATAAATATCTATTGTTATATGCCACTGGAATTGGGGAAAGGGTGTTGCACGAAATTATTGTGGCGCTAGCTAACTGATATAATTTCATCCATCCCAAGTTTAACTCTCCCCCTGTGAATTCCCATTGACTTTCTGTACCAGTTTCTCATTTGTCTAATTCTTTCACCTCCCAGACCTAACTGTAGACTCTTGACTGTGCAGGTTTACATTTCTGTTTCTTTTCAGAATATTTAGCAACCTCATTGAACATGCAGTAGACTTTTCAAAATGTCGATGTGATTTCAAATCCATATAGCATGGACTATTTACATTAACTTCCAATTTCACTGCTATTTGTTTTTCATAATTTTAGAACATGAGAACTAGAAGAGAACTTAGATAACATCAGACCAACTCCTCCTCTGACAAATGAGAAAACTAAGGCTCAGAGAGATTACATTACTTGTCTGGGGCTACATGGCTAGCAGAAAACAGAGCTTGACATAGTGGCCAGGTCCCCTAAATGTGACTCTAGTGTTACTTCCCTCAGTATTGCTACCAGTTCCATAATTGATTGGCATGAGCCACCTGGTACCAGTGTAATAAGAAGGCTTCTGAAGCTAAATCTGGTCATAGTAAGAGAAAGTCTCATGATCAATTAGCCATGTCTTCCAAGAATGAGGAAGAAGGAGGTAAGGTTATATATACCATGTTGTCACCATCTCTACTATATCTGGCTACTTATTGGTTAATATGTTGGTTTATATGCATTACAAAGATGCCATTTTTTTTTATTTCACCTTCATCTAGTTCCTGCTTTGAAGTTCCCTTTGGAGACTCCCAAAGGCTCTGGTTGACTTTTCTCTGGTGTGCCCAGGATCAGCAAGCAATCCCTTCACCTTAATGCAAGATAGCATTTCAAAGGCCTTTTTCTAGTGATGCTGTTCAAGGTGGTAAGCATCCAGAAATTAAGCTCCATACCAAAAGAAGACTGAAGATCTTAAAACTCAATGTCAGAATATGGTTGATATTCTGGAATCTAGTACAGAGTTCAGAGTAGCGAATGAAGATATTATAAGCTGGAGAACAACTGTTGACATTATTTTACCTGCCCTTGGGTCAGTGTCATTTATCTCCAGGTTAAGAAGCAGGTACATCACTGACTGCAGCACAGTTGGCATTGAACTGCATGGAAGGCAGCCAGGAGTCTGTCATGTGAGCAGTCATGGGTGGGGAAATCCTGGGAGAGGACAAAGAAATGAGGACTGTATTTTCCTTTCCTTCTTCCTAAGAAAATTGAGGGGTCTTTCCCCAGCTTCCTATACTTGCATGGGCCTTAATTTAATTTTGCTTCCTCAGGGAAGCCCTCCTTGATGTCCAAGATATGGTCAGGTGCTCCATCACATGTTCTCATGCCCCTTACATTTTTCCTTTGTGGCAGGGGTATTTCATTGAACCTGAGAGCTATTAGCTATCAGACCTACCAATATTTTGTGTACCAATCAGAAAAGATACATCACCATTTAAGCTATAACACAATGCTTTTATACCACTTAAAATTTTTATTGTATAGTTATTAAAGAACTTTTAAATTTACTTAGACAGGCTTTGTATGATATAGCACTCTTGTGCAAAGGAAAATATACTAGAAAGTAACTGGTTCAGGTAATAATTCTCGACCTTTTTCACACTAATAATTTGAATATTTAGAATCACTTTGTGACTTGGAGTCGTTGAGAGCCAGTATTGATCTCCACACCATCACAACCACACTGTCCCTTGCCTCTTTCTCCCCAGGTCTCTCGTCAACATTGCAAGGACTTGTAGCTGCTGTTCTCATAGGTAACAAAAGACTTTTATATATTCTAGCTCATGCTGTCCCCACAAAATTTTCTTTAGGTGAGGAGGACTAGAGTTATTTCTATCCTCAACTTATAGATGTGGGTTTTAAAGCTCAGAGTTGTGAAGCCACTTGGTCGAGTTTGTAACCGGCAGAGCTGGTACCAGGGCACAGATAGTTGATTTCTGGTAAAATGCTCCCTCTGCAAACCTTCCTGAAATCCATTCCTTTTACAGATTAAAATCCGTGACTCACAGGAGAGGGTAGTTCTTGCAGTTGGGCCGTGCGGGGAAGGAGCCCAAGGCCGGAACCACAGCGCTGTGCCTTCCTAAATTATGAGAACTTGGGCTAGTGGTTCTACCTCTCTGGGTCTTAATTTCCTCTTCTGAAAAATGGGAGTATCAGACTACTTATCAGGGATGTTGTGAAAATTCAGTAAGTTAATGCTGGGAATGAAGTTAGCACGGGGCCTGGGGAGGGGAATACAATGAAAAAGGAGAGGACTTAGGACATGAGAAAAGTAGGGACACAACTTGCATGGGTCTTAAGGTTCTTAAGTCAGTCGGTAAGGTCATGTGTGGTCAAAATCTTTCATGGAGGCATACTGGAAGGCAGTTCTCATTCTTCTGGTGACTTTCACAGACACCATCCCTTCACTGACCATCTTTTTATTTCACAAGCCACCAATTAAGGCAGTTGGCTTACACTGAGTGAGCATGTTGAATGGAGAAAAACAGTCACTTTTCATATTAAAGTCATAATCAGTGGAAGGAGACTGTCACATTAAAAGAGAGAAAAATGCAGGAAGCAAAGATGACTGGAAGGACATGTCCCCCATCCCATGTAATCAATGTAAATTTGCCCACACCACTTAAATTGTTCTCTCTCTCTCTCTCTCTCTCTCTCTCTCTCTCTCACACACACACACACACACACACACACACACACACACACACAGAGCCACAGTTTAATTTACTTAAGTAAAATGTGTTTGTCATATGACTCTACTGTGTTTCAGAAGGCCCCTTTACCATGTGTGGAAGGTTGTAGAAGACACTAGAGAATTTAGGACTTGCCTTTGAGAAACTGTCAATTTAGGTGAGATCGGCCCAAGAAAGCATGACTTGCAGCAACCCCAGGGTTATCTAGTGGTGAACACGAGATTGCATATTTCTCTACATATACAAAAGTACCAAAGAATTTTAGAGAAGGCCAAAGGTCATAGTTCTTTTGAGGAAAAGAGTTAGGAGGAAGTGAATATTTATATGGTTCGTAAAAAGTTGATTTAGAGCAACACTAAAGAGTGTAGAGAGAAATTCCAGTAAAGGAAATAGCATAGTTATGGACAAAGATACAGAGGTTAAAAGAATCATATTGGAGCACAATTAATATACCTGTTAGGATTGTGTTCAGTTGCAGGTAAGAAAATATCCAAGCAGCAATAACTTAAGTAAATAGGGGTTAGTTTCTTATAACAAGAAACCTATGAGTTGGCAGTTGTTGGTTTGATTCAGTCACTGAGATATGTCAGAGATGACATTTCTGCCATTTTCTTAGCTTTTCCCTCATGCTGCTCCCAAAATGTTTTCTTAGTTCCAGCCATCACATCTGTATCTGCATTCAAGATAAAAGACAGAGGGAAGGTGATGCCAGCTATGTTAGTATAGGTTGCTCCAAAAGCAGAACCTGGTAAAAGACTTGGGTACACATATTTATTTGGTAACTTATCTCTGGAAGTAGAAGAGGAAAATGGAGAGTGAGAGAAGAAAGGAAAAAAATACAATATAAGAATGTGCTAAGGAGTTACTGCCTTAGGCAACAGGGGCTCAATTTCAACTGGATCTCCAGAGAAGTGTACACAATGCCTCCCTGAATTGTACTCCTGAAAGACAGGTAGCTGGAGCATCTACCCACCAGATCCATTTCCCAACTGGTTGAAGGTCAAATCCAAAAGCATAAAACCTCACACCTCCAGGCTTTGCTTGTGCGCAGACCCTGAGAGCTTACATAGTATTAATGAAGCCCTGGAGCAGAGGAGTGAAAGATACACAGCACACACTTGAGATTGAGATTGGATGTTGTCAGCATGGAGTGGGTCCAGACAACACAGAACTGTCTACTGCAATTGCAGCTGAATTCAGAGGTGAGCTAAGGACATATGTGATGGAGTGCCACAACCATCTGCCATAGCAGCAGACCTCCTCATGTTTTATTGGCCAGAACTATGTCACTTGGGCACTGCCAGCTGAAAGATAGGCTGGGAAGTGGGCATCTTAGGTCTTCCAGCAAGAATGGAAGAAAAAGATTGGAAAAAACCATCAACAGAAAGAGAAAAAATTTGTAAGATTTTAGAACCTCAAAAGACATATCAGATTAGATAATCTACTCTAAATGCACCATGCATCGTTTTACGCATGAGAAAGGAACTGAGTCCTGGATAGGGTGAGGAATTTGCCTGCCCTAGTCGTATAGCTGGGGTTTGAACTAAGCCTTTCAGCTTCAGAGATCTTTCCATAATAACCCTCTAAGACTGCAGAGGAACATCTAAAGTAGAAAGCTGTTTTCAAAAAGGAAGAAAAGAAAAGAGCTTCTGCATAACTAAGGTAGGGTCTGTTGTCACAAGATCTGGAACAATAAGCCCAGGCATTTGGACTTGCTCTGAGGGACAGTGGGGAGCCATTGTAGAATCTTAAACAGGAACATAGCAATTCGAGTTTCTTGTAGATAGGTATTATATAAATATAAGGGCTTATTTCTCTGTTGATTATGGCTGCTGATTCAGCCAATGGGAAATGGAGTTCTGGACAGGCTTGTACCTCCAGCGGTGACTGCAGGTGCTGTTGAGGGGAGGTGCAGGCTGCTGTCTGACATTCTCAAAAGGCCCCTGCTCTCCCGAGAATGGCTTGATGCTTATTGCTAATAACAAGGCTGGCAGCCGGCTGCAGCTTTCACTCAAAATTCTCCAGCTTTCAGTAATCAAAGCCAGGCTTGGGTTGTTCCTTGGCCCTAGACTGCAAAAGGAATTTCCTTTATTTTTGAACATGGAGAGAATAAAAAGAAGTACAAGTTGTTTTATAAGACAAGTGGGGCAGCAATTTGAAATAGGCATTTAGGCACCTCTTAGGGATTAACATCAGGACTCATTTAAGGTCTTGGAGTGTTAATAAGGAGGAGATGTATTTATTTTTCCCTGGGTTCCTTTTAGGAATCCCTGGGGTATGTTCTGGAATTGATCTACACTAGTTCAAATTTCACACATCCCCCCATTTTCCATGCTGACTCTTCCAACTCTCTTTTGACTGAGTTGCACCTCCTATTAACTTGGAGAAAATGCTCCATCCAGGGTACACAACTGGACATAATTGGTACCCAGAAATAGTGTTCATCAGGTTGAGGCAGTTCAGCAAACAAAATGCCCTTCTTTTACCTAGAAAATCTGGTTTGAAAATTGGACATTAAGTTACACTTCTAATTGAAATGAATATGATGGTTTCAGAACAGTCCCCAGCAATCCCAGCCTACATCATAAAATCCACCATAGGCAAATTGGCACCATTCAGCCTTAGCTCAAACAAGCTATGGAGTAAAAGATGTAAACTGAATTTGTGGTTGTTTTTATTGTCATATAGACAGGCTGGAAAGAGCTTTCAGAGGAGAATTCTTGGGTCAGATTACATCATTTTCCTGATAGTCTGGGAGGCAGTGTGGTGTAGCAGGAAAGCACTAGGTTAAGATTCTACTCTTGTCTCTCCCAGTAACTGACGTTGTTTGTTTGTTTGTTTGTTTGTTTGTTTTGGTAAGTCATTAAATCTTTCCATGCCTTAGTTTCCTCATCTACAAAATGAGGATTATAGCATTACTATGGCTCATGGATTTGTGTTGAGCTAAGGCAATGAAAGCTGAATGGTTTGCCCAATGAACAAACCAAAGACAGCCCCAGAATCCATAGCGTCTGACTGATAAACCAGTATACACTTTCCACTCTACCAGCTGACATCCAAATGACAAGTGCTTGTCCTTTCATGAAACTTGGCCATGATGTTAGATGATTTCCAAGCAAAGAACAGTGATAAGACAAAGAGTATCCTCAAGGGTAGATAGTGACTTTCAAGACTAGGGGGCCCTGAACCACCTCATTGTCCACATCAGCTCTTTGTTTACATCTACTTTAAGCAGCAATACACATGTATTCTGTACCTGCTATGAAAGATGCAAGCTCTTTGATGCACACTCTATGCTAGGGTCCCTGCTATATTTATACTTGCTCATTATAATCCTCTCTACAATCATGTCAGGTAGATTTTAATATTCCCACTTTACAGACAAGAAAGGGGAGGCACAGCAAGATCATACATCTTAGCCAAGGTCACACAGCTAGTACATTATTGAGTAGAAATGTTACATGCCTATCTTCCCACTCTACTCTATTTTCAATCACTATTCTAAAGGGTAAAAGTAAAAATGAATAAAACACAGTCCCAGTTTTTAAGAAGTTTATAGTTTAGTCACAGAGGTGATTACATACACAGAAATATATGTACACCAGCAGAATAAAGGTCTGAGAGGACATAAACACAATTACATATGTTTAGAGAGTAGAAATGGAGTGAGAAAGGGAGGGGAAAGAGATTGTATTAGACAGTTATTGTTGTCATAAGAACCCAAAATCTCAGTAACTTAAAGCAATTCTTACATATCTGCACGTTGGCTGTGACTTGGCTGATCTGGCCTGGACTCCACTGGGAAGCTCTGCTTTGGGCTGGGTTCATGGCTTCTGGTCATGGGCCAACTGAGAAGCAGTCTTTTCCCTGGCGAAGCTCTTCTCATGGTGATGGCAGAGACACAAGAGGGAAAGCACAAACTGCACAAGTACATTCCAAGGTGCTGCTTGCTTCATTTCTGCTAATATCTCATTGGCTGAAGCAGGTCACATGACCAAGCTCTACAGTCAAGGGGCTGAACAAAGGATAGGGAGGCATATGGAAGGTGTCACAAATTAGGTCTAGTAATCTAATCTACCCCCAGAGAGCTTCAGTTTTTACAGTAAAATATTTGCATTGTTAATGTTTAAAAGATAAGCATGTACTATTTTTTAAAATATAATCCCTCAATTTCAAAAGCACTACAGTGCAAAAACCATTCCCTCCCTCCTTTTCCTTTTTCCTTCTTCTTTTTCTTCCTCATCCCTCCAGAATGAGTATTCTCCAGGGTGGTCAGAGCCCAAGGTGACATTTCTCATTCCACTTCCTATACCCCAATAAAAACAAAAATTCACACACACACACACACACACACACACACACACACACACACACTGCAATCTAGTGTCTGCTGTAGCATATGTACTAGTGTTATGGGAGCTCATATGAGAGACACTTTTCATTCGTTCATTCAACAAATATCTGTTTATATTACTGTGTGTCTAGACATTAGAAATGAGAATAGAAATTGTCATATCACTGCAATAATGTAACTTGAAAGTCTAATAGTGAAAATAGACTTTGAGCAAGTATAATGGATGAATTTTTGAAGGAGGGGTGAAGGAAGGTATGGAAACAAATCCTAGGAGAACTTTATTTTAGATTAGGGTTCTGGCCGAGACTCTTAGGATTTGTGCTCTAGTATCTTTTCCTTAATAGTCAAAACCCCAAATTTTAACTGACCACAGGCTACTTGGGATAAAGTCAACATTTCCCTTACTTCCTTACAGTTAACTATGACCACTAAGTTTTGGCCAACAGATGTAAGTGGAAAAGGTGTACACAACTTCTAGGAAGTACCCTTAAAAGGAGAAGATATACCCTTCTTTCTCCACTCATCTTTTCTACTAACTGGAACGTGAATGTGATAACTGTAGCCAGAACAGCCATCTTAGACCATAAAGTGACCTTGAGAATGAAGACTACTCAAGATGAAACAAAGTAGGAGCCTGAATTCCTGAGGATTTCTTGGAGGAAATGGCCAAACCCAATCCACACTGCTTACCACTGGGCTTTTGCATGAGTGAGAAATATACCCCTACCATGTTTAAATCACTATTATAGTAAGCTCCTTTTACTTGCAGCTGAAACTTTTCCTAACAGATAAAGGGGTTCAAGGACAAGCCTCTCTGCAAAAATGAGATTAAGCTGATACCTGAATGATGAGTGGACAAAGAGTAAAGAGTATAGGTTAATCTGCTTCAGACAGAGAGAACGGAATATACAAAAACCCAGAGGTGAGAGAACATGGGGGTTTAGGGTAGATGTAGAGGAAAAAAGGAAAGTCAAGGATTGTCATAGTGATCTTAGAACTCTTTCAGTTACTCATACATCTATTTTCTTCTCCTCTCCTTCCTCCTTTTCTTCCTTCCTCTTCCTTTCTCTCTCTCTTCCTCCCTCCCTCCTTTTCCTTTTTCCTTCTTCTTTTTCTTCCTCATCCCTCCAGCCCTTCTCCTTCTCCCTCTCCGCCTTCATCCTTCCTTCCTTTTCTTTCTTTCTTCCTTGCTTCTTTTTGACAAATATCTGTTGAGAACCTACTATGTGCCAGGACTTGTACTAGGCACTGGGCACACGCTCTCATAGAACTGACAGTCTTTTGGAGAGACAGATATTAAATGGAAAGGAAGGTGTGAGGGGAAGAGCATGTGTTGACTTCCTGCAGAGACATGGAGAAGCATCATTCAGATCCCCCTTCTAGAAAGGACTCACTGCCCAACTGTAAGAAGTGCAGCTAGCTGACAGCCTCCAGCTGTTGGCTTCTTCAGGTTAAGCCTTGGCTTTTAAGGTGAGGTCAAGCCCTTCTCAGGTGGCCCAGACCAACAATTGAGCAAGGCACTGGCACTCAGGGCTGATCATTTCTGCCCAATATAGGGCTATTCTGATGGGCGTCCTTTGCATGAGGCACTTGCTGGGCTGACAGAGACTTTTCCATTCTGCACTGCTACCTTCTGGTTCCCCCTGCCCAGTCCTGCTCCACACTTCTCATTTCATGGATTCCCCTCCCCAAGAAACCCTTGGCACTCCTGACTCCATCTCAACATCTGCTTCCCAGAGAACCCAACCAGCAATAGGTCTTAAGGCAAGTGAGAGCTTGTCACATTCATTAAAGGAACTGAATGAAGACTGGTACTTCTTGAGGCCAAAGAGTGAAAGAACAGTTGTTGATGATAAGACATGAGCTAGAACACCATGCATGACTTGTAAGGAGCTGAGATGTTTTCCTTTCTGTATTAAGAAGACATTAAAAGGTTTTAAAAAATAAACACTAACTTCTGCATGGGTTGAAGAGAGTCAGAATACCAGTTATGAGAAACTACAGTCAATCAAAGGGAGAGGTGAAGGGGGCTTGCTCTAGTTTGCTGGCCATAGGAGTGGAGAGCAAGGGACCAATTTTAGATGTTGTAAGTGTTCGTAGAAGGAGAATTAGCCATACTTAGTAATAGTTTCGATCTTGGAGGAAAGAGGGTGATGAAAAGGTAGGCATAGAGGGTGAACAACTAGATAGAGGGATTTGTCATTTTCTGAGATGATAAGCATTGGTGGAAAAGTAATATTTTGGGGGCGAAAATCAAGATCCCTGTTGTTGGTATGTGGATTCTTAGACTACTGAATGTATAAGTCCAGAGTCAACAAGTGGTCTGACCATGAGATACACATTTGGAAGTTGGTATCATGCTACAGGAATTGGAAACCTTGGGAGCTGACAAGGAGGCATAGGGAATTTCTCCCTTTCATCCAGACTATCTACTATGCCCTCTTACTCTTCTGCTCTCAAAAGCTTGTAAAACCTATTTCCTTCCATGAAGACCTCTCAGGTGTAAAGGACAGTGTGCCCAGATCCTGCCCACCTTGCCCCCTCTGCCTTAGGGACTTCAAGGTCCTTACAAACCCTAGTCTCATTCTTAGCCTTGCATTCAACCAAAGCATCCTTGTCTGATAAGCCTTTCTTGTAATCGCTGTGCCCCCCACCCTTACAGAAAAGACTCTTCACGTGCTGGAAATCAATCACTGCAGAGGAGGAAGGGATACCTGCCCCAGGACAGCCTGGGGCTTCAGGAAGACTCTCGCTCTGCCTGTCTAACTCTCAATCATTGCCCATAAAACACTCTTCCCACTAATATCTAGATTGCATATTGTAGATATGCAGTATAAGTTTGTTGAAAGTATGAAGTCATTTTATTATTGATTGCTTGATCAGTGTGTCTCTCATAAAGTCTATCTCTTCAATTTTACTTCTCAGTACAGATGAAAAGAGCTGGTTATTTATTATTTTCCAGTCCTTGTCAAATAAAAGTTCCTCCTAGAGAAGTAGCTTGTCACAGATTGAAAAGAGTTGGAAGAGAGACCCTGTGTTCAATGGGATGATAATCCCCACACCACACACCTTAAAACTAAGTTGATCTGAAAAATGAGCACAAGTCCTCAGCCTAACAATGCTTTTGCCTTCACAGAGAGTGGGATTACCCAACATTAACCCCACCCCAACGTGAGTCTTCTTTGTTGAATGGAATAATCCCAGTTCCCTTCATTTTTCCTTAGATATGACATTTTGCAGCAAAACATTTAGTGCCTGCAAGCCTTGGAAACTGACATTGGCTCACAGATAGAGTGTGCTGGACACTTGTCACATTTTGATCATGCACACCTCTTCATTCTTCTAGCAACTTACCAGTTTTTCTTGTGGGAAATTTCGTCTCCCCTATTACATTATGTGGGGGATGGGTGACATAGGTGCATGATAATAGGGGGCCTGCCCACTCCTTACAGAAGCCAATGAGAGCTCTTCATGAAAGCACAGTCAGGTGTCTTAATCTTCTGGGAGGAATGTGAATGGTGAGCAGCATGACATGAAGCCAGAAGAGGGCTTGGAAAAGATTCATTTGCCCCAAGGGTGGTGCCCTGTCCTGACCGTTACAGTGCCTGCTGCTCAATTTGGTTTCTGCCCAGGTTTCCTGCCTTCTGTCATTAATCTAAGATCCCAATATTATACCATAACATCTCCTTTTGCCCAAAGTAGCCAAGAGTTTGTTTATGTCACTTATGACCACAAAATTTTGAACTGATACAGGCAGTTTCTGAAAGGGACACTATATTATCATTAATACACAGCATTGCTGAAGAGGGAGGATTAATTAACTCGAATCCTCTTACTTCACCTGTCTTTGGGGCGGCCCACAAAGAATTTATCTCTGAGCCACTAATGAATTTTGCAACTGTCACAAAACAATGCAAATAAGTAAGACCCACATCTGCTGAACACCATCATGGGGTCAAACTGTGTGTAAATAAATGCTTGCTTCAAGGAGAGGGTAAATCCTAAGGTGAGGAGTGACAGGGCTTTGTTTGCATAAACCCAGCAAGGTATTATGGGTAAGATAGTAATTAAATCATGCTCCTGGGCCTCACGGAGCCCTAGCTCAGCGGCTTCAGCTTGTTGACAAATGGAACACAGGGCCCCCAGAGAGAGCAGTAACATTTTGATGAACAGGGTTGGTTGGGGGTGATGTTTCCTAACTAGCATTTTAATATCATTTTTGACGCTTTATCTGAGCAACTGAGAAAGAATGTTCAGATAAAAGAGAGGGACAAACATCAAATGTCCAGAAGATGAAACTTCCATCTAATCTTGGTCCACTGGAATTGCTTCCTGGGAAGAATATTTTTTGCTACCCCCACCCTGCCCCAGGCCTTCTTTCACTCTCCCCATCTTCCCCTCCTCATCCCAGTCACACACAGCTGGAAGAACATTTCTAAATAATGTTGACGCTTCCTCAGGTTTAAATGAAGTTTTAATTATTCTAACAGTCTGCCTAAGACCCCTTCAATCTGTTCTTTCATTCTTCCTTCTTTTTGAAGAAATTAACTTGATGGTAGGTGTTGTATTGTCTTCACATAAATGGATTTTATTTTAAGCTTGAAATAAAAAGACCCATCTCAGCTGAAATAGAAGGTTGATCATTGAAACTTTCTGTGACCACCAGACGTGCCTAGTCACTGACAGATGCTGACCGGGTACATTCTCGTAACTTACTAATGACCCCAGTCCATCCATCGCAACCATTCCCATCTTCATTTATGCTACATGGCTTCTTTCAGCTCAAAATTTCATGCTTCATTTGTGGATTATAAAGCCTTTTTTATCTGAGAATATGTGGACAAATATGAACTAATTAATGCTTTCACTATTTCCCTAGGAGTATGTGATCATCATATGACCACCAGTTTCCCTGGCTTTCCCTAACTTAGGCTGGTGTCCATATGAAAGATGTCCCTGTTTTGATTTACTCCCCCCTTTTCATCACCTCCTCCAGCAAAATAACTCACCACTTTGTGTCCTCCAAAGTACCTTAAAAAACCGTCTACTTCACACCATTTCTGCCACTCCTGGCGGTTTGCTTGTCTTAACTACAGAAACAGACCCCACTTCTTCTCTTGCACCCCTCCAATTTATTACTCAGTTCTCAAACCAGCAGGTAAAGGGAGATTTCTAAGACAAATCTGGAAAGTCACTTCTTGCTTAAAGCCCTGCAGTGACCTTCTTATTGCAAACTCCTTCCTCCTATCCCCAACCTTCCCAAACATTGATCTTTTGGTTTCTCAAGCACACCAAGATCTCTTCTTCCTCAAAGCCTTTGCACACAATATTTCTTTGACCAACACAGCAGTCCTCCCTTATCCCTGGTTTTGCTTTCCACAGTTTCAGTTACTCGCAGTCAACCATGGTCCAAAAATATTAAATGGAAAATTCCAGAAATAAACGATTTATAAGTTTTAAATTGTTCACTGTTCTGAGTAATGTAATGAAATCTCAAGCTATCTTGCTTTGTCCCCCTAGGATATGAATCATCCCCTTGTCCAGTGTGTCCATGCTGTATATGCTCCCAGCTTATTAATCACTTAGTAGCCATCTCAGTGATCAGATCAACTATTGCAGTATTGCAGTATTTGCATTCAAATAACCTTTATTTTACTTAGTAACGGCCTCAAAGCACAGAAGTAGTGAGCTGTCAATTTGGATATGCCAAAGAAAATCCATAAAGTACTTCCTTTAAGTGAAAAGGTAAAAGTTCTTGACTTAATAATGAAAGAAAAATCATATGCTGAGGTTACTAACATCTATAGTAAAAATGAATCTTGTATTTTTGAAATTGTGAAGGAGAAAGAAATGTGTGCTAGTTTTGTTGTCACACCTCATACTAAAAAAATTATGGCCACAGTGCATGATAAATCCTTCATTAAGATGGAAAAAGCATTAAATTTGTGGGTGGAAGATGTGAACAGAAACATGTTCCGAATGACAGTAATGTGTTGCACCAGAAAATGTTGAGCCCATACGAACACTTCAGAAAGGGATCCCTGAAGTCAGTGACACCACGCCATTTACTGTAAGTAAGGGATAGTTACACAGATTCAGGAATAGGTTTGAACTGAAAATTATAAAAGTTACTGGAGAGGCTGCGTCTGTGATGAAATTGCTGCCACATATCTGGCAGAGTTGAAGGAGTTGATTAGTACTATCTGCAGTTTCAGGCATCCAAATATAATAGTTCCCCCACAAATAAGGGGGGACTATTGTATTTGGACCAGTAAGTGCCCAGTTATAGCTCATCTCTTCCACAAGCTTAACTCTAAAGAATTATTCTAAGTTTCTGAGTTTTAGAGTGGTTTTTTATGCAGCATTATTGTGGCAACAGCTAACTGATGCAGTATCCATGTATCCATTATCTCTCTTCTAGTAAGAGCACATATATTCTATTTTGGAGGTCTTTCCTCCCCCAGTCTCCATCCCCATGATTCTGGTGAGGATGACATCTCTCTGGTGGTAGATATGGTCAATCAGTCCTCTTGCCAGAGGGATTGGGTCAAATTCAGTATGTGACTCAACCTAGGTTAATAAGACATAATCTTGGAAATTTTACTGGAAATGATTAGAAAGAAAAAAAAAATTAACAGAGTTTCTGCACAACTAAGCAAGAAGACCACGGCTGCCACCAGGAAGAAAGTGCCTGCCTGAAAATCAAAGGAAAACAAATGCCAGAAAAGACAGAAATTTGGTGACATTTGAATGCCTGGATCCAGCTATTCCTGATGATATTACCAGCTTCCTAATTTCATAAGCCTATGCATTCTTTTTTCTTAAGCCATTTTGACATGGTTTTCAAGTCATTCGTGAATTCAAAACTTCTGATTGATACAAGTTCCTGCTTGTGTCTAGTTCAGCCCTGACATAGTATTCCTGTCTCCAGTCATATGTACCCTGACCAGGTCTTGCCTTAATTTTCTCCCTATTTCTCTGATCATGCTCAGATTCTGGCCTTATCTTTTGGGTCAGCCCTACTCCTTCATCTTTCTAGAAATCCATTAAGAGGTAATAGCTCCTTTCAGAAAACAGAAATGGCCTTCCAAGGTCCCAATCACTTCATAGTTCTCCCATGAGCATCAAGGCAAGGAAAAACTAGCAGGGAAAATAACATGATCTAGACATAGCAGAGAAAAATGGATCAAATGTCTTATCCCACTCCTTTGAATATCTGTTGGTTGCAAATCTATAGAAGGAGTTCAAGTCCCAAGAATCATCACTGGATAAATTGTGCAATGTATGTAGCTGCTGAATGTTTGATCTGTTTGCATTAAATGTGGCTATCTTTAGGTAAGCTCAACACAGAATTTCTAATAACCACTGTTTTCCAACATGTCCCAGTGTTTGTGTTGTTAATCAAGCAATGTTAATCTATTTTACAAGTAAAAGATGTAATGAGAAAACAATGGTCTTGAATTTTAGGCAAAATAAGTAAATGAGTGAGTGATGTTTTTTCTTTTTTTCAGAGAAGTCATTAATGGTAGGTCTGTACTTATTGTGATGCTGCTACAATTTCTCTCAACATTTCTAGAATTCCTACTTTGAAAGGCAACCCTTTTTAGGCTGTATAAACTTCAGTATGAGTTTATCAAGTCATGATATTAGTTTAATGTATTTTTTTAAATCTTTTGTTTTTATCCTTCCCTCTCCAAGTGTTTGAGGACTGTTGATACCTGATCTCTGTAACAGAGTAATTCACATTGGTAGGTGTCATTTAAACCACCATAGATTTCTTTGTAACTTGCAGATAGAATTTGAGGTTAGCCCATCAGGCATTCTTCTGTTAGTGCTTTAGTCAGCTTGGGCTGCTATAACAGAATACCATGGACTGGGTGACTTGTAAAAAGAAATTTATTTCTCATAGTTCTGAAGGCTGGGAAGTCTAAGATGAAGGCACTGGCAGATTCGGTATCTGGTAAGAACCTGTTCCCTGGTTCATGGATGATCATCTCACTGTATCCTCACACAGCAGAAGAAGGTTCTCTCGGGCCTGTTTTATGAGGGCACTAATCCCATTCATTAGAGTTCCACTCTCATAGCCTAATCACTCACCGAAGGCCCCACTTCTAAATACAATCATATTGGGGGTGAGGTTTCAAAATGAGAATTTTGGGAGGGCACAAACATTCAGACCATAGTAGCTTGATATCACCTATGTTCTTAATTCTTAATGATGTAAAATTAATCTACATTTTAATTTTTTACTTTCTCATGTCAGAATGACTTGATATAAAGTTTTTCCCTCCAAACCACGGCCAAAAAAAGTTATTTAGAAATCATTTCCTCTGTAACTCTGTGCTATCTTCTCCAAACACCTCTACACATTTGAAAGCTCCTCAGCAGACACTGATGCAGGACACCATTCTTTTAAGTCAGGCAACAACCTGCCAATGATCTATATCTGCCATGGTCAATATGGTAACCACTAGCCATATGTAGTTATTTAAATTTAAATTTAAATGAATTAAAATTAAATACAATTTAAAATTTACTTTCTCAGTCACAGTGGTCATATTTCAAGTGTTCAATAGCCACATGTGGCTAGTGGCTGCTGTATTAGACAGTATAGATAGAATGTTTTTATCATCACAGGAAGTTATATTAGACAGGGCTGAGAGGAAAACAGCACAGTCTAGCCTTTCCATTTAGTAAATATCCCTGGGCAAGTTCTTTCACCTCTCTGAGCTTCCTTCTCTTTTTCTGTAAAATGGAAATAAACATACCTGCTTCACAATGATTGTGTGTGTGAGAGAGTAGAGGAAGATGACGTATGCAGGAGTGCTGACAACATGTCAATGTTCTGGTTCTCATGTGAAGGCAATTCTTGGGCTCCCTCAAAGGGAGCAGGCTCCTCAACATTCAACTCTGAGAACCATTTCAGCTCTTCTTCCCACCAGAATCCTTCCCCTACTTCCTACCCATCTGTTGTCCCCATAACTGTTGGGACTATGTTGTTCTTGCTTATTTTGCCAAGACAGATTTCCCAGTCCTCCTTGACTGTGTTCAGCATTTGGCTTGAGTGCTCTGTTAGCAATACCTAATCCCAGTCCTGGGCTTCCTACTGTTTCTGTTGCATCACCCTAACTCCTACATCCACTCTAACTTAGTCTTATTGGCTTTCTTCAACTCCTAGGAAACTCAGTTACTCCCACCATGGATGACCAGACCCAACCTTCATTCTTGGTGGTGCTGCAGACAACATGACATCCATCCAGCCTTTGGATCAGGTAGCAGCAACTTTCCCTTATAAGATCCCCAGACTATCAGTTGTCCTCTGTGGTCTCTTTAGTAACTGTGGAACTTATGACCACCTTACATAGCTCCAGGGAGATGAGGATGGCTCCAGGTGCTAATAGCTCAGTCTTATTTCTCTCTCTGTCTGCCTGTGGAAGATTGTATTTTTCTAAGATGATGGTATTAGTATCTCCAATCCTACATGTTCTTTTTATAATATGAATTCATACTCATTTTTCAAGAAATAGGGCCTTTATCCCCTCTCCTTGAATCTGAGTAGGCCTATGATTATGGCAGAAGTAATAATATATAACTTCTGAAATCATAAAATAATACAGCTTCCACCTATTGTGGTGCACACCATGAGAACCCAGTCCCCTGTTTTGAGGAAGTCCAGTTCCATGGAAAGGCTACATGTAGGGGAGTCATCCTCACTGAGCTCCCAGCCAACATCCAGCATCGAGTGCCAGATATGTGAGTGAGCCTTCATATGATTCCCAGCTCCCAATCTTTGAGCTATCCCAACTGATGCTTTGTGGAGGAGAGAAAAGCTTCCCCCACCAAGCACTGCCTAGATTGCAGATTTGCGAGCAAAATTAATGTCATTATTTTAAGCTACTAAGTTAGTGGATATTTTCTATTACAAAGCAATAGATATTCAGAACGCTACGTAGTCTCCCTAATGGCTGCACTGCCATTTTTACTCTGCTACTACATGTATGGCTATAACCAGGTGCCCTGGGTCCACTCTGACTAGCAGTCTTCATACCTGAATTCTGAATGAGAAACACAAATATCCCACTGTCGCTGATATTCTCCTTAACCTTTGGGATCTCAGCCTAGAGTGGGGAGGCAAGAGTCTAACCATGCTCTTTCCCTCCCTCTCTTTCTCTTCCCCTTACTATCTTCCATCTGGGCTGGAAGGGGAAGATTTTTCTCTTCTGGTATAGAAGGAGACTCCCTCATAACAAAGCCTCTTCCTTCTCAAGGTCACATGCCTCTTCCCTTCCATTGGGCCATAAATACCAATAGGATGCTGGGAGAGACACTGATGTACCCATAAAAGAAGATCCAAAGATATTTAACCTGCTATACAAGAATCCAAATAAGTTATTGACCTTGTCACAGAGTCAAATGTGATGGGTATCATCAAGGAAGGATAACATACCATGGAGGGCAGAGGAGAAAGATTATACCTGCATGATTTTGTGTGTGAGGGGTTCCAAATATTGTTGATACATTATATAATAAGAACATACAGGTATAGAAGCCCAAACCCACAAAATGTCTTGCCTGACTAAGATGTATTTATAATATTTCACCACATGCAGCAGGAATATTTTCTTCACTTTTCATTCCATTTTTGTATGTTGAATTCTCTTCACCTTCAGGAAGTCCAGATATGTGGAAGCTCCTCCCTTGAATAAAATCTGCAGTAATTTTATCTTTCCTGACCACAGGTCCATCCTCACAATGAGTTGTGCTTTCATGTTCATAAGAATGTGGATATATCCATAAATAACGCTATTTGCATAGCCTCTTTCATATTCTTTATCATTATAATTGCTAATAGTGCCATGTTTTAGAATTTGGCAGAAAGCTTCAACATCAGTGTAGTAGATGTTTATCAGTGTGACTTTCCAGTCCCTGTTTTCTAAAGATTTCCCATCTCACGCACAGGGTGTGCTTCCAATATACTCAACAGCCTTGTTTTTTCCACATGACTTCACTTTCCTTACCATAGCTGACTTGTCCAGGGGAAAACACATGAAAAAAACGCATGGGCCAGATTTTCCCTCTTCAAAATATAAATGGAGATATTCAGAACCTGGAGGTTAGTTGCTGAGTTGCCTTAATGGTAGTTCTTCTGGTGGGAAGTTTTATAGTAGAGAAGGCAGTGAGTTCTGATGTTTAAACCATTGCTGGGAATTAAGTTACAGCCCTCAATGCCTACCCAAAATGTTGATGTGGATTCTCCTCTCTGATAAAAGATATGATCATCAAGTCCATGGGTTGCAAATGGCCTGTCTGACTTAGTTTGGGTTCCCCCAGAAGCAGATTCTGAGACAGAAATTTGAATGTAAGTGGTTTATTTGGAAAAGACCAATAAGAGAATGAGGAATTATACTAGTTGGTATTCGACAGAGAAACAGAACCAATAGGGTGTGTGTGTGTGTGTGTGTGTGTGTGTGAGAGAGAGAGAGAGAGAGAGAGAGAGAGAAGGCTAACCCAATTTAGGGGAAGTGGCTGTAAAGTCTGAAAACTGTAGTGCAGACTAGCAGGCTGGAGGCCCAGGGAAAATTGGAGTTATAGCTGAAGTCGAAAGGCCATGTGGAGGTAGATTTCCTTATTGCTTACTGCTTAAGGGAAGGTCAGTCTTCTATTAGCACCTTCAACTGATTGATGGGGCCTAACTCATCCATTCACACTAAAGAGGGTAATCTGATTCAAAAGTCTACTGATTTAAATATTAATCATATCTAAAAAATAACTTCACAGCAATGCCTAGACTGATTTTTGACCAAAAACTAGGTACTATGACCTAGCCAAGTTGACACATCAATATAACCACTACTGGAAGTGAAACAAGAAAGGTAAGGCTGCCAGTAAAGGGAACATCATTAAGCAAGCTATAACTAAGGGCTACTATGGAATTCTGGAAGACACCATAGAAATTACATGTCTGAGGGCCAAGGGAGCTGGGGTATCTACCAAGTCCTGTCATTGATTGAGGGCTGCTCTAGTGAGCTGGTATTAATTCTGCAAGCCTCTGGACCTGCTGCATGCACAGGAATAGTGAACTACAGCAGCCAGAGAAAGCCTGCAGGCAATGAGACACAGGTATGTGCAGTTGGCAACCAGGTTGACATGCACAGGATAAGTAAATGCTAAGGGAATATAGGTGGGGTACCCACAGCATCTGCTACATTATCATAATCTTGGAAAGAGATGGTCTTCATGGCTTTAGAGGATAATTAGAGATAAGAACCACTCTCCATCATTTCATTGAAGATGAGTTACTTTGCACTCAACATCTTTCATCTGAGGATTTCCAAGACCTGTTACCAAGTACACTTTGGGAAAGGAAGGATGGCATGAAAGGAGACAAGTAGTTGAGGTCCCTGGCTATACAGCTATCCCCTTGACCCACACTTGGTGACTTTTTCTGAGCTCATTGAAAGTATAAGTTGAGAAACAAAGTAAAATTGTGCCCAACACTGCTAAATACCTACACACTATCCATTTTTTCCTTCTTACACTCATAGAACCTCAATCTTGTTTGGAGTGATGATATACCTAGTTAAACTGCTTACTCTCAAAATCCCTTGCAGCTATGCACACGAAAGTGACCCAGTTTGGGCCAAAGAGATGTAAGTGAAAGTTACCAAGTAGAACTCTCAGAAATGTTTTTTGTTTTGTTTATTAAGAGTGAAGACTTGGCAGGTGTCAATACTTTACCTTATGTCCTTGTTCTTATGTCATCCTACCTGGCACATTATCACAATGGTGGGAAGTGGAGCAGTATGCTTTATCACTACCTCCTTAACTCAGAGGATTTGAGAAAAAATTCACAATTAGAACTTTTTATTGTGCCATTCTCACTACACAAGAATGAGTAAAATGGTGGCCCCATCACTGTGGTGTCATCCAACTGGTGCCTCCCAGTCCTGTGGGGACAGGGTAGGAGAGAGCACAAGCAGGAGGAGTAAGGGGGAAGGCAAAAGAAAAAGAAAAAATGGGAAAATAATTTCTTCACATCACTAAATTGAACTTCACTTTTACTAAGATTATTATTAAATAGAAATGGTGCACTCATTATTTTGCATTTAGGTGACATTCAGACACATGGTCCCAGTAATTACTTGTGCTGGGCAAGGCTAGTGTGTCCTATTTTTCTGAATGCAGTTGAGCTAGCAACTCCCTTTCCAGGCAGAGCCTTTCCCAAGGCTATGGAGAAATGTAGACAGTGTCTACTGTCTTCTTTCCCCTTGCCTCCTTAAAATTAATAACACCCTTAATTAGACTCAGAGTTCTCCTGGTGGTCTTGGGGTAGTGCCCTCTAGTATAGAAAAATGTCCCACCCCCATAATTGCAGTGCTTGCATCAAAAGACACCCCCAGAATGAGGTGCTCTCTTCTTTGTACACATCACAGCTATTCAGAGCTGAGATTTGTTTAGGTCCCCCCCATGGCACACCCTGACACAAGCGTCAAGTGCAGCTAGTTCATTTGAGAAATGCAAGATACTCTGATAGAGACATGGAGCAGCAAGACAGAGAAGACATAAAGTTATGGATGAGTTATTAATCAAGCCACCACAGTGGGCAACTGGATCTCAATATCCTGAGGAAATTCTGGGAGAAGTGTAGACCATGTGCCTCAGTATTATCCCACTCAAGGGACAAGGGAAATGGGGCATTTATATACCACTACCCCCAGACTTATCGGTTGAGGACTGCTCCTGGGGGATGTTACTTCCTCAGTACTTCCACCTTACACAGGCAAAACAGCATTTTGAAGTTTGGGGGGAAAAAACTCTTGGGAACAGAGCTTCAGATCCCATCTCTTGGGGGTGAAGGGAGCTCGCTGAATCAGGAAGGTGGATGGGGATATGGTGGGGCACCAATAGTATCTGCTGCAGGCCCACTGCTTACAAGATATCTGCTACTCCCCAAGGTGACAGTCTCTGCATCGCTCCACCTCAGTTTTTCCTTCTTTGCAAAAGGCAAGGGCTCTCCAAAGGTTGCTAACTAGAGGCCTGTGAACCAAATGACATTCTTGGGTGTGTTTTCTTTGGTCCATATGGCTTTTTAAGTTTAAGAATTAAACAAATTTAAAATGAGGAGTTCTTAAATAAAAAATTACTTTCATTTTCTCTAAAAAAAATCTAGTTGGCAACACTGCATAATACACCCCAAACTAGTTGATCCCCAATACCATACAGCTCTAGGAATCAAGACTTTTTTCTGCCCAAAGTCAAATAGTTTAAGGGAAAACTTTTGTGGCTTGCTAGAAAATTCTCCTTTCCTCTTTTCTGAAAGTATTTTTGTTTGTTTGTTTATTTGTTTGTTTGTTTTGTTTGTAAATGAAATGCTACTCTCTGCCTTTTTACATAGTTGGGAAGTGAGGAACTGGTAATAACCCAGGCAGCCTCAGTTTATAATCAGGATATTTTAGCATCAGCTGGCATGCCTGCTGCTCACAGGGAAGAATACCCTGCCATCTGTTCTCAGAGACTAGGATGGTGTCATCTTTCTCCCCACACACCTGCTCCCAAACTCAGGCCCCAGTCCACTTGATAATCTAACAACAGCTCTAGTCTGTGCCAAATATGGTACCCAAAATTCTTCCACTCTTTCCCACATTCTTCTTCAACTCCTTACATACGAGGTGAATCTGAATTAGCTTCCTCCAGCTCAAAGAATCTCTCTTAAGCTGCCGGGTTTCAGCCATCCCCCAGAGGCCACCAACTGTGCCCATCAAAAGAAGTGGAAGTCAAGGGCCCTCAGCCTGTTGCTGCACTGTCCTGGGAATGGACAGCTGATTACACAGGCTTGCCCTGATTGCCAATCTAGATGGTGCTTTAAAACATCCCAGCCCTGGCTATCCCCTCAAACACAGCTTAGTGATTAGTCTAGTGTCCGAGGCCTTCGAGAAAAACCTCAGTGACTGAATAATAATGGCAAAGCCAGTCCAAAGGGGTTGAAAATCTGGATTTGAGGCCCTTTTTAAATGAAATGAAGTTTTCTTTATTTTATGTGCATAAAATAAGGGTTAACAGGATAGTCAAGGAGCAGCTCTGGCTCAATGAATGGATAAGAATCATCTACTGGGTCAGTTCCTTTTCTTTAAGAACAGAAATGTATACTGTTAAAATGATTTTTGAGTCCTTAGAAGCAATTTGAATTCTTGACTGAACTGGGAACTGTCATTCCAAATGTGATTGAGAACATGGCTCAGCCATTAGACTCCTTGGGTTTCAAATCTGGGCTCTAGCTGCATGACCTTGGGCAAGTCTTGACCTCTGTACCTCAAAATCTTCAACTGTAAAATGGAGAGAATAATAAAACCTTCCTCACAGAGTTGCTTTAAAGATTAAATGAAGCATCCATGTAAAGTGTTCCAGACAGTCCCTTGTTCAGAGTCAGAACTCAGTAAAGGTTATATATTATTGTTGTATTACTATGAATGATATATTTTCAAGGAGAGGCAAAGATTAACACTAGTTCTGGTTCTCCATCACTAAATAAATCCAAATTTCTGAATAGTGGGGCTTGAATTGATGAGCTCTTACCAGCATTGTTCTTCCCCCACCCCCGGGTCTCATTGCAGTAAATCTGATAAGCAATGCAGGGGGTGTGCTCTCACTTGCAAAAATTGACTGTGGGCTGGTGACAGAGCCCAGCACTGGCTGCTGGCCTGGACTGAAAAGAGGGCAGGGTTCTGGCCATGGTAAAGCAGGACCTCCATGCACTTCCTATGGACCTGAGGAATCTGTGTATTCAGCTGGCCTCCCTGCTCATTCGCAGGTGGAGGTGAAACATCAGAATTCAATTTTTTTGTCACCTTGCGAAATTATTAACCTCCATTCCCATTGCTTTGGTATCATCAGAGCACAGCAGACACGTGGTGTGATGGCTGTTGCTGGGTTACTCCTTGTAAATTCAAATGGTTTCACATGCTGAATGACAACACATTTGCCATGACTTGGATAAATTAAACTGATGCTTCTTGCCTAGGTAGACTTTGACATGTTTCGGTACACCTGCTTCTGATGAAGGAAATGTCTCACTCAGTAAAGCAGGACATAAAAATGCAATACTACTTTACCAGTTGATTTTCCTCCCTTTCCTTCCTTCCTTCCTTCCTTCCTTCCTTCCTTCCTTCCTTCCTTCCTTCCTTCATTCCTTCCTTCCTTCCTCCTTTCCTTCCTTCCTTCCTCCTTTCCTCCCTTCCTTCCTCCTTTGTTTCCCTTTCCCTTCCCTTTTCATTCCTTCCCTTCCTATCCCCTTTCCTGTCTTCCTTTCCCCTTTCTTCTTTTCTCCTCCCTTCCTTCCCTCGCCTTCTTCCTTTCTTCCCTCTCTTCTTTATTACTCCCTTCCTCTTTCCTCCATCCTCCCTTCCTGGTTATTTCCTTCATCTTTCTTTCTTCTTTTCTCCCTCCCTGCCTCCTTCCTCTCCCTTCTGTTTTCCTTCCTTTCCTCCATCCTTCCCTTCTTCCCCTTCCTCTCCTTTTCTTCCCTTCTTCCCTCCATCTCTTCCTCCCCTTCTTTCCTTCCCTCTTCTCCTCTTCTCCCTCATCTTTCCTTCTCTCTCCTCTGCCCTTTCTTCTTTCTTATTTTTTTTGTTTCTTCTCCCCGTCATTTTTTCTAATAGGAAAAACACCAGTGCTGAGCTGCTCTGTGTTTTTGGTGCCAGACTCTGTTCTCCACGTGTACACAAATTTGAGTCCTGTGTCGAAATGTAAGATAGAAATGTGGTCGGGACAGGGTAGAGGAAGGGATTTGACATGTCTTCTGTATCCCAAATCTCCAAGATGCAAAAGTAAGTCAGGCTCTTCTCTTAAAGGTTAATTTTCACATTTTAATTGCCTCACTTGGAGGCTGCTCTAAGCTGAGTCTCCCACAGTCAGCTTGGCAGCCTCTCAGCTTGCTGAGATTTAGGTCTCCCATGGAGTACCACCCTCCTCCCCCCCTCCAGCCATGAGAACTGGGACAACAATAACAAATTCCAATGAGTTGAACAATAAATAAATCTGCAGCGCTGAGGCAGATTTACTTATTTTAGCCCCTCATGCTTGTACCAAGTGGATGCTTGTTTCAGCTACTGTCATTGCATAACAAACAACTCTAAGACTTAGTGGCTTAAAACAATTATTATTGTCTCTTAGTTTCTGTGAGTTGACTGGACTCGGCTGGGTGATTGTCACTTAGGGTCTCTCAAGTGGTTGCAGCCAGATAGTGACTGGAGATGATGTCTTCCAGAGGCTCAGCTGGGCTGCATGTCCAAAGATGACTCACTCAGAGCTGGTGGTTGATGGGAGTTCAGCTGGGACTGTCCATCTGAGCACCTACACATAATCTCTCCATGTGGCTTGGGCTTCTCTCAGCATGGTGGCTGAGTTCCAAGAGTGTCTTGAGATGGAGAATGAGAGGCTGAACATTCTAAGAAGAAGCATTCAGGAAGTATTCCAAAGGAATCACATGGAAGCTGTGTGGCCCTTGATAAGCCAGTTTAGAAGTAACATAATATCACTTCCTCCATAATCGATCGGTCAAAGCAATCACAGAGCCCACCTAGATGCAAGGGGAGAGGGCATTCTAACTCTCAATGGAAGGAATGCCAAAGAATTTGAGGGATATATTTTAAAACTACTACAATGTTAAAAATAACCACTCTGCTCATTTTCTTTAATATAAATGTCCTCCTGCTTTTACTAAAGTTGAAAACAGCAGCATAGCTCTGCTACTAATGGCAATATATGAAGGGAACAGTGGAGGGTTTAAAGGGAGGATTGAATAGCACATTTTATTTCTTATCTTTCAGTTGTCCCTTTAGGGCACATGTGGCAAACCAGAAGTCTCCAATATGAGTGTAGCTTAAAATGAGTTTTAAAAAATGACTCAATATTTTAAAGGTTGGAGATTTCCCATAAAACTTTCAATTTTCAGCATCTCTTAATCAGATCTGAGCTGAATGGCAGCTACCCCCTTTAGACAGGACTTTAGTGTAACAGTTAGCCACAGTCCCCACCCATTCTTATTGCCCCAATACTAAGATTGGATATCAGTACCCACTTATCTACATGGCTGCACTGTTTTTTTTCTTGCTTTTGTTTTTGTTTTAGTTAGAAAAACATCTATCTTAGTACCATGTCTTGATCAAAAGTAGGAAAATACAATATTAGACCAAGAGGGCCACATATCTAACACAAATGGGAAAGGCATTTTTAATGGGCATAAATAACTCCTTTTGTTGTTTTTATTACACACCAAAGAGGATCTATGTTGATTGTTCTCACACCCCTCCCTCTCTCCCTCCTACCTCCCCTCCCCCATCTCTCTTGTTCTTCCTTCTCTCCCTCCTCTCTACCTTCTTCCTTCCCTCCTCCCCTTTCCCCCTCTCCTCTCCCTTTCTCTCTTTCTTTCTCTTCCTTTCGATAGTTAGCAGGAGAATGGTGAGATGTGATCAATTCTTGTTAATAACACTGAATTGATGTCATTTTTAGCCTTATGCTATTGCTTGAGTTAAAACAGTTTTTCTCTCTCCTGCAGTTCGTCTTTTATGTGACAGCCAACAAAATAAACATTTGGGAACTCAAAATACTATCTTTGGTATAATAGACACATCAAAAGATCTCCTGGGCAAGCCTAAAGTGATCTACCAAATGATGTTGGTGGTCTGATCTCCCCTCTTGCCAATCCAGTTCTGGGCCTTTATGGTTGTGTTTATGTTCCAGGTCAGGAGAGGTAGCTACTCCAAAACAACCACTCTGATTGGTTGTTCAAAGTACAGCAAACTATAACACAATGGACAAGTGGTTTCTTGTGGCTGACAACTCTATCATGTTCACCTTTGGTGTTCAATACTTGACTACAGAACTCAGCCCCCTTGGCCTGAGAGAGGCTTGTCACCTCCCCAATGTTTGGCTTGGGACTTTTCTGTTCTATCCACTGGTCCTATTTCCACTGATTCTAAGAGTCTGGTTTTTTTCTCTCTCTCTCCCACCACTCCCCAACTTCGAAGCTTGGGTTCAACTGTGTTTGACCCTTGCTCACAGTTCTCCTTGACAGTCATTCGGCCATGATTCATCTACTGCAGATGACCATTTACAAATACCTGTATTCCTTTAACATAGACAACAGCCTTCAGAACAGCCCTGATGAATTAATTTGAGGAGGAGTTCCTTTGAGAGGGAGCCCAAGAACACCCAAGTCCTAAAAAGAACAAGGGAATGGCTGGGCTAGAAAAGATGCTTAATTACCATGTGGACCTTGCTGGGAGAAACTCAGTAGCCCAGGTCTTTCTCTGTGGGACATCCAGCCACTCTGGCTCATGATAGAGTAGTGTGGATCCCTGAATACAAGAGCACCAGTCATCCTGGGGCCTGGAGCCCTACAGCTGTTCCCATTAGGCACTAACAGGTAGAGGAGCCAAAGAGGGTAGAGGTGGCTGCTTCACTTGCCTCCATATCAAGAAAACAAATGTTTTGGTGGGAAATTTCCCTTCAAGAATGTTCTGATTTTTGAAGGAACATTTTATGAATCATTTCTTCTGGGGAAACCACTCAGCTATCTCCTCCTTTTGACCCCAACATGCCACTTTGACTCATAGAGAAGTGCCCATCAAGTAATGAAGCTGATTTCCTGAATCTTATGAAAATCAGCTTGCATGTGTCAAAGTGTGCATTTGCATAAATATGCATTTGTGAGTTGTGTGCATGCATGTGTGCATGTGTGTATGTGCATGGATATGTATCTGTGGGTGGGCATGCATATGTGTACATGTGCATATGTGTCTGTGTGCATGTAGGTCTGCATTTGCATATATGTGCATATATGAATATGTGTATTTGTGGTTGTACACATGTGTGCAATGAGTGTGTCAGCCTGTGTGCATATGTACGTGTGTGTATACACATGCACTCATTCATCACAACAGATCACAGAAGAGACTAAAGGGAAAGAGGGAAAACAAAGGCTGCTCTCCCATGAGCCTGGGAAAGGATGGGCTTCCAGGAATGCTGTGAATTCTGTACAGCCATGCCTCTCCCACAACTGGATGCCCACTGGCATCTGGCACTAAACCAGAGATGAGGTCATTCAATGTGTCCACATGCACCACTGGCTGAGGCTGGGTCATCAGGGAGGCATGTAAAACAGTTCCTCAACCTATGGCCTCCTGCTCACAGGGGCACCCCACGCCCATGATGCCCCTTTCTACCCCTGTGCAGAGCCTCCCTAGACTTCATTTCCTATTTTATGACATAAAGAATCCTAAAATTATAAAGTTGACCAAGAAAGAAATGATTGAATTTAAAGGTTTGAAGCAAGGAACTCTACATTCTCTGAGCTTCACTGTCCTCATTTTTAAAATAAAGATAATACTATCCCCTTCTTCAAAAGATTCAATATGTATGTAGCTGGTTGGTAGATGTGTGGTAGTCTATTACATGGACCAAAATGAAAGGAGGCAATACCAGGAAATAGAATTTTCTCTAACATCTGCCTTCACACCTGTAACCATCTGCTCCCCCCTCTCTATCCCTTGACATCTTTACCAGCTTCTATATTTTCTAGTGCCTTTTGGGATCAAATTGCCCAGTCTGATCCCCTTAGGCTTTGCCTGGAGTTTGGGAACCAGAACTGAAAATGGGAGGACAATCTGTGCTTTCACTGTGCTGCCATTTCACATTTCTCTAGCCACTCTCCTTGGCTGCTTCTGGGTCCTCCTTCCTTTCTTCCCTGACACACCAGAGTCTGGGAGGACAGATAGGAGAAAAGATCACAGTCATACCAGACTGACCCTCCCATAATCCTATCATTGGGCTCTCTCTGAGGAGGGAGCCAAATGACACCCTTTCATGGGACATATTTTGAGGGTTTGGGATAGCCCACAAGGCCTTCAGCACTGCACCACCCAAATAAGTGTGGATGGCACACTGGCTGAACTCATGTGGCACCCCCTCTATTTCTTTCCATGGCCTCCCACTGCTGAGGCTCCTTCCCCCAGCAGGCACTTACCTTCTGCAGGACTCACTTGGTCTCCCCGAAGCTCACTCACCCTTGCCACTCTAAGTCCTGGGAGTGCCGTCTTGCTATACCTTTCTGCCCTCTCTCATTCATCTACCATCATGGGCGATTCCAACCACCCTTACTCCTTCTAGATGTTCCAGGATGTTCCAGAGGTGCTGTTCTCTGCTCTCATATGCTCACTGCATCCTAGGGCAAGGTCAGGATTTCCCAGAAATTCTAGGACACTGGCTTGGGCAGTCCATAAGTCTCTGCAACTCTTAATCACATCTCTGAGGAAAGTTGCCAGGTGTTCCTTCTGGCAGGCTCTCATTGCACAGGTGACAGCACTCCTCCTGAAGATCCCAACTTGTGTTGGTGGCAGAGGGTGTGGTGGAAAGTGGAACATGAGAAGGGCAGGAAAAACACCACAACACCAGTCAGATGGACTCCCCCTCCCCCACACACACACACCTGTATAACTCCTTCACATTTCTAGGCAACCTGCTTACATAGGCTGACAGGCATGGAAGAGAGATGTTTATGGGAAATTTTTCACTTGTACATCTCTCTAGAGAGTGCAAATTTTGAGACAAAGTTGAATATGGTGGTTGAGAATGAAGGCTGAGGAACACAATGTTCAGGTTCAGATCTGGGCTCTGACACTTCTCTTCTGTGTGCCCTTTAGCAACTTACCTTACTTCTCTGTACCTTCATTCCCACAATTGTGAATGAGGACTTTCCATTTAGGATTGTTATGAGGGTTAAATGAATTACTATAGGATAGAGCTTCATGGTGTCTCGTGCATATTAGGTGTTCGATATATGATAGCTATTATAGGATTGTCCTTATCCAGTTACCATATGAAATGCTAAGCATTTAGTATACTGTAAGTACTCAATAACTGTTAGCCTTTAGCCATGAAGAGGTAGAACATTTGGGGGCTTAAAGTATGAATATTGCAGCCCAATTTTGATTGACATTTGAAACCCCCAGTCAAAGACATCTGATCATGCCATTCTCCTTCTCCAATCTTTTAGTTAATCCCTTTATTTTGGGGCTAAAGTCACTTCCTTCTGGTCCACAGACATAATACTCAACTATCTGTTATCCTCCCCAGCTTTTCATGCTCACTCTTGCCATCAGGTCTTTGCACATCCTATCTGCCCTGCTAGAAATGGCATTCCCCGCCTTCTCCACCAAAGTAAACTTCATTTAGTGGGGCAGGCATGGGAAGGCACTGCTCAGGTTTCCCTTCAGAGGAAAGTGTTCTGAGAGGAGTGCTGTTAGCTGACATGCCCCACATGCTGTACCTTCAGGATCTGAAGCAGTGCTCCTGTCAAGGCCATACTCTCCCCAGACTGTTCCCCAATAATAGCACAGTGGGAGCACCACAGCTGGGCCATTCTGCCTGACATGGGACTTCTCTGATGGACAGTCTTTGCTCTGAGCTCCCCATCAGCCTGACTGAGACTTTTTCAGAGCTATGATGCATCTGATACTCTTTCTACCCTGTACTCATCTTCTTTTCTTCTCTTTCTTTTCTCAGGGTCAGACTTGCATCACAGTATGAAGGCTCTCCCTACTTACTCCTATTCCCTACCCATTTATCCTTCATAGTTGTCTAATTTCACCTTGGTGTCTGCTTTCCTGAGGATCTGAAGTGACATGCTTGACCATAAAGGCTTAGCTCAAGCTTCACTTTTTGGAGTATGAGGGCCCCAGCTTCCTCCATGCTCCATGCCTTCTCTGGGCTCCCAGATCACCTTGTGACCACCTCAAACAGAGTCCTTCTATTCTGCCATCCTAGGCAATTTCCTGTCTGTCTCACCTACTAACTGAGTCCCTTGGGGGGGGGGAATTTTCCTATTTATCTCTGAATTCACAGTTTATGATAAACTACTAAGGCATAGTAGGCACTTAAGGTTTGTTGAATGATTGAAAAGTATAGGAAGCCAAGCCAGAGAACTTATGAATGTGCAGTTAGGAGAATATAAGCATAAGAAAAATCCTTCAGAACCAAGGAAAAAAATAAAAAGATTTAAATGTCAATTTCAGTATTGTTCATGGATTTCAAAAGCCCGAGTTCTATGGTCTGACCATAATTCTAAAGTTTTATGAACCAAAATCATTGCAACTCAGTCTATTGTCAATTCTTTGCTTCTTTAAATGAAGACAAATCTCTTATTTTAGAATGAAAGTTGTTGAGAAAATAGGACCTGCTTTAGTACAGTTTGGTCCCCAATTCTCCTGGAAATCAGAGAACTGACAGTTTAATCATAGATTGCTTGATTTCAGAAAACTGGAGCCCCCAGAGCTAGCTAAAGTAAAGGGGCTTCAAGTAAGAAAGCTACGATAGTTCAGAGGCCCCAGGCACTTAGCACAGGTAGGTCTCAGGAGAAATGGGAGCCAAGAATTGGGAGGTAAGAGCTGGGATCATGGGCTCCTCGCCCACCAAGCCACAGGCTCCTGTCCATACTTTTGCCTGACAGGCCCTCCTAATGCATAACACCAGGTGCTCATCACTTCTCAGAGCAAGCATCCAACTGAGGAGACCAACTAAACTCCCTGGGTCCCAACCCCAAAGTGTTGAGAAGGGGCCTAGCTTGAGCCAACTGGTCAGGCCCCCTGAGCCTCAGTTTGTGGCCAGAGGATCCTCAGATCCTCAAGCAGGGCTTGTGGGAGGACACTGGGCTGATATGGAACACATCCACCCCTTTTCCTCACTTCATAGTCATGGAACAACCTGAATAGATGGAAAGGCCCCAAACTCCTCTATGCTTGTTTTTTTTGTTTGTTTGTTTTGTTTTTGTTTTTGTTTTTATCTCAGAGATGTACAGGTGTGTGGAGGGTTTAAGGTTTGAACATTATTTTCTCCAGAGATCATAATTTCCATCACTATGCCACACCTTCTCCCTAGACTCTTTAAAGTACTTTCAGCAGCCCTTCCTCCCTCTAGTTTAGCAGAACCATGAGCTCTTAAAAATACTACATTAACAGTCTAAGGAACTTTTTAAAATAATTTCCTCATAGTAACAAAATCAGTCAAAGGCACTTTACTTTCAGAAAGGAATATCTATGCATGCATGCACTTAGATCATTTAAGCCAAATGCCTCTTAAACATTTATCAATTAAATATTCAACAGAGATAATATGAAGTCTGAAGCATTTCATCTAGTTTTTAAACATCTGAAATGAAAGAATCTAAAATGTGAAATATCTAAAATTAAAATAAAAGTACCACAACATCTGATGCTTGTCCAAGAGGGCAGAATCACAGGTCAAAACCATATCTCTCTGGATTTGCTGGCATTTAACTAGATGCAAAATGTCAGCACAGAAAATGGCATGTTCAATGCAAATATTAACAAGAGAAGAGTGTACCAGTGTGTAAATGGAGCTTCAGCCAACCAAGGCCTTCCTGCCTCACTCCCCACAGTCACTCCCAGGCAACAAGGGAACTTACTTTTTGTTTATTTTCACCCTCTTTGCTGGAGGTAAAGCTTCAGGGCATTTATTTCTTGGGAGAAAGGGAAGGCTAATGCAGGAAACACTAAGTGAGATACTTTTGTTTGCCTGTAATGAGGTCAGTTTATTCTATTCTATCCTATCTTATGCTAGGCTACACTAATTCTATTCTATTCTATTCTATGCTATGCTATGCTATGCTATTCTATTCTATTCTATTCTATTCTATTCTATTCTATTCTATTCTATTATTACCTTATTCTATTGTTTCTTCAGGCACATATTCAGAGGAGACTTTAGCAACATTAATTTTATCAAGACCAGGAAGAAGGCAGAAGAGTAAGAAAATATTTTCCTTTCATTTCCCCCTCTTCACTGCATTAAGGAGGTTTTAGTGGGAGCTCCAAGATGCACTTTTAGCATTCTATCCTTACTCTCCTCTGCACAGAGTATTCTCAGAAATATCTTCCTATTGGCATCTTCCCCAGCTCCCTGCATTTGTGGTCTTGCTCTAAAAAGGGAAGCTAGCATGTGAGTCTGATTGGGAAATAGGCAGAAATCTTAGTGGTGCTCTTTCAAGTGAGAAGAGCCTTGATTTGAGGGACATGGAGGAGTGATGTGAGCCCCCTCTCCTCTAAGGTGGTGTTTTGGTCAATCTGCTGCTGGCAGCAGTCAGGCCTTAAGCCTGGCAGCCTCAGGAACCAGATGCTCTCAGCCCTCTGAGAACGCATTGACTTACTTCTCCAGCTCAACAGAGACTTAAATCGACAAACTAGGATGACTAATCAGACTAATGCAGAGTGATGCCAAACATCCCTGCCAGCCTGACGATCACATTCTCTGCTTATGAGCAAATGATCTGGGTAGCCACATTAGCTGACAGTGGCTTGGTATTTAGAACAAAGTTGGGCTTAATTGGAGCATTAAAGGAATTGTTGAAGCAATATTAGATGGTTCATTCACCAAGTTGCCAGGAAAGCTGTGAAACTAGCCTTGAAAAGCAGGTAGGATCAGAGGACAGCTGGGGAGCCAGACCTCAGCCAGTGAGAACACCAACTTGTACTGCCAACAGATGACAGAAACTTGATTCCTTTGATCGCTGGTGTCTGCTAGAACCTGAATGTTGCGGCCACCATGGCTGCTGCCAAAAAGAATGTCTCACTATCGTTGGCTCCAGATTCAAACCTATGGCAGGCATATTTAGCTGGCTGAACTTAAGTGTACATGACTTCTCCACTGGGAATAGTGAAAAGGCAAGTGTCTGAGTATGGGTTTCCTCAGGGGAAAACCTGACATAAGGATTGGAATAGTTTACCTGGAAAGTGATTCCAGAAAATACCAGTAGGAAAGTGGGGTATTGAGATAGGAAAAGGGAGAATCTGATAAAGAACTTGTAGTAGAGCAGGTGAGCAATTGAGGCTTATCTTCCTCAGGGACTTCTGAGGGATGAGGAAACTCAAGTTTTGATCCACCAATTCCCATCTGTCATCAGTTGAAGGTGGCCTTAACCCCCAGGGTATGTCAACTTTCCTGCCTGTCCATTCTGCTCTGCATGGAGAGTCACATATGCTTACATTGGTACATGCAGTAGCTGTGAGTTCTGGGTGCTTATGAGTGCACACAACACAGCAGCTTCTATAGCAAGTGCCATGCAGTTTAGCTGCTTGAGTGACAAGGGGCTCTGCCTACTACCTAGATTCAGAGAAAAGGAGTTCAAATGCAGGCTTTACCTGATAAATTCTCCTTCCCCCTCCTCTTCTGCCAACTGTCCCACCCCTAAACCTGGTAGTTCCCAGGGGAGCGACCACTTTTATACATGGTCACTGGGTCTGCTAATTGGTCCACAGTGGCACCTGACCCAAGAAGTTCCAAACCAGAACTCTTTTCTAAACTAGAAAAGAATTAGGTTTTCTCAAGTGGACTGGGATTTAAGCTGCAAAATCCAAAAGCTCTGAATGGGTACATAAGAGAGAATAACATTCACACTGAGAATCACAGACTTGAGGGAAGGAAAGCATCTTGATGACATTCACATCTTTAGTGTGGAGACCCAGTGGTTTCCGTTATTCCTACCTTTCAATTTTCCCGAGATTCTGTGATCTAGCACACTGTCCTTTTTGCCTAAGTTTACAACCCAAAGAATCTGGATTAATATGGTGAGCAGAGAAAGAGAAGGAGGGAGTGGGATGATTACTGCAGGTGGAGCTCCACAGAAAGCAGACTCAGGGAGGAGGTGGCATGAGAAGGCCTAGAAGTTTAAAGAGCAGAGCTCTTGGAGTGAATGCCAGAAGGAGAATGAGGGAAGCCATACTGAGCAGAGGAGGAACTAGGGCTACAAAGCCCACACTGAGAGGCCTCAGCCAACACCATAGAGGCTTTGGAGTTGAGAGGACTTTTCAAAGTTGTCCCAAGCTTGGTGAGGACCCTGTGTCTGGGTATCCTCAGATGATCAGCCACTGGATGCCCTTGGAAGGGAGCTGACCTAGGAAGACTCAGCTCTCTGCAGCTGAGGCAATTCCTGCATGGTGGACAGCTGAGGTATTCCTGCCAGCAGCTCTCTCAGCAACTGTGGAAGTCAGTCCTATGGTCCTGAAGGGGAACCTTGGCACCGCATCACAGCATCCATTACAATGACCTTAAGAAACATCTCTCAGATAAGCCTTAAAGAGGACTCTCTTTAAGCAGAGAGGACACCTTGCCTCTCAGCAACCATTACTGATGGCTCTATGTTAAATACTCAGTAAGCATTATCCTCGTTTGTACCTCTCTGAAATTGGAACTGCATCCTTATTATACAGACTGAGAAACTGGAGTTTAGAGAGCTAAGAACTGGCTCAAGATCACAGAGCTAATAAATGACTGAGCCAACATTCAAAACGCACCTCCTAAATCTTGAGTTGAGGCCTTAGCCTTTTGGCCAGGGCTGTATGAAGCAAGGGAGGCACTTGGAGAGCACTCAACTATCAAGCGCCTACCTTGTACTTCCATGACCCTGACAATGAGCGCCTCTTTAAATTCATGCCCTAGATACTTTGCTTGCCTCACCCGAGTCCCAGAGCCCTGCTATCGGCTATTTGGGCAAAGGAAACCCACATGCTCAAGAATCCTGAGCCAAGACCTGTCCACTGGAATTGCTCATTGGGCCCCACCAGCCTCTACCTCCACGTATCATTTTCCTGGAAGTCTCCATGGATGACCAGCCTCTTCTTTTCAGTCTTTTCTAAAACAGAGCTTAGGACAAAGGATTTGATTTATTAATTTAGCATTTCTTAATTTCCAATCACATTCCAGGGCTGCCTCCTAGGGCATGCCTCTATTTACCTTAGGTTGGCATTTTGGAGCTCACTCGCTCCATCAGCCCATCATAGTCTCTGGGTGAGCTTCACATTATAGAAAACAAATCATACTCACTCCGTGTGAATCATACCAGTTTAACTATGAGGGTAGCCCTATAGCCCCTACTTAGCAGAATGGAAGGGACTTCATAATCGTTTTTGTATATGGACAGCCCCTGATAGTTACTTGTCTACCTATAATCTTCAAACCACATCAACACCCTCAGCACACTGCATTGTAATTGTCGTTGGCTCACCTCTCTCCTGTCTGGTCTGGGTCCCTGCAGAGCCAGTGCTATATTGCAGCCCCCCCACCCAAAGGTGCTCAAGATATATTTCTTGGATAAAGATTAACCGACCCTCTCTAAAGCTTAGCTCAGGTGAATCCACTGGCCTGGCCAGAGTGAAAATCATGCCAAGTCTCCATCTGTTTTTAAATGATAGAAGGGCATTTCTACTCTTTGGGGAGAAACTGTAAGGATTTAATGAAATGTTTCTGCAGTTGAAGCTATGGATGATCCGTTGACATGGTCTAAAGGGTTGTAAGTTGTTTAATGTCTTTCTGTACCATCAATTCTTCACTTTGTACCTACTCAGCAAATTGGTATGAATTTAGGCTTCTTACAAGGACGTTGGAAATAACGTGCTTCTGTAGGTTTAGGAGAGGAAAGAACTTGAAAGCAATCCTAACGAAGTCTGAGATTATAAACCCTGCAATCCAGTGCCTCCAAGGACTTGGCCTTGGATGGATTACATCAGCATGTATGGGCTTCTTGCCCCTGGTGCCCTTGCCTGAAGGCTCCAACCCTGGCCCAAAGTGCTACCCTGGAGACTCTAAAACTCTCACCTGCTCCATCCCCTGTATTTCTTCTTGCAGTAAGAGATCCTAAAAGCACAGTATCTCAGGACAACTTTCCAACACTTGAGACAATTGTTACTTATCTCCCTCAGCTTCATGCAGTAGAGCAAGCAGCCTTTGGCATTAGAAGACTTGAGAGTGACTCTGGCTTGGCCATTTACTGATAGTGACTCAGTATTTCCCAAAGAGGATTCCATTGAGTTCCAGGATTCTATAACATATTAAATAGAAATACTGTATCAGTTAGCTATTGCCAGTATAATGATGCTGTTTGACAAGCAATCTCAAAACTTAGTGGCATAGAATAATTAGCATTTTTTTTTCACTCATGAATCTGCAGGTTGGCTGGGACAGCTCTGCTTCATGTGTCTTATTCTGGGATTCAGGATGGAGAGAGCATCTACCTGGTGCATGTTCTTCTCATGGAGAATGGAAAAGCCCAAAAGGCAAATGAACACATGTGATGTGTCCTAATGTTTAGGCTTGAAACTGGCATGCTGTCACCACTATTTTAATTCTATTGGCCAAAGCAAGTCACATGGTCAAGTCTTTCATCAATGAGGCAAGGAAGTTTACTCTTTCCATGAATGCTTAGAGAGAAGGGATAAATTTTTGTTTTATAATAATTTAATCTACTATAAGTTGAATAGGGAAAATGTTCCATGGCCAAATAAATTGGGGAAATGTTTTTTAAAACAGTGAAAAGGAGTCTCAGTGTTAGGCATTGAGGAGGGATGTCAATTATTTTAAAGAAAATGTTAAACAATTCTCAGAGCCTTTAATGCATGTGTCTATTTTGAACCTCCAATTGGGAGGTATGGAATGTGATGTTTTCTAACATTTTTTTCACCATGCCACCAGTGTTCTGCAAAACCCACTTTAGGAAAGGTTGCTATAGATCAAGTCACCTAACCTTTCTGAGCTGTTTTAACTACCCAGAGGATGATCTGGTAAACCCATGAAATAAAGTATGTGCACTGTGATAGCACAAAATTGGGTGAATATAGATACCCAGTTACTCATGAGTGAGTTCAGTTTGTCTAGAAACCCAGTTAGTCATAAAGAGGGCTCCTTAGCAAGGAATAGGCCAGCCTCGGGCCACTTGGGATACATGTACTAGACTAGGAAGTAACTTGGTGGTAAACCATTTATAAAATGGTCCCCTGAGGCAAAAAGGCACCCTGAACTCTGATGGTAGTGACACACAGTGTTGGCCTCACAGATGGGGGAATGCTAAGGGGTTACAGGGTTGTACTGTGGTGTGGCGTTCTGTGCTAGCAAATCTTGGGCGACTCTAGGCTGAGCTAGAATGGCTACAGATGGGCAGCGGTGTTTCAGAGAAGTCTCCAATGAGATGTCGGCCTGAACTGACCCCTGATCCAGACCCTGAGGAAAGACTAGGCCTCCGGGTCAGATATCAGAGCCCCAGTTAGGTTGCAGAAGTTTATAAGGGCAGGAAGCCATGTTTGTAATTATACCCGTGGCCCCTGTCTTTTCTCTGCACCTTCCAGAAATTTGTGCCCTTTTGCTTCTGTTTTGCAACCTTCACACTCCACCCCTACTCCTCCATTCAAAACAGTGAGAAGACTGGTCCTCATTGTCTTCATCTTTCCAAATCAGGCCTCCACAAACAATGAAACACCAGAGTCATTAGTATAAGGACAAAAGCATGAACAAAGTTCACAGAAGATTTCCATTTTGCTCAGGTATGAGTAGGAAATTCTCCATGGAATGGCATGCTTCTCCTTAGTTACACATGTGGTTTTCATTTCTCTGGGAAAAAAAAAAAAACTCCAGATGCTGTTCTTCAAAACCCCTACCCCCACCTTGGCAGGCTTCCAGCTGCTCAGGCCTATAGAAGTGCCAGTGGTGGGAATGACAGCTTCCAGCATCTTCCCCAGCTATCCAATGAGAAAACATTCTACACACTGACCTTTCTTCCACCAAAAATGCTCAGGTATTAGTCCTCTGCCTCTCAGGATTGTGTCTCCTCCTTTCTTTGCCTGTGGCTCTGATGAACAATAGTTGAACAATATTTTGGGTTTCTACCCCCTGTAATTCAAGGATCCTCACTGTAAAATCCTAGGAAATGTGTCTCAGAGGTCTATGGGGCTGTGCTCTGGGTCCCTGGGTCTCTGAGCTGCAAAGACAGCATATCAACTGGTCAGGGTCTTTTGCTGTTGTTCTTGTGTTTTCCTTTCAGACATATTTCAAAGAAAACAGATATCACATCTTTTTCTTTTGGGAAAATATCTTGGAAGGGAAATAAAATCCTAAGAATATGCAGATGCATCCTAAAAATGAAAACATCTCATTGTGGAAAGAAAATTATAATAGTGAGATCACCCTCAAAGTATCTATTTGAAGGAAATAGTGTTTGAACAAAAAAGCAAGATATCTGGACAGTTAAAATCATCCAGTGATGAGGGAGCCATAACCTGTTAGTTTATGGTTACATAAATGTTCTTATGAGCACAGCCTCTGCAGCAAAGAGGTAGTCAGGGTTGGAATCCCAGCTCTGCTACTTTTTAACCTTGTGATTTTGAGTAATTTACTTAATCTCTCTGTGCCTCAGTTTCTTCTTCTATCAAATATGGATACTAATAGACCTACCTCATGGGATTGTTATAAGAATTAAATGAGTTAAGTTTCATACAGCTCTTGTTACAGTGTCTGCTATATAGTGCTACCAAATGTTTGTGAAATAAAACTTCAGAAAGAGGGGTACCCCAAGAACATAACATGTGCCAACAACCAAGACATGCTGGAAACAGTAGAAGCACTTATATTTTCTATCTTTGTTTGGTCCTCACTGATCTCATCCCAACTTTTCTCCATGCTCTTACCTACACACTAATGCCCTCTCATGCTGCCTTTTATGTATTCTTCCTTCTTTTAAACAGGAAAATGAAAAAAGAAAGAAAACGCAATTCTAGAAAAAAAAACAGCAGGAAGACTTGCATTTTAATAGCAGAAAAACTAATCAAAGGAATGAATCTCTGTAGAATTTGTGGTTACTGGTGAGGGGACTGCTTGATGAAGCAGAAGTGGCAGAGCTGGGCAGGATAGGAAGGGAAGACAGAAGATCAAACTGAAATCCTTCCTTGGAGGCAGCTGCCTACTAGACCTGCCAGAAATGTCAGCCCCTACTGTGTGCAAAAAAAAAATGCTTTCCACTCTAAATGGAAACCCACACATGCTCTAGACCAGTTCTTCCAATTATGAAAAAGACCCTCAAACATCCCCTGATTGGCATACCACAAAAGCCACATCCCGCAATAATGATGATGATAATAGCATTGATAATAGCTGCAATGCAGCTGTTACTCAGCCTCATGCATCTTCAGAGCCTCCTGAGGATCGATGGTGTGCTAAGAACAGTCTTAATACCAGCATTCAAGAACAATCAGCAGACCAAAGTAAACCCCACAGGTGGGATCCTGCTTGCCGAATGCACTGATGGTGGTGCAAACCAGGTGTAAGAGGAGGAAAAGAGGCCTGCTGAGTGTGCTAAAGAGTCCATCAGGAGTCTTGACTGTGGGTTCAGGCTGGAGAAATTCTGGAACCAGGACCATGGAGAGACTCTCCTAAACTGTGGCACTCAGATTAACCCCACTGTCAAATTCCACCTATGCCCTGGCTCCTATGACCCCATCCCTCAATGACTTCACCTCCCGGAGCAGAGAGTCAGCCACATGATCGGTGACTGGTGTGGAAAATATATAGTGTTATTAGGTTAGCATTAGCTACAAGTGATGGAAAATGCCAGCTAAGACTGCTTGAAGTTTCTTTCTGTTTCATGTAAATAAGGTTTAGGGCTAAAAGGGTGGCTTCACAAAGTCAGCAGGATCCAGGCTATTATTATTAGCATTATCATTGTTTAGCATTACTGTATATTTTGCATGTGGTGAAATACACAGACCATGATGATATAGTTTGATGAATTTTGACAAATGTATACACTGTACAATCAACAACCAAACCAAGATTAGGACATTTCCATCATCTCAGAAAGTTTCTTAATGTCCCTTTCCAGTCGACCTCAACACCTCATAGGCAACCACTGTTCTGAGAAATAATACCATGAAGGGAGTAATTTTGCCTCTTCTGGAATTCTCTATAAATGGAGTCATACAGTATGTACTCCTTTGTGTCCAGTTTCTTTCACTCAGCATAATATTTTGGGGATTCATCCATGTTTTCTTATGTATCAATAGTTTCTTTCTAATTTTTATTGTTAAGTAGTATTCCATTGTATGAATATATCACAATTTTTTTAATCACATATTGGTGGAAATTTAAATTGTTTCCAATTTGGGGATATTATGAAAAAAAAAAGACATCATGAACATGTGTCTGCAAATCTTCATGTGCACATAGGCTTTCATTTTCTTGGGTAAATATTTAGGAATGAGATTGCTGAGTGTAGTGTAGGTATATGTTTAGTTGCATAGGAAACTGCCAGTTTTCTAAAGTGGTTCTACCCTCTCAAACTCTTTCTGTCTTGATTCTCTACCATTTTTTATACATGACTTCTACCTTACGGTATTATATGGCTACTTGAACTACAGTCATCATACCCAAATTCCAACCCACAAGAAAAAAGATGGTAGAAATAGTATGTTTCCCTCACTTTAACAACACTTACTGGAAGCGTCACACAATAATTCTGCTTACATTCCTTTAGCTAGAACTTATTCACATGGTCACATATAGCTGCAATCAAGGCTGGGACATGTAATTTTTATTTTGGAGATCCACACACTCAGCTAAAAACTGAGGGTTTTATTATTAGAGAAGAAGATTATATTGGATGTTGGGGATCAAGAAACAGGCTCTGCCAAGATAGGTAGCCAGAAGTCAGACGGGGACCATTTCTATCTTGCTCAGGGAGGTTTCTCCAGCACCTACCTTGGGCCTTGGCTCATGGTATGTGCTTAATAAATGTTTGTGATCAGTGGAAAGAGGGAGGAAAAGAGAGAGAGAAGAGGGAAGAGAAACGTAACCATGGCAGCTAGCCTCAGGAGACTTGAGAAAGTTCTCTGGGATCATTATCCTCATCTGACAAGAGGGCTGTTTTTAAAGGCTTTTACAATTCTTCAATTTCTAAAGTTGTTTCAAAACATCTCTTAGATGCAATTAAATGTCACTGTGTGAACTGTCAAGAGAGTCCTTCTGTGGCCTGATGCAAGTAAGGGACATTTTGACTTTGTTCTCTGATGGAGATGGTTTGGTAATTTTGTTTTCAAGATAGAGTAGGGTGTGTGTGTGCATGCACATGAGCACACGCACACATAAGGGAAAACTTTGGACCTTTTCCTGTCAGAGTCTTACAATTTGTGTGGTGATAAATGTGTTATCATCAAGATTTTGTGCCTTGGATATTGAAATGAGGACTGAAATGCCTGAGGGAAGGGGGAAAAAAGAGCCAGACAGCAAGGTTGTTTAGGAGCAGCACTGTGGCCATGGCAGGCAGTGGGAACTTTTGCAAGAGGCCTCCGTGTTTCTAGCTGGGTATCCCCTCAGCAAATGAGGAGGTCATCAGGTTATGTTATTTTATGGTACAAAGGCAGATATGGTTCACTGCCTCTGCTCTACTCTGATAATTTTGTTTTCCTGGCGGTTTTGCCATCAAGGATCTGACACGCCATTAGGTTTTTATCTCTGTTGCCTGAGGAGGGGCAACAGTGAGAGGGGGGCCTGCTTTTCATTAAAGTGAGCCTGGTTGCACGAGCACTTCTTTGAACAAAACAACCATGGTTCACGACAAGGTTAGGGGAAGGTGGGGAAGAGGGAAGGTTATTAGTTATTACCTCTGCTTCCTTGAGGGGGGTTCCTCTCCTGTGGGGTTTGGCCCCCTCCCTGGGGGACTGAGAACTAATTCTGCACTCAGGCTGTGATCCTCAGGCCTGACTAAGAAGCAGCGCCTTCTAATCATGTCTGATCATCAGGCTGATTCTGTGACATCAACTGTTACCCATTAGAGAACACGCTGACAAAAAAGGCACTTTGCTTACAGTCTCTGCCCAGACTAGAGTCACAGTCCTAGAGGTGAGAGGTACAAATTCTCTAGCAGGAGCTCTACCAGGGTAGTTCACCCCATCCTGCCAGGGACATGACCTGGGCAGCCTTCCAGCTCTAAAGCTTCTGCTGGGGTTTATCTCCCCAAGGGAAAGTGGTGTCTGGGAGGGCCTGTAGGAAGAGGGAAGACTGGAAACCTGGGCTACAGTCCGCCCAAACTGACTCTTCCCAACATAAAAGCACCTGGTACATTCTAGGTCTTTTATCTGTATTGCTTTCCTCACAGGAGAACAAAACAAGGAGAGACTTCCACGCAGTCATAAGTCTGAAGCGGAAAATATCCTGCAAATATCTCCAATTTTTTTCTCTTCAGATGCAGGAGATGTTGGTGTCAGAAGGGTTCCCAGCTGTTTATGGTGCTTACCAAGACAGCCTGACTAACTTTCGCCATTTCTGATAAGAGCTGCTTTAATCAACCAAAGTATTCCAGGCCACCTTTTTGTGCTATTCCCATCAGCAAACTCATTTTGCTGATGCTCAGTGTGCTGTGTTGGCCTCCCATGAAATGTTATTATTGCTGGCAGGACACAGAGCCTTCCTCTCAGCCTCCCCTGCCCCTCTCCCACTGTCCTTACCTATCCTCCTCCATGCTCACCCCACCCACCACTGGGCATGATTTATAAATGTGGAAATCCCCTTAATCCCTGAGATATGTGGTTTACTTCACCCAAGAATTCAGAGAGCTACGTTCTCTCCCTCACAAAGTAAATTATAACAAGAACATAGAACATTGATTCCAGGCATGTGAAATTTTAATCCCCAAGTTCCCACGAAATTCTCCTGTCCATGGCGAATTGGCCCACCATTTCAGCATGTCCTAGCAGCTAGGACAGATAAGCCTCTCCTGCCACCACTTTTCACAGTGACTTGGGATTCCCTTGAGCGCCTTGCATCTCACTCACATGACTGTATCTGTTCTCAGGTGCAGCATGGAATTCTGGTTTGTATTTATGTGGAGCTCAACATCAACTGGATATTTTTAAATCCCCCTACTGCCTGCAAAGCCAAAGCCAGGCAGCCATCTTCAAAATGTCACCAGCCATTAACTGCAAGCAAGGATGAATTATACGCATCACCATCACCAGGTGCACTGGGAAGAGCAACTCATGGAGGCAGCCTTCCATGCTCTGGGAGGGAATTCTAGCTCCAAGCTCTGCCCTAGACTGTCCCAAGACTGCCAGCATGGGTTTCCAGAGATACTGCAGCTCTGTTTGCGATTAGGTTGAGTTTTATCAGGTAATAGCCCCTATGATATATCAGGCCTTGTGCCCAGCACTGTGATCCCCTTATTTCCTGATTATAGGTGAGAATCAAGAGGCTAAGAGCTGTTGAGTACACTGCTTAAGGTCACACAGCTTGTATGTGGCAGAAACACATCTGCTACCAGGATCTATTTACTTATTTTTATTACACCCAAAAAAGCTTCTGTCAGTCTTCTGCATGGTTTTGACTGCATGTTCCAACAATATCACTAAGCCTAGGGACCCATATTTTAATGATACAGCTGGTGCCCAGAGATATTAAGTGACCTGTACAAAGACACCCAGCCATGTAGTTAAAAGGTGAATAGGCACTGTAACCTGGAATGCCACAGGCATTTATTAAGCATCCATACTCTGCCAGGTTTGTGCTAAGCTTTGAGGACACCCAGCTGAACAAGATGCAGCCCCTGCTCTCAGTAGACTGGCAATCACATGGGGCAGACCACAACATATGTGATCATATTTGATTATATTCAATTCTAAGTGCAGAATATTATTTGTATATGGTGTGTGATGAAGGATCCCAGAGATGGAATGAGTCATTCTCAGAAGAGGTGACATTTGAGTTGGTCCAGGGATGACATGGAGGAATGAACTGTTAGAGAGAAGAATTCCCTGATAGCACACAGCTCTACCCCACAAGCCTTTCCGCTAGGTGGCTAATTTGCTGTGAACATTAATGAGGGAATGTCAACCTGTCCCATCTTCTAACTCAGAGCTGTCCAGCAGAGCTTTCTACAATAATGGCAATGTTTTGAAGCAGTGCTCTCCAATATGGTGGGTCCTAGCTACATGTTCCTACTGAACACTTGAAATATGGCTAGTGAGACTAAGAACTGAATTTTTAATTCTATTTACTTTCATTTTGTATTTCAATTTAAAAAGCCACATGTGGCTAGTGGCTACCATTTAGGACGGCACAGCTCTGGCTTCTTGCCCCCAGTAGAGAGGTAGGAATACAGGATCAACCTGGTAGGGGGAATAGCAGACCAATCTCTGTGCAGGTGCTCACTGAACTGTTCTTCAATACAGACAAAAGAACAGATGCATGGATAGGGCACAGCCCTCACAGGAGCTCATCACATACCCAGCTGCTCCGACAATTCGGCGTTCCCCCTTCCAGTGATTCTGCCATCAAAGAACACAGAACATTACACTGGAATCAGGTCTTCACCTGGAGGAGGAAGACTTTGTTGATTGTCCATAAGGCTGAATTAAGATTTTAGGGACCTTCAAGCACTGAAAAGATTATGGTGCCCTGCACCATCCCACGTGTTATTCAAAATAAAAGTAATACTCAACTATAAAACAATGAAATTTCAGTAAAAACAATGTTCTACAGTTTTCTGTCATGATGACATCAATATTTTTTAAAACGTATATTAAAAATCAAATTGCTTCTTTTAACAATCTTTTTGGTCTTCTTGCTATTTTGGTTCCCCAGGCATGTGCTTGGGATTCCTGTGGGACAATCCAGCTCTGGTTGTCTCCCCAGCATGCTTTTTCCTCACCCTTGCTGCAGAAAGATCCTGATTTTACCCTTGGGAAATTCTCCCTCATTTTCAGCCATTGTGATTTGTGTAAGTAGATCTCCCGTCTGCCTCCAAGGGCAGGGTTGATGAGATTTGAGGAGAAACTTGGTGGGATTTCTGTTAAAGTTACCTGAGCAGTGTGATGTGAAGATGTTTAAGAGTTGGTGCTAGGTAGCATTCTGTTATCATAAGGAGGATCTTGTAGGAAGAAGAGTTGCAGCCAACATAGCATAATTAAGAGAAGAGAGAGGAAGAGAAACCAGATTCTTGGTAGCATGATTTGTGCTGCTGGATCAAACTTTGCCTGAAACCCACCATTATTCTCAATTTTTTTTTTCAGTTACATGAGCCAATAAATTCCATTTTGTTTTAAGTTAGTTTGAATTGAATTTTCTGTCACGTAAAAACAAAAATTTCCTAACAGATATACCTTGGAAACAAAAATCATAGCATAGAGAATTGAACAGACTTTAGCACCTTTCCAGATGTGTTGAGGCTGACACATTTTTACAATCTTTTCTTTTAGACTCTACAAAGACTACTTTCTTCTGTTAAGAGTCATATCATTTGAGTTGTGCTATAATTAATTAGATCACTTTATGAACTCCATGAGGGCCAAAAGTTTGTTTAGTTTACCAAAGTATCTTCATCACCTAAAACAATGAGTCCTAGTAGGTACTCCATAAGTAATGGCTGTCTGCCTGCCTGCCTGAATGAATGAATGAATGATGAAACTGAAACACAGAGGGGAGTGACCTACTCAAAGTCACATATCTAGTTACTGAGATAATAAGATGGGAAATTCACCACATTACCCTAGCAGCATACTTATAAGTGTTCTTAATTCATCAGGAGGAGGGGAAAGAACTCAAATTTGCTGTATTCCTTTCCTAGGCCAAGCACAGTTTGCGTGTGTTTATAGCCAGCATTATATGTGAATCCCCCACCATACACACACAATACCGAGAGGTAGATATTATTACTCGCATTTTACAAATGGAGAAACTGAGGCACAGTGATATAAGCTACATTCTTAAGATCACAAAACTACTGTGTGACAGAAAACGCAGCTCAGCTTAAAGGGATTCTGACATGGAAGCACAAGGGTGGTTGGGATATGGTCAGCTCTCAGAAAATTCTGCATATAACTGTAGTCATATATATGAAATGGGTTTTGATTAGATTCCACTTTAAAAACATATTTTGTGACCTAAACCCTCAAATCTGGAGGAGACAGCCTTCCTTGTACAAATTACACACATGTGGATACATGGGAGGAAGACAAACAGCAGTGTGATGGCTACAGTGTCATAGTCCATGAGAGCTATGTGTTGGTAGGTGGGGACATTAGTATGAGCATCCTTGTATATAAAGGACTGTGCATGTGCATGTGCATGTGCATGTGTGTATGTGTATGTATCTTTTCACATAGATAGTCTCAGAGCTACAGGACTATTATTTCTGAGGTACTGCCTTGGTGCAATGTAGACATATCACAATGCAAGGAAGCGATAGAATCTTATAGTCACATCCAGCCACCCAGATGTGTTGCTAGCATGGCCATAATTTAAGCAGAGCATGCAACATAACTTTTCTGAACAAAGAAATAGCAGAAGAGTCTGGGCACTGGTGTCTAGGGGAACTCAACATAAACCAGAACAGAAATGTGGCTTCTGTATGTTCTGGATCTCTGCACACTCATTTGAGAAGAGGAGTGGTGGATATAGAACTTCTAAGCCCTCTCTTGCACAGTACCAAAGCACAAACTTTTCGTTACAGAGATAAAACAATACTATGATTGTGGCTCTTCAAATGGAGAAGACTGGGTTATCTGGTCAGAATTGTCCACTGAAGGGCACCCGTAATTCTGAGGGCAGCTCAAGGCCTCATCCTGGGCCCTGCTGGGAGGCTGCTGGTTGATGTACTGGGGAGAAATTAGAAGGAAAAATAGCGGATGGGGAGGGAAGGATGGAAGGAATGCCCAGGTTTCACAAACTCTGACTTGCACAGGCAACTGCCTGGTTCTCTCCACTTTGCAGGGAAAAACATAAAAGTGTGTGTGTGTGTGTGTGTGTGTGTGTGTGTGTGTGTGTGTACTTTTTCTTAACTCCTGCAGTTCACAGGGGAAACAGAGAAAGCAAACATCTAAGAGAAAGAAAATGTTTCTCTCCTTTGTATTTTTCTTTTTGTTGAGACAAGTGCCCCAGAACATATTGGAAAAGGAGGGGCCTGGGGTGTAGGGGAGAGAGCAGGGTGTTGTTAACACTCCCCTCCTGCCTTTGAAGGCTGCTGAGCCTCTCTGTAAACACAAGTGACTTCTGACTTCTCACAGCTCTAAAAATAATCAGAGTGTGGGGGTTCTAAATCATGAACAAGGAAGAAACAGAGGGTTAATGAGGGGACACAAGTTTGATATTTCACTGGATAAACAGAGTCAGCTAGGAGCAAAGGTGTTAGGGGCTGGCCTTGCCAGGAGGTAATCACCACAGCTTTTAGTCCTTGAAATTCTGTGCATTGCAATTTCTTACTCACATTCACAAAGGGCACCTCATACCCTGCTCTTTGGACCAGCCCCTTTAAAAGTTTTGACTGCAAAAAGTTGGCCCTTTCATCTATTGTGGTGCCCCTCCACAGTAGCTTCACCCCTCTCCTCTCACCCTGATCAAAACCTTGCTGTAAGATATAACTCATACTAATGTGTAAGTGACTAATATGGTCTCAGCAGTTCCAGAAGCAGCAGCTCACATTTACTATGGGGCTTGCTTTCTCCATGCTGTGTGTTTTCTCTACATTCTCACAACACCCGTAACAAGCATCATTACCATGGCCACGTTACAGAAAAGAGGATAGAAGATTAACTTAACTTCTCCCACAGCCCCAGATGCAAGAAGTCAGATCCTGGAGTCTAAACTCAGAAACCTCACTCCCCTACATTTCAAGCCAGGGGAATTAAATAGTGAGGAGTTCCCTAGAAGCCAAGAGACCCAGGGCTACCATTGCAGGGCAGTCCTTCCCTGTGCCTCTCAATAGACTTATTCTCACCAAAGGAGAAAGCTATTGTTGCCTAGTGTTAATGAACTTTGGAGGATGTCCCATCCCCACCACCCCAACCACACATAATGTGCTAGGCTTTTTCAGGAATTCAGCAATTCAGCACACACACCCATCTAGCTGTTTTCAGTCCAACAAGCAAGTTCCTGTCTCAACCAAATGTCATTTACTAGCAAACCCATTGCATGTGTGATGTGTGTTCTGGGTGGTGGAAGGAAGAAAAAACTTGGAGGCAAGAAAAGCCAGATGGGTAATTCACCACTGCAGGTCTCTTTACTGATCCCATTTAGCTAGCAGGTCACAACTCCTAGCCTGGAGGGGGCACTCAAAGAACATTTGTTGAATGAATACATAAAGGAATGAAGGAATGAACACATGAACTAATGAACAAACTGAGAGCTACATCTCTTCTTTTCTTTTCCTGTGTTCTCTAAATCATCATGTTATTTCTTCAGCCTGTTCCGTTCATACTGATCAGATGGCAATACAGATTCTGATTCCTGCATCTGGATGGCACCTGAAATTGTGCACATCTAAGCAACTCCCTGATGGTATATATGCTGCTGGTACATGGACCACACTTTGAGTGGTCCACTTGTGTCTTTCTCAGGGCTATTGTCACAATTTAAGGTTACTCTGTGGAATTATTTAGATTAAACTTCCCCAGACATTTCATCAGTGTTTGTTGGCTGGTTGGTTGGTTGGTTGGTTGATTGGTTGATTTTAACTGTATAGTTTTGGTCTGAGGTGCACAATATTATGTGTAAAGATTCCATCTATGATATCTCTTATTTCTGGCTTGTGCAATAGTTGGATTTCTCAAAAGCTAATAAGCTTAAACTTCAGGGAACCCTTCACTTGCACAGGCCCCTTCCCATGTCCTCAGGCATAGAGAGCAATATATTAACATGGTTATACATTTTTGTAAACTTGCAAAAGTAAAAGCAATGTATATTTGTACAAATCTCAGGCCCTACATAAGCCTTACTCCACCCCTTCACTTTCCCTGTTGAATTACATAAAGTGGATAACTATTTCTCTTGTACCCATGTCTCTATCAAAAAGGAAAAGATGTCCATAGGTTTTAATAAAAACATGAAAGAGCATAATTCTTTCAGGAAAGGAAAAATACATCTGTGTATTTAAATATATAAGCATCTAGCTCTGATTTATGATTTGTGCTGCCCACCCAGGCCCACGTAGCCACCTGTGTTTGCAACCACTAATCTGGCCTTTAGTAAAGAAGCATTACAAAGAAAAAAGTTCCACTGATGTCAGCCCAGTACCCTGTAAAAGTTCATGGACTCCATCAACCTTGTTCTCCTCACCTGTCCAGGGAGGCTGCTGTGAATCTCTGACACAGCTGCACAGTGCAGACCACCATGTAAATGAATTACATATACTCTATTTAATAGATTGTCATGAGCAAGCCTACATGGGTGACAAACCTCCAAATAGTTGGTTCCATGTGTGGAGCCATGTGGAGCCTTTAACCAGTTCTACTCAACTTTGGCTGTACCTTGGAATCACCTGGGGAACTTTGAAAAATACTGTTGCCAGTCGCACCCCCAAAGATTGAGATTTAATTGGTATGGGATGTGATCTAGGCTATGGCATTTTTTAAAACTCTCCATGTGATTGCAGTGTGCAGCCAAGGATGAGAGTCACAGCCTTAGACAATCTGATCCAGAAAGATCTAGACCCTGACTGTTTATAGTTTGGTCCTCAGACCAGCAGCATCAGCATTACCTTCTGGGATGTTAGAAATGCAGAATCCCAGACCCCACCCCAGACCTAGCCAATCAGAATCTGCATTTTAACAAGACCGCAGGGGATTTGCATGCTCAATAAAGTTTGAGAAACACTGCCTTAGAAGTTAGTAGTTTCTAGATTAGCTTCCTCCATTTCCTAATGCAAAAATTAGAACCCAATCACATGAAATGATTTGGCCAAGGTCTCCCAGAAGCATGCTGAAATCCTAGGTCTCCTATCACCCAGCTTCAGCCAGACTTCCTCTCACTCAGCTGGAATTTGTGTCATTCTAGAAGGGCACTGAGAGTCCTCAGAGATCCCTACTTCCATGTGTGAACAGCCTCAAATCAGAGACACAATTCTCATCTCAGAGTTGCTGAAAGCACACAGTTTACCATAGATTTTCTTGCTTTTTCTTACTGGGGGAAAAATATGTCTCAGAAAGATCCATTATGTATTCTGAGTATATGCAATGAGTTTGTCTTGAGACATATTTATGCCCAAGAATATTATGCATTCTCTTTATATACCATGCAAGGTTAAATTTTTTGAAAATTTATATTTGCTTTTTATCACGCAGACATATAAGCGATTTATAGCTAGGCCTGATGGATAAGAATCAGATGGCAAAACCCAGATTAACCCCATAGATCCTGGTAGCAGTTGGTCAGTCTTTGCTATTAATGATATTTTCACCTGAGTGAATGCATTAAAGACTTTCCTTTTAAGATAAATATGCAGGTGGATATCATTTTTGCAATTCAGGCACTTCCTTTTGCTGTTTTAAGTTTATCCAGAATTTTTTAAAAGACAGACATATTGAAACAGTCATACACTGAATTATTCATGTGGAAAAATTTGGGGGAGAGCTAAAAAGAGGTGATTCATGGTATATTCTTACTTGCTGGTTGTTAAGAGATGGAGAATTCTTGTATTACATAATTGCCATTCACCAGAAATACAGTAATTGAAGCAGCTAGGGACACTTCATGTGCCCCCTTTTGTACCCGTCCTTTGGTTACTCAACCAACTCTTAATAACCCTCTATAGAAATCAAAGATGCTCAGAGGACACTGGCCCAGCCCAAGGGAAGTCAGGTGCACACCAGTAGATAGGAGTTTCCTACTCAATGCATGACTTTATCACACCTGCACATGCATGGATGCAGGCACACACCCACAGCCACTGGTGTGATCTATCACCCATGATTTTCTGCCAGATCCAAAGAGGGTCTTTATGTGCAAATCCCTGGCCAGGATTGGTCCTGAAGAACTGCTCAGCATTCACCCAGGTGCAAAAGACAGCCAGAGGATGAATCATTATTATTTTTTTAATCAAGTAACAGACCCAGGTGTAGCAGCAGCCCAGCTTTCTAATATCACTGTGGCTTTGATAAATATGTCCCATTTCTTGATAACTTTTCCAAATCCTTTAATATCCTGCAGCTCAGTCCCTGATGTCTGCCTGTCGCAAAAAAAATGTGTGAAGGGAGACCAAATGTCAATAAAATCTTCCTGTCTGCCTCAACCCAGTACATAATCAGCTCCAAGGTAAATAAATGGTAAGTTAGTTATCTGTTGCTGGGGAGGGGAGGGCCCTGGGCTTATCTGGTTTCATTTTTGCCTTCCTATTGAGTTGACCAAAGTGTCCTCTTGTTTCATTGTCTTCTGAGGGAAGGTATTGGACTTTCCACCCCTTTTCTTTTTATTTTCTTCTCTTTGGAGGGGCAGCCTGCTGCGCTTTTCTGAAATGGCTGTCTGCTTTCTGCTTCATTCTCCTCAGCTCCATTAAATCACCTTTCATCAAATTAAATATAGGTCTTCAGGGTGGTCAGAGAGCTTCACTCTGAGGGATGATGTTATAATGAGGGCAATGTGTATAAAAAATCATTTTTGAGCTCAATCCCAGGCAAGCCACAGAGAAGACTGAAGGGGAGGGGTGAGGAACCGAGTGTGTCTCACTTTCAGTAGGACCCAGGTTCCTAAGGAGAGGTTTCATTCATTCACTTACTTATTCATTCATTTTTCAAACACATAGAGAGCACTACTCTGTGTCAGGCTCTGGGAATATAGCAATAAATAAAATAAACAAGATAGTCCTTCCCTCATGGAGCTTCCATATGGAAAAGCATTCAAAAACCTCTTGTGGAACACACTTAACATCGGGATTCACAGAAAAGCAGAAAAGGAGGACAATTTGAAGATTTCAGGGCCCCCTGCCCATAGCTTACTCACATACCAGTGCCAATGAGTGGTATTCTTCCAGGAGTCACTTTTTTTTGAGCTAACCCATCCCTTTCTTCAAAAGCAATTGCCTTTGGAAGGGATTAAGTATTATCACTCTCCAGCACCTTAGTTGTGAATTTATTTATTCATTTCTCTTCCTGCCTAGATAGTAGGGCTTCCAGGAGTGCCAAAGACAGGAAAATCCTGAGAAGTCAGTGACACACAGAGAACAGTTGGGGCCACCTGTTTGAGAGCAGATACCTCTCTCATCTGACCCCCCTGAGTAAGGGTCCCACTCCACAGCCTGAGAGCCTTCCCACTAAATGACCCAGGGACACTAAAGGGACTCTTTAAGGAGCAGGCCAAATGACACAGAGGTTCTGCAAGTTCAGATAACTTCTAGCTGCAATTCCTAGTGGTGGTGGCAGCATCCCACTGTTACTTAGCCGTAGTTGCCGCACTATGCTTAGTGTCTTTAAACCCTGTTCACATCTTTATAAACAGTCTCTTTATCAAATACATACCCTATTTGAGTGCGTCATGTTTGCTTCCCAGACCCAGATCCATACAGGGAGCAAAAGAAGAAGCAGAGAGATCAGATCTAGGGCTAAAATCTGGACACAAGAAAGAAAAAAAAAAAATGGATGCCTACAGAGCCTGATGTAAGGCAGTATTTTTTATGTGTAGTGGGCATAAGAAGGTCCATAAAATGTAGATTCCTGATTCATAGCCACTTTTGACTCAATGGGTCTGACTGAAGGCCTGGGAACATGGATTTTTATCAAGCAGCAAATTTAATATGTATCGATTTAATGGGTCCTAACTAAGTATGGTTACTCCCTTTTGCTGCAATGTCATTCTCCTTTGTACTTTATCTAAAATCTCTACTATCACAGCCACTAATAATTCAAACAGCAAATGAACAGCAATAAAAAACGGGAGGATAAAGAAGAGCTAAACATAGAACTATTCAGTTTTTGAGAAGAATTTAGACAAAGTATAAAGGAGATAGGGCTTCTTTGTTCAAATATAAATTTTTTTTCATCCGAGTCTTTTCTGGCAAAAGACTCTCAAAATAGTAATTGGCATCAAAACTTCCAATAAAACATGGCCTCAGAGTAAGACCAAGTCAAGAATATAGCTATAAGCCCATTTGTTGAGATCTCGAAAGATTTAATACTTATAGACCTTCTTGTGTAGAAAAAATGTTTTTCTAAGAATCTTAAGGATGCTGGCCCACAGCCCTGACTTGCATCCTAAAATAGAGAAAGATCTGTCTAAAAATCTGTAGATGGGTTTTTGTCTAATGGAGTACATTATAGCTTAATACACAGAAAACCCACTAAGTTTTGAAAGGAATTACATTGGCTTGAACTGCAAGGACACAGACAGTTCAGAATAGAGTCCTCTGAGTCTTCATCTTCCTAAAGAGAGGAAACAGATCAACAAAGCTACTCAAATGCAAACAGGAATATTTATTATGCAAATAGAAAGGCAACTCAGAAGGCAGAATCAAGAGCTGCAGGGAACCACTCCCAGGGAGAAAGTCTGGTAGCTTTGACTTTTGTGCTCTGAGGGAAGGTCAGCTGCCACATACTAAATCCAACTGCCCTGAAGACCAATATGCTGTGAAGAAGCTCTAGCTAACCACATGAAAAAGCCACATGTAGGAAATTTGAGGAACCAAGCCCATGGTATAAACAGGTCCCAGACATCTGAACCAAATCAAGCCATTCTTGAAGGATTTCAACAGCTTAAGCAGCTCCTGATGATGCCAGGTAGAGCAGAAATGAGTTGTTCTGGACAAGCCTTGCTCAACTTGTAGAATTTTGAGCAAATAATTAACTGATTGTTGTCTTAAGTCACTAAGTTTTATGATATTTTGTTGTACAACATTAAGTAATCAATAGATGAGCTTAGCATTATATGTATGTATGTATGTATGTATGTATGTATGTATGTATGTATGTATGTATGTAAAAAGTCTTTGGGATCTGGTTGTCCTGGGGCCCAGGCCCTGCTAATGTAAATATCCTCTCATAAACACATATTTACCATCACAGCCATTGCCATGCATGAGAGCATTTGAGTTACAACTGGAAGAGGGAAGAATTTGAGAGGAGAAAGAAGGAAGACAGAATGTGGGCTGACCTCTGATTTCTTGTTGTCCTCTTGGACTAAATAGAGGTATGAGAACTCAAAGCTGAATAAATCATGCAGATAAGAGATGTTGTAAGTCTAGATAAAGGCTAGAGGTCCAGGTTGCCAGAATCATCCATGAGAAATTTTTTGTAGAACCTAACCTACTCTGAAGCCCAGAACAGAGAGGAAGTCATAGTCATCACCACCAAATGTTATTCTCAGGCTGTGTCCCTCCCACTTTATGTGCCAGGGATCCCCAATATCCATATTCAGCCTTGATATACAGTGTGATCAAAATGACTCAGAGAGGTTAAGTAATCTGCTCGAAGTCACACAGCTGAGGCAGGCTTTGAACCCAAACTGACTCCTATGTCCTGACTCAAGACAAACTACTGACTCCCTAAAAGGGGTGGGTGTCCCTAAATGTCAGTCCTCAAGGCTTTTCAATTTATTTCTTAGAAATTTTATATGAAATTCATATGAATTTCATTCATATTATTTATTGCAAAATGCTTTGCAATTTCCACCCTGTCAAAGAATAAATGAAACCAAGGTTGGTGTTCTACAGTTTGCACAGATGATTTCAGGAACTATCATGACTCCTAGTCCATCATACTTACCTGCTCTAGGATAATGAGATAGTGTTGGATAGAGATGGAAAAGAACAGGCCCCAGGTCACACAGCTCCCTTCCTTACTGTCTTTACCCATGGATTTTTCATTGTGCCTTCCATAGTAATTTTGCTCATATTGGTCCTGCCCCTGGAGTTGCCCTTTCACTTCCTGCTCCAGGCAGTATTGCTGCTTAACCAAGTCCTCCAAAACCTCATACCTTAAAACAAATCATTTCATTATGCTTATGGAATTTGTTGGTCAAAAATTCAAGCAGAGCCCAGTGAGGTGGGTTTATCTCTTCTCCAGGATGCTTAAAGTCTTAGCTGGGAAGGATCGAGAGCAGGGGTGACTTCCACATACTAGAGGCAGTTCATGTAGTTTGGGCTTCCTCACAGCATGGTAGCCTCAGAGTAGTCAGAGTTCTTACATGGCATCTCAGGGCTCCAAGTGCAAATGATCCAGTGACAAGGTAGAAGTTGCATTACCTTTATGCCCCAGCTTGGAAGTCACCCAGTATCACTTTCATTATGTTCTATAGATTGAAGTAGTCACAAGCTTCCCACCTCATATTCAAGGAGAAAGAATATAGATCCTACCTCTCAATGGGAAGAGAGTTAAAGTCATACTATAGAAGAGCCTATGGGTTAGGAGATGTTATTGGCTGCCATCTTTGGAAAATACAGTCTGTCAGTCTGCTCTCTGACCACAACAATTCACGTCTCGCCTTTATGCCTAATCCAAGCCCCCTCCTTCAGGAATACTTATTTGATCGCTACAGTCCATTTTAACCCCTATTTTCTCTCTATCAGTTCTACTTAGCATCACAGAGTGGTGGAGGAGTACTAGTACTAATAGCATAGCTATCACTATGAGGTATTGAACATTTCATTTATATTAACTTGTCAAATCCTCAGAGCAATTCCATCAGGTAGGTGATATTATTATCACCCATTTGTGAAGTCCAGAGATTTGTCAAAGCCACACAGCTGTCAGAACCAAAGTTCAAACCTAGGCAGTCAGTTGCAGAGTCTGACCTCTTCTTTCTCCTCACCTGCCTCATAGTTGCTTATCATAGTTAAGTTTCCACCAGCCAGTCTGAAACAGCTCCACTCCCTGGCATCACTATGATCCCTAGCATAGTGCTGGGCCCACCTGCATCTCGTCAAAGGATTTATAAATGTATGGCCATTAGTGCCAGCAACCTTCAACTCCAGAACTGAACATGTTCATAAGCATCAGCATCACCTTCATGCAACTGACCTACTGACCCCAGGAGGGCCAGGCCAGGAGGAATCTATTTGGGAAGTTTGTAAAAGAGCTTCAAGAGAACCGTTCCACTGCAGAGCCCCTTGAGCAGGGCAAGGCAGTGAAAGCTGTTGGCCAACAAGGATGTCTAAAATGCCTGCATAAGCACATCAAAAAGACAAAGGGAAATGCATTGCTAGATGGAGAAGTGAAAATTAGCTTTCAAGATGGTTTTAATTTTGGGCTCTGGGAGTCCTGAGGACAAAAGAGCGAGAGAGAGAGCGAGAGAGAGAGCGAGAGTGAGAGAGAGCGAGAGTGAGAGAGAGCGAGAGTGAGTGAGAGAGAGAGAGAGAGAGAGAGAGAGAGAGAGAGAGAAAGCACAGGGTTTTTATGAGCGACAGGACCTCATTCAGCCTGAACAGGCAGACTGAGAAATCCGTAAACAACCAAGGCCCCAGATAGAGCGCAGAATCTAACAGGCCAAGGGATAATAGCACTCAAGTCCACAGAGGCCCTGAGCCACATGGAAATGATTCAGGGCATAAAAGACTGTGCCTGAGTGCTTTGTATCAGAACAAAAGCATTCCATGTGCATGCAAAAGTAGCTTCAGAAAAAAAACAGGTTTTTCCTGACTTGCCATTCTGGCCTATAAATTAATGCTTCAGAACTTTACCTTGCAGCTGCCTTGGCCCTTTAAGAGCCTGTCTTGGAGGTGAAGTGGTGGGCGGAGCATTCAATACTAGCCAGAATATCAGCAATTCTTGGCTCCAAGTGCCTGGGAGTGTACCTTCTATTAGCCCTGACCAGTCTGTGTGACTCTGGAGAAGCAAAGGGCAGTAAAGGCAATGATCTTGGCCTTAGGCCATGGAAGCCAAAGAAATGCAGAGGTAGGCAGATAACTTTATCATCCTTAATGGACTACTTAAGTCCTTGGAGAAAGATTCAAGGAGCCACCAGTGGCAAGCCAGAGCAACAGATGACAGCATGGGCAGCTTTATCTACTACCCGCGAGAGGAGAGAGTTTGGGTTACCCGAGAATCCCACCCTGAGACAAAGAAATGAGTGTAAGTAGTTTATGTAGGAAATGCAAGAAATACTGATAGGAAAGTGGGGAAAGGAGACAGAAAAGGGAGGGCAGCCAATAATGGGTATGTTATCAAGCGAGCTGGCACTGTGGCAACTGGCGCTTAATCCCACTAGGGAAACTAGGAAAGAGTGAGAATAGTGCTTCTCCAAGTATCTGGGTCAAGGACCAGGTTGTTTGGTGTTGTTATCAATTTACTAGATGTATACTTTTGTAAAGTACAATATAAATGTCACAGCAATGCCAAATTGCTCTCGAAGTTTCTAAATGCTGACTCTCTCTTTGTGTACTCATCTCAAAGTAGATGAGTAATAAACATTTCACAGCTTGTCACTGGTCTGGGGATCACCCTTTGAGTAGCACTGAAATAGAATGTACACCTCTGAGTAATCCTCCTCCTACAGAGCTGGGGTATTTATACACCAACTTGGGCTAGTCATTGATTAAATGTGTGTGTGAGGGTGGGGTAATTTCTCCCTGTGCGTGCGCAGAGTGGTGGTGCAGTATCTAGAAAGCCATTGAGCAAAGAGATGCAGATATTGGCAGTTGGAAATCAGCCTGATCAACCAAGGGAACAGGGCAGGGCATGACAGCATCTGCTACAGAGGGTCCCATCCTGCCTTGTTCCAACATCTTGCCCTGCCTAGCAACACTGGAGCTTGAGGTAAGAGCAAGGCAGAAGCCAAATTAGAGTGCCCAGAAACCAGGAAGCTCCAGACTCCCAAGTCAGGGCTTCACTGTGGCTGTTGGTAAATAGAGAGGCAATATTGGGGGTCCCTATTTTAGCTTCCCAGAGAGCATCTGAATTCAGCTCTCATCCAAGGCACTGTTAAAAGAAAACAAAAACCAAAGAACCCCAGCATCCTGTGTCAGCTTTGATCATCCCCAAAATGTAGAAGGGCTATTTTCCCTGACCCGAGGTTGTTGAATTTGCTCCTGCCTGGACCTTGACATCACCTACCTCTTCTGCTCCAGGCATGTTTACTAGGGGATCTGGCAGCTATTTCTGGCCATGAGAGCAACTCTTGATCAGCAAGTTGGAGGCAGGGAGTGATTATAGTTTTGATGGGGGGGGGTGGTTAGGGTATTGAAGAGTCCAACTGGGCTGCCCAAATGTCCTCAGGGAGAAGTCAGACCAGCCTGGCCACTTTGAAATCAGAATCACTCCTGTGACAGTTAATTTCAGGGCATACGGGATAAGGGTAATAGTAATGCTAAAACAATGGTATCAAGAATGAATACCTCCAGTATCCACCTAGGCATTCATCTTCTGCTGGACCCTTCATGGTTCCAGAAACAGTGCTGAGGTGTGGTTTTCAGTGACCAAAAACAATTTGGCTATCACACTGCCTGGGTCTGGATGTTGGATTTTCCACCTCCAACCTGTGTGAGTTAGTGTGTTTGTTTCGTCATCTGTCAAATGGGGTTCTACCTACTTCATCGAGTTTTCAGTGTATTAAATGGGCTAATAAAAACTGTGACATGCTCAGACAAAGGTGAGGCCTAGAGTCAGCACCCAGAACCCAAGAGTCCTGGATCCACTCTGGTCAGGTTCCCAACTCAACATGTGAGCAGTTGCCAGGCTTCGGGCCAGCAGGGCCCCTAGCTCTCTGGGAAGTCACTAGTAGCAGGTCCGCTGGGCCTCTCTGCAACACAATTTCACTGTTGTCACACAGATGGCAGCCAAAGAAAAGAGTGTGACTAAAACTTTCCATTTTCGACTGTCAGCTCTGTGATGACATGCAGGCCCCAGATGAACAGCTTCTACAAACTGTGGCTGTTGCTGCTGCTGCTGCTACTGCTGCTGCTGCTGCTGCTGCTATTCCTATTATTGCCACCTAGGAAACTCTTAACAATAATGGCCTCGAAGGCCAATAGGGTTTTCAACTCATGGGACAGACCCTGGGGTCGTGGTCATCCCCTTTAGGGTATGTTTCTCCCCTACTGTCCTCTCACAGTTAGCTGTATAGGGTGCCAAAGGGGATGATGGGATGCAAACCATTCCCAGATTAGTTTGGTTAAAGGTTAAAGGTTCACAGATCAGCCTTATCCAGTCCAGAGTCACATTTAATCCAGGCCTATGTGATCATTTCCAGTTCCCTAATTAGTTCACTGTCATTTGCACCCATGGTTCAGGTTGCCACATAAAATGTAAAGTACCCAGTTAAATGTGATTTCCAGATAAATAAATATTTTTAGTATAAATGTACCTTCAATGGGGCATAAGATATATCTATACTAAAAATATACCCATTGTTTATCTGAAATCCAAAAGTAACTGTGTGTCTGTATTTATTTGCAAAATCTGGCAACCCTCGTCCAAAACCATAAAGTAGTCTCTCAGAATCATCAATAAATTTGGTTCCCTCCCAAGTCAGTTTAGGTACAGGCTTAGTACATTTGGGCTGCTATCACAGAATACCATATACAGGGTGACTTATAAACAATGGACATTTATTTCTCACAGTTCTGCGGGCTAGTAAGTTCAAGATCAAGGCACCAACAGATTCTGTGTCTGATAGGAACCCTCTTTCTTGTTTGTAGACTGCTGTCTTCTTACTGTATCCTCATATGCTAGAAGGCTCAGAGAGTTCTCTGGAGTCTCTTTTATAAAAACACTAATCCCATTCATGAGGGTTCCACCCTCATGACCTAATCACCCACCCCAATGCCCAAGTCCTCATCTCCAAATTCCATCACTCTGGGTGGGGTAGGTTTCAGCATATGAATTTAAGGAAGGGGAACACAAACATTCAGTTCATAACAGGTGCTCCCAGAAGCCAAGCATGAAAATGGACTTGCATGGAGGTAGTTGGGGGGGGGGGGGTGATCCAGGAAGCACAATAAGGAATCAGGGAAAGGAGAGAAGCAAGTGAAAGGGGGCATTTATGAGGAGATTACCTCTGTGGGCAACTGGGACTCAGCCCTCCCAGGGAACCTCCAGAAACCATGCAAAACATGCCTTTATCCGCCAAAGGACAAAGAGGCTGGGACATTCACCTACTGTCTTAGCTCAAGCTGCCATAATAAAATACCATATGTTGAGTGGCTTAAACAACAGACATTTATTTCTCAGAGTTTTGGAGACTGGAAAGTCTAATATCAAAGTGCTGGCTGCCTTCCTGGTGTACCCTCACATGGTAGAGAGAGAGAAAGCTACAGTCTTTTCTCTTCTTTTTATATTTTTATTATTTTTTTCAATTAGAGTTGACATTCAATATTATTTCATATTAGTTTCAAGTATACATTCAATATTATTTCATATTAGTTTCAAGTATATAATGGTTAGACATTGCATAATTTATGAAGTGATTCCCCCCAAATAGTCTAAAATCCACCTGGAACTATACATAGTTATTACAATCTCTTTTTCTTATAAGGACACTAATTACATCATGGAGGTCCCACCTTTATGACTTCATGTAAAACTGATTACCTTTCAAAGGCCCTACCTCTAAATATCACAGTTGGAGGCTAGGGCTTCAACAGATGAATTTGGTGGGACACAAAGATTTAGTTCATAACAATTCCCATCCCCTATGGCTGAAGTTTGCCCTGGGGACATTAACTTTTTTGCACATCCTGGTTGTACTTGCACTCTACTGAGCATCCCCAGGGCAGAGAAGCAGGGAGAGACAGGTGCTGGAGGGGGATAACTATCAACATACTAGAAATTATTTACCACAACTGTGGATGAACAGCCCTACACCTGAGCCAAGAGAGTACACTGCAGGTCATAAAGAGTACCTGCTTCATTGTCTTTGCCTAAGGCTAACCCCTAAGTCATAGGAAGATGGAAGAATTTGCTCAGTTGGTCTCAGAAGGTTATTGTCAAGATTGTTGATAAGATCATGTGTGTGAGAGAGAGGCTGCTATAGACTGAATGTGCCCCTGCACCCAAATTCATGTGTTGAAAGCCAATCTCAATGTGATGGTATAATCATCTCTTTGAGAGATGATTAGGTCATGAACATGGAGACCTTGTGAATGAGATTAGTGTTATAAAAAAAAAGACCCCAGAGAGCTCCCTTACCTCTTCTGCCATGTGAAGACACAGAGAGAAGATGGCCGTCTATGAAGAAATAGGCTCTCATCAGATACAGAATCTGCCGGCACCTTAATCTTGGACTTCTAGCCTCTAGAACTGTGAGAAAAAAATTTCTGTTGTTTATAAGCCACCCAGACTGTGGTATTAGAGCAACCCTAATGGACTAAGATAGCAAGTATTAAAAATTATAAAGCACTACAGAAACTTAAGCATTGTTTAGTTAAGAAACAAAGGAAGAGAGAGAGAAATTAAGAGGGAGAGGAGGAAGGAAGGAGGGGAATAATAAGAAGGAGAAATAAATGAAGGAAGGAGGGAGGAAGGGAGAGAAAGAGAGGAGAAAATATATTGGTTACTAACAGTGTAGAATAAGACCCAAGAAAATAAATTAATTTTATGTATTTTACAAGTTTTTATTGAGCACCTTAATTTGTTTCAGTCCCTATTCTAGGTATTAAGGATTCAATGGGAAACCAAACAGTCCAAATTTTTGCCTTTGTGAAGCCTATATTCTAGTGGGGGCATAAAATATATAGTGAGTTGGTAAAGTGTCATAGAGAAAAATAAATCAGGAAGGGGGCTAGGAAGAGTGGGGAACAATAGGGTTACAGTGTTTAATAGGATAGTCTAGGAAGATGTCACTGAGAAGATGACTTTTGGGTCAAGCCCTGAAGGCGAGAGACTATTTCAAACAAAGGAAGAGCCAAGGCAAAGGCACTGAGATGGGTGTGTGCCTTGCCTGTTGTGGGCAGGGCAAGAAGGCCATCTTAGCTGGGGCAGAGAGAACATTTGGGAGAATGGTAGAAAGTGAAGTCAGGGCAGTAGCGGGAAGGGGGATTGTATAGGGCCATGAAGGCCACTGTAATGACTTTTGCTTTACTTGAGGTGAGATTGGGGTTCATTGGATGGTAGTGAATGCTAAAGTGACATAGTCTAACATGTTTTAAAGTAATATTTTAAATGTTGTGTTAAGAACAGTCTCTAAGGACAGTCATTTGGGAAGCTACTGTTGTAATCCAGGTGAGACCAGATGGTGACCGGAACAAGGCAGTAGTGGCAGAAAGGGTGGAAAGTGGCCAAATTCTGGTTATATATTTTAAAATATTCCCAACAACAGGATTTGCTGCAAGAATGAATGAGAGAAAACAGTTAAGGATGAGTCTGAGGTTTTAGACCTGAGCAACTAGAGGACTAGAGCTTCCAAAATGGAGATTCAGATGACTGTGGACTCAAAGGCTTGAGTCATAAGCTCATGGGGAGCATGGTTGAATTTGACATGGTGTTTGGAGTCCCAGTGGACATGTCTACAGTGCACACAGGGATCAGGCAGTCCTCTGCATTGAGACTCAGTGCCACAAGACTGAATGAGATCACCTAGGGAAAGTGAGGAGACAGAGAAGAGGTACTGAGTGAGTCCTGGAGCACTGTAAAGATAAGAGATTGAGGGGCAAGAAAGAACCAGCAAAGGAAGTTGAGGAATGGCCAGAGGAATGAACAAAACAAAGAGAGAATGACAGCCCGAAAGTCAAGTGCAGAACAGGGTAACCTTAGGATTAAGGCATTGTAGGCTATTGAAGTAACACCACCACAAAAGTTCTCCCAATATTACAACTCCTTCCAGGAAGAAGAAACTCCTGGGGGTCTTTCTACCTGGCTCAGTGCTTTCCTGGCCTCTCTTACAGACAAAAACACACCCAGGCCCCCAGTTGTCTGTTCCCTTTTTCTTTCATCATCTCACTGCTTGATCACCTGCTCACATCCAGGCCTGGCTTCTCTTCTGCTCTCTTGCATCATATATCCTGGCATCTGGACCAATCCTCAGCCAAACACCCACAAGCCCATCTGCGTGTGTCTGTCCCAGCTCCACTCTGGGTCCCACCTGATTCTGGAGCCACCATCCACCCTCTCAAATCAGTACCTGCCAGGGTTTGCACCCACACCAGCCTCAAACCACGTGGTGGCACCTACGCTGTACCACCTCCTGGCACAAGGCTTGTTTTGGACTTGTGCTCATTGTTGGCCAACACTTTCTGTGCATCTATGGCAGGTCCAATCCTTCTGGAAGCTCTCCAGCAAGCACACCTTCTTTCCTCCCACTTGATCAACCCCATAGTTACCCAGCATTAAAAAGTCCTGATAGGCAGAGAAAACTTAATTGTAAATAAGCAGAAATGTGCCCATGCACACACATGCACACACATACATATATACACATCACCACCACCACCATCATCTCTTGCGACCAAATCTGTTGCTGAACCCCTCAGCTGTCAACAACTATTGGGAATCATGACTGAAGAGGCAAAAATTTCACGTATACACCTCTTCTTGTCATTCCAAAGCAGCAAGAGCCCTTAAAAAACCATCAGAACATCCTCCCCTCCAGAGTAAATAAATGCTGGTCTCTGAGGAGGTAGTGGGGAAGGGAGGCTAGAAGGCATTGGATGGGTTTTTCCCTTGTCACACGAACCTCTTCACTCATCGGAGGCTGGCTCAGGTTTTAGAAGGAGGCAGTGCTGTAACTCACAAGATTAAAACATGCCCGCTTCTCCTCAGACATGTATTCTATATGAAAATGTGGTTTATGGGCATCAGGTCCACAAATCTAAAGCCTAAGCAATTCTACCTATGACCATCAGTCATGGAAGTTACACTCACTGAGAATGAAAATTTACACTACCACTGTTAGCCCATAACCAGCGATGGAGCGTCCTCCCTCCCCAGAAGCCAAGTCTCCCTGACAACAACTATCCACCCTGATTTTTACTGGCTCATACTCAGACTACCAGCAATGACTCTAAAATGTGAGTATTTATCATGAGGTGTTCTCAAGGCCCATCTTTCCTTCGTTGTAGAGAGGGAGCTAGATTAGGAATCAGAGAAAAGAGGTCGAATTCCGCCTCTGCCACTTATCACTCATGTGAAACACAACCATTTGCCCTCTATGTCCCAGTTTCCTCCTCTGCCTATCCACACTGAAAACCTCATCTGCAACAGTTATTACAAGTATTATCTTAATTCAACATAGCATAGTGGCAAAGTTCCTATGCTCTGGAGTCAGACTGCCTTTTAAATCTGACTATCACTTGCTCCACAACTTTGGGTAAGTTACTTAATCTCTCTGTGCCTAAATTTTTTCCTCTTGTAAAATGAGGATAATAACAATACTTGCCTCATAATAGTGTTATGAAAATTAAAGAAGTTAATATTTATATAAGACTTAGAATAGTGCCTGGCATTTTTATAGTGCTAAATAAGTGTAACACCAAATCCATTCATTCAATGAGCATTTATTAAGCACTGTATTCATTTCCTGGGGCTGCCATAAGAAAATTCCAAGAATTGAGGGCTTATAACAACAGAAATGTACTTTATCACAGTTCTGGAGGCTAGAACTACAAGGTCAAGCTGTTGGTATAGTTAATTCCTTTCAAGGATCTGTTCCAGGCCTCTTCCCTACTTTTGGGTGATTTGCTGTCAATTTTTGGTGTACTAGGCTTGTAGTGGCATCACCCAGATCTTTGCCTTCATGTTCTCATGGCATTATCCCTGTGCTCATATCTCTGTATTCAAATTGCCCCTTTTCATAAAAACAACAGTCATATCAGATTAGGGCCCACCCTATTGATCTCATCTTAACTTGACAACATCTGCAAAGACCCCCACCTTCAAATAAAATCACATTATGGAGTACCAGGATTTAGGACTTCAACATATCTTTTCTGAGGGACATAATTCAGCCCATAACAAGCACCTACTAAGTATCCAATACTCTGCAAGGTGCCAAGAATACCAAAATAAATAAAACGTAGTCATACCTTAGGGAGTTCACATCTGAATATAGGAAACAGACTTATATACATTAATTCAATAAGCATTATACCAGGGAAATATGCAAAATATACAAAGACAAAAGGAACAAGGATGGTGGCACCAGAAAAGGGATTCCAAAAGGCTTCACATGTGTACTGGGCCTTCAAGGATTAGCTAGAATGGCATGTCCCAAAGGGGTAATACATGATCAGAGCTGCAGAAGTCTGGAAGCACATGATGTTTTCTGGGAATGCAAGTTCTTGATGTGGCTGTAATATCAGATAGAACTCAGGAAAGATGAATCCAGAAAAATTGTTAGGACAAGATTTCTAATTGTTAGGATAAGATTTCCAAATTTAGGACTTTTCATTTCATCCCCCAAGTATTTATCTTATGACAAGGTTCCCAGAAGCAGAGTCAGAGACAGGGATACTTGTGAAAATTATTTATTAGATGTAACCCAGAAGAGTTAGAAAGGGAGTAGGAGAAGGTCAGTAGCAAAGCCATGAGGCCATACTAAGCAAAGTTCCTCCAAGGGCAACTTTAGCCCATTCCTGCAGGAAAACTCTGTAGACAACAGATGTCTGTAATGGAGCAAGGAAGCTGGAGAACTTACACCTCCCACCCATCTGTAACTGGTTCAGGCCTACCCTCAGGTTGTCCATACTCCAAGGCACAGGTGAAACAGCTCTGGAATCCTCAGGGTAGTCTCTCAACAACTCCTGGCTGTCAGGAGTGAAGGCACAATGGAAGCCAATGTCCATACAAATGGCAAGGAGATTAGAGGGTAGAGAACTGATGTCTACTATGTTTTTGGAGAGTCATTACACTGTTCTAATCAGAGAATTAAGTGATCTAATCTCTGTGTCAGCAGTCTAACTGATAATGGTGTAAATAAATGTAATACCAGGGAAACAGTTTAGTGGCAAGGAAAACACTTAGGAAACCATGGCAGTGGTCTGGGCAGGAGCTGCTGGGTACCTGAACAAGGGTTGGGGATGGGGAGAGAGAGATCAGAGAAGAGAGGGGGAATTAAATAAACATTTATGTCTAGGATCTGATGACCATTTGGCTTTTAAGGGTTAAGGGATGTAAGGCAGGTTAACCAAAGAAGGTTGGAAAATGGTTTTTGACACTTGGATGTCTGCAGAATCCCCAGCCAGAACTTCCCAGTAGGCTGGCGGAAATATGAACCTGGCCATAAGAAGAAAGGCTACAATTGGAGTTATACATTTGGAAGATATTAGTGTGTGGATAGAAAAATGACAATAGGAGCCAGGCAGAAAAGGTAGAGTGAGAAAACAGATCAAGAAGGGGATTGCAACCCTTGAGAGAAGAACAAGGGAAAGAGATGAAGAAACAGCAATAAGATATGTTCAGAACTAGAAGAGATGTGTAGCAGGAGGCAAGGGAGGAAGAATCTGTAGGAAGAAAAAAGTGGTCAATGACATTTAATGATGCCTAAATGTCAAAGGAGGATAAGAAATGAGCAAAAGCAACTAGATTTGACTATCATATAACCATGGTGAATGCACAAAAATCATATTGTACTAGGCTAAAGGGGAAATAGAAGAAATAGAGGTAGCAACATATACCAGTGCTACCAAAAGCATGGTCCACAGATCAGCAGCATTTGGGAGCTTGTTAGAAACCCAAATTCTTGGGCCTCACTTCATACCTACTGAATTCTTAGGGTGCAGTCCAGCAATCTGTTTTTTAACAAGACTTCCAAGTGATTCCGATACAGGCTAAAGTTTGATAACCAACTGATGTATACAACTTTCAAGAAATTTGACTCTAAGCAGAAAGCAAGGTGACAGCCATCTACAGGGGAGCTGGTGCCCAGTTAGAATTAAAAATTGGACAGTACTTCACAAATAGGAGATACTGAGAGAACATACAGATAATACATTAGTGTGCACTAACAAAGAATAGACAACCTGCAGGTTATCAAATGGGATGGTTAAGATATCCATGGGCAAACTGCGAAGGCAAGTGCCCAGTGGAAATGGGACAGCTTTCTTTTGAAGCACAAAATCAACTGGATCATAATTTTCACCTAGATCCTTTACAGAGTTCACAGTCAGAGCAGTGACTGATTATGGCTATGTGTATCCAGTGTGAAACCAATCATCAACCAAGTCATGAAAAACCATTAAACTTCTATGCTTTCAGAGGTAGATAAGTTGAGATGCTGAAGTGAGCTTGAGGTAAATATTGCTATAGAACCCAGATCTAATTTCTAATGTCCAACTTCATTCTCATTTTCTTTTGTTGTGAAATAAGCCCCCAAATATACTGGCATAGAACTGCAAAATTATTATTGTTCTCTCCATTGGTTCTGGGGATTGGCTGGGCTCAACTAAATGATTATAGCTGTGATTTCAGTTGCAAGGTGGCTGATGCTGGAGTCATCTCAAAAGTTGTTCATTGCAGGTCTGGCTATTGTTGCTGGCTGTTAACTGGGACCTCAGTGGGGACAGTTGCCAGGAACATCTCCATGTGACCTCTCCATATAGTCTGGGCTTTCTCACAATATGGTGGCTGGGCTCTAAGAGTCATGTCCCTAGAGAGAAACAGACGGAAGTTATATTATATTTTATGACCTAGCAACAGAAGTCACATAGGCCTTCCCAGGTTCAAGGGGAGGGGACATACACTCCACCTTTGCATGGGAGTGAGACAAGGTTCTAGAAGAGCATGTAAGGAAGAAACTATTGGTTTAGCCATTTGTACAAAATACTATCTTCCACAGGAAATAAATCCTCAGTGGTCAACCCCGTTATGACCTTGCTCACTCTGGCAGGTAAGCTCCAGCCCATCTCTAATTACCCATGACCAGGCTGATTTGTCATTCCAGTGACCTTCTTTCAGAGGAGAGGAATGAACAGTTAGAAAGCAAATCCTCCAAAGGCCTCCATGCCAGAAATACTGCCCTGGGTCCATCTTGGAGTCTCTGGAAATCCCCCTTCAAAGTCTCTTCCTCCTTTAGGAGTTAAACACAGGAAGTTGCGTGGTCGCTGGAGGGGACAAAAGAAATTGAGCAAATGCTAGAATTACATCACCTCCTCTCTTTGTTCATTTTTCATTACTGTTGTTGTTCTTTTTCCTGTGTTTAATTTCTCTCCTTCCTCATTCTCCCCTAGGACCTCCCCCCAGAGTGATGGGGTTGGGGGGTTGATTGATTGGTGCTGAAAGCAGAGAGGTTGCAAGTAGAAAGAGATCACCTTACCCCAGATAGTTTCCATAGCAACAAGGACAGGTTGGTGGGAGAGACAGGCAGATAAGGGCCCCACTTTGGGGTTCAGTACACTGTAGAGGTGAAGGCTGGAGTGTTTATAGTGGAGAGAGAAAAAAATCAGTCTGTTCAACTGGGTCAGGAAGTGGAAACATTATTCCAAGCAGCTTGGAGGCTGGCCTTCACTGACCTCTCACACTTCTCTCTCTCCTCTTTCATTACCCAACAACCTTAGCAACCACCCCTTGTCCTGACTTGAAGCTCTTCCTCCAGGAAAAGCTCTTTCCTTCTCCTTCCTGTCTTTACTCCCATTTCTCTTGCTCTGTCATGGCTTCTAACCTGAGAGAAGCCACAAAGCCTAATTCTTATCCTGCTGGGTTTTAGGGGAGGAACAGAGCCCAGGTTCCTGTTGCAGAAACCCTCTGGCCTACTCTACAGCCTCCTTCACCTGGCATTGTTCCTCAGGGGGTGGGAGGTTACTGGGAAAGAATCCAAGGAATCACCAAAGGCCATTAATTAGCCAGGAATACACAGGAAGCCCCTGAATTGTGACCACACAGGCATTGAACCATTTATTGTGTGCCCTCCCATGCTTAGAATTGCAATGCTAAAACTGCTAAAGTGAGTGTGGTCCAATGGTTTCTATTGAAAGCAAAAAGGAATTTGCACCCTTTTGCTTTAAGGTTATTCCTTCTTCCTCAAGGATGGATCTAGAAATTGACTCTTTCTCTCTTTCCCCTTCCCTCCTCCATCTCTTAACTTTCTGGCACTGATGCCCCCACACTGAAAGACAACACTCTTTGGTGAGCTACACTTGATTTCTTCAGCCCCCACTGTTTTTTTTTTTTCAGTGTAACTGAGCAATAGGAATCTCTGGAGCTAGCTCATAGAGTAAATGTCCTTCTAACTTCACAAAGGGAGGAGGGAAGAAAAATAGAGGTTTGACAGACTGGGCTGGCAACTGAGAGAACTGGGAGTGCCCTGGGCATCAGTAGGTAGGCGCACTGACTCACCCCTGGACTAGTGGTGTTTCTCTAGATCATAAAAGTATTTTCAGTACCTGACACAGAGGGGAACTTAAAAATACATGTTGTTCCAAATTAACTCGAAATGGATTAAGGACCTGAATATAGGACCTGAAACAATAAAATGCATAGAAAAAAAACATAGGAACTAAACTCAAGGACCTTGGACTTAAAGAGGATTTTATGAATTTGACCTCAAAAGCAAGGGAAGTAAAAGCTAAAATAAATGAATGGGGCTGCATCAAACTAAGAAGCTTCTGCTCAGCAAAAGAAACCATAGACAAGGTAAAGAGACAACCATCTGAATGGGAAAATATATTTGCAAGCAATACCTCCGATAAGGGCCTAATATCCAAAATATACAAAGAACTCATAACTCAATAACAACAAAAAACAAACGATGCAATCAAAAAGTGGGCAGAAGACCTGAACAGACACTTCTCCATAGAGGACATACAACAGGTCAACAAATATTTGAAAAGATGGTCAACATCACTAGCTATTAGGGAAATGCAAATCAAAACCACAATAAGATACCATCTCACACTTGTTAGAATAGCTATAACCAACAGGACAAGTAATGTCAACAGGACAACAAATGTTAGAGAGGATGCAGAGAAAAAGAAACCCTCATACACTGCTGGTGGGACTGCAAATTGGTACAGCCACTATGGAAAACAGTATGGAGGTTCCTCAAAAACTAAGAATTGATCTAACATATGATCCAGCAATCCTTCTACTGGGTATTTACTTCAAAGACTTGAAAACCCATATCTGAAAAGATATTTGCACACTGATGTTCATAGCAGCATTATTCACAGTGGCCAAGACATGGAAGCAACCGAAGTGTCCTACAATAGGTGATTGGATAAAGAAGCTGTGGTACATATATACAATGGAATATTACTCAGCCATAAGAAGAGATGAAATACTTTCATTTGTGACAATGTGGATGGACCTTGAGATAATCATGCTAAGTGAAATAAGCCAGACAGAAAAAGTGAAAATCACATGATATCACTTATATGTGGGATATAAACCTAAAAGCAATATATGAACAGAACAAACAAACAGACTCATAAACATAGACTATAGACTAGTGTTTACCAGAGGGTAGGAGGTGGGGGAAGTGGGGGTAGGTAGATGGTTAAAGAGGGTCAAATATAGGGGAAGGTGAAGAGGGTAAAAGGTATCAAATATATGGTAGCTGAAGGAAACTGGACTTTGGGTGGTAAACACACAATAGAATATATAGATGTCAAATGATAATGTACACCTGAAAATTATATAATTGTATTAACCAATGTTACCCCAATAAACTTAATAAAAAGACTGCTTAAATATAAAACATGAAAAAATACATGTTGTTACTCAACAAGTTAAATGTAGAACTACCATATGACCCAGCAATTCCTCTACTAAGTACAGACTCAGAAGAATTGAAAGCAAGGACTCAAGCAGATACTTGTACATGAACGTTCATAGCAGCATTATTCGTAATAAATAAAGGTGGAAACGGCCAAATTTTTCAATGATGGATGATGAATTGGTAAGCAAAATGTATATCCATACAATGGAATATTATTCAGCCATTAAAAGGAATGAAATTCTGACACAAGCTACAATTTGGATAAACTTCAAAAACATCATGTTAAGCAAAAGACCACATATTGTCTCATTCCATTTACATGAAATTCCAGAATAGACAAATCCATAGTGACAGAAAGTAAATTAGTAGTTGTCAAAGCTTGGAGGGAGAGGGGAAAGAGGAGTAACTGCTAATGAGTATGGGATTCCCATTTTGGGCCATGGAAAAGTTCTGGAACTAGAAAGTGGTGATAGTTGCAGAACATTGTGAATGTACTTAATGCCACTAAATTGTTCGTGCTAAATGGTCAATTTTCTGACATTTGTATTTAATCACATATTTTTAAAAAGCACGTTGCCATGATGCCATATCCCTCAGTAGCCAGGGCACCAGAGAATTATCATACCAACAGAAACCACACTTGTTTTCCTGGGACCATCTTGATTTTAGAACTGAAAGCCTCTCAGTTCCAGGTGCTGCAGGCTGGTTGCTAACTCTCTTTGCATTGGAATCCTGCCTTCTCCTGTCTGGTTGCTGAGGCAGCATACATACCTCTTCTGAGTCTTGGTTTCCTGCCCTGTGGGTGTGCTGTGGGATTAGATGGGATAATAAATAAAAACACTAATTGCAGCCAACAGTTACAGAGCACTTACTACACTCCAGGCGCTGTTCCAGCCAGTACCTCTAGTGTACACGTGAACCCCCTGGGGGTCTTGTCAACACACTGATGTGGATTTAGCAAGTCTGGGATAGGGCCCAAGGTCCTGCATTTCTCATGAGCACCCCAGAGAATGCAGAAGCTGCTGGTTCACAAACCACACTTTGAGTACCAGGGTTCTAATCTCTCCACATATGTTAATCCATTTAATCCCCACAACTCCCCAATGAGGGAAGGACTATTGTATCCCCATTCTACAGACAGATCCAGAGGAGAAAGGGGGTTCTCTGACACCCAAGTCACATAGCTGGGATATGGTAATGGAGCTGGGATTGGAACCTAAGGCAGTCTGGCAATAGGCCACAGTGATCACCAACACCCCTTTCTATTGCAGAGATAATGTGGGCAAAGGATTCAGCACCAGACCTGCCATGAAGTGACCTTTCAAAAAATAGTAGGTGTCATTGTTACAAATTACATTAGAAGCTGTCTTTTCCTTGAGAAAATCAGTCATCTTTTCAGATTTCTCACTAGACTGCATGGTCTCTAATGTCATTCCAGCTCTCATCTAATCTATAGGCAAGGGACAGCCCTTCTAGCCAAGAGCTTGGAGCAGAGTCTTCCTTCTCTTGTCTTTGTTTTTGAGTAATTTTTGCAGGACTCTCCAGGAGCTGGGCCCCAGGGATGGGCTTCTCTGCAACTCTGACTCTTGTCTACAGTATGCAAAGAAAGAAAACTGAGTCTCCCACCCGTTCATGTAACGGTAAACCCCCTACCGTATCCAGGGCCAGGGATGGTTACTTCCTTGTATCTGCAATCCCCAATGCCTAATCCAAAGACAGGCACAAGTGTTCAACAAATACCAAATACCTGTCAGCTACCTCTGTACTTCTCAAGTCTTGGTTTCCCAATCTGTAAAATGGAGCCATTAATACTTACCTAGAATTCTATTTCACTAAATCAGACATTTGAAGAACAATTGTTTCCCACTGTACTGAGGATCTATGATTAAACATCTGTTGCATGCCTTAGAACTATGGGAGAGGGAGAGAGAGAGAGAGAGAGAGAGAGAGAGAGAGAGAGAGAGAGAGAGAGAGAGCGCGCTCTGAAACAGAAACTTTCCTGCCCCCCATCTGGCAGTTTTCTTTCTTGAAACAGATGGTTCTAAGAGAACCAGGAATCAAGAGGCAGACTGCAAAACACAACTAAGTGTTTTTAGGCATTCTGACTAGGGTGTGGGAGGGAGCCCAGGACAGCTCTGTGAGAAAAAAGGGGGAGGACAGTCTTGATCTGGGTCTTGATCAAAGTCCAAGAAAATATTTGGATTTACAGAATGGAGAAGATTTCCCAAGCCAGAGGAATACCAGGAGCTGACAGCAGTCATTCCATCCTCTGTAGGCCCTGTTCAGAGTCTCCTGGACTGCTCCAGTCTAGAAAGGAGTGTGAGTTGAGAAGTTGGGCAGAGAGAGGGCAGACGGTAAGACCTCTGTGGGCTGGAGCTCCTCAGAATGAGCTTATGCCAGACAGGGCTGTTTTGAGGTGGTTGCTTCCTGCTTAAACAGAGTCAGAGCCCCTATAGCCTTTTCAGCTCCGCACCCCCCACCCATATACACCAGGCCCTCCAAAGGGGCAGCTTCCAGAGGTCTCCCTGAACCCATATGTGGGTTTTGGCTCTTCCTGTTTTTGGCTCTGTTCAGCAGCAGGGGATTTGAGAGGTGGCTGTGTGATTTGTACAGCTGTCATTAGGGTAATTGCACAATATTTTCCCAAATTTCTCCTGGAGCTTAAGGCTGGGTTTCCAAACTTCCTGCCCTGATAGGGGCTCTGGTGAAAGAGGGCTGGCTCTGAGCCTTCCCAGCAGCTGTTGGTGGCACCAGGAACAGCTCTCTCTGCTATCCCGTTTGGACCAGACACTGGGATACTAGGACCAGAGCAGAATGGAACCCTGCATGGAAAGCATGGTGGCTTCAGATAAAAGGCACAATTGTGACCATTGCTAATAATACTCAGTGTTTCTTCCCCTCTCAAAATGGAAACTGATACGAATCAACCTGTGTCTCTTCTGAAAAGCAAAGATGTCTTCTCATGGCACCAGGATCTGGAAAGTTCCTTCCCTGTCTTCAAAGAAGAATGACAGACCAAAACCCTGCATCCTATTTCTCAGTAGCTTATCAACTCAGTCATAATTATACACAAAGTAAGAGTCTCAGGCTGGCTAAGATTAGTGCCCAGACAGCTGACACTGAAATAAAGTAGAGAGTTGTATGGGCATGGCCCAGGTGAGGAATCAGAGTACTTTCAGCAAGGCAAATTAATGGATGGCAGGATGAATGAATACCAGGGACAAGTTTGGATATGACTGGTGAAGGATTACCTCCCTCCCTTCTCAGGTGGATTTGTCCAACTGTTTCACATTCATTCTGACAGGATAATACTCCGAACTGGTTTCTCTAGCCTTCCCTCATGCACGCACGTGCACACACATACACACACACACACACACACACACACACACAAATGTGTGCATAAAAGCACACATTTTATGCTTATGTGGGAGCCAGAGATGAGAAGAGGCTTATTCCAGGTTTAAAATCCTTGCAGAAAGTGAAAAAGTGCTGAGGACTTGGCTTTCTGGACCAACCAAAGAGATCATGGAGCAGATATGCTGGCTTTAGCCCCCAGGGCTCATGTTCCCTCTGACCTGCTAGCTGGAAGAGAAATGCACCATAGAGAGCCTCATCACTTAGCATCGTGTCTGCTCTGACACGATGCCTCCGAGTAATGTAATTTATATTTCATGCACAATTGAAGCAGCTAATGGTGTAATTCTCCAAGGGGGAAACAAGTTGTTATAGTGTTAATTACATTGCAGGCATGTTCCCTCTCCCTTGCACCCCAAATGCTCCAAGGGAAGTTACCAAGTAGCAATTGAGTGGGTGTCCAAGACAGTGGCTTTAGTGGGCTCCACTGATGTCAGAGCTGAGTGAGAGGGCCAAAAATGCCTTTTTTCCCTCTCTTGAGGGCAGAGTGGGGGTAGTCTGGGTTTCCTTGTCCAGCCTGATAGTAAACGCCCCCTGGCCTGGGATGCCTCTTTCTGTTCACCAAGACACTGCTGGGAGGGAAAAGTATAGATGATACATTTGGGAAAGGGGGAAATACACAATCGAAACAGACCAAACCCAGCTTAGAGATCAGCAGTGAACACTGTAGAATGTGCTGGTTAAGCATGTGGCTTCTGCGGGCAGACTGCTGAGATTTGCATCCCAGTTCTGCCACTAGAAAGCTGAGAGGCCCCCTCCCCAGGAGATTGTTTCACCTCTGTGCCTCAGTGTTCTCAACTGCAGAATGGGAATAATAAATCACCAGTTTCATAGGATGGCAGTGAGGATTAAATGAGTCAATATGAATGCAGTACTTAGAAGACTGGCACATAGTATGCACTCAGTAAATGTAAGTAATGGCAAGAAGGAGTAAATGGAGTTAAACTGTTATAGGTTCTGGCATTTTCTGTGAAATGGTCAAAGTACATATTTTTTTCTATGCTCATGCGAACTAAATCTACTGAAAAAGAACAAATGTCTTGCTTTTCAAAAAGAAAGGAAAATTGTAGATTTTTAAGAATTGTAGAACATAAAATTGAGGATGACTCTAAGAAAAAATTAAGTCGATTTTAAAGAAGTATTTTTTGAATTCCAGGAAAAAGAAAAAAAGAAAGGATGGTAGAGGAAAGGAGTGGGGGAGAACAAGGGAAAGAAGCAGGATTATTGAGAGCTAGCATGGATTCATTATATACAAGTCAGGCCAAATTTACTCTATCTTTTTATAGATAAATCAGAGTAAGTCACCCAGTAGATCAAGGAAAACTAATACACATAACAATTCTTGATTTATGAAAAACATTTCACAAAATCTCACAGCTTATCCTTATGGAAAATATGAACAAAAGTGGACTGGCTGGTAGTTTGGTTTGCTGAATAAGAGCTGATTAAATAACTACACGTCTATGTGGGTTTGAACTCCATTTCTGGTACCCATTCTGGTATTAGTCAAGGGAATCTAACTGCTATAACAAACATCTCTCAAATTTCAGTGACTCAAGCAACAAAACTTCTTGCTAGCATCACAGTACAATGTAATCAGCAAGAGGGGATTTTCTCCAATATAATCACTTGGAAACATGGGTCCTTTCATCTTATGATGCTGCCATTTTTAATTTCTGGTCTCCAAGGCTTCTGGAAAAGTAGACAGGAGTATCTTGTGTGGGAGATTTTTGCCAGCTAAGACCAAAAATGGTGTACATCATCTCCACCTATATTCTACTCTCCAGAATTTAGTCATCTGACAATGACAGGCTGGAAAAGGAAATTTAGTCATGTGACCAGGAAGAAGAGGACAATATGGATAGCAGTGAGCACTAGTAGCATATTTTATGAGTACTGATGTGAATCAATATCAGTCTTCAGGGAGGATTCTGGTGGCAAGCCAAACTCTATCACTTGCATTGCCCTAAGCAACATTATATTTTTCAGTGACATGGATGAAGACTTAGAATGTGCCCTATTATCCCTTTTGTGTACAACTCATTCAGGCAACCTTACATAAAGGCAGCTTACTGGGAATGTCCAGCAAAAGAAAGTCATATGGCCAGATCTCACACTGACTGGATTAGTGCAGAAATGGAAGAATCTAACACATCTGTAGGAGTTTATCACATGGATCATCACCCCTCCCACAAGCAGCAGGAGCTCACTGACCTCCACTTGATATACTGTCTTTTATGTGACTCAGCCGCTCTCCCGGACTCACTTCATTCTATGTCCTTCTACTTTCTCTCCTTCCACCAGACGATGAATTCTCTGGCATATTTCTCAATGGTAGTTCCTAAGTAGGAGGGAGAAAGCACATCTGATATGTTCGGGAACTGGTGACGATCTCTGGTTAGGGTGAAATTTTCACTCCAGATCTTGTACGCATTGGAGCAGCATAGGACTTAGTTTACTTTTGACAGAAAATTAGGCTTGTTTAGCAAGTTTTCCAGGGGAAAAAAAAGCAGGAAATAAAAACTATTATGATTGATGAAAAATTGAACCTCAAAAAGATTTCACTGGACTGGAGTGATGAGCTAAAGTCAAGAAAATTAAATTATATCTGTCAGGGACACAGCAGGAACAAGTCACACACTCAGAAGGTTTAATTGGAGAGAGCATAATGAAGGGGCTATTTACAGAGGTGGAGACAGGATTAAAGGAACTCACAATGACTGGTGATGCACCCATGGGCTACCAGGCAGGTTGCTGTGACCACTCCTAGGTCTGTAGGTTGCATGTTTGTGTCTCCCCAAAAAGTATATGTTGAAATCCTAACCCCAAGGTGATAGAATTAGGATGTGGGGCCTTTGGGAGGTAATCAAACCATGAAAGTAGAGCTCCTATGAATGGGGTTAGTGCCCTTATAAAAAGACACAAGAGAGTTTGCTTTCTCTTTCTCTGCTCTCCACGTGAGGATACAAGGAGAAGACACCCACCTGCTGACCAGATAGAGGGACCTCGCCAGATATGTGATTTGATGGCACTTTGATCTTGGACTTCCCAGCTTCTCCAGAACTGTGAGAAATAAATGCCTGCTGTTTAACAAGCCCAAACTGACTAAGACTGCCTGAAATATCAAAGAGAATGAATGGTTGCCACATTTCAGCATGGCAACCACGGAAGAGGACCCACCAGGCAAGAGTTGTGGCTACAGGTAGAGAAATGCAGTTATTGCTAATACTGTGGCTTAGAAAAAAATTGGGGGAGAAGATAAATACCCAACTTCACTCTCTTCCCTCATTCTAAACTCCTGTGGGTGCCTTCCATTTGGCACATCTAACAGAAAGCCAGAGGACCAGGGAGCCCAGTGATGTCATCCACAGAGATCAGCCTCCTGTGACACAGAACTGAACAAAGATCGTAAATGGATAGAGGAGAATAGAAGAGTAACTATCACAAAGATGAACAGAAATACATGTAAAATGTCACATTCAGCTTAGAAAGTCAGTTGCATAAAAATGAAATGGAACACATTTTAACATGAAATGAGACACATTTCGTTTGAAAAACTTTCAGAAGTATGACTAGCTCTAGGTTCTGTATGAAGCAACTGTGGATGCATTAATAGGAGCAAGGGGTCTCATTCAGGGAAGGTTTGGGTTCATGTGCCCACTGCTTTCTGCCTTGGTCAAGCGACCTGGGGTTCTAAGCTAGGCTGGGTCTCACACTTTAAGAGGGACATTTACAAATCTGTATTCAGAGAAGCAACCAAACACTGAGAAACAAGTCTAATGAGGAAAGGCTGAAGATAATGGGAAGTAATACTTCAGCTAGAGAGAAGACAGCTAGGGAAAACACTATAACTTTCTCTAAGTATTCAAAGGGCAAACAGGAGGGCTCCCTTCTTGGACATACCCTCCAGCCCCTCAATACCCCCAGACTGTATGGTACCATTTTTGTGAACTCCCACAGCAGATTAAGTTTGCACAAGATTTTCTCACCCAAACTGGTTGTCTGTCTTTCCTACAAACTGAGGGCAGACACTTTTTCAGCATTGCATCCCAACACCTAATGCTTGGCTCCTGGCAGGTACTCAGAAAGTCTTTGTTCAATGAATGAAGATCATCCCTTGCAGGAATGTGAAGAAGGGAAGGCATGCAGTGGGTGGGAGTTGGGAGTATTCTTTCCAAAGTGAAAGTCCAAGATGATAGATATATGAGTCTGGGAAGTTTACCTACTCTCTCTAGACCTCAGTTTCCTCACTGTCTCTTGGGGTGCTCTGAAGACTCCAGGGGCCAGTCTATTTGTAAAGAACTCAACACAGCAAGTGTTCCAAAAATAGCCATTGTTGTTATCACTGGTGTTTGCATGATTCGGGCTAGTGAAACTGTCTCAGGGCAAATCCTCCAGAAGTAGACCCTGAGACAGGATCCATGTCAAAGTGACTTCTTAGTAAATATTCTCAGAAAAACCCAGCAAGGGAGTGAGGAAGTGAGACTAGGGTAGGGGTCCTCAACTCCTGGGCTATAGACAGATACCAGTTCGTGGCCTGTTAGGAACTAGGTCACACAGCAGGAGGTGAGTGGCGAGCAAATGAAACTTCATCTGTATTTGCAGTCACACCTCAGCACTAGCATCACCACCTCAGCTTCACCTCAGATCGTCAGGCATTAGATTCTCATAGGAGCTTTGGTCCCTGGTGCCAAAAAGATTGAGGATTGCTGGACTAAGAAGAGACAGAGCTGAACAAAGTTGAGCAAAGGTGTGATATCAGGCAGTCACCTAGAAGGTAACTTTGAAGACAGTGTCAATCATATCTCAGAGCTCTCCCCATCAGGAGCTTGGAGCTGGAATATTCACCCCACCTTCATGCACACTCACCAATAATTGGTCAAAGACTGCCCCAGGGGAATGTAAATTCCCAGGCACCTTTGCTCTCCTTGCTGCTAGGCAAAGCAATTGCAGGAACCCCCTAGCTGGTATGCATAGAGATGGTAAAAAGATGGTCTGCTACACAATTACAGAAAGAGGTGACCAGAGGCCAAGGTTGCCAGGAAAACTCTATTCACTTTCCTCTAGGCTGTGGCTGCCAGACCTGGGTGCTCCAGAAAGTGTAGGAACTAGAGGAGCCACATCCCAAGGAAACATTTGCTTCTCCTCTCCTATGCTCACCTCAGTCTTTTTAGAGTGTGTTTATATTTCAAGACTATCCCAGTTGTTAATAAATAAGATCTGCTGATAGGCTGTGTCCCTTAGAACCCCAGGACCCTACAGAATCTGATAAGAGCAGATTGGGCAAATGTGGGGCAATACCCCCTGAACTGATCTTTCTGAAGCCATTTTTTCTTTTCCTCATTCTAAGTTTGTGAGGAGATGATGCCTCTGTGGATCTGTCTTAACCCTCTCCCCTGTCTCCATGTGACACATTCTTCTGGCCCTTGTGCCAGTGTTTATGATCCTGGAAGCAACCAGGGTATCACAGGACACTGACTACCCCTCTTTGTAGCATGACTAAGGTTCTTTGAGAGAGATTCTGGTTTTAAGAGGTTACACAGCTTTTGCTTTGGAGCTCCTACCCTGTAGAGGTGGGAGGGGAGGAAATGACCTGTCATGCCCAGAATCCAGGTTACTTACATACCAGGAGTTATTGACCCAAACCCTTGAGATGCCCCCAGCACAGTCCCAGGGACCATGAAGAATGTTATTATGTACCGAATGTTTGTGTCACCCCAAAATTTATATGTTAATCCCCTAATCCCCAATATGATGGTATTTGAATGTAAGGCCTTTGGGAGATGATTATATTTAGATGAGACCATGAGAGTGAGGGCTTCATGATGGGATTAGTATCCTAATAATAAAAAGAGAACAGAGCTCTCTCTCGCTCTACCATGTAAAGATACGATGAGAAGGTAGCTGTCTACAAGCCAAGAAGAGAGCTCTTACCAGACACCAAATCTGCCAAGCACCTTGATTTTGGATTTCCAGCCTCCAGAACCTTGAGAGATAAATGTCTGTTGGTTAAACCACTCAGTGGTATTTTGTTACAGAAGCCAGAACTGACTAAGACAATGTGTTAAGTGGGAAGAATGCTTATTGCTTTCAGGAACTTGTAATTTTTAAGGTGTCATATACCAAGGTCATGTGATACTCATAGGCTGCTTCAAGCCACACCTAAACTTCACCTTCTACCTCCTTTCCCTGATGTGGTTGGAGCAGAAGTCCCCACATCTGCACAGAATTGATAATGCACTTTCTCTGTATTTATCAACTGTGAAGCACTTAGGACAGCTCCTGGCCCATAGTGAGTGCTGTTAGTGGCAGTGCTGCTGCTGGTGACACTGTCACCTCACAAAGTGCCAAGGAGGCCTGAGGTGAGCATTGGCATTCCCATGTAACAGGAAAAAAGACTAGGATTTGGGGGAGTCAGTAATGTCAGTGCTAGGGTTCAGTCTCCATTTCCTCATTCAGTTGAAGTCGCATAATTTTTGTGCCAGGCATTGTACAGAGTTCTGGGGATCTATGTCCTGAGCAAAATGGACATGATCCCTGCCTTTACAAAGCTTATAATCTAGTTGGGGAAATGAGCTGTAACCAATTAATCCTACAACGTCTGCGCAATTACAAACCGAAATAGTCCCTCTGCTAGAAAGGACTCCAGCCTACACTCAGGTGGAAGTTGTCACAAGGTCATCCCTGAGAGTATAAAAAGTGATGCGGAAGCTGAAACATGGAAGACAAGGACAGGTTGACTGGGTCAGAAATTCTCAACCTTTAGCAGGCATCAGAATCTCCTGGAGTGCTGCTTAGAGCTCAGAATGCTGGACCCCCATCTCCAGAGTATATCCAGAGTATATGATTCAGCAGGTCTGGGGGCGGGGGCTCAACTTTGCATTTATAATAAGGTTTCAGGTAACTCTGATGCTGCTGTTTCCAGGACCCCACTATGAGAACCACTGAACCAGCTCAAAGGGTGTTGAAGGAGAATGTTCTGAGCTGAGAGAACAGCATGTGTAAAGGCCCTGCAGACAGGAAAGAGTCTGGGGCTCTGTGAGGCTAGTATGGCTGGAGCCTAGCAAATGTAGGGGAGTGCCAGAGGTAGAGGATGAGTCTGAAGATGTCTGCAGTGAACCTGCCCCAAGTTTGGTTTTTAGCTCATGAGTGATGGAAAGTCATTGAAGGCTTAATAGCAGATGAGTGCTATGACCATATCTGCATGGCTCTGCCTGCTTTGCAAAGAGGGACTGAGTGGACATTAGGAAGCTAGTTAGACAGCCCCAGGCTTGCAAATGCCCAGAGGAATTATTTTGTCTACAGCCTGGTTGCTGCCACCAAGCAAACTGACCATGTCCCACATCTCTACTCTTTGCCTATTGAGGCAGAAGCTTCTTTTTTCCATTATTGGCTAAAAGATGAAGGTTTTTCTCAGGAACTGGGCTTACAGAGAAGGCATGGATGGCTGGCTTCTCTTTCTAGGGGTCTCTTTTTGTGCTGTGCAATTTGGCATTTGTCCCAAAAACAGTAGCAAATTTAAGACCAGAGGCTGTGAAATGTGAGATTTTGAAAACATCAAAACCACTCCAACAATCAATGCAAATTAGCATTCAGAGTTTATTTCTAAAAACTGAACATTTAGGGAGAAATGAAAGTCAGTGTTTCTACTGCTGAGGATGGAGATCATGTTCATGTCTTCCAGACTACCTGTTGGAGGAGGTTGAGTATAATGTGATGGTTAGGAAAGGAAACTCCAGAGCCAATCTTCCTGTGTTCAAATCCCAGCACTGCTATTTACTCATAGTGTCTCCTGGGAAAGCACCTTCTTCATTCTTCAGTTTTCCCTATCTGTAAAATGGGGATAATAATAGTAACTACTTCATAGGGTTGTTGTGGGAATTTGAAGAGTTAATAAACCTGAAAAGCTATATTCTTGCCTGGTTTGTGTAAATGTCCAATAAATATATTATCATAATCATCATTATCAGGCACATTCATAGGAATTTGAGGAAGATGGGTTGGCTTACCATGGGATAGGTGGATTAAGTGGACTGAAGTTTAGCATGTTACACCTGTTTTGCTTTGCTTTTGATTTGTCTTTTGTTAACAGTGGGAGTTAAACTAAAGGTTTTAGGGGAAATTTTGAGAAGGATAGGGGAAGTTGAAGAAAGAGCCAAATGAAGCTGTCTTGGCTAGTGTAACCAAAATCTTGCTCCACCCAGAGCCACTGGAATGCCTTTTCACTGCTTCTGTGTCCCTGCTCTTGAATGTGCTTTCACCGACCTGCGCCTACAGCTTATCATCCCAGGACTGCCCTCCTGCTAATGGACCACTGCCTGCTAGTATGAGGAACCAAAAATGCCTAGGACTTTACAACTTTCTCCCCTGTCCCCCACAACTATTAACAAATGACTGTCCCCTGGTTCCTATCTTGGGGTGGAACAACTCAGAGGCATAACATGTCCTCCATGTTTCCTCTGCAGGACCAGGCTGAGGTTGTCCTCCAAGGACCTTGCCTGATATCCCTCCTTTGCCTATCTCCCCTGTTTCCAATCCTGTCCCTACTCCCTTAACCAGTCTTCTAGAGCACTTCTTTCATATATCCTTTACATGTGAATCTTCATCTCGAGGTTTATTTGTGTGTGTGTGTGTGTGTGTGTGTGTGTGTGTGTGTAATTCCCCCCAAAACAGGTTTTCAGAAGAGGGAACCAATATAAGAGTTTTGTATCATCCGAACCCAGATCAAGGGGTCATATTTGCATTATATGGATAGGCACCAGCATCATCAGGTCAAATAATTAAAAGAGGCAGGAGGAAAGAGCACCAACCCTGTGGCAGGGAAATGGCCAGAACAGCCCATAGGCCTTGCTTCAGGGGTATGCTCATGTATGTGCAAGTCTCCAACATGCTCAGAGAGCTAAAGCCTCGAGCCAGCAGGCCCAGAGCAAAATGTGGTAAAAATAGACCATGTGCCTGGGAGGCAAAGCCGCCCAATCTGACTAAAGCCCTCATTCACTGCCAGGCTGGGAGGACTGGGCAGGAAGGGATGCGGGTGGGGCTGAGGGAGCTGCTGGATGAGGAAAAGAAAATAGTGTACAATGCTGGGCTCTCTGGCTCTACAATCCTCCTGGGACCCAGTCTCAGGCTGTGCACTACAACAGGGTTCAGGAAAGAGACAGAGACAGAGAAATTGAGAAAGAGAAACAGAAAAAAAGAGGCAAAGAAATTCACAGAGAGGTAGAGAGACAATGAGAAATGGTAAGAGACACAAGGAAAGACAGATATATGGACAGAGATAGAAAAAGTTAGGGAGAGAGAGGCAGAAATGGAAAGAGAGACAGCAAGAGAGAGGAGAAATAGAAACAGACATAGACAGGGGGAGGGAAAGGAAGTCAGGAAGTAACAGACAGAGAGATAGAGACAGACACACAAAGGCCAAGAAATTTGGGGACATGGACAAATCAAAATGAGATACACAGAGACAAAGGGAGCAATAGAGAGAGGAAAACAAGGAGAGATAAAGGAAGAGAGACCCAGAGATATTATGAAATTGAGAGACACAGAAACAGAAAAAGGAGAGAGATTCAGAGAAACAGAAGTTGAGGGGGAGAGAGGAGGGGAGAGGACTGCTGAGGAAATAGCCAGAAGGCCACAGAAAGATGCCAGGGAATGCTCTCAGGGGCTCAGGTAGGAGCAGGCAGCCACAGATCTGAGGTTGGTGACTGTCCCCCAACCCCTCCAGCAAAGGGACAGGCTGCACCTTGTGGCTCACCCTGAATCAAAGTGGAGGGTCCCACCATCCAAGAAAATCCTCAAGGGCTTGGAGGACCAACCTCCAACTCTCCGCTGTGCTGGCATCAAGCTGAGAAGCATGTGGGGCCCACCATGGTCCACCACCCCACCTCTGCAGGTTCCAGCCCTGACTCAGGGGCTCAAAAACACCCAACACTGGCACCTGCACATGGAGTAAAAGCCCACAGAGTACATGCTCTCCATATTAGAAAAACCCTCCCTACTGATGAGTTTAGTGGCAGAGAGAGTCCAGTGGGCTGTGCGTTGTCAGGGAGCTTGTTTTCCCAGGAGCCAATACTGTTCAGGTGTGCCATGAGCAATTGCCAGTCCACACAACTTCCCCTGGCAAATTATTCTGCTGGAGTTTCTTCCAGCATTTTGAGCTGTGCTGCTGTAAATGCCAGAAATCATGTACATTAAGCCCAGAGTGATGGCAGGCTTATGGATGGATTTACCTTCAAACAGAGGCCGCTGAGGCACCTACATGGGGGGGGGCGGCACTTTATGGATGTGGCTCTCTGCTTGCCGAGGCCTTAAGCAGTCAAGTTGACCACGTAATCAATTTCTTGTGTAGGCCCAGCTGTGGGCCATGTGCTCCCAAGCAGTGATTGGGAAGCAGGACTTCTACCCCCCGCCCACCACCACCTGAGAGCGTATCCTTCTTCCCAGGAAAGAGACTTGTTCCTGTATTCCTGGGGTACTGATGGCAGGGGACAGGACAGAAGTGACACAGAGCCAGATCAAGCAAATACTGACTCTTTTCTAGGGCTTATCTCTCTACCTCAAAGCATTGTCCTTAGAGCCCCTTAAAAGGGTGGTAGCCATTTCCAATGCTAACTCACATTCTGGGCCTGAACCCCACTCTTAGCCCCTCTCCTTCCCCAAAACTGCGTCTGAGTTCTCTGAGGTCAGTCTGAGCTCAGCTCCTCTTGCTCCATGAGCCAACATTTTACCTCTGACCTGTGATGCCTGGGTCACTAGATTTGCTCTCCCTCCTGCATGGCTGTCATGCAGCCCCTCCCCTCTCTCATTCAATTCCTCATTTTGGGACCCAACCCCTCACTGCCTTTCTTCAGCCTTGACCTCCCAAGGCTCCTGTTCCAGGCAAATCTCCATTTAACACCCCACTGAACTGTCCCCTCAGGCAACTATGTGCTTGAGGTGGAACCATCAGGGCATAGTCTGGACCAAGAGACCAGTGTGGGGCTCTTTATACTATCATGGAACTCCCGTAATATCTCATCTGTGGCAGGTTTGCTTTTGCAAAGATGACTTTTCTTGGTGACTTGGATACTCCTTCTATAGAGAGGTGAGGTATATGTTCTTTTCACTTAAACCTAACTTTAGTGGAAGTGACCCTACATGATTTCTGAGCCTAGGTCATAAAAGACAATGCAGCTTCTGCCTGGGTCAGTAAACATTCAGGCTTGAAACTTTGAACCACCATGTATCACTATCTTGAGGCCACCATGCTTCAAGGAAACCCAAACCAGCCCATGCTAGAAGACCACGTTGAGAGGCCCTGAAACCATAGACTAAGAGAGGAAGGCCTGACCAGCACCCACTGTTCTAGTTCCAGTCCCCTTCTGACTGCAACCACATCAGAGACCTGTAGAAGAACCACCCAGCTGAGTCCATCCCAAATTCTTGATCCATAGAAACCACAGGAGATCATAAAATGGCTGTATTTGTTGTAGCCAATGAAGCTTCCATGTCCACAAACCAGTTTTCAAAGGTCAACAAGTCTAAATACAATAAAAATAGAAGACATGCGGTAATTCCCAAAACAAGACTAAACAATCTTATCTTTCTTTAATCTTCAAAACACACTTGGAGGGTTTGCAGAGTGCAGCATAGTGAGTATCTATTCTCATAGCACAGTCCTCAGGTATCAGAGAGGAGTCTAAGTGGCGATGACTCCCAGACCCTTCTTCAGTTTATACATATTCCAGCAAACTGGAAAGTACATGTGACTAGAATTGTTTGGCTTCTTAACTCCTGGAAAGTAATTAATAATCAAATGACGTAAAGGCAAGAATCATTCCCAAAAGTGATGTCTATGTTTCACATGTATTCAATCCAACATTTCCAGATATTCTCTCTGGTGCCGAGAACTTTGCCCTCTACCAACTAGAGGGGTTTTGGTAACTGGTAATTTGGGACATTAATTGTCTTTTTTTTTTCTAACATGAGGAGTAGATTTTCCCTCTGTGCCTTTTTTTGTCATGTGTAAAGTGGGAATGATAATAGGACTTCCCTCATCAGCTTTTTCAGAGTTATATGAGTTAATATATGTAAAGAGCTTAGAGCAGGACCTGCACACAGCAAGTGCTATATAAGTGCTACCTATTATTGTTATTGCTGGTGTTGTTTTAGGATTCTAGGTTATTGGCAGCAAGAGATCCTGTTCAATTTATTCTCAGTAACATACCTGTCAAGTGAGAAAATTATCGTTCCTTACACTAACCCCTTCTCAGCATCAGCTCCTTTCCCTAACATGCATGCATACACACACGTGCACGGACACACACGTACACGCCCACACTCAGTAATCAGTACTTGTTGGCCACAGGCCATACCACGGTAATATATCAGTGCAGGAAAAACAAGCTGCTTTATCTTTCTCTCCAGGCAGAAGCAGAAGTGTAGAAGATGGATGTACAGCATCTGTCTGCATCGACAGAGGAAAACACATCCAGGCTGGCTCCACAGCCACTGGGGAAGCAGGGCAGAGGCTGCCCCTGGAGGCCAGATCCTGAGAGTCCTGGTGAGCCTTGGAGGCCAGGTCCTGTAGGTGGCTGCCAGTTTTCTCCTAATGAAAGCCCAGTCTCCCAGCACTTGCCCAGTTCCAAAGCCCACTCCCTTGTCATGCTGTTATGTCTGCTGTAGATTTTCTGCTGTAGACAAAGTCGCCAAGGGGCCAGAGTGCTGCCTGTGGAACTGAGGGGCGGGGATGGGAATGAGCCATGGCATGAAAGACATACATGGCCTTCTCCTCTAGAAACAAGGGAGTCTCTGCTCAGTTTCCTGTTTCATGGCAGATCTGACCCCAAGGTGGCTCTGCTGGACCAAGGCTCTCCCTGAGTGAGATAATTCAGCAGAGCCCTATTGTCCACAAACAGTGGAAAGGGCCCAGGGACCTCACACCCTGTAGGATTTTCTCAGTGGACTACATCTGGTCCTGGAGATTTTTGCAAATATAGATTGTCATGAAAGGGGAAATTTCCAAAAATAAAAGAATCAATCTCATTTTAGGGGTACATTTAGCAGAAGGAAAACAAACACTTTCGGATGGATTAGTTTTCCAGTTTTGCAGTCATTTAACAAAGATTTATAAAGTGACAATTACATGCAAGGAATTAAAATTGGCTTGAGTTCCCTGTCACAATTAGAGTTCAACATCTCTCCTGTTAGAGTAGGCAACTTATTGGAAAGCAACTGTACTGGAAGCTGTGCCTCAGAGCCCTCCAACTTTAGGGTACATAACTGCACAAAAAATCCAGCTGCTGAGCTCTGAAATCCATCCCAACCAAAACTACACTTCCCACGGGCTGCTCCAGCCAATGACTGAGTGAGTTGGGGTGCTAACAGGCCCATTCCTGTGAAAAACAGGGTTCCTCTGATAGTTGACTTTGTATTGAACAGCCTGCCAGTCTTGTGTAACCTTCTAGAGATTGCATGACAGTCTAGAATGCTCCCGAGCACCTCGCTGCCCTCTCACCTTCACTTGGGTCAGACCCACATCACAGCTTCTCAGTTCTCCCAGGCTTGCCCAGCTCTCTCCCCATCTCTCTCATTTCCCCTAATGAAATTCTTGCACATTTAATCTTCTCCTAGCATCTGCTTCTCAGAGGACTCAGACTACCCCAGAAGCATTGTCATGTCCTCCTTCTTCTTCCTTCACATTGCCTTCCGAGATGGACCATCCCACTTCTAGCCAATATAGACCCCTTGCAGATACCTGAATTGGCTTATTTCTCAGGAGCCTCCTTATAATTTAGTATCTTCCTTGTAGACTCTAAGTTCTTTAAGAACTTACAACATCTTTAAGGCTCCTCATTGTTGATGGTTCTCAGAGGTATTGCTGACCCATGGCAGGGAGGTCCTTGCCACACAGTTCTTACATATTTCAAGAAGCTTCTATGACTTATTAGTATAATTCACAATAACTATTGCACGATGAACCTATAGCACGATGCTAAGCTTTTTGCATACATTACCGCATAGACACCCACCCACCCGTGCACTCAGAGGGTGCCCCTCTTTCGAAGACAGCTCTTTGGCTTATTCTCACTCGGCAGCCCCTCCTCTGCTATGAACCCAAATCAAGACATTTTCAGGCAGAACACAGAGATCTGATCTTGTAAAGTGTGAGCATTTTCTAACAAACAACTGATACCCAGGTTGAGAATTTCCAGGCACACAGCTTAGGAACAAAGTTCAGGCTAACAGGTGATATAGTCAACTCCTCTTTCTAATCCTATCCTGTTTTTCTCCTACCCTACCCCAGCCATTTTCTCCCTCTGTGTGTCTCTGCTTCTTGGTACTTGAAAAACAAGGCCTCTGGGCTCACATCCAGGACTTATCCCAGGCATCCTCAAACCCTCCGAGCTTGAGCCATCCTCCTCAGACCCACATTCGGAAATGTTCTCCAGCTCACTCTGAGACACAACTCCACATACTAAACAGAAAGCCATAGGCTGGCTGGCAATGGGACCTCACACAGATACTTTGCATCTGTGAGCCTCAATTCCCTTGTCTGCAAAACAGTGTCATTGTGAGGATTAAAGGAGAGAGAGAATTTGACCATTACTGTAAATCCTTACTACTCAAGATATGATCCTTGGACTAACAGTAGCAATATACTGAAGCATGTTAGAAATGCAGATTCTCTGGCCCCATCCAAACCCACTGAATCAGAGACTCTAGGCTCACAGTACCCCTTTCTCTCCAGGTGATATGTATCCACACTGAGACTTGGCAAGCCTTGCCCTCCAAGTCATAGAACTTCATCATTATTCTCTCTTCCTAGAAAACACCATGGGGAAGGATTTCTGAGCCTATCTCTCTGCCTTTGCCATTCCTTATACTCTTCTCAATTATTCCTAGTCTTTCTCACTTCCCAGCTCCTTTTCCTCTCCCCAGCCCCTTCAGGGCTGTGCTCTCCTCTCCACCCTATTCCATCTCTTTATCTCCTTTAGTCAATTATACAGTCAGCACTCCCCAAACCCACAGTTTCTGCTGCCTCAGCAAAAAGGGAATGCAGAGGGAGAATTGGCAATATATGTACACTCAGAAGGTGCCACTCTTCACAGCTTCATGGTCTACAGAACATGGAGAGAATGCTTACAATGCACAAAGGGGCACAGCTGGGGTTAAAAACCAGGGACAGCTGATACATCCATTCACCTCTGATTCCAGGCCCCACTGGGTGGCGAATTGCCCTCACTCCATGTGCCTGATGTGTATTATATTTTCTGTAATTATGGTGATACCGTCTGTGTATATGTTAAATGACTATGGCAGTTAATTATTTATGGGTAAACAAGGGGTGCCTCTTTACTCCAGGAGAGACTGAAAGACTCTTGAGTAAAAAGAATAACAAGATTAAAGAGAAAGGGAAGAAGAAAGTGAAAAGAAAAGTCATTCTTCCCCTGGGAGTTTCTGGGGATGAGGAGGATGAGCTGATTTGACCTTCAAGAAGACTTCAAGCAAAGCCAAAAGGTCCTTGTGGCAAGAGCAGACTGTCCTCAGGGATCCAATCTCAGGTATGGAGATGAGGAATGATTTCCAAAAACTGGTAGGTATTCCCCAAATGCCAAGCAGTCCACAAACAGCACTGCTCTACTTGGAGGGGCCAGCCCAGTCCCTGGTAGTTTCGTGGGAGGCATGCATCTGGAGCAACAGGATCAGAGAAACCTGAGCCACTTACATCTTACAGCCCTTATGCAACCATCTTACTAGCCTGGGAATTCCAACCTCTGGACACATATTAGAAATCAATTTTAGGTTTATTTAGGTCACTGTTATTTTGGACATTTTGTTATTCACAGATAACCAAAATTGAACTGATAGAGATATGTAACATGGTGTCTTACCAGGTTCACCAGGATGCAGACTTTGAGATGGAAATTTGCGTGGAGGAGGTTTACTGGGGTGTGATCTCAAGGTCAACACTTGAGTCCAACTGAGAAAAGAATATTGGGCAGAAGTGAAGATGAATGAAAATGTGGTCACAACAATGGCCTTGGTGGATCCCATAGGAATCTCCAGAGGGAAGATGGCAAGAGAGTTGAGTCTTTGGACTTGGACCTCCCTGAGCTTTGGTTTTCTCATCTGTAAAATGGGTGTGTTACTGATCTTGCATTTGTATTGCAGATTTTTTAAAAATGTGTTGCAGGGCCCAAGTCACAGGTGAACAACTGTGAGAGTAAGCTTGGAGAAGACTTTGGAAATTTGTCCATGTCTTATGGGGGCTCATGTCTGCATCTCTACTAATTGGCCTGTCTGAGCATCATAGAATACAAGCAGGTGGCTGTCACTTCTCCAGAAACTTTAACACTGATCACCTTCCCCAACTGGGAGAATTCACAATCTCTTCCTGTGTCTCCACAGTATTCTATTCTTAACACTATCATGGCTCTTACCACATTGAATGTGGCTGTTTTCCTAAGGCTCTGAGCTCTTCGAGATCACCTCTGTATTTCCCACTCTTAGCTCAGTGCCAAGCAGGTAGAAAATAACCAATGCATAATTATTAAGAAAATGAGCTTCACTGAGGGGCCAAATTCCTGTGATGTCAAGAAGACAAAGACTATTTTCCTGAATCAGGAGACATGGCTTTCAGTCTCTGTCTTACCATTTCTTCCTTATAGCCTCCCTAAGCCTCAATTTTCTCATCCACATAATGGAAATAATAGCAGTAAACAGGGATGTTATGGTGATGAAGTAATATATAAATTTAAAAGCTGCAGAACATGGTATAGATGTTATAAATTGGAAATAGGATAGAGGAGGTTTTCATTGATTAAGTCTAAATATATGACTCTGGGGGATTGTTTTCAGCACATGCACTCTGGCTACGTAGTGCTGCAAAATTAGGCAGCCACCAAAGTGTAGGACCAGGGACAACTGACCTCATCCCAATTGGCTAGCCTCTCTTGCTAGGAAATGCAAACTGTTTGACCACACAAGCCACCAGGTAACAGCTCTCCAGAGGGCCCCAACCCTGGAAGTACAGACGGGAGGAGACAGCTAAGATAGAACAGTTAGATGTGACATCAGAATAACTCATACCTTGCCCACAATGGCAAGGGGGGCCCTTGCATAATGCATACAGAACTCTGAGACAAAACAGCCTTCCTCAGTGGATAGCTGTGAGTGACAATAAACAACCCAGACTCCCTAACTATTCTAAAGCATACTCAGGTTGAGGGGCCCAACATAAATAGAGGGTGGTCATGAGGCATTTAGACCAGTCTGGCAGGAAGAGGAATTCATATCTCAAGTTGAAGCTCTGGGGACATAGGAGGAACTCTAAACACCCTGGAGGGCCTGGAAAGCAAGTGATGTATCAGCAACACATTTAAAAGGCAACAGGTCGCAGTTGTTAGGAGCAAGTACCCTAGAGCAAGCCATCCTGGAGTCAAATCTTGCTTTTGCAACTAATTAAATGGTCGAGTTATATAACCATGTTATTAATAGAACAACTGTGATAAAAAGGGTGCCCTTTCCCAATAGTTCCAGAAAAATACCCGGGGCTGTCATTGCCTGGATAGAGTTGGTGAGCTTGGGCCATGGCCCACTTCAGGACCCTGGGAGTATGGTTGACTTGACCTGAACCACATGGCCTGAGGAGAAGATGAGGAATGGATAATGACTGGTCAGGCAAAATAACAGATCTCCCTTCAGAAAGTTTCTACTAAAGAGGTGATACTTGAGCCCATCCCACCCCTTTGCACTCCTATTTAAACAGTAACCAGCATTTGTTCAAAGCCACAAATTGTGAAGGGCTGGTACCTACACCATTTAATCTCTTAACACACTCAAATCAATGTTAGGCAGGGGAAAACTGACTATGCAAAAGACCACAGGTGGGGCAAGCCCACAGCAGTGGAAGATTAATCTAGCAGCTGTGTGGAGGAAGGATCAAAGGTCAAGAGCCTGGTGGTGCTGGTGTGTGGGGGGGAGGGTGCTCTTCTTTCAAGCTGAGGGGACAGGGATTGTCCTTGTCTTCTTCCAGTTCATCAAGAAAGTCCCAGGGTGGAATGGCAGGAAGGACAAGGAGAGAGAGAGTTTAGAAATAGAATGATAACCAGCTCTGATCTGGAAGCTGACTTTGAACGAGGAGGGCAATCGACTCAAACATAATTCTTCAGTCTGAGCTCAAAGAATAGTGATAGATGTCTCTGATGGAAATGAGGAACTCTGTTAATGGTAAGGGGGTGACTTGATTGGATTCGTTTGAATCAAAACTGATACAAGGGCATCCAGGTGAAAATGACCACAGGCTGAGGCCAGAGCTGTGGATTTCTGGGGCTTGATGTCACCACTAAGCCCATGGGAATGGCTTAGATGAGTTTCTGGAAGAAATTTCAGGAGAGAAAGAAGCAGGAAGGTTGAGAACTGGGCTTTGGGAGATGCCCATATTTAGGGGACCAGACAAGGAACTCAACCACAAAGAAGACAGTGGAAGCTCAGCAGAAGGAATGAAAGAGAAAAAAGGGGAGGGTGCTCAGCAATGCTGGAGACAGAAACACTCATGGAAAAGACTGTTGAGGGAGACTGAACAGTGTTCCAACCCCAGTGGTCCTGGATCCTTGAAGTGAGGCAGCTGGTGAGCTTCCTGCTTTAACAAGGGCTGGGGCACTGTGGCTCATGTCACCCCAAAAAGTACATATGGAGTCAACAGAATTTGTACAGTCCTAGAGAAGGGGGCAGACAGGTGTTTAATCAATGCTTTCATGATAATGAATGGAGAGAGCGTAACAAAGGGGACATAATGAAGGGGAGAAATAGAAGGAAGGTAGTGGCTGTGGCACCCCTACACACACACACACATGCACACACACACACACACACACACACACACACAGGCTTGAGAAGGAGCGAGAAATCGTTTCTATTCTCAGAGAATTTCTTGGAGAGTTCTCCCTACACACCATCTCCTGAAACATAAGGTTCTCACACACAGGAATGCATGCATGCACATACATGCAATCACACAGAGGCACACGTGTCACCACAGAGATGGGGCTGCTTGGTTCATACTTCACTAGCTATACAATGACACAGAGGTGGTGGGAAGGGAGTGGGTAGAAGCCAGCCATGAAGGGCACCTCAGTGGCTCTCCCTGCACCCACCCTTTTTCCAGGCAAGGGCCGGAGGAGCCATAGGTCTGAGTGTGAGTGGATGGGAGTTCAATCCTCCCCAGATGTCAGCACTAATGCCTTGATAAACAGGGAGCTTGGAATGTGGTTGTTAATTGGGGATAGAGCCACAGCCTTTAGCTTTGGGAGTAATGGTTAATGACAAGCCTGCTGGGGGAAGCCGCAGACGGTTACCACTGTTCAAGTTCTGTCCTTTCTGTTTCTTAAACAACAGTTTATCTAAAAATGAAAACACATTCCTGGGAATTATTATTTCTTGGAAGCTATAGGACTGTTATTTGATTTCACAGCTGGCTGTTGGGTTGACCTTCTATAAGCCAAGGGACTGACTGCCTTTTGGGGACAGTTTTGTATCTGTTCTTCCTCTCATCTGTGTCTTTCCTGGGTCCTAACTGTGCAACCACTGTGGGCATGTTTAAAGGGGTTTTATGGCTAAATTTAAGGCTGAGCGAGAGCTTCATTAAGTGAAAGTGGGCCAGAGAAGGAGGAACAATAGGAAGGTGGAAGAGAATCTTTAACCTTCCAGGGGAAAATGCTTCTAGCATCACCAAAACCCACCTAGAATCCTCAGTGTCCTCTGTACCTACTCCTGACGTAGGCTGAGCTTTAGTTCTACTGACGGTAGTATCAGGGAAAAGGGTCTGCGGTCTTCAGAAGACCCTCTGTGGGTCCTGTTTCTTCTCTGAGGTTGTTTCCAAAACAGTGAACTTGAAGCAATAAGGGAAGGACAGAGTGAGGAGGGGCAGGAACCCAAGGCCCTGCCAGTTGTTCAGATGAAGGCAGGGGCACCCTGACCAAGGGGGCAACCCAGAACCAGAGCTGGCCTTTCCTACCATGGCTGTGTCTGGGTGCAGCTGCCCAGGCTGTGATAAAGGGATGGAAACCCACACCAAAAGCTGACCCCACATGTATCCTCCTAGGGTCAGCCTAGGCCAGACCACGACAGGGCACGCAGCCTAGAAACATGGCTGTGGGCAGCATCCTCCTTGGATGTGGAGAGCAATGACACAGGCGGTTAAACTCAATGTGCTGGCAATAGGCCAGCTCTCCGGCTTGTCAATTACACACTGTCTACCTCCGCCTCTCAGTGTTGCCCCATCACCTCGCTGTCAGGCGGCTTTAATGCTACTCCCCTCTTCCTGTCAGCAAATGTTTGTGTGTGGTGTTGCTGGGCGACAGTTAAACAGGGCCTGCATTTTCCTGGCCCCCGGGCCCCTGGAAGAACCTTCCCTCCCAGGGCTTTGCAGGCCTTATGTGTCAACGCTGCATGAGCCACAGCACAGAGAAGCACTGGTCTGGCTCCTCAAGAAAGACTCACTCAGGCTGAGGGTAACTGGAAGGTGGAGCCAAGCCTTTCTCATGCTCCCTGCTCCCCTGGGAACTGTTCTGTTAGTCCCTTTCACAGACACATCTGGGGAGACTGGAATTCATTTTGTCAAATGTTGATAAAAACAAGAACAATGACTCCACCCCCAAATGAGGTCACATGTGGCTTCCTGCCCATGGTAATGTGGACAGCATGGTAGACCACCAGACATTCTATAAATGTGGTATACTTAAGGAAACACCTCCCGGTTTAGAGGAAAACTTTCGCTCCAAGCCAGGCTCTGCCAACTACCAGCTGTGTGGCCTCAGCATCTCACATTGCTTCTCTGGACCTCTGCTTTCCTATCTGTGCCATGCAGTGGTAATAATAACACCTACCTTGTTCAAAACCAACAGGGCTTTATTCTTGCAGTGTATATTGAAAAGTCATGATGGAGATGTCAGAGTAATAAAGGATCCTCTATGCAAATGGAAAAAATTCAGTGGAATAAGTGAGCCAGGAGTCTGGAAAGGAACTAACAGGCACAGAAAAAGGAAACCAAGTTATGCAAAATATCTATTTGGTAGGGGTAGGACCTAAGAGAATGGTACCTAATGGGAGAAGATGCTGGTGAGTTAAAATGAGCTGCCAAGCATGGGTAAAGGACAACAGGGCTAGAACAAGAAAGGTGGCAAAAAAACCCAGACTTCAGGTCACCCAGACCTGAGTCCAAGTTATGCTGTGTTCTGTCCTAGTTGTGTGACCTTGGGCAAGTTGCTTAATCTCTCTGAACCTCATTGATCAAAAGAACTCTGAGTACACACTTTACAGGGTTGCTGTGGCTTGGTATGTGGTAAGAACTCAGTGAGTTAGGTCCTCAGGCTGCTTGAGGAAAGGGGGCATTTATGTGAAAAAAACAAGTAATCTGACTAGGGCAAATGCAGTCAGTGCCAAAAGCAAGGTATAAATACCAGGGCACTCATGCAGGGAGCCAGTGCCCAGGGCTGGGGACAGCCAGTGAAGGTTCCAAGTGACAGAATGAGAGCTTGAGGTGGAGTGACAACAAAGGGAATTTGATGGTGGAAGTACAATAGAGACAGGAGTGCTGAAATGCATGTCAGTGCCCAGACCACATGCACTCACCCCTATGCACAAAGGTGGCCAGTGAACACCAAGGCCTTGCTTCTAGCCACAGGAACCCCTTGGCTCATGAGCAGAGCCAGCTGGAACTGCTAGGAAGTAATGTCCCTAGAAGCATCTATGACAGATAATGGTCAAGGAGTAGATGGATAAGCACCATAGCTCCCTCACTCTCAGGTGGGTAGTTTAAAGACATGTTTCACACTGTTTCCCAGAAATCCCCAACTGGATTGAGCCTCCATTAAGTAGAAGGGTAACTGGGTTGGTAACAGCTGTTGTTATAGCTTCTTTCTTGTCCCTGCCCTATTTCCCCATTCTATATGTGCTTCTTGTGATCATTTCACAAATAATCTACTTATAATCAAATCTTGTCTCAGGATCTGCTTCAGGACCCAAACCAAGACAAACACTAAGTTTTCAGGTCTGACTAGCTCTAAGTGTTTAAGCAATAGCCTCAGGAATACATTCTTCTTCATCTCTCCACTCAGCTTTCTCTTCTTCTTACCCCACCCTAGATGAAGATAAGATATATGTAAAGTATTTACAGGAAGGTACATAAAAATCCTGTTTCAGCCCAGAGGTGAAAACTGGGCATCCCCTAGAATAAGAGATGAAAAGGGAAAACAGACAGCCATGAGAGAGACAGAACTGAATGGGTTGGGCAGAGGGCCAGGGTGGCTGAATTTCTTTCCTGATACCTGGCTTGTGGAAACACACCAGGCCACTATAAGGCACCAGGCAGGGGCACTTGTGCTCAGAAGGAAACAGTTATAAGAGAGCAATGTAATCACAGCCTGGGGTACATTTTTGAAAATGCAGGTGTGTGTGTGTGTGTGTGTGTGTGTGTTTAACTAGTGCTGAAGCTGGCTCATCAGAGCAGAAGGTGCCCTGTTAGAGCAGAAGGAGATACCCAGACATCTGGGATCAAAGGCTGAGGGAGAGAAATTGAAAGCAGGAGCACTGGAATCTAAGAATCCAGTCAAAAGAGCAGAGATTAGGATGACCAACCATCTTACTTTGCTGGGGACTGTTTCAGTTGTAGCACTGAATGCCCAGTGTCCTGGGAAATTCCTTTGTCCCAAGAAAATAGGGATCATTGGTCACCATAGCTGAGATGCTCTGGCACACGCTCCTAGGAGAATGGATGTTCTGAGAAGAGGAAAAGGACAGAGTCCACCTAGATGGAGCAGACAGACTAAAAAAAAATGATGCAACATCTAAAATATTTTAAGAGAAATGCCTGCATATCTATCAAAATTTTAACTGTCCATACCTTTTGACACAGAAACTCTACCTCTAGGATTCTTTCTTTCAGAAATACTCATGCTCACACCCAAAAATATATGCACAAGGAGGTCTACCACACCCTCATCTGTTACATTAAAAAATTAGCAGTACTGTGACTATCTAATAATAGGACAGTAATAGAGCAATGCTTAAAGAAATCATGATATAGCCATACTACGGCATATTCAGCAGTTAATAAGGAGCAAAAGGTATCTCTAGATTGTCATAGTTTGGGTTACCACAGAAACAGACTGTGACAAGCATTAGTATGCAAATTATTTATTCAAGAAGTGGAGGAAACATAAGAGAAGTGTGGGTGGGAGGTGGAGGGCAATGAGAAAGGGAAACAGGACAGAGAAGGCAGCCAATAAAAGGAGTGTTCTCAACCTAGTTATCACTGTGGATATCTGGGGCTTTTTCCTGCAGAGGAGCTGTAGGAAACACTTCCAAGTTATCACCACCAAAGAGCCAGCAGAATTCTTCACCAACTCCTGAGATTCCTTGGTTGAGGACTGCTCTTGAGCTGTTGATTCCCCACCATTTCCAGCCCTCCCTGCTTTTGGCAGAGCATTGGAGAAAGCCCTCAAGCCCAAGCACATGGACCCTGACTGTTAGAAGGCACGCCAAAAGTGGGAAGACTCCAGGGATATGGCCTGGCACCAACAGCATCTGCCAAACTTTAGTGTTGTGGGGTTTCCTCTAAATCATTGTTTAATAAGAGTGTGTGTGGTGGAAGGGAGAAGGTGCAAAGGGCTATGTCAAGTGCGATTGCATTTTTATTATTAAAATATTCATGTGTACATGTGTGTACACATGTGTGTGTGTGTGTGTGTGTGTGTGTGTGTAAAAAAGAAAAATAAAATACAGGAACCAACCTGTGATCAGGAGCAGAGACAATGTCCTCTATTTCCATAGTCTGAATTTTTCCAAACAAGTATTACTTTTTAAATTAATAATAATAATAATTATAGTTGTTGTTATTTAAAATGGGGAGAGGTAAAGAAATGGAACGCATCAACTATGTGGAGAAAAGGACTTAAAGGTCTATCAAAACCCTTTGGGCTAGATAGTTTCAGAATCGAGAAGTTTTTGTATATCAGAAAGAGAAGACCTGTAGAAACCATGTCTTATAAAACATCCCTAGGCAGTAATCAGACACATTAATATTGCTGTGTTGAAACATATCAATAGTCACACAGAGTGGAATAAATAATGACTATAAAAAGCCTCATGTTAGTTCAAACCAGGTTTTGCTGCCAAATACATTTGTGCCAAAGTTACATGAAACCTGTGAGTTTCTGTTGCAAATAAGGGATTGTGGATTGGTGATGAAGAAAAGAGAGTTTCTAAAACTAGAGCCAGGATGGAGGGATCAAAAAGGCAAAGGAACTAAGCCTTCACAAAATAATACAGTGGTGGAGACCCTCTGTCCAGCTCCTATGTAGGGCACAATGACCAGAAAGTGGTCAGTCAGACTCTGGTGTATCTGAGGAACCCTGCTTCTTGATAAAGTACCCATGTGACCTTAGGGCTGCTCTTGATGTCACAACCTAAACATTTGGGAGAGATGAATCCAATAGGGTTCTAATAAATATGCAGATTCTAATGTAGTGGGTCTAGGATGGGGTCCCAGAATTTGCATTTCCCACATGGTTCCAGATGAGGCAAATGCCACTGATCCAGTGATTGCATTTTTTCTGGCTTTATTCAAATATAATAGACTATTAGTTGCTCATATTTACATTGTACAATTCAATGAGTTTTTTTCCATTATAATAGGCATGCAATAACACATTAATTTCAGTTGTACAGCATAGTGATTAGAGATCTACATAACTCACAAAGTGATCACCATTAAATCTAGTACCCCCTTCCCCTTACATATTTATTACAACATTCTTAACTATTTTCCTTATGCAGCACTTTATATCTCTATGTCTATTTTGTAACTATCCATTTGTACTTCTTAATCCTGTTGTCTTTTTCAGCATTACTGTTCCCCCAAACCCCCTCCCTTCTAGTAGCCCTCAAAATGTTCCTTGTATCTATGAGTTTTTTGTTGTTGTCATTGCTGTTCTTGTTTATTTTGTTCTTTAGATTTCACATGTATGTGAAATCATGTGGTATTTGTCTTTCTCTATCTGACTTACTCCATTCAGCATGATACCCTCTTGGTCCATCAAGGCAATATCTTTTCCCATTCCCTTCCTTTTAGTCTGTGTGTTTCTTTTAATCTTAAGTGAGTCTCTTATAGGCAGCATATGTAGGGGTCTTGTTTTCTTATCCATTCGGCCACTCTATCTTTTGGTTGGAGCACTTAATTCTTTTCCATTTGAGGTATTTGTTAATAGGTATGTAGTTATTACCATTCTTTATTCATGTTTTTGATACATTTTTCTTCTTAAAGGAGTCCCTCCAACATTTCCTGTAACACTGGCTTGGTGTTGATAAATTCCTTTAGCTTATTTTTGTCTGGGAAGCTCTTTATCTGTCCTTCGACTCTAAATGATAGCTTTGCTGGATAAAGTATTCTTGGTTATAGATCCTGGGTTTTCATCACTTTGAATATTTTGTGCCAAGCCCTTCTGTTCTGCAATTTCTCTTGAAAAATCAGCTGTGAGTCTTATGGGTTCTCCCTTGGAGGTAACTAACGGCTTTTCTCTTGCTGCTTTGAAGATTCTCTTTTTGTATTTAAACTTTGGCATTTTAATTATGATGTGTCTTGCTGTGGACCTCTTTGGGTTTATCTTTTTGGGGAGTCTCTGAGCTTCCTGGGGTTGTATGTCTAGTTCTCTCCCCAGGTAAGGGAAGTTTTCCATCATTATTTCTTCAAATAGCTTTTCAACTTCTTGTTCTCCCTCTTCTCCTTCAGGTACCCCTATGACATGGATGTTTTTACATTTAATTTTGTCCCATAGGCTCATTAAATTATTAGTATAGTCTTGGCTTCTTTTTTCTTGCCATTCTGATAGGGTGTCCTTGGCTTCTCCATCCTCTATATTGGTGGTTTGATCCTCTTCTTCATCCACTCTGGTGATTCCCTCTAATATACACTTCATCTCAAATAATGTGTTGTTCATTTCTGTTTTTTTATAATTTTCATTTCCATTTTTATGCTTTTTATCTCTTTGTTAAAGTTCTCACTGAGTACATCTACACTTCCCCTCAGTCCATTGTGCATCTTTATAACCAGTGTTTTGAATGCTGCATCTGTTAGATTGCTTGGCTCCATTATTCCTGGATCTCTGTTCTGTTCTCTCATATGGTTCTTGCTACTTTGTCTTTCCCATTTTGGATGCTTTTCTGTGTCTGTTTCTATGTGCTAAGCAAAGCTCCTCAGTCTCCCAGTCTTATTAGCATGCCTTAGTGTAGTAGGTGTCTGGTGGCACAGTCCTGAGAGGGGTTTAGCTGCAGGACAAGTTTTGCCCCAGCCTGTATCCCTCCGGTGCCACCTGTTAAGATTCAGTAAGCAATCCACAGATGCTGTGCTTATAGTGGCCTCAAGAGGCCACACCAGAAACTGAAGCCAGCTGTCACCAGTGTGGCTCTTGGAGCTGCTCAGAAAGGAGCATCTGACTCACCAAGGACACAACTGGATATGGCTTGGGTGGGGCCACAAGTTGGGGGAGGCAGAGTTTCGGGAAATCCCCTGGGTAGAGCGACCTCTGTTATCCAGTTTGATGATGTCTCAGCTATGGTGGTGCTGTGTCCACACACTAAGAGTGAGGAGGGCTCAACAGAGGAACAATGGATACTACTGGCACTTCTGGTCAAGAGAAAGCCTCACCTTGGGCTCTTGCTTCAACAACTCAGTGTCCCCTTATACGACCCTGGTGTCCCCCAAGCAGCTGACCAGGCACTAGTGACCAGAGCGAGCAATTCCATCACCACGAAAGTCCAATCGCAGACATGACCATTTAAGAGGCATCTGCAGCTGCTGGCTTCCGCTGCTGCAGCCTCTGTCCCACTCAGCCATTGGGGACCAGGCAGCCTCGTGTCCTCGCCCTCTCCTACCTCCCACCATTGTAGGGTGATTTCTTATTTCTCTCCCTAGTTGTAGACCCCAGGTGACTCTGCTTGCTGTTTGTTGTGTCACAACTTTGATTTGGTCACAAGAGGGATGAACAGAGCCTTTATCATCTATGCCATTTTGCCTAGGCTCCAGGGACTGCATTTTAAGTAGAGTCACCATAAAGTCAATTCGATAGAACTAAAGTGGGTCTCCATATACTTTCCACCCATCACTCATGGCAGCCACAAAGAACATGTCGATTTGTTGTATAAATCATTAAATTTCTTTAACAGGTGTCAGCAAGGAGAACAGGCTATAACCCTCAGCACATCCCAGGCCCTATTAAGCAGGGCAGTAGTGATAGGAGGAAAACCCAAATAGGAAAGACCATATTCCTTGAGCATGAAGAAGCTTTGAGAGATAGTGAGACCAGGACCAGAGAGCAAATAAAGGCAGTGTGTGAGATAAGAGGGTAGGAGCAAATACCTGGGCATGACTGCTTAATTCTGTTTAATAACCTAGGTCTTGGGAGGTCCTGGCCATACAGGCAATTGCGTGCATTGAAACCGGAGTGTGGTAGACAGGGTATTGTATTGTGGAACTGTAGCTCTGGTCACCCTCAGCAGGAAGAGTTTATATCTTGTCACTCCTTGGATGCTGCAACTTTGCTTCCTAGTTTTCCTCTTCCCTGGCTGCAGTAGACAAGAGAGGAGTGTTGCCCAAAAGACCATAAAGAGGACAGAGGCCAACAGCATAGGTCCCATTTGGAAGAATATGGGTAGCTTTGATAGTGAGAAAAGTCAGAATCATGGTTATCTCTAGGAGCAGGTATTGATAAAATAGAAGCAAAAGTGAACCTTCTTAGGAAGGATAGTGGGCCTGAAAATATCCTGCAATTTGATCTGAGTGGTAGTTATGGATACATACATATGTAAAAGTCATCAAGCTGTACACTTAAGATTTGTGAAATTTAATGTGTGATTGTCATATCTCAATTAAAATTGGGATAAAATGAAAATGAACCTCAACCCTGGGATGAAGTAGGTGAGCCAATGAGGAAGGAACCAAAACTAATCTGGAAGAATACAAGTCACCCCAGCCCTATGTCACTCAAGATTCCTCCCTTTGCCCTTGAGTTTCCCCATTTCTCAGCTAGGTACATACCACCTCCAGGAGAACAGAGAGAAATCCTGACTGACTTCTCCATTTCTTGCCAGTGGGCAATGAGCGGGAATAGCAGGTGGCCACAGAGAATAGCCATGTAAGCATAGCATTCCTAGGGTGAAAGGAAGGCTCTGATCTGGTAGCTGGGGAAAGGAGTGGGGGTAGAGGAAGATGCAGCCCATGGGGTTAGTTTATGCCTTTAAAACATGTAACCATACAGAGAGGACAAACAAGTCTTTTCTATTATAAAGTATGTGCTTAGCATATTTATGTAATAGTTTCACCACATGCAGTGAATCAAGTTCTTGCATTAGGAAACAAGAATTTCCTTGCCGCTTTGACAAACTTTGGCAGATCTGCAGCCTTCATGCAGGTGGTTTTCACACACAAAAGGAACCCTGATGGCTAGCAGGGCAATGACCTGGGGTAGAAAATTGGCCTACAGGCCTTGTCTGGTTTTTAGCCTCACTTTGATGGCCCCTCATATCTTGCCCCTATGAAACACAAATGGGAGGGTGTTTCCTGCAAGAAGCCCCATGCAGAGCACAGGAGGCAGCCCCCAGAAAGATGGGGTGTTGGGAAAATGAGACTTCCTGGCTCCAGAGGAGCTGGCCCCCTGGGGCCACAGGCTTGGGTGAAATAGTATGAGATGTGGGGTTCAGGTGGAAGAAAAGACTAATCTTGCTGTGGCCTTTGACCTCGAACCCTAACCCCTTTTATCCCTTCGAAAACCCCTTCCATTTTCTTTCATTCTTTCTCCTCTCCTCTCACTTTCTTTGACTTCTTTTTCAATCTCTTTCCCCTTAACTTTTTTCTATCTTAATTAGCCATAACATGGAAGTGAAATTCTTTTTATTATCTACAATATTTATTGAATACAGTTTTATGTTCCTTGCTCTTAATTTTTAAAGTGGATGAGCCACTTTAGAAGAACACTTTATGATTCTCTTTCAAATAATTTTATATCGCAGAGGTAGTCATTGGAGCTGTTCACAAATATTCTGGTTCTGCTTTCGGGCACATGACTGTATTGCACGTCCCCTCATGGTTTTTTCGTGTGACTCGTTCTGGCTAATTAAACATGGGCACTCCTAGACTGAGGTTTAACAGCCAGTGAGCTTTGGAGCCACTTTGTTTTCTTGCTGCTAGGGTGATGGGGTAACCTTATGTGGAGGTGAAACTTTCTCAGCCTGGGTGTCTGAGTGACTGCAGTGGGCATATCCTCCAAGCCAGTCCATGTCAGGCACAGATTGTAAGTAAGGCACCACTGAATTTGTTACTGAGGCATAGTCTTGTTCATTCTGATGGATGCAATAATTTTATTATGTATGTTCCTCATTTATCTTCTCTAATAAGAAATGCTTTACTACAATGCTAAAATTACTATCTATGTCAATGTTTTTAAAAATCTTTTTGGGGTGGTCAGAATCCCTTTGATAATCTGGTGAAACAATGATCTCCTTTCCCTCAAAATGTACACATGACATTTTGCATATAATTGCAGATATTCATTCACTTCAGGGTACAAATGCCTTCTCTAGTCTTGGAACTTCCACTTACACATCACTGCTCCTGCAGGCATCTTCAGTCCAAGGTGGCTGGTAGGCACGATGAAGGTTTCATTCCTCCTCATCCTCACCTCTGCTTGCAGTCCTAAAACCATTGCAGGCACAGATTCTTGATCATTCTAGCAGCATCTTAAGACAGGAAACCATGCATCATTTTGATCTCTGGAGCTTTGGCAATCATGGAATATGGGTAATTAGGTTTCCACGGCAGTTCCTTCCAGTGGGAACAAACATCTACAAGAATGTCCTTAGCAGCAGACAGGGATTTGGTCACTCTAGGAGGAAGGGACAGCAGTATGCAGTGACAAAGCATTTGAACATGACCTAGCAGGCTCGTTTTCATAGATTTCTTTATACTGAGAGCAATTCCTTGATCTTTGACATAATGCACCCTACATTGAAAGAATGACTTCTTTTTTTCACAACATGCATGACCCCTTTTTGCCTATCTGAATGTTAATTTCATCATTTGCACAGTTTAAATTAGTAATGAAAAATTCATTTGCAAGCTGGTTGTTGAGAGCTGGGAACAAATATAACCTGTGAAGATGGTGTTTTAAAGGGTGGTTAGTTTCCTTAGACAAATTACCAAAGTCTATCAAATGCATCTGAACACTAAAAAATGTTAGAAGCCAAATGTAGGAGTCTGTGAAATATGATAGTAGAGAGGAAATCTGCTTTTGGGGGCATTCTCTCATCCATTTTCCATCTCTCATCTCCCTCCCACTGTCCCTTCACTCAAACCCTTGGTCCCCGTAAATGTCTTTCCACCCTCAAGGCACTATTGCCAAAATTATCCCTCTAACTCACTCTAAATCTCACTGTCTCAGTGTAGCTGATCCCAGAAAGGAGCCTAGAGAAAAACAATTTTATTGGATTAATTCTCATTAAAATATGAATGACTAGGAATTCTTTCATGCTGTCAGAATTATTCATATTTCTTAAAGACACATGTCAAAAATTCAATTCGATGACTAATCGGTAGACCACATATCAAAGTAAAAGAGAAACTGGCAAGAATGTTTTCTGAGAGTTTGCATCCTAGGATCAAATCCCCAAAGCACAGCTCTTAACTTTTATTGCATCTTTCCATCTTTCCACCAGCCCACACAGTCTCTAAAACAAAAGTATTTTTCAAACTAACTTGAAGTCACCATATTGTGGCTGTGTGTGTGTGTGTGTGTGTGTGTGTGACTGAGGGGCATCACAGGCAAGAAAAGCAGCAGCTGTCAACAGCCATAGGTCACTGATAAATACAGGTCCGTTAAACCAGAGGACCTAGAACAAGAGTAATGACATCTCCATGCCAACTTCACACAGAATCTCCCATAACAAATGAATGGTATTGTCTGCAAAGCAATCTGGCATCTTGGGAAAGGGAACCCCTTATTTGAAGGAGTAGGTGGTTGGAGGTGGAAAAATGGATTTTTTTCATTCCTCAAAAACCATTTGCAGAATATGAAATTAGTCACAGCTCCTTGATACTGGAACAGAAATCAAATTCACATGGTGGCTAATTTTGCTTAAAAACACTGCTCACTGTGCTGTGGGGCAATGTCCAGAGGTCTGACAGATGATGCAGTCTTCCTTTCTTTCCATGGGGTAGAGATGCCCCTCCCAGAAAGAATCCCAGTGCTAAAAGGGATGATTTCACCCATTTCTTCATTCAGCAGCTTTGTCTGAAAAATTGGGAAAAGGCTAGTTGGTATATTTCAAGGGAGCAAATAATTAGTTCTCTTGGAATCTCATTTTAGATTCTAATTCTTAGTCTTGAAGTCAAACTATAGGAGCAGAAATTTCTATCTGTGGTGGGAGGGGCTCAGATTCAGCACACTAAAAAAAAGCCCTGCTTCTGAGACATTTTTCCATGCATGAATCAAATTATTCCAGCTGGGTTTTACCAACACGTAGGCAATCAAAATTTACTTTAACTTGCTATTTTATTCTGTATTTACTAGTTCTATAAATACTTTGATTGGTATGCTTTTATATCAAGCTGGGGTGCATGCAGGAAGAGCAGCAGCTGTCTGCAGCCATGGGTCACATGCAAGTCTCGGGTTTGTGGAGTGACAGAGCTGCCTCCCTCACCCTATCTGCAGTGAACACATCTCCTGCCTACTCCAGTGCTAGGCTCAGGAGTGTGTCCATGAGTCCTCCATTAGTCAGACCTGTACAGAACACCTTTGACACCCTCCTTTCTCTCCTGGTTAACAAGGCCCACCTGATTTTTCACAAAGGTCCCCCAAGCCTGGCAAGGAAATAAAAAATAAAATACCATTCAAAGCAGACACATGCAAACAGCAGATGATTCTGGCCAAGGCTGGTGCATCTGGAAGTGGCAACAAGAGCAGGAGAAAAAATTTAAGATAAGGAGTTGGCCTTGGTGGCCTCTACCTCTGATAGCTGATGATTTGATGAATGATGCTTGTGTGCTAGGCCTCAGCGGATAAAGCAGGCTTAAGGGGTGAAGTGCCATGGAGGCAGATTCTGACTCAGCATCAGAACCAATTTGACAAAGATTAGAGTGGTCTCAAATGAATTGGACTGCCTTGGGGGCAGCAAGTGCCCTGTCTCTGTGTTTTTTTCGAGCATGGGGTGACCCTCAGGAGAAGCCATGGAGAGAGGACTCAAAGCTCTGAAGAAGGTTAGATTTGGTGGCAGTTGATATTTTATCTGAATCAGGAATCCCACAGCCTCTGCCTCAGGGACTCCAAATTTTCAAAGGAGGTTCATGTGCTCCTTGGCCTCTCTGCCACATTTTCTACATGGTCACAACTCCTTCTCCCCATAGGTACCAGAGACTCTACTGTTAGAGCAAGCACAAGGGCACATAAGCAGTAGGGAGGCCACAGAGTGGCATGAGGCAGAAGACAAGATTCCCAGGGCACAGAAATGTGAAAGGCCTGGATATATGTATACATGACATCTGAGGTACAGATTCTTTTCTCCTGGGGTTGCCGCAGAACAATCAGCCTTATCATGCAAATGATCTATTTGCTCCCCCACTTCCTCCCAGAGATTCGTTCTCAAGCCACTGGAAGTCTACAGGAGCCCTTGTCATGTGGCAGTTGTTTTTACTTTGTCAGAATAGATCTCCAAAGCCAGCAACAGCCTGCAGTCAGACCCAGGATTCTGGAGCTGTGGGACCAGGTGATGGTGTGCATCACCTAGTGCTGGGGAGAGAGAACCCACTGCCTCCCAATCAGCCTTCTCATGTGAGCCTGGGCCTGTTCTCCACTCCAGCCCTCTTCTAAGAGACAGCTCACAGTTCTGTCAATCCCTGGAAGGGCCTCAGCTCCCACCTGCCCTACCAGGTTATTAGTGGCACATGCCTGCCTGAGACATGGAACTGTACTTCAGCATGGCCTGATAGGACTGCAGTCTAGCCATCCTGGACACTCGCCTGATGAAAGAGGAATTCAACTTGGCCCATGCCCTGGGTTGAAGAGTGTCCCCCCAAAATTTATATCTATCCAGAATCACAAAATATAACCTTGTTAGGAAATAGGATTTGGGTAGGTGTAACCAATTTAAGATGAGGCCACACTGGATTAGAGTGTGCCCTAAACCCAAAGATTGGTGTCCTTATAAAGAGAGGGAGATTTGGAGACACACATACATACACAGAGAGAAGATAGCCATGTGAGATGGAGGCAGAGACCAGAGTGATGAATCTACAAGCCAGAGGATATCAAAGAGTGCCGATAACAACCATAAGCTGGAAGAGGCAAGAAAGGATCCTCCTCTAGAGTCTTCAGAGGAAATGTGAACATGCCAACACCTGGATTTCAGACTTCTGGCTTCCAGAACTGTGAGAGAATAAATCTCTACTGTTTTAAGCCATCTAGTTCAGGGGTCCCCAACCCCCAGGCTGCAGAACAGTACTGGTCCATATAGCACAACAGGAGGTGAGCAGCAGGCGAAAGATAGAAGCTTCATCTGTATTTGTAGCTGCTCCACAGCACTTGCATCACTGCCTAAACTCCACGTCAGACCATCAGGCATTAGATTCTCATAAGAGAACTTGTCTCTGGTGCCAAAAAGGTTGGGGACTGCTGATCTAATTTATGATACTTTGCTATAGTAGCCACAGGAAACTAATACAGCCAGCCTGGCTGCCCAGCTCCAGTGGGTTCTGGCCAGGCATCCGGGTCACTAGTTGCCAAGACCCTCCTCCCTGTGGACTCTTGATTGATCCAGATTTCCATGTATTGAGCATTATTGCAAGGGGAGCAGACCCCATCACCTCATGGGAGCAGTCCCAGGGAAATGGAAGGACCCAAACCAGAAGCAAAAGGCTTCTCTCCCTTCAGTTTTTAGAGGGATACTATATGGGGCCCCATGTCCACCCCAATCCTCTGGCCCTTTGATACAGCCCTACCATCTAGAAAATAGCTGGCTATCTTGAAGGTGTCACTCATGGAGAAAGTTGACAATCCCACATCAAAGGGCATTATCCCCAGTGAAGATCTGGAGGAGTAGGTGAAAATCAGGGAGCCACACACCGCATCTGGTCTCTATAGCATTGCAAAAAATGTGAATGAGTAGCCAATATTTCAAAATTGAAAAATTTTATATTAAAATATTTTTTCCCATTTCTTTTGCAAAATTAGAAAATCTGACCTCAGCAGCTGAAGCAGAGAAGACAATAGCTGCTTTTAGATCTGAACATGGCTATCTAGCTTTCCACAATCTCCAGCACCTCCTATTACTCTCTGATATTGAGGCCAGGTATCAGTTGCCATATAGCAATTCTTTTCACTTTGTGGGTATGGTATAGTGTTATTAACAGGAACATGAAATAGTTCTTACACCCATGTCTCTATCAAAAGTGCAGAAAAGAGAGGGCTATGTCTTTAAAGGAAAGTGGGGTGAACACATATTTTGGTGAAAGTGGAGATTCTTCTCATTTGATTACTATGCAAAGTATTTCTGCACCTAGCACATAAAGCCTAAGACACTATTAAGGGGGCAAAAGAAAAAAACCCAGCCTGCTCCTTCTCTTACATCACCTGCTCCATCCTGTAGGAAGTTGACTTCGAAATTCCTGCTGAAAAGACCAAAGGTTATTTGGGTATTTTCTCTTTCCCAAATTCCAGTGACATGGCCCTAACCAGGGTTTTCTCTAATCTCTCTTCAGATGCCTTCTTCTTCTATGGGACTTTCAGCAGAAACTTAATAAAGTTTGGAAGATGCCACTTCCTTTTTTAACAGCTTTTATGGTTACCACTGACTACAAGACAAAGTCTAATCCTCTTAGCTGCTCCCCTCCCCCCATGTAGCCTCACTCTGCAGCCACCCCTACTTCTGCCAGCCCTATCTTACTGAGCATGTTCTTCCAAAACCACCACCATGTATACTCTTTGTGATTTTGACCAAGCTTTTCCTTCTACTTAAAATGCCTTTTGTTTTTATTTTTTATTTGTTTGTTTTTTAGAGTTGACATCCTGCTGGCCTCATCAGCTCATCCAACTCAGAATTTTTAGGCTGTCATGATAGATTCCCCAGAAGTTTTATTTTCATGGGGGCCTATAGATCCCTTGAAATTTGATTTTGAGAACTTGGAGTATTTAACCATGCCACCCCAGAGGATTTACTGTGCTTTTCTAAAAATGTAAGCCCGCCAAAATTTTATCCGGCTTCTGGGAGCAGATCAAGGACTCCCAGGAGGTAGGGCTCTCCTCCATGTATACAGCAAGGGCAATTGATGAGTGAGAATCCTGGAAGATCTTAAGTCAAACCCAGCACTAGGGACATTGGTTCTAGGCCCCAATTCCCAGAAAACTGTTTAAGTTATCCTATTTGAGATTCTCAGAATTTTATAATCACTCAGAGATGAAAACACATCATTTCAGGAGTAATTACTTGAAGATAAAAATTTCTTGATCCTCAGAGGCAATAAAACTTCAGTGACCTGTGAAATGCAGAGACAGCTGTGGGCAGTACAACATCCTGGAGCACCAAGCAGACTGGGTCAAAGGTAACAACAATTGCAGAAACCTTATGGAAAAGGGAGGGGTCTATGTGCCCCTGAAATTATCATCTAACCCCCTGACACTCCCCTTCCTACCATCTAACCTCTACCTGATAGCAAACTCCTACTCACCATCTATGTCCCAGTTAGAATACCCTCTCCTCTGATAAGGCATCCCAGATCCATTCCCTTTTTCCTGTTCTCTCACTTGATTTTCATAGTGCCCCCAACTTACTGCAATAAGTAGCCCATCAAACTGTCCTTACCCTCAAACCTCTTGCCTCCACTATGGACTTCACTTCCCCAATGGCTCACTCACATTTCTTGTTTTCTGTGCCAGAACACAAGACAGTTCTAAGTTTTTCTCTGCTTGGACTAGGTACTTTGGACTTTCTGGAACAAACTTGCCCCAACCCAGGCACAGACCCAATTCCTTTTGTTCCATAACCCACAGCTGTGGACCATCTCAGCTGCTCCCACACAATTCTGGGTCCCAGAACTACAGCCTGAGCACAGTTCCAAGGACCTTGGTTGCACAGTGTGGGAAGGTAGACATCCCAGCAATTAGAGTCATTCCCACCTCCATGTTTCTGTTGATTGTTTGTCCTACATCTCATGTATAGCACCCTCTTGTATCTTTGTTTATCTGTCTCTCTTGCCAATCTGTGTTTCTCAGAGACTGACACCTTGTTTTATCTTTCTGCATCTCTCCAGAACTTCATGTGGGGCCTGACACCTAATGGATTGTGATAGATATTTTTTGTCCATCATTTTTTAACTTTTTGTTTCTGACGTTCTTTACTGAGGACAGAGTATATCTCCCCATCCTCTGACTTTGAGTTTGGCTGTACAAATTGCTTTGGCCAATGGAATGTGAGTAAAAGTAAGTGTGTCAGTTATAAGCTAAATCTTTAAGCTCTTGCCAGCCCTCTTGAAGTTCTGTCCTCCATTATAAAAAGAGCATGTCCTAGGTAGCCATTGCATCTTTAACCTGGGTCTCAGAATGAATCCTTGTGGGGCACATGAACCCAAACTGAAACCTAGACACAAATCTAGCCCAGCTTAAACTGTAACCAACCTCCAGATCTGTGGGTGTGAAATAAACATTTCCAGTTTTAAGTCACTTGGATTTGGAGATTATTTGTTACTCAGCATGATCACGCAAAAACTAGCATGCAATCCCTAATGGCACTTTTGAGGGATAAATCAATAGGAAATAAATAAGTGAAAGTAAAAATTCATTCTCAAGAGAAGCAGCTCAGCCCCAAATATAGTTCACATAACTCCGTGGTTCTCCAGATATGCTCCCCAGACCAGCAGCATCCACATCACCTGGGAACTTTTTAGAAATGTAAATTCTTGGGACTTTCCCTGGACTACTGAATTAGAAATTGTAGGGATGGAACCCAACAATCCCTGTTTTTGCAAGCCCTGCAGATAATTCTGACACATGCTTAAGTTTGGGAACCATTTCAGTAATTGCTGAAATAGAATGGCTCCCTTCAATCTAAGAACCACTTATTTCCTTAAATGCAGACACTCTAGAATTTTAAATGATAGAGTCAATTAACCAAATACCTTGACCAACACAAACACCATCATCCCATTTAACCTAAGGTGCCCTTAGGCATTCCATCCAGGCATAGAAACTTTCTAGTCAAGTGGCTCTCAACTCTAGCTGCATAATAGAATCTCTTGGAAGCTTTTTAAAATTCCTGATGCCCAAACCACACCCAGACCAATTAAAGAATGTCTGGGAGTGAGACCCAAGCATAAGGATTTTTAAAAAGCTTTCCAAGTTATTTTAATGTGCAGCCAAAGTTGATAATGACCTTTCTTTTCTAAGGGGCCCAGGCTTGCCCAGCACTAGTTTCCTTGCTACTGCCTGCTCTTATTCTCCACCATGCAAAGCAGTATGCATGGCCTCCCTGCCCTGGCTCTCAAAAATCTAAAGATTTGTTAAAACTCACTTTAAGCCTCCTCTTTATCTCCTGAAGACTCCTTCCTTGCTTAACTGTCTTAGGCAGAGTTCCCCAGAAGCAGACCTTGAGCTGAAAATTCCAGCACAAGCAACTTATGAAGGAAGTGCTCCCAGGAGAACACCAGTAGAGGAAGCCGGGCAGGCAAGGGGACAAAGCCAATTAAGTGTGCCATATAGAGCCTAGCTATGCAGAGGGGAGATTCTCCTGCTAGACCCAAGGCAGAAGAGCTGGGCTTTCATAGTCCTGTGCCCAAAAATCAGTGGCTTAGCTAAGGACCACCCTACGGTGAGGTGAGAGATGTAAATGCCTAGGCTCTTCCAAGAGTACATCTATAAGAAAAATGTCTCCAGCAGCCCAAGGGCAGGCGAGCAAAGAAGAATCACAGGTGCACTGGGAGCAAAACCACCTGAAGCTTAGGGGAAGAATGTGCAAAAATGATAACAGGGATCCAGGTTAGAGTAGCCAGATTTAACAAATAAAAATATAGGATGCCCAGTTACATTTGAATTTCAGATAAATAGTCAATCTTCTTTTTTCCAGTATAAGTATACTCCCATACAACATTTTGGATGTATTTATGATAAAAACTATTATTTGTGTATCTGAAGTTCAAATGTGCCTGGTCATCCTGTATTTTATGGGGCATCCTTAGTCCAAATGTGACAATGTAAGTCTTTGCTTTGCTGTTCCTGTTTTCTAATTATGTTGTTGTGCATATATGCTCTGAATCACTGGTATCACCCTGGGCCATGAGTTACAGCATTTAGGAGTATTGGCCACTGTGTCTTGGCTAGAGGTAAAGTTCTAGACTGAGAAGGCAGTGGGGTAACTGGTATTAAATGTTTTGTTGGCCCTTTGGGCACCTCTTCTGTGTTAGATTAGAGCTACGAGGCTTATCCAGAGCCACTTACAATGACAGGGATAAAATGATGCCTGGGTGCCCAGTCTACCTGCCCTGCCTCAGAGATTAAGGTGCTAATGTCCTTCTGACAGCCTGGGTCTTTAGTCCTGAGCCAGACTGTCACTTGATCAACTCGACTCTTTTATTAAGTATTTTGCATCCTTTCACCAGTCTTGAAATAATGAAAAGTGGACTCCAATAGTTCTGGAAGTTGTCCCGATGGTGGCAGGTCCTGAAATAGGTTCAGATTGATTGATTGTGATTATAACCAGCAGGCTCCACCATAGGTGCCCCCGGCCCATGCATAATATAAAATATACAAACAGCAGATAGGGAACAAAGCCAAGACTGTGGCTCTTTACTTTGATTTGCGATCACATCCTTTGAAATCTTCTGTATTAGTAGACTCCAAGAATGAATATGATCCTGCTTCATAGCCCTGGTTTCTCCCAGTGTCCCTAGACTTCTGGAGCTGAAGGGATAGATGCAAATAAATTATATGCAATGATTGAGACATTGGTGGGGGGTGAAACAGAGGAAAAGGAGGAGAAGATAGTGAGCAATTGTATGCTTCTGTGAAATTAAGGTATAGATCACTATGGATGATCACATTCCAGATGTCTCACTCATAATCATTTTTTAATGAATTAAAACATAGGTGAAATAGAAAATGCCACTTGATGGAAAACCTGGTTGTCTAATGACATTGCTAAGTCAGTGAATTACCCAACCCTGAGTACCGACTAGTCCTCTTAAAATGTAAGAGTATATATGTTTCTTATTATTAAAAAAAAAAAGAAGAAAAAAAAAAGAAAAAACCTCCTGAATGATTTTAAATGTTCTTAAAGTCTTGAGGCATTTTTAAAAGGTATTTCCATGGAGAAACTTTAGACATTTCATTTCAAAAGTGTAAACACTTGAAAATCACAGGGTGTAAGTAGGTTCTGGAATAAATTGGAAAGAAATCAAAGTCATCATTTTAAGCTGGGTTCCCCCAAGAAGAGGACCCTGAGACAAGAATTTGTGTGTAAATAGCTTATTTAGGGGGTATCTCAGGGAGCACTGTAGGGTAGTGGGGAAATGAAACAGGGAAGGAAAGATAAGCAATAGAACATCATTACTGAGTGGTGTGGGCAACTAGGGCTTAATACCATTGCACCACACTGGGAAACAGTGGACAACATTTTTCCTCAAATTATCTATGGTGAAGGATTAGGGTTTTTCTTTCCTTTTTAATTTCAAAGCCACCATGTACCAATACTTTTTCCCCCTGATACTTTTGAATGCAAAATAAAAATGAAGTACTAGAAAAATAAGAAAATAAAAACATACAAAAGACCCATTTTTTTATTATTTGGTCCAAGAGATCTATAACTACTCTATGAAATTACTGCTGAAGTTCCTAAATGCTTATTCTCAATTTCTGTATGTATGACACACCAGTAATAAACTGCCTCAGATTGGCACCACTTTGAGGACCACACTCTACACCCATATCTCAGAGTTTGCCCATCTCAGGGGAGAGAAAGCTGGGGTATTTATCAATGCATTGATTGAAGCTTGATCCCAGGGAGAGGAGTCAGGCATGGATGTTGGCACCAATTTTCTCTCGCTGTATGTACAGGCACAGCAGAAACCCTTGTACAAAGAGATGCAGAGGTGCTAGCAACTGGAAGTGAGGGTGGAGGGTGTGCTAAAGTGGTAAGGGCCAAAGGGTTCATGGGTAGGGCAACTGAAGCATTCTGGATCCATGTGGCAGAAAGGAACCACAAGAGTCATTAAGCCAGCCTCTACTCCCACAAGAGATGGATAAACTGGTTCCTGAGCCAGTCATTGTCCCACTGAGGCACTCAGATGTTATTGAGCAACACTGCTCCCCAGACCAGGGGAAATGGAAGGGCTCTCCCCAGTTGTCTTTCTTGCTTACCTTGGCATTCCTCTAGACCTCTGCTTGTCTAGTCCCTGGCACCAGAGGGACAACAGTCAACTAAGAGACAGGTGGCATCATCCATAGAAGGGCCAAACCCCCATAGAGGTAAAGCCTAGTTAGGCTCTCATCTGCCCATTAACCTGCTGAGGAATGGTGGAAAAGTCTACGGATGTAGCAAAAAGCCATGGCTATACCATAGATCTGGCTTGAGCTCTGAGATTCTGTTTCTTCATCCATAAAACAGAAATGCTAACCTGTGCCCTACTTACCTCACAGGGCTGTTGTAAGGATAAAGTGAGATAAACAAGTGAAAGAAGTTTTGAAAAGTTTACAGTTGTTTGTAGCTGTCAACCCTGAGAGCCACTCATTATCTGCAGGTGTGTTGTCCAGCAGATTGAGTTCTCAGAACACAGACCCCAACTCAATAGTGATTTTAAAAGATTGCTGGTTAAATTCAATGCAGAATCTTGACTTGGATCCTCGATCAAAAAAGAACTAATATTAAAAAGCACATTATTGGAGCAATTGGCACTATTTGAATAAAGCCTATATAGTAAATGATAGTTGTATCAATGTCAAATTTTCAGAATTTGATTATTGTGCTGTGTTTACATAAGAAAATGTCCCTAAGAGGTAAAAGAAGAAATATTTAGAATTGAAATATCATGATGTCTGCAACTTACTCTCAAGTGGTTCAGCCATAACAATAACAACAATAATAGTAGCAACAATGACAATAACATGCATATGTGTTTGTCTACAATACAAAGAAATAGAGAAAAAAGAAAATGTGAAAAGTTAAGAATTTTGAATCTTGATGACTTGTATATATAAGGATTTCTGATACTGTTTTTCTAACTTTTCTGTAAGCTTCATTTTTTCAAAATAAAAAGGTTTTAAATAAACAATTAAATAAATAAATAAATAAATCATTCCCTTCCTCAAAATAATCTCTGAGCCACTCTAGACAATGCACTAACACCAGAAACTTTTTTGGCCCCTCATTTAGAGCTTACTGACTCATACTGAAGATAGACTTCTAACGAACTTGGTTATATGATTTCTCAGCCCAGAATAGATTAGAAATAAAAAGGCAGAAGGAGATAATAGCAGGTGTAATGACAACAGAAGAAGTAATAGTTGACAACTAGATGGAAAGAAATGCGACAAAATAAAACACCCAAAACCAGAGACACAGTTGTAAAACCTCAGTGCTTTAATGGCTGTCAAGATGCTAAATCCTAGAGCCGGAAAGGTCTTCATTTCACAGAAAAAGAGAGTGAGGGTATGACTTATTGAAGAACTCACAGTCAGTTAGCAGTGGAGCACAAATTCACTAATAATTTGAATGTTCTCTTTTCTCTATTCTATACTGAACCTACATAAAAGTGAGGTAGTTTAGTATCTCTATTCAAGGAGACAGGGAAACACAACCATCAAAATAGTTGAAAACTTTTCATTGCTACTTGAACAAGTAGCTGTAGCAAACGCTGTTGATTCCCTCTCCAAAAGTCCATTCTCTGCCACTTCTTTTGTCCTGTCAAAGAATACCTATCTGAAAAGACTAAAACTACTAGATATTCACTTTCTTAGGCTTCCTGTGGCTAGATCATGGCCATATAACCCTGTAATACCTGAGAAGGAGACTTCTGAGTAGCTTCTAGGAAATATGCCCCTTTCTGATTGAAAAAAGTGTGTAAGAAGGAACTCTTCTTTATGCCCTACTTTGGACATAATTAGGTAAGGATATGTCTGGGGCTGTAGCAGCCATTTTGTGATCATGAGGAGAGAAGCTAAAGATCAAAAAGCAATATTCAGAGGATGGTGAAGAAGAATGGGAAGAATTTTAGTTTTTAGTCACCTGTTAAAAAGCTGAATTAACCACCCCTATAATCATACTTCTTATTAGATGTCCTCATTATTAAACCACATGTAGTTTGTCAGGGATGTTTCAACTAGAATATTCACTAGATGTTGTTGGGTGTTTCCTGCTAAGTTGTCCTGGATGCGTGGTCCTGGCTCTAAAGCATCCAAGGCTGCTATGTCTTTGGCCCTCCTAGGGATTCTTTAGTTATTTAATATCTTTTTATAAATCCTTTTCTGCTTAAATACTTTGAAGTGGATGCTGTGTTTGCAAGCGAGAACCTTGAGCAATTGAGAATGCAATTTAAATATTCCTCTAAATAAAAAAGAGGAAAAAATGAATGTCTTCTTTCAATGCAAGAATTAAGAAATTCAGCATCACCAGTACCCCAGAAAAAATCCTTGCACCAATTCTCAATCAATAACCTTCAAAAGGTAACCATAGTTATGATTCTTATCACCATAGATTCGTTTTGCCTGCTTTCAATTTTCATGTTAATGGAATAAGCTATACATCCTATACCCTTTCGTATCTGGCTTCTTTGCTTAGTATTTTTTCCCATGCGATTCATCCATGGTCTTTCTTTTTCAATACTATGTAGTATTCTACAATTTATTCTCCATCCTCACATTGATGAACAACTGAGTTTTTTCTAGTTTGGGGCCATTATGAATAGAGCTGGTGCTGTGAACATTCTGTACACACACCAGCAAATGGAATTTCTGGATTGTAGGCTTAGGGTTAGTTTTAGTAGATATTGCTAAAAAGCCTTCCAAAGGGGATGAACCAATTAACATTCCCATCAGCAGTGTATAGGATAAAAGACCTTGGCAAAAGTCTTTGTCTATTTTTTTAAAAATTTTTCAGTTAAAGTTAACATTCAATATTATTTTATATTAGTTTCAGGTGCATAGCATAGAGATTAGATATATAATTTATGAAGAGATTCCACCTATCAGTCTAGTATCCACCTGACACTATACATAGTAATTACAATATTATTAACTATATTTCCTATGCTGTACTTCATGTCTTCTTGACTATTTTGTAACTATCGATTTGTGCTTTAAATCTATTTACCTTTTTCATCCAGCCCCCAGTGTTCCTCCCATCTATCAATCACCAGTTTGTTCACTGTATCTATGAGTCTATTTTCATTTTGTTTGTTCATTTATTTTGTTCTTTAGATTACACATGTAAGTGAAATCATATGGTATTTGTCTTTCTCTGTCTGACTTATTTCACTTAGCTTAATACCCTCTAGGTCCATCCATGTCATTGCAAATGGTAAGATTTCATTTGTTATAGCTGAGTAATATTCCATTGTATATATATATATATATATATATATACCAATTTTCTTTATCCAATCTTTTATTAATGGGCACTTAGATTGCTTCCATATCTTGGCTATTGTAAAAAGTGCTGGAGTAAACATACGGGTACACATATCTTTTCAAATTAGTGTTTTAAATTTCTTTGGGAAAATAGTTAGAAGTAGAATTGCTGGGTCATAAAATAGTTCTGCTTTTAATATTTTGAGGAACCTCCATATTGTTTTCCATAGTGGCTGCCCTAATCTGACAATCATCAAAATGCTCTCTATATCTATGAGCTTGTTTCTGTTTTGTTTACTCTGTTCTCTAGATTCCACATACAACATTTGTCTTTCTTTGTCTGACATACTCCACTCAGCACAGTACCCTCTAGGACCATCTATGTTGAAGCAGATGGCAAGATTTCATTCTTTTATATGACTGAGTAATATTCTATTGTGTGTGTGTGTGTGTGTGTGTGTGTGTGTGTGTGTGTGTGTGTATATATATATATATATATATATATATATATATATATATATCATCTTTTTTAAAAAATCTATTCACCCACATCCAAGTTGCTTCTCTATCTTGGCTATTGTAAATAATGCTGCAATGAACACATGGATACACATGTCCCTTTGAAGTATTGTTTTGGGTTTCTTTGGATAAATACCCAGAAGTGGGATTACTGAGCCTTTCTTTGTCTATAGTCGTAGTCTTTGCTTTAAAGTCTATTCAGTCTGGTATAAGTATGTTATCACAGCTTTTTGTTACTTTGTTTCCATTTTCATAATGGAAATCTTTTTATATCCCTTTACTTTCGGTCTCTGTGTTTCTTTTAATCTGAAGTGAGTCTCTTTTAGGCAGCATACATAAGGTTCTTGTTTTCTTATCCATTCAATTATGCCATGTTTTTTGATTGGATCATTTAACTCATTTACATTTAAACTAATTGTTGATAGATATGTAGTTGTTGCCATTTTATTATTCATATTTTTAATTTTTTCTTTTTCCTTCTTCTTAAAGAAATCCCTCTAACACTCTCTGTAATACTGGCTCAGTAGTGATAAACTCCTTTAACTTTTTGTTATCTGGGTTGCTCTTTATCTGACCCTCAATTCTAAATATGGCTTTTCTGGGTAGAGTAATCTTGGTTGTAAGTCTATGCTTCTCATCACTTTGAATATTTCATGCCAATCTCTCCAAGCCTTCAAAGCTGCTGTTGAGAAATCAGCTGACAGTCTTATGGGAGCTCCCTTGTAGGTAACTAACTGCTTTTCTCTTGCTGCTTTTAAGATTCTCTCTTTGTCTTTAAGCTTTGGCACATTAATTATGTGTTTTGGTGTGGGCCTCTTTGGATTCATCTTGCTTAGGATTCTCTGTGCTTCCTGGACTCGTATGTATTTTCTTTGCCTGATTAGGGAAGTTTTTCATCATTATTTCTTCAAATAGGTTCCCAGTTCCTTGTTCTCTCTTCCTTCTGGTATCCCTATGATGTGAACATTGTTATGCTTGATGTTGTCCCAGAAGTCCCTTAAACTATCTTCATATTTTGGGGGGATTCTTTTTTCTTGATTTTTGGGCCCCTTCTACCCCATCTACCTCCCTCCTCCTTCCTCATTCCTACCCTCTGGTAACCACTAGTCTACTGTCTATGTCCATGAATCTCTGTTTGTTTGTCCTGTTCATTTGTTGCTTTTAGGTTTACATCCCACATATAAGTGATATGTGGCTTTCAACTTTTTCTGTCTGGCTTATTTTGCTTAGCATGATTGTCTCAAGGTCCATCCATGAGGATTCTTTTTTCTTGTTGCTGTTCTGATTGGGTGTTTTCTGCTACCTTATCTTCTAAATTACTGATTCAATCTTATGCTTCATCTAATCTACTGTTAATTTCTCCTAACATATTTTTAATTTCCGTTATTGTATTCTTCATTTCTGACTGGTTCTTTATTATGTTTTCTATCTCCATTTTTATATTTTCTATGTCTTTGTTAAAGTTCTCATTGAGTTTCTCTACTCTTGCCTTAAGTTCATTGAGCATCCTTATAACAAATGTTTTGATCTCTGCATCTGATACACTGTTTGTCTCCATTTTTTTAGTTATTTTTCTGGAGCTTTGTTTCATTCTTTCATTTGGGACATATTTCTGTGTCTTCCCATTTTGGTTGCCTACTTGTGTTTTTTTTCTATGTATTAGGTAGTCCCCTGGTCTTACTAGAGTGGCCTTATGTAGTAGGTCTGCTGTGGGGCCAAGTGGCAGTCTTCCCTGGTCATCTGAGCCTATTGCTCCAGGTATGTCCCTTGTATGAGTTGTGCGTGGCTTCCTGTTATAGTTGAGCCTTGGTTGCTGTTTGGTCATCAATAAGAAAGACTGACACTGGGGCTGATTGGTTGTGATGACTGGCCATGACCAGTGGAAGAGCTGTTGTGCAGGGGCTGAACCTGCAGAGCAGGATTCAATTTAGTAGAGCGCTGGGGCCTGCCCTATCTGCCCTTTGGGTGTGTCATCCTCAGATGTGACCTCAGGTGGTGCTCTGGCTCAGACTGAAGCCAGGCACTGGGCATGCATGTTGAGGCCTCCTGGGAAGGGCCCTGCTGCAGGCCAAGTTCTGCTGTAGCCTATGCCCTGACCAGTCCACCTGGCATGAGCCACAAAGCAATCCACAGATGCCAACTACACTTAGCTTGAAATTGCCTCCAGAGGCCAAACTGCAAACCTAGGCCAGCTGCCACTAGTTCTGGGCTTGAGGCTGCTTAGCAAGAGGTATGGGGCACATGGAGGTCAGGTGCTGCTTGTTTAGCATTTGTGAATATTGAGAGATTTCAGGAAAGTCCACAGCATGAGCCAAGACAGACCATTGTATGAAAAAGCCACTGGAAGCACCTTCAGCGGGCCGCAAGTTTGGAGGGACAGAGTCCTATAGAATCACCAGGGCAGGGTGACAAGTGTTAGCAAAGTTAATGGAGACTGAGATACGATACCTACCTGGGACTGCAAGTTGGGTGGGGAAGGGCTCAACAAAGGAGCAGTGGCTTCTGCCAGCACTTCTGTTTGGGAGAAAGCTGCCCCTCAAGCCCTTCCCCTGAAGCCAGACAAATCAGTTCCTCCCTGTATGTCCCTGGTGCATTTCAAACTGCTGCCCCAGTGCTAGAGCTCAGAGCAGTGAATTCATCACCAAATAAGGCTGCACACTGGCCCTTTAAGTGGAATGTCTGCAACTCCAGAGGTCCCTTGTCTCATTCAACCACAATTTCTGCTGGTTTTCACCACCAGAAGTTGTAGGGACTACTCTTCCCAGCTCTGTAACCCTGGACTGGAGAGCCTGGTATGGGACCAGGACTCCTCACTCCTAAGTGGGGACCTCTGCAGCCAAGGTATTTCTCTCGATTCTCAACTGCCACAGGCATGAGTGGGACCAGCCCATTTTTCATCTCCACCCCTCCTACCAGTCTTGATGTTATCTTTTCTGTGCGTCCATAGTTGTGGGACTTCTGTTCAGCTAGACTTTAGGCGATTCCCAATGATAGCTATTCTGTAGTTTAGTTGTAATTTTGATATGATTATGAGAGGAGGCAAGCACAGAGTTTAACTACTCCACTATTTTGACTGGAATTCCCTTTAATTTATTGATGGTAGCTATTCTGACACGTGTGAAGTAACATCTCATTGTGGTTTTAATTTGCATTTCTCTGATGATTAGTGATGTTGAGCATCTTTTCATATGTCTGTTGGCCATCTACATGTCCTTTTTGGAGAAATGTTTATTCAGGTCCTATGCTCATTTTTTAATTGATTTGTTTGTTTTTTTTGGTGCTGAGTTTTATAAACTCTTTATAAATTTTACATATTAACCCCTTTCAGTGGGATCATTGGTGAATATATTCTCATTCAGTAGGATGTCTTTTTGTTTTGTTTATGGTTTCCTTTGCAGTGCAAAAACTTTTTAAAGTGATGTAGTGCCATTTGTTTAGTTTTTCTTTTGTTCCCATTGTCTGAAGAGATATATAAAAATATTACTAAGATCAATGTCAGAGAGTTTACTGCCTATGTTTTCTTTTGGGATTTTTTTGGTTTCAGGTCTTACATTTAAATTTTTAATCCATTTTGAGTTTATTCTTGTATATGGTATAAGAAGGTGACCTGTTTTCATTTTCTGCATGTATCTGTCCAATTTTTGCCCCATTGTATATTCTTGCCTTCTTTGTTATAGATTAGATGACTATATAGGCATGGGTTTATTTCTGGACTCTATTCTGTTCCATTAACCTATGTATCTGTTTTTATGCTAGTACCATGGTGGTTTGATTACTATGGCCTACTTGTATAGTTTGATATCAGACAGCATAATACCCCCAACTTTGTTCTTTCTCAAGACTGTTGTGGCTATACAGGCCCTTTTATGGTTCCTTATAAATTTTAGGATTGTTGTAGTTTTGTAAAAATGCCTTTGGTATGCTTATAGGGATTGCATTGAATCTATAGATTGCTTTGAGGAGTAAGAACATTTCAATGATGTTAATTAACTCTTCCCATCCATGAGCACAGAATATGCTTCTATTTATCTGTATCTTCTTCAATTTCTTTTTCCAATGACTTATAATTTTCTGAGTACAGGTCTTTTACCTCCTTGGTTAATTTGATTCCTAGATATTTTATTGTTTTTGATGCAATTGGAAGTAGGATTATTTTCTTAAATTCTTTCTGATAGTTCATTATTGGTGTACAAAAATGCATCCAATTTCTGAATATTAATTTTGTATCCTGCTACTTTATTGAATTCATTTATCAGTTCTAATAGTATTTTTGTTGAAATCTTTAGGGTTCTCTATATATAGAATCATGACATCTGCAAATAATAACATTTTCTTTCTTTCCTTCCAATTTGAATGCTTTTCATTTCTTTTTCTTGTCTGATTGCTGTGGCTAGGACTTTCAATACTATGTTGAATAAAAGTGGTAAAAGTGAACATCCTTGTCTTGTTCCTGATCTTAAGAAAAATGATTTTAGGTTTTTCCCATTGAGTATAATGTTAACTGTGTTTCTCATACATGGCACTTACTATGTTTAGGTATATTTCTTCTATTACCACTTTCTTGAGAATTTTTATCATAAATAGATGCTGGATTTTGTCAAATGCTTTTTCTGCATCCATTAACATAATCATAATTTTTATCTTGCAATTTGTTTGGGTGGTGTTGATTTCTAGATATTGCACCAACCTTGCATCCAAGGAATAAATGTCACTTGATCACAAGTGTATGACCTTTTTAATGTATTGCTAAATTCAGTTTGCTAATATTTTGTTGAGAATTTTTGTACCCATGTTCATCAGGGATATTGGCCTATAATTTTCTTTTTTTGTAATGCCTTTTCTAATTTTGGAATCAGAGTAATGCTGGCCTCATAAAATTAGATTTGGAGCCTTCCCTCCTCTTGAAATTTTTGGAATACTTTGAGAAAGTTAGGTGTTAATTCTTTTTTGCATGTTTGGTAAAATTCACCTGTGAGGCCGTCTGCTCCAGGACTTTGGTTTATGTCAGTTTTTTGATTATTGATTCAATTTCACTTGTAGTAATAGATCTGCTCAGATTATCTGTTTCTTCTTGATTCAATATTGGAATATTATATATTTCTAGGAATGTATCGATTTCTTCCAGGTTGTCCTATTTGTTAGCATATAATTGCTTATATTATTTTCTTATAATCCTTTATATTGCTGTGGTCTCTTTCATTTCTGATATTATTTATTTGGGTCCTCTCTCTTTTTTTCTTGATTAGTCTGGTTAAAGTTTTGTCAATTTCCTCTATCTTTTCAAAGAACCAGCTCTTGGTTTCATCGATATTTTGCACTTTTTTAGACTCTATTTAATTTATTTCTGCTCTAATATTTGGTATTTCCTTCCTTTTACTCAATTTGGGCTTTGTTTCTAACTCTTTTATATGCAAAGTTAGGTTGTTTATTTCAGTTTTTCCTTGTTTCTTGAGGTAGGCCTGTATTGCTATGAATTACTCTCTTAGGATTGCTTTCTTTGTGTGTCCCATAGATTTTGAGTCATTGTGTTTTCATTTTCATTGGTCTCAAGGTATCATTTAATTTCTTCCTTGATCTTATTGTTAACCCATTCATTGATTAGTAGCATGTTTTTTAGCTTTCATGTGTTTACGTATTTTTTAGTATTTTTTCTTATAACTGATTTCTTGTTCCATACCACCATGATTGGAGAAGATATGATTTGATATGATTTCAATCTTCTTAAATGCACTGATAATTGTTTTGTGGCTTAATGTATTCTATCTTAGAATATATTTCATGTCTACTTGAAAAGAATGTATATTCTGCTACTTCGTGGTGAAATGCTCTAAAAATATCAATAAAATCCATTTGGTCTAGTGTGTCATTTAAGGCCACTGTTTTCTTTTTGATTTTCTGTCTAGAAGAACTGTTCATAGGTGTTAATGGTGTGTTAAAGTCCCCTACTATGACAGTAATACTGTTTACCTCTCCTTTTATGTCTGTCCATATTTGCTTTAATATTCTGGTGTTCTTATGTTGGGTGGACAAATGTTTACAAGGGTTATATCCTCTTGGCAAATTGTTCCTTTTATCATTATGAAATGTCCTTCTTGCATCTTATTATAGCATTTCTTTTAAAGTCTATTTTGTCTGATATCATCATTGCTACCCCAGCTTTTTCTTCATTTCTATTTGCATGAAATATGTTTTTCAGTCCCTTTACTTTCAGTCTGTGTGTGTCTTTCAATCAATCAGAAGTGGGTCTCTTGTAGACAGTATATGTATGGTATTGTTTTCTTATCCATTCAGCCACCCTATGTGCTTTGATTGGTGCATTTAATCCATTTACATTTAGAGTGATCATTGATAGGTGTAAAGTTATTGCCATTTTATTATTCATATTTATGTTCTTTTTTACTCCCTTCTTCTTAAAGAAGTTCCTATAACATTTCTTGTGATACTGGTTTGGTGGTGATAAACTCTTAGCTTTTTCCTGCCTGGAAAGCTCTTTATCTATTCTTCAGTTTTAAATGATATCCTTGCTGAGTAGAGTAGTCTTGGTAGTAGGTCCTTGCTTTTTATCATTTTGAATATTTCCTGCCAGTCCCTTCGAACCCTCAAAGTTTCTATTGAGAAATCAGCTTACAGTCTTATGGGAGCCCCCTTGTAACTACCTTACTGCTTTTCTCTTGTTGCTTTTAGGAGTCTCTCTTTGTCTTTAAGCTTTGGCATTTTAATTATGATGTGTCTTGGTGTGGACCTCCTTAGGTTCATCTTATTTGGGACTCTCTGCACTTCCTGTACTTGTGTCCCTATTTCCTTCACCAGGTTAGGGAAATTTTCAGTCATTATTTCTTGAAATAGGTTTTCATTTCCTTGCTCTCTCTCTCATCTCCTTCTGGCACCCCTATCGTGTGAATGTTGGTAAACTTGATGTTGTCCTAGAGGTCCCTTAAACTATCTTCATTTTGTATGCTTTTTTTTTTCTGTTCCAGTTGGATGTTTTTTGCTATCTTGTCCAAATTGCTGATTCAACCCTCTGCTTCATATAATCTGCTGTTAATTCTTTCTGGTGCTTTCTTAATATTACTTTGTTGATGTTCTCACTAATTTCATTGAGAATCCTTATAACCAGTATTTTGAACTCTACATCTGGTAGGTTGCTTGTCTCCATTTTGTTCAATTCTTTTTCTGGAGTTTAATTCTGTTCTTTCATTTAGAACATGTTTCTTTGTCTCCTAATTTTGACTGCCTCCCTGTGTTTGTTTCTATGTATTAGGTAGACCTGATGTATCTTCCAGTCTTGGCAGGGTAGCCTTATATACTAGGTGCCCTGTGGAGCCTAATGTCACAACCTCCCTGTTCACTTGCATCAGGTGCTCTAGGAGTGTCTCTTGTATTGGTTGGGTGTGCCCTCCTATTGTAGTTGAGCCTTGGTTGCTGTTGGCATGTTAGTGGGCGGGATCGACCTACAGGCTGACTAGCTGTAAGGACTGGCCACACTCACAGTGTATGAGCTGCTGTGTGGGGACTGACCTCCATGGAGCAGGATTCTTCACAGTGGGCTCTGGTGCATGTTGAGACTACTCTTTGCATGTACCACTTGTGGGGCTAATCTGCTGGTGCTCTGTTGTGATCTAAAGCCGGCCTCTGTGGGTGCTGGTTCTGAGGCCTTTGGGACAGGCTCCTGTGCAGGCCAAATTCAGCTATTGCCTGTGACCAGCCCTGGGCTACCAAATCAGAGCTATAAAGCATTCTGTGGTTGGTTGCTGCCTGTGCTGGACCTGGAGGCATGTGGGAGAAGCCACACTGTGAACCGAGGCTGGTTGCTACCAGTACCAGGCCTGGAACAGCTCAGTAAAAGGCCCAGCACACCACAAGGCCTGCCACTACATATCAGCTGCTGATAGACTCAGCTTCTGAAAGAGCATCTGGCAATGCCAAGTTGGGTGAGGCAGGGTCTCATAAAGTCATGAAGGTGAAATGAGTAGTATTCACCAGTTTAATGAAGATTCAGGTTTGGCACCAGTGCTGAGCCTTGGGCCACTCAACAAAAAGCTCCAAGCACACCAAGGCCAGCCACCAGCCACCTGGAACATGCAGACACTTAAGAGTTGTCCAAGAAAAATTGCAGCACAAACCAGGTCTGGCAGTATGCTGCCAAAGTGCCTCCAGTAGCACACAAGCCAAGGCCAGCTATTTGTCTTTGTCTAAATTTAAAATAGCAACAAGTAAGGGTTTTTTTCAAGATGCCAGAGTAGGTAAATACTGTGCTTGCCTTCTCTCATGGCCACATAAAAATTACAACTAACCTACAGAGCAAACATCATCTGAAGTCTAGCTGAATACAAGTCCTATAACTAAGGATATACAGAAGAAGCCACAAAGAGATTGGTAGGAAAGGCAGAGACATGAAACGAGCTGGTCTCATACCTACATGTGGTTGAGAATCAGGACTATCTCAGCTATGGAGGTAACCCCAGAGGAACAAGGGGTCCCAGCTCTATACCAGGCTCCCCAGCCTGGATCACCAGTGCTGGGAAGAGAAGTCCACACATCTTCTAGCTATAAAAACCAGTGGAGATTGTGGTTGAGTGAGCAGAGTGAGTTTCATGCATTTCTCTTAAAGGGCCCACAAACCAACTTACTCACTGACAGACTCACCTGCTCTGAGCTCTGTCACTGGGGCAGCAGCTCAAAAGGCACCAGGGAAATACAGAGAGGAACTGAGTTGTCTGGGGTCATTGCAAGGGCTGTAGGGGCAGCTTTCTCCCAGACAGAAGTGCTGGCAAAGGCCATTGTCCCTCATTGAACCCTCCCCACTCCCAGTGTGCAGTCACAGTCAGGTACCATATCTGAGTCTACCATATCTGAGTCCCCATCAACTTGGTCAACCCACTTTGCCTCGCTGGGTGATTCCTTGAAACCCCACCCAACTGGCAACTGCTAGTGGCTTTTCCATATAAACAGCCTATCTTGGCTCATGCTATGGACTTTCCTAAAATCTCCCAAAGGTTCACAAACCCCAAACAAGCAGCATCTGGCCTCGGCATGCCCTGAACCTCTTCCTAAGCACCCCAAGCTTGTCACTAGAAGCAGCTGGCCTCAGTTCACAGCTTAGCCTCTACTAGGCATCTCTATGTCCAGTGCAGCTGGAGGACATCTGTGAATCACTTTGTGGCTCATATCTGGAGGCTCAGGGCAGAACACAGGCAGTGGCTGAACTTGGCCAGAGGCCAGGCTTTTCCCAGAAATTGCCAGGGATAGTACACCTGGTGGCCAGCTCCAGACTATGCCAAGAGAACCACTGGGTCACCTCCGTGGGCAACACACCCAAAGCGTAGACTAAGCTTGCACTAGAGCCCTGCTAAAGTGAATCCTCTGTAGGGTCAGCCCCTGCACAACAGCTTCTCCACTGTAGTCACCAGCCAATCCTCACAATCAATCAGCCTGAGGGTCAGTCCCTCCCACTGATGTGCAAACAACACCAAGGCTCAACTACAACAGGAGGGCACATACAACCCACACAAGGGACACACCTGGAGCACCTGGCTCAGGTGACCAGGGAGATTGCCCTACTGGTCACCTACTACATAAGACACCTACTACATAAAGCCACTTTACTAAGACTGGGGGACATAGCAGCCTGCCTAATACATAGAAACAAACACAGGGAGGCAGCCAAAATGGGGAGACAAAGAACCATGTCCCACATGAATGAACAGAACAAAACACCAGAAAGAAAACTAAACAAAATAGAAACAAGCAACCTATCAGATGCAGAGTTCCAAAAAACTGGTTATAGGAATGCTCAATGATCTAAATGAAAACTTCAACAAAGAGAGGGTAAACATAATGAAGATTAAAACCATAAAAAAGAACCAGTCATAAATAAAAATGCAATCACTGAAATAAAGACTACCTTAGAGGGAATCAACAGTAACATTAGGTGAAGCAGAGAATTGAATCAGAGATTTGGAAGATGAGGTAGCATAAATCACCCAATTAGAACAGCAACAAGAAATAGAATCAAAAAAAATGAGGATAGTTTAAGGGGCCTCTGGAACATTAGGCATACAAACATTTGCATCTCAGGGATATCAGAAGAAGAAGAGAGAGAATAAGGAAATGGAAAATTATTTGAAGAAATAATCATGGAAAACTTCCCTAACCAGGTAAAGGAAATAGACATACAAGTCTAGGAAGCACAGGGAGCCCCAAGCAAGATGAATCCAAAGAGGCCCACATCAAGACACATCATAATTAAAATGCCAAAGCTTAAAGATAAAGAGAGAATCTTAAAAGCAGCAAGAGAAAAGCAGTTAGTTACCTACAAAGGAGCTCACATAAGACTGTCAGCTGATTTCTCAACAGCAACTTTGCAGGCCAGGAGAGACTGGCATGAAATATTCAAAGTGATGAAAAGCAAAGACCTACAACCAAGACTACTCTACCCAGCAAAGCCATCACTTAGATTTGAGGATCAGATAAAGAGCAACCTAGACAACAAAAAGCTAAAGGATTTTATCACTACTGAGCCAGTATTACAGGAATTGATAGAGGAACTTCTTTAAGAAGAAAAAGGAAAGAGAAAAAAAATAAAAATATGAATAATAAAATGGCAATAACTACATATCTATCAATAATTAGTTTATATGTAAATGGGTTAAATGATCCAATCAAAAAACATGGGGCAGCTGAATGGATAAGAAAACAAGAACCCTATGTATGCTGCCTGAAAGAGACTCACTTCAGATTAAAAGACACATAGAGACCAAAAGTAAAGGAATATAAAAAGTTGTTTTTATATAAACAAAAACATAAACAAAGATGTGATAACAATACTTATACCAGACTGAATAGACTTTAAAGCAACGGCTACAACTAGAGACAAAGAAGGACCCAATAGTCCCACTTCTGGGTATTTATTAAAAGAAACCCAAAACACTACTTCAAAAGGACATGTGGATCATATAATCATTGCAGCATTATTTACAATAGCCAAGATATAGAGGCATTCTGGATGTTTACCAATGGATGAATGCATAAAAAGAGGTGGTACATATATACAATGGAGTATTATTCAGCTATATAAAGAATGAAATCTTGCCATCTGTGTCAGCATGGATGGACCTAGAGGATATTGCGCTGAGTGCAGTAAGTTAGACAGAGAAATACAAATATGGCATGATTTTACTTATATGAGGAACCCAGAGAACAGGATAAACAAACAAAACAGAAACAAGCTCATAGATACAGAGAGCATTTTAATGGTTGCTGCATTGGTTGGGCTAGGAGATGGGCAAAGGGGGAAGAGATATAAGAGGTAAAAATTGATAGTTAATAGTCATGGGGCTATAGAGTATAGTATGGGGAATGTAGTCAGTAGTATTGTAATAACACTATATGGTGTCAGATGGGCACCGGATTTATTGGGGTGATCAATTTGTAAATTATATAAATGCCTAATCACTGTGTTGTACACCTGAAACTAATATAATATTGTATGTTAACTATCATTGAAAAAATAAAAATATAAAAATTTTAGAGGAAGATGGAAGACTAGATAAAAGTAGGGTTCGTCTCCTCCCAGGTCCACATTGAAATTACAAACAAATTATAAAATAATCAACATGGAGAATCACCTGAAGTCCAGCTGATCATAACACCTACATCTAATAATATAAAAGAGCTACATCAAAGCCAATCCAGCATAGGCAACAACCATCAGCAGATTGCTTTGAACTTCTCAACAGGTAGCCCTGAGCAATCAAAAGCAGCAGATGACCTTGGCCTATGGGAGAACCCCTCCCAAGGGGCCACAAAACCAACACATCTGAAGGTTGGCACCAGACCACAATGGAGGAACTCCTGACTAGTCTCTTTAGTGATACACACAAAGGGTGGTTGCAACAAGTACATGAGCCTGCTAGGGCAAATCCCACTCAGTGGGGCCAGCCCCCACACAGCAACTCTTACCCTGTGAGTTTAGCCAATTCCCACAAGCAGTCAGCCTGAGCATTAATCCCATACACTGATCTGCTAACAACAATAAAAGCTTGGTGACAACAGAACATCACACACAACGCATACAAAGATCACATCCAGAACCCCCAGTGTAAGGGATCAGGGAGAGTGCACCACTGGGCCACACAGGACACCTTCCACATTAGGCCATCTGGCCAAGGCAGAGAGATGAAACAAATATTCCTGACACATAGAAATGAACACAGAGAGGCTAATAAAATGAAAAAAATAAAGAAACATGCCACAAATGAGACAACAGGAAAACTCCAGAAAATAAGCTAAATGAAATGAAGGCAAGCAACCTACCAGAGACAGAGTTCAAAATAATGGTTATAAGGATGCTCGATGAACTTGTGGGAAGAATGGATGTACACAGTGAGAATCTCAACAGTGTAAAAAAGAACATAGAACCCATAAAAAGAGCAAAACAGAAATGAGGAATACAATAACTGAAATGAAGTATACACTAGAAGGATTCAGCAGTAGATTAGATGAAGCAGAAGATCAAATCAGCGATTTGGAAGACAAGGTAGTATAATATACTGAATTAGAACAACAAAAAAGAAAAAAATTAAATGAGGATAGTTTAAAAGACCTCTGGGACAACATAAAGCATAAAAATATCTGGAACATAAGAGTATCTGAAGGAGAAGAGAGAAAGCAAGGGATTGAGAATCTATTTGAAGAAATAATGACAGAAAACTTCCCTAACTGGCAAAGGAATTAGATATACAAGTTCAAAAAACACAAAGAGCACCAAACAAGGGAAATTCAAATAGACCTACACCAAAACACATCATAACAAAAATGCCAAAGGTCAAAGACAAAGAGAGAATCTTAAAAGCAGCAAGAGAAAGAAAGCTAGTTACTTACAAAGGTACTCCCATAAGAATGTCTGAAGACTTTTCAATGGAAACTTTGCAGGCCATAAGGGAGTGGAAATAAATGCTCAAAGTTATGAAAAACAAGAATCTACACCCACAAATACTCTACCCAGCAAGGCTTTCAATTAAAATGGAAGGTGAGTTAAAGAGCTTCTCAGACAGGAAAAATCTTAAGGAATTCATCACCAACAAACCAGCATTACAAGAAATGTTAAAGGTCTTCTGTAAAAAGAGAAGGAGTAAAAAAAGAAAATAGAAATAACAAATATGAATAATAAAATGTCAGTAAAAATGTACCTAGCAGTAATCACTTTAGACGTAAATGGATTAAATGCTCCAATCAAAAGTCATAGGGTAACAAAATGGATAAGAAAACAAGACCTATGCATATACTGTCTACAAGAGACCATCTTCAGATCAAATGACACTCACAGACTGAAAGCAAAGGGATGGAAAAAGATATTTCATGCAAATGGAAATGAAAAAAAAAGCTGGGTTAGCAATACTTATATCAGATAAAATAGACATTAAAACAAAGGCTATAACAAGAGACAAAAAAAGGCATTATATAATGATAAAGGGATTGATAAATCAAGAGGAAATAACCCTAGTAAACATATATGCACCCAACGTTGGAGCACCTACATATATAAAGCAATTATTGACTGACATAAAAGGAGAGATCAATAGTAATATATTCATAGTAGGAGACTTTAACACCATACTGACACCAATGGATGGATCTTCCAGGCAAAGAATCAACAAGGAAACACTAGAACAAATGGTCTTAATACATATTTTCAGAGCATTTTACCCCAAAGCAGCAAAATATACACTCTTCTCAAGTGCACATGGAACATTCTCAAGGATAGACCACATGTTAGGACACAAATCAAGTCTCAATAAATTTAAAAACATTGAAATCATATCAACCGTCTTCTTTGACCGCAATGGTATGAGACTAGATATGAACTACAAGAAAAAAAGTTTGAAATACACAAATACATGGAGGCTAAATAACATGCTACTAAACAATGAATGGATTATTAATTAGATCAAGGAAGAAATCAAAAGATACCTAGCAACAAATGAAAATGAAAACACAAAGACTCAAAATTTATGGGACTCAGGAAAAGCGGTCCTAAGAGGGAAATTCATAGCAATACAGGCCTACCTCAAGAAAAAAGAAAAAGCTGAAATAAACGATCTAACCTTACAATTAAAAGAACTAGAAAAAGAACAGCAAACAAAGCCCAAATTCAATAGAAGGAAGGAAATAATAAAGATCAGAGTGGAAATAAATGGAATCGAGTCTAGAAAAACAATACAAAATATTAATGAAACCAAGAGCTTGTTCTTTGAAAGGATAAAGAAAATTCACCGACCCTTAGCCAGACTCATCAAGGAAAAAAGAGAGACGATGCAAATAAATAAAATGAGAAATGAAAAAGAAGCAATAACCACAGACTCCACAGAAATACAAAGGATCACAGGAAAATACCATGAGCAATTATATGCCTATAAATTGGACAATCTGAAAGAAATGAACACATTCCTAGAAATGTACTATCTCCCAAGATTGAGTCAAGAAGAAACAGAATCTGAACCAACTGATCACCACCAATGAAATAGAATCAGTAATCAAAAACCTCCCAGAAAACAAAAGTTCTGGACCAGATGGCTTCATAGGCAAATTTTACGAAACATTCAAAGAAGAGTTATCACCTATTCTTCACTATTCCAGAAAATTCAAGAAGAGGGAAGGCTCCCTAACTTCTTTTATGAGTCCACCATTACCTTGATTCCAAAACCAGGCAAAGACATTACAAAAAAAGAAAACTATAGGCTGATATCTCTTATGAACATTGATGCAAAAATCCTCAACAAAATATTAGCAAACTGAATTCAGCAATACATTAAAAATATCATACACCATGATCAAGTTGGATTTATTCCTGGGATGTAAGGTTGGTACAATTTCCCCAAATCAATTAATGTGATACGTCACATTAACAAATTGAAAGATAAAAAACATGATCATATCAATAGATGTAGAAAAAGCACTCAACAAAATTAAGCATTCATTTATGATAAAACTCTCAGCAAAGTGGGAATAGAGGGAACATACCTCAACATATAAAGTCCATATGTGACAAACCAACAGCTAACATCATTCTCAATGCGGAAAGACTAAAATCATATTCCTTAAGATCAGGAACAGGACAAGGATGCCCACTTTCACCACTCCTCTTCAATACTGTATTGGAAGTCTTAGCCAGAGCAATAAGACAAGAAAGAGAAATAAAAGGCATCCGAATTAGAAAGGAAGAAGTAAAATTCTCCTTATTTGTCGATGACATGATACTATATATAGAGAACCCTAAAGATTCCACCAAAAAAACTGTTAGAACTGATCAATGAATTCAGTAAAGTAGAAGGTTACAAAATAAATATTCAGAAGTCAGTGGTATTTTTTTACATTAATGATGAACTTTCAGAAAGAGAAATTAAGAAAACAATCCCATTTACAATTGCATCAAAAACTATAGACTACCTGGGAATCAAATTAACCAAAAAGGTAAAAGACCTTTTTTAAGAAAATTGTAATTCATCGAAAATAAGAAATTGAAGAAGATACAAATAAATGGAAGCATATACAGTGTTCATAGATAAGAAGAATCAACATCGTTAAAATGCCAATACTACCCAAAGCAATCTATAAATTTAATGCAATCCCTATCAAAATACCAATGGCATTTTTCAGAGTGCTAGAATAAATCATCCTAAAATTTATATGGAGCCATAAGTAGACCCAAATAGCCATGGCAATCTTGAGAAAGAAGAACGAAATTGGAGGTATCACACTACCTGATATCAAAATAAACTTCAATGCTGCCATAGTCAAAACAGCATGGTACTGGCATAAAAATAGATACATTGATCAATGGAACAGAATATAGAGCCCAGAAAAAAATCCACACCTATAAGCTCAATTAATATATGACAAAGGAGGTAAGAATATACAATAAGGTAAACACAGTCTCTTCGCTAAATGGTGTTGGAAAAATTGGACAGATACATGCAAAAAAAGAAAAAAAGGAAGAAGCTAGACCACCTTCCTACACCGTATACAAGAATAGACTCAAAATGGATTAAAGACTTAAATGTAAGACCCAAAACCATAAAATTTCTAGAAGAAAACATAGGCAGTAAACTGTCTGATATTACTAACAGGAATTTCTTTTCAGATATATCTTCTTGGGCAAGGGACACAAAAGAAAAAATAAACAAATAGGACTACATCAAACTAAAAAGGTTTTGTACAGCAAAGGAAACCATCAACAAAATAAAAAGGCAACCAACTGAGAGAAGATATTTGGTAATGGTATATCTGATAAGGGGTTAATATCCAAAAATATATAAAGAACTTACACAACTCAACAACGACAAAAAAAAAAAAACACACAAAAAAATCCAATTAAAAAATGGGCAGAAGACCTGAACAGATACTTCTCCAAAGAGGAAATACGGATGGCTAATAGACATTTGAAAAGATGCTCAAGGTCGCTAATCATCAGAGAAATGTAAATTAAAACCACAATGAGATATCACTTCACACCTGTCAGAATGATTATCATCAATAAATCAAAAAACAACAAGTTTTGGTGAAGATGCGAAGAAAGGGGAACCCTCATACATTGTTGGGGTTGCAAATTGGTACAGTCTCTATGGAAAAAGATATGGAAGGTTCTCAAAAAATTTAAAATGGATATACCTTTTGACCCAGCAATTGCACTTCTGGGTATTTATCCAAAGAAATCCAAAATAATAATTGGTAAAGATCTATGCACTCCAATATTCATGGCAGCACAATTTACAGTAGCGAAGATATGGAAGCAACCTAAATGCCCATCAACAGACTGTTGGATAAAGAAATTATCGTTCATATATACAATGGAATATTACTCAGCCATTAAGAAAAATGAAATCCTACCATTTGCAATGACATGGTTGGACCTAGAGGTTATTATGCTTAGTAAAATAAGTCAGACAGAGAAAGATAAATACCATATAATTTCATTTATATGTGGAATCTAAGGAACAGAAAGAACAAACTAATCAAAAACAGACTCACAAATATAGTGAACAATTTGGTGACAGATAGAAGGAAGAGGTGTTGGGGGGCTGGGAGAATGGGGTAAAAGGTTAAAGAAGTACAAATTAGTAGTTGATAGTTGGTCACAGGGATGGGGATCACGGCATAGGGAATGCAGTTAGCATTAATATGATAGCTAAGTGGAGGAGTAGAGGAGGGAGGGAGCAATTGTGGAGCTCATTTTATGAACTGTATAGATGTCTAATGAATGTACTGTATACTTGAAACTAATTTAAATAAATAAATTTTCAAAAATTATGATGAAACCCATCACGGGGATGTAAAGTACAGCATAGATAATATAGTCAATAATATTGTAATAACTATAAATGATTCCGATGAGCACTAGATTTTTCAGGGTGATCACTTCGTAAATTACATAAATGTTTAATCACAATGTTGTAAACCTGAAACTTATATAATGTATGTTGACTGTAATTGTAAAAATAAAATTTTTTTTTAAATTTTAAAAAGGTAAAAGAAAAATAATAGCCACAAAGCGTAGGGAAGTCCCCAGCTACCAGGAGTAATCATAGTGCAAGCCATAGTGATTACCAGCAGTATGAGGTGAAAGCCTCATGTAAGCCGACCTCTGGTATTCTATTGAGACCCTGGGCTGGACAGGCTCAGCTAGAACAATCTTGGACTTCTAATACCCATACTCACGGGACAGACAAGGAAACAACTGCATAGAGAGAACAAATGCCAAGTTTCCTTCATTTCTTTGAAACCAGAATCCTAGAGTCCACAGACTATTCATGCTCACCAAAGACTTCATTAGTTTAATAGTTTCTGATGACTTTACATCATGCATCCTCTGGTTTGTACCATCTGATTGGCTCTTGTATATACAATAAAAGCTATGATCATAAAACATCAGTTCAAGGATGAACCTGTCACAATGGAGTACGAAGGATTACTGTCTACTTTTCCCATTTTATCCCACCGATTCCAGGTCAGACTTCTTGCTCCCTGAATCATAACTCCTCACTCACTTCACCCAACCAATCCTTTACTAAGAAAAGAAAAATTCCTGGACCCTCATTTAGTACTGTAGATGCAAAAGTTGTACAGACCTGGGTTGAATCCTGACCAGGGCCAGGGGGAGGTAAACAAGGTACTTGGGTACAAAATTTAAAGACTGGTACTTGCCTGACCCTGAGAATGAGGGTCTCTTTTCATTTTATGCCTTAAGTGTTTCACTTGCCTCACCCTCGTCCAGACCCTGATCCTGACTGTTACTAGTTGTATATCTTGGACAAGTTGCTTAAGTTATCTAATCCACTGTTTCTCCATCTGGAAAATGGAAATAATATTATTGCCTACTTCAAAGGTGCTAATCATATAAAGTGGTAGCATCACTGAATTTATAGCAAATGCTCAATAGAGTATAACTTGTTATAATTAAACCCGAACCAGTTTGATTTTTGGTAACAGTGTGATTGTTGGAAACTTGGTGACTCTGAGCAAAAGTTACTGAAACCCATCTTTCTTCCCTCTCTTACCCCACCAAGGCTGCTCCACCTAGTCATATGGCCATCACATCTAGTCACATGATGATCTCTTTCTTTGTCATTCCCTGGACAACCCAGTTGAAGGCTCAATAATAATCTTGACCTTGGATAACTTTGGCTATAATGGACACAGTGCAGCCCACCTTCACAACTCAGAATCTCACCTCTAGCACTCTCAAGGTCAGTCTCAAAGTCTGCTTGGAGCAGCTGTTCTACCAGCCTCAGGTGGGGGATGAGTCAAAAAAATCAATAAGATGACCCCCAAGGTCCTATTCATCTGAAAAGACAGGAGATCTACAGAGACAGATGGATGAAATAACTCAGAGTTTTGCAGACACATTCCAGAATAGACTAGGGTTTTCTCCTCAGAGTAAAAAACTAAGCCACCTCATCCTCTTCAAAAGTGGAGTCTCATTCATTTCCTTAGTAAAGGAGATGACGGTAATGTTTACACAATCTTGGAGCTATCTCTCTTTCCTCTCCTCTCCTCTCCTCTCCTCTCCTCTCCTCTCCTCTTCTCTCCTCTCCTCTCTTCTCCTCTCTCTTCTCCTCTCTTCTCCTCTCCTCTCCTCTCCTCTCCTCTCCTCTCCTCTCGTCTACTCTACTCTCCTATTGTGTTTTCATGAAATTTATGTGGTTTCAACAAAATGAACGATATGAGCTAGAATATTTTTTCACTTTTAAATATGAAGAATTTGAAACCTACAAAAATAGATATAGTTATATAATAAACTCTCATTTACCCATCACACAACTCCAACAATTATTAATTCATGATCAGTCTTCTTTCAGACCCTCATCTACTTCTCCTATTCTTATATTATTTTAAAGCAAACCCCAGACATTGTATCATTTCATCCATAAATATTTCAGTACGCATCACTAAAGATACTCTGTGTTTAACATAGCCATAATTGTATTACTGCACCCCAAAATTAACAAAAATTTCTTAACACCATCAAATATACAGTGTTCAGATTTCCAATAGTCTCAAAAATGCCATAAAATAACGATGACACATATTTTGTTTTGAAATCAGATCCAAATAGGCTTGGGACTTTTAATTCATGTTTACTGTTACATTTTTTTCTCCTCTCATGGCCACCTCTCTGGGGATGATTACATCATAGGTCTAAAATTCCTGCCCCAAATGTACACGTTTCACTTTGCTGACACCACATAAATTCCATGAATACAAGATGGAGGAAACGGGAGGGACTTAGCATTCACTTCTAATTGTAGCCCATCAGACTGCGGTGTGCTGGGGCTCAAACTGCTGACATACCATAAATTCACAAGATTCTCAGCAAGGGATGGGAGGCTGGGACCCTTTTGATTGCAACCTCTCAGGGAACATTGTGTTCTTGAGTTCTCTCCCCTTTGCTAATTCAGCATCCATTCTGCCAGCACAGAGAGGGCTAGGGGGCAGATTTGTTTTCAGAATGGACTCCCTCTCCTTCCAAAGTAGTTTCTTGGCTCCATCAACCCCCAAAGTTCTTGACCTCCCCTAGACACCCATGCTCAACCATCCCAATCATTAGCTGTTCACATACATGGTTGATTGTTTTGTGACAGTCAGCCAAGGCCACAGAAGATACCTTGAGTACTCAGGCAACCACCTTGATAGGAAAGTGTTGAGGGAGGGCTGGCAGAAGGAGTAGGGGTGTCTCTGGTGCTGCAGCACCTCCAAGGAGATACTGTGACTGTAGAAAAGACTTCCTCCCACCTGTCTTCCCACACTCAAACCCAGTCATTGCTGCACCTGAGCTTTATGTGAAAGCACTTCAGGCAACTGGCCCCTTTCTAGACACTGGAGTCTCCCCCAGAACTGTACATGCCAGCCAAAGCCTTGCTTCTCAAAGTGTGGCCCATGGACCAGCAGCACTGGTTGTTTGTTGAAAATGCAGAATCTCAGGCCCCATCCCAATCTAACTGAATTAGAAACTACATGTTAACAAGATCCCCAGGGGAATCATGTGCATGTTAGTTTGAGAAGCATAGAGCAAGAACAAGTTTCTGAGGAAGGAATAACAAGTCTGGGAGCTTGAGAGCTAGGACCATTTTCCTACATATCCACGCATTACACAAAACTTCTTGCGAGGTCCTCTGCTTTTTACAAATGTGAAGGTGGATGGAGCCCAGGAGAATTGGCAACCTTGTAATCAGGACTAATCGCTCTCAAAATGGAAAATGAGGTTCTTCTCTGCCTGTGCCCAAGGGCACAGTCGCAGGAGCCCTCTCCTAATTCCCACCAGTGCCCTCAGAGATCTCTTTTCAGGGAGAACTTGTTTTTAAATGAGAGTCAATGGACCAGGTCGTGAAGCTGTCAGACGTAGAAATTTCTGGTGCTCATGACTGTTATAATTAAAATCATCCAAGTTGACTAAATTGGCCGAAAAGGAACCAGGCCCACATGATTGCCATTCAAAGGGGAGCAAAATAGCTCTTAATTTGTTAATTAAAAATATGAATACATTCCACATAGAATGGCTGTGTGTTGAATTTTATTCAGATACCATTAGAAAACAAATAAGCTCCGGGCCTTGCTTAGAGGGACTTGGTTCCCCCAAATCTGTGTGGATTTGTTTGGGCTCTTTTCAGAGAAAAAATTCAGAGCTTGCAAAGACCTTGCAGAGAAGTCAAATTCCTGGGGAGTCTTCTCTAGTAAATCAATTTGGTAATTAGAAAACCACACCAGCAGATTAGATTTGCTCTCTGTTTCTTCATCATACTGATGAGGCTGGTTTAAAGAATATATATTTCCAGGGAAATGGTTGAGACAGTCTCTGCCTATTCCAAAATTCATCTACAATGGAAACTTGAAGGAAGGAGGGAAGGAAGAAACAGGCAAAAGAAAGCTGAGTTATGGAGGAGGATAGGGATAGAGGCCACGCCTGATTCCTGCTCAACCTGCCCCTCTCTGTCACTGGTGTTGAATTACTGGTTCTGCCACTAAGCAGCCATGGGTCAACCTGTTGAGCCTCAGTTTTTCTCCAAGAATAAAAGGCTGGTTGCATGCTCTCTGAGGGTCCTGCCAACACTAATGTCCTGCCGTTGCTCAGGCCTTGAGTGTCCCCAAGGCTGCCTATCTTAAGCTCTCCACCATCAACATAGTCTGGATTCCCAAGTGGGCTCACTGGGGCCCAATGCTCTGAGACTGGTTCAGATTGCTTATAGCCTGAGGCTGGATTTGAAAGGCTCTCTCTAGAGGAGCTGGGTTAATTTCTTCTGCTTCCATGGGATTTGTGCTTTACTGGGGCCCAAGGTTTTCTCCAGTAAACTGCAGAGCCTTATGGCACTTTCTCCTTTCTGTCACCCGCCCTGCCTCTTTCCCCTCCTTCTTCAGTGGTTGGATTCTGCTTCTCATGCTGCCCACCTCCTAGCTTATATACATGTGTCTTGGGGACGTGGGGGCCATGTTTGAGACCCAGCCCACTATGGAAATCTGGGCTGACCAAAGGCCACATGGCCTGGCACATTGGACTACATGCTGTGTTCGTGCTTTTAGCCCACTACAAGCATTTATAATTATGCAATTCACCAAGTTCTCACAAGTGAAAAACTGCAGAGGGCCTTTGATCTCACTCTCCACCCTTGGACAGGGGCCAGTAACGCCCTCTCAGGCGGGATGCAGCCTACCCAGGGCATCGCCTGCCTCTGAAGGCCACCTGAGCAGCAGGTCGGCATTTTCAGCAGATCAGCATCTGTGGGGAGCATTTTTCTAAAACAGCAGCAGCTCAGGGTTGTGTCTGGATGTATTTATTTTATAGATTTGCTGGTGTTCTTTCAAGGTATGGAAGCTGTGGCTTTGCCTTTATTAGAATGAATCATTTTAACACCATTTAAAATGAGTCGCCAGAAATGTGCTGTCTATATGTCTGCTTTTATTCACCAAGAGAGAAGCTAGGGAACATAGATGTCAAGGGCATACACTTGAAGTCAGGTCAACTGGGTTCAAACTGCAGCTCTACCACTTACTGTGACCCTAGGCAAGTACTTAATATGGCAGATGCTACCAGTTCCCTTGCTTGCATGCACTTGGCACTCACTATTCCTATGCAAGCTGGCAGCTCCTTAGTATAAGAACCTGCAAGAAGCCTGAGGGTTTTCTCTGGCTACAGGAGCAAATACCACTTTCCACAGAGCAAGACAAAGTTGCCAAGAAAGTCAAGACTACCCAGAGTAGTCTTCAGCCAATGAGATCAGGAGTTAGAAAACAAATCCCTTAGCTCACTTATCCTTGGGTGGGACAACTCTGAAGTGAGTTCTACAGTCTCCCAGAGTTCCCCAGGAAGATTGGGTCCCAGTTGCTCACAGTTGTCACTTTCTTATTACTGCTTTCGCTCCCTGCCTCCGCTTCTTCCTGATGACTTTTGCAATCATCACTTTTCATTTACCATTTGCATTCAAATCTCTGCTCAGGGTCTGATTCTGGAGGAGACCCACCCTAAATCACCTAACTTTTGAGTTTAGCTACCTGTGAAATTCGGGTAATAACAGCACCTTCCTCATAGGAATCACACTGAGGACTGAATGAGACGAGGCATGTAAAGCATTTAGCACAGTGCTTGGCACATAGCAAGCACTCTGTAAGTTTGAGAAATTAATATTATCAGATAATAGACTTAATAATCTAAAGACTTCTCCTTTCTGTTCTTAGAGTCCTCCCCTCACAGTCCTCACCAATTCATGGGATCTTGTTTTTTTATTCATTTATACCACACACACACACACACACACACACATACACACACACACACACACACACACACACACACAAAACACAAAAACAGATCTTTAGGTGACTTAGAAAACATTATAGTGTCCAGCCCATTCTATTGGCTTGGCACTTATTTTGAGGGGCCATTTTATGAGTCCAAATAATGAGATAGAAGGTTCTCTGGATGCTACATACTTTCCCTATAGCTCCCTAGCACCCCTGAGCCTGCACTTCTGGGTATGGGTGCATGAAGACCACCACCTCTCATTTCTTCACTAGAAGAAGGGAGAACTGCTTTTTCCTGAAACTGGGAGAAAGCCAAGTTCTGCCTCTTAATGCTTCTGTGTCACACATCTCTCCAGAAGCCAGAAGAGTCCTGGACATCAGGGAAATAGAATCCCTGAAGGGTCATGCTAAGTTCTGTGGAACCTCAGCAGAGTTCTAGAATTTGACTTCCTCCTCATCAAACTAAACAAAACAAGCCAGCTTTAGTGTGTACACAACACACACACATGCAGAGCTCTATTTCTCCCAACCATTGATCACCAACCCCAGCAGAGCTCTTGCTCACACAGTTTGGAGGGTGTTTAGTTATCTATTACTGCATAACAAACCATCACAAAACTTAGTGGCTTAAAATATCCACAATTGATTGTTTCTCTCAGGACTCTGTGGGAGGACTGGAAAGATCTTCTGTCAGTCCATGTCACTCATGCAGCTGCAAATATCTGGAGGCTCAAATAGAGCTGGAATGTCCAAGATAGCTTCACTCATAGTCATATTAGTTGTCACTGGCTGTTAGCAGGGTTACCATGGTTCTCTTCCACATGGCCTATCCACATACTAGCTTGGGATTCCTCACAGGATGGTTACTGGGTACCAAATGAAAGCATTCCAAGAAGACAAACTCCAATATGGAAGTGCTCATTAAGCCTCTGCTTGTATGATGCTTGCTCATGTCCCTCTGGCCAAAGCAAGTCATGTGGATAAGCCTGCAGAATCAATGTAGCAAAGGACTACACAAGAACATGAATACCCAGATCTGTGTTCATCGGGGGCCACCAATGTAACAAGTTACGCCAGAGGTCTCCCCTTTGTAAAGCCTCTTTAATCAATCACATACACAGCATCAATCTCCCAGGACATATAATCAAAGCAACCAGGGGTGTCCCATCATCATCTCATTATCATCAATCCATGTATCTTTACCCTGATGAGGTTGACTCACTCACCCATACACATTAGGTGAAAAAGCCACTGAGTTACTGGATCCATTGCAATTCTTTTGGTTGAAAGTCACAAAAATTCAATTCAAACTATAAAACAGTGAATTTATTGGTTCATGAAACTAAAAATCCAGGCAGTTAGTTTCAGGCATGCCTAGCTCTAGGTATTCAAAAGACATCATTAGTATTTGTTCTTTCTATACATTCCCATTTATTTGTTCTGCCCTCCTCTGTGTTGACTTCATTTTCAGGAAAGTTTCTCTGGAGTTGTGGTAAAGATGCCCCATTGGCAAGTCCAGGCTTGCGTCCTACTACCTTAGAAATTCCAGCAGAAAGAGAGTTTCACTTTTCAAATATTTCCAACCCATGCCCCAGAATTAGGTCTCATTGGCCAGGTTTGTGTCACATATCTATCTCTGTGTGAGTAGTGGTTGACCTCAGCTGATGGGTCAAACCTGAGTTGTGTGCTCAGCCCTCAAGTTAAGGGTATGGGCATCTACCCTGCCAAAACTCCATGCACTGAGATGGCAGAAAGCTAGTGTATGGATCACAATTCTCCAGAGAAACAGAACCAATAAGATATGTATGTATATACACAGAGAGATTTATTTTAAGGAGCTGGCTCATGCAATTAAGAAGGCTGGCAAGTTCAAAATATGCAGGGTGGGCTGGCAGGCTGGAGACCCAGAGAAGAGCTAATGTTGCAGTTCCAGTCCAAAGGCCATATACTGGAGAATTCCTTCTTGCTCAAGGATCTATTTTTTTGTTTTATTCAGGCTTTAACTGACTGGATGAGGCCCACCCACACTATAGAGAACAATCTGCTCTACTCAAAGTCCACAAATTTAAATGTTAATGTCATCCAAAAACATCCTCACAGAAACATCCAGAATAATGTTTGACCACAGATCTGGGCACCATGGTCCAGCCAAGGTAATACCTACAATTAACCATCACTAATAGTTTCTCAAATGACAATTGAGATGCTTTTACCTGATAAAGGTGTGGCAAAAACACAAACATCCACTAGAGTTATAAAATAAATAATGGGGCTCAACAAATCCAACTTCTAGATGCCTAGGGAACAATTACCCAGGTCTCCCCTCAGTTTCCCCTCTAGGTGCTGATTCCTGCTGCTGTTTCTGACCATTTCTGTGCTCAAAAATAGTCTTCTTACAGGGGAAGCTATAAGGCAAAGCTCAAGTCAGTAAATCTCCCTATTTGCTACTAACCCTGATTCAAAGTTCTATAAAGACAAAAGTAAACAACTATTTAATATAAATGGTAAATAATTGTTTTGGTATAATAATAATAATATTAATATTAATATTATTATTATTATTGTCATCATCTGGTAACTCTGCATATATTATCTAGTCATTTTAGTGGCCATTAGTTATCAAAAATTAATTATTTCCAGGATGGCACTTGCCTTATTTCTAACAATGGTGAAGAACAGAATGTAGTCATGTGTCACTTAACTATGGGGATACATTCTGAGAAATGCAGTTAGGTGATTTTGTCATTATTAAAACATCACCAGAGTGCACTTACACAAATCTCGGTGCTTTAGTCTACTACACACTTAGGCTGTATGGTATAACCTATTGCTCCTAAGTTACAAACCTATACAGCATTTTACTGTACTGAATACTGTAAGAAACTGTAACACAATGGTATTTGTATACCTAAACATATTTAACATAGAAAAAGTATATTAAAGATATGGTATAAAAGATAAAAATGGCACTCCTGTATAGGGCACTCAGCATGAATGGAACTTGCAGGACAGGAAGTAGCTCTGGGTGAGTCAGTGAGTGAGTGGTAAGTGAATGTGAAGGCCTGGGATGTTACTATACACCACTGCAGACTTTATAAACACTGTAAATGTAGGCTACACTAAATTTATAAAACAACACAAGGTTAAATCAAGCACAAGAGGAAATGATGCAATTATGAGGCACAGTAAACATGAGATATAAGAGGTTGCTGCTGGTGTAACACAGCATACTATTTTAGAGAAAACTTTTTTTAATATAAGTAGAAAGAATACACTCTAAAATAATGATGAAAAGTTTAATATAGTAAATACATAAACCAGTAACATTGTCATTTATTATCATTATCAAGTATTATGTTCATAATTGTATGTGCTATATATTCTTACATGACTGATAGTGCAATAGGTTTGTCTATACCAGCATCACATGAGTAATGCATTGTGCTATGATGTTACAATACTTCAGTGTCCGTTAGTGATAGGAATTTTTCCGCTCCATTATAATGCCAAGGGACCACTGTTGTATATGTGGTTCATCATTGACCGAAACATCATTATACAGTACATGACTATATTCATATAAAATGATGATTGCTAAGAAGTGGGGGAAATTTCCTTCTGACAGCAAGAAACCTGTTGCCCCACATTCTGTGAATTGTCATCACATGCTAAGCAGGACTGTAGAACATTAGTCCCTAGCAGGCAATCCCAGGAAGCTGAGGACATTGCAGCTTTCTTCAAGGGACACCAGACCAATAGCCTCTTGAAGCAGGATAGGAGATGAGAAGAAATAGAAGTAAAGAGGATACAAATTCATTACAAGGTCATCAAAAAGTGAGAGGCTCAAGACACTGTGAGCAAAAAAGAGCTAAGACATCAGCTCCACAGGGAATTCTGAAACTGGAATGGCCCTTCAGAGTTGTCTCACACTGAGCTGAAATGGCCAAGGCTTTACATTATCACATTGATTAGTCATTAGATGTGAGCTGCTCCAGGAAGATGTGTGACTTAGGGTCCCTACCACTGAGGCCAATTCCTGAAGATGCGGAAGACTTAATACCACTTTCAGCAGCTGGGGTCCACCAGTCCTTAGCTAAAAGGGACCTGAGAGGAGCATCACAATGCTCACCCCCAAGTGTTGTCATTCACACCAATCTTTACTGAAGATATTACATATGTAATGAAAACAGTACTTGTTATTGCATCTTATATGCCACAAATTTCTCCTGTTAACACCTTAACTTTCATTGTTACAGAATGTCCTGTTGGAGATTAAACTTGTGTTTTCACCTCTACTGTATTTAGATAAATATGAGGGAAACTTGTAGGCTCCCTTAGAAAGTATGAGTCATCACTGAGGCAAGATGTCTCACCAGTCTGGATTAAAACAGCCTTTGTATTTAAGGATAAAAAATGGGGAGCAGCCAGACCGAGGTGGGCTTCCCTGAAGCCAGCATATTAAAAGGATTTTTGTGATTTGAAGGTTTGTGCCCTTTTAGATAATCAAGCTTAATTGTCCGAAAAGGAGGGTAAGATCAGCCCTTTGTGGTTGGAGGCCATAAAGGAGACATTTCTAGTCCTTATGGAGCAATCAGGGGCATGGGAATGGTCAGAGAGGAGACTTCAGGCCCCTAGCTTGTCTCAGGGTTGGTTTGTGGACCAAGAGGTTGAGAGGCCTATGGATGTGGGAATCAGGTATCTTGAGACTGCCCAGAACAGTGACTGCATCCCCCCTTAACATGTAGGAGACTCACAGCCTGGCCAATTAAATCAGAACCTCTAGGGGTTATGCCTAAAATAGGGACATTTTTTAACTCATCGATCATTCTGAAGGACAATCAGTGTTAGTATATAATCAGCTATCACTACAATACTTCTAGGAAACAAACATTCAAAGAAATGAGGGAAATGAATGCATAGTACCAAGTAAAGGAAGCCAATATGAAAAGGTTACATACTGTATGACTACATTTATATGACATTCTGGAAAATGTAACTATATGTAGACAATAAAAAGAGCAGTTGTTGCCATGGTTGGGGAGAGGGTGGGGTGAATAGGCAGAGCACTGAGGATTTTTAGGCAGTGAGGATACTCTGTATAATACTATAATGACAGATACATGCCATTGTCCAAACCCCTAGAATGTACACCAAGAGTGAAGCCTAATGGAAACCATGGACTCTAGGTGATAGTGGCATGTCAATGTAGATTCATCAATTGTAACAAATGTACTACTTTAGTAAGGGATGTTGGTAATGGGGGAGGCTGTGGGTGTGTGGGGTAGAGGTTATATGGAAAATCTCTGTGCTTTCCTTTCAAGTTTGCTGTGAACCTAAATTGTTTTAAAAAATAAAACCCATGAATAGCAACAAAAAAAGTCAAATAAAAATCCAGATATGCAGAGAACATTCATGTCCATGCAACTGAGAGTGACTAAAGGTTCCTGGAGTTGACTCAGGGGCCTGGGGCAAGGACATAAGCCAGCGTATCCCAGACTGCTGTGGCCTGGAAGGCCAGTATGGGTCCTCCTTCCCTGACCTGGATGCCTTGATCTAAAGCAGCAGATTCTGTAAAGATATCCCAAATGGACTCTGTGAAGCACTTCCCAGATCCACCCTTCCTATATGAGGCTTGCATTTCCCCAGCCACCAGATGTCAGCTGCTGAAGACCCTCAGCCAGGTTGCCTCTTGGAATCACCCATGTCAACAGAGTTGTCACCCAAAGCCATGTTGCCTCCCCATGGACAGCTGGTTACCAATGACCAGTCAAGGCTGGAGTATAAAGGCCCTGCCTCCATACTTCAATTTTGGACCAACTTTGCAGGGCTATGCTGGTCCCAGAGCTTCCTGTGCGACCAACTGAGCCTCTGGTGCAATCACATCCTACTTCATCTTCTCCTCTGCCTAGTCCTGCCTCCTATATTACCCAAGAGCACTTCTCCATATGCCTACTGCATGCAAATCTCCAACAAGAGCCTGCTTCCTGGGGAATTGACTCAGACAACTCCCCCTAGGGAGAAATAGTCACCAGATTCTCCAGAGATCAGACAAAAGGTGCCTTTACCTACATCACAGAACTCAGAAGCCCTAAGGCCATTTCTTGGCCACAAACCACATGTCTCTGGTCTGTGTGGCACAGCAGTATACTGTGACATCAGACACTAGGCTCATTCAGAAGAAGCAGAGTCTTCTTCAATAAGAAAGATTCCAGCTGCAGCTAAAGGTAGAGCCCCCAGGACAGCCCCTCCCTGCTGTTTGTGCTACGAGTGTGCATGTGCATGTGTATTTGTGTGGTTGCAGTGAATAAATGTTTAAATTGGTGTATCAGTTATAATTAGAGTGGCTCTCCTTTCTTCATCGTGGAACGATTCCTTCATGCATAATGCCTGGAATGTAATTTTCCACTGTGGAATCCTTATTCTTTAAGGCCTAGTGCCAAAGTTGGCTTCATGACGCTCTTCCCCCACTCATATCTCCCCATCCTCCATTGGGATCTCTCTCTCTCTCTCTCTTTCTCTCTCTCTCTCTCTCTCTCACTCAGCACTTGACACTCAGCCATCTCAATCTCCTGGAGGTCAGGGGCCACTATCCCATTCATCTGCTCAGTGCTGGTCACACAGGGGTGATAAAAGCAAGATGAATTCATGAAAAACAATGCCAAGAACGAAGCAATTTATTCTGGTCATACCACCAGAGAAAGCACCTTAACCCAGTCTCAGGGGTTCCTGCACCATAGAACATTCCTGGAGCTATAAAATTCCTAGCATTCAGAAAGAAAACAGACCTATGTGCACCTCTCCTCCCTAACACCCCACACATGGTTAGCAATCCTCCAGGCAAGGTATCTGACTTCCCCAGCAACTTGAAAAAGGCTGAAGCACAGCTGCCCCCTACCCCAGCATGGAGAAGAAGCAACTCAACCTCCCTTTTCACCCCTTCACCCTTCTTGGTATAAAGCCTGCTTGCATGGCTAGCCTCAGAGTGTTCAGGGCTCAGCTGCCTTGGACAGACATAGCAGTGTGTTATTTCAACTGATCAACTTATCAACGCACAGTTTGATACATGTTTGGGGCAGGTGTTCACCCAGGGGAAAAGCCATGGATTTTTTCTTGAAATAAATTTAAGTAGAAAGGCTTACCTTGCTGAAGGCACCTTCCTTCCCCCTCCTACACTGCAGCACCCTTCCCACTCACCCCTATCCTCTGGGTGGGTCTCGATAGGTGGGGGGATGAGGCAGGGTTACATGCTTCCTAATCCCCTCTCTAAAACCACAGCTGAGGCAGCCAAGTGGGCCTGCACTTGTGAAGGGTCTTTCAGACAGCAGCATGTGTTTGGGGAATCTTATTTTTTAAATGCCCTCTGCAGTTACTAACCCCAGAGAATGAAAGAGCATGGACTCCTAGCCTAGAGTCAGTGTGCACAGGACTAGGGAAACCCCACAGGAAGACGGCCATCTGCCAGAGAAATATTTCTCCTGTATAAAGCTCTGCAGTGAAGTCCAAGCAGGGGCTCAGGCCTCATCCTTCTGGGACCTGCCTTCCTCAAGGGAGAAATAATTGGCCTGTATATAGAGCATCAGGGTTCAAATAAAGCTTAAAAACACATGCAGCCCCATGAATTCTATAAACGTGGAATTATAAATGATGGCCCACCACCGTGTACACACACGTGCATGCACAGCACTGAAGGCTGTCTTTGCTTCTGTTTCCCAGATATTCCTGATTCAAATAAACTCACTCTTATTTGAACAGGAGTCAATCAGGGTGGAAAATACCCTGTTCCATTGGTGCAGGTCCAAACTGTCACCACTTGGCATCCTGACATAACACCGATGTCCCCATCAGCTGTTCCACGTCAGCCAAAGGAGGCCTCCCCCAGGCAACAAATCAGAGATTTCATTAACCAGTAAAGCCTCAGGGAAGAATGAACGACCTCATGTGGGCCTCCCACTACCCCATCCCCCTAACCTCTCCCCTCCCTTCTGCTACACAAACAGGCTCACAGCAACTTGATTGGATTCAGATTTGTATATGAAGAAATTCAGATATGACAGCAGCACCTCACCAGACCCCAGGTAAGGACCAAGCCCTGCAAAGCAGTTAGGCTGCCTCGGTAATAACCACTCGTAATATCTGACAGAACCCACACTGGTCACAGAAGAGGCTGCCACATGAAAAGAAGCATTACACAGGCCTCTTGGGGCCCAGTGCTAGGGGAGAGGCTCAGCACAAATCAGAAACATTTTCCACAACACTGCTATTCAAGTCCTGGGAAATCAACAGGGGCTGTTTTCCTGCTATTATTCCCTGGGCAGTGCGGCATCAAGGCCATCTTAACCCGAATTCACTGAGCATTTGGAATTTCTGAACTCAGGCCTTGGGCGGGTGAGAGAAAAAACCTACGCTGATTGTAGGAGTGAGCTGTGGGTCTCCATGGAGTGACATTCAACATATTTAACAACTGGGACAGCTCAGGCCTTGGCCATTCAGAATGAGTGCTAGTTTTAGCCATGGGGCAGGGACCTGTGCCTTGAGCTCAGTCAGAGCAGCCAGGGTAGAGGGGGTACTTAGGGCAACTGACTCAGAAGCATTTCAATACTCTAGTAACTAGGAAACTGTTGGTATGTACCCAAGTCCAGAAGTCCCTGCGTGAGCCAAGCTTGGTGGTGCCATAGCACTTCATCCTTTAGTGCCCAGGACAGCCCTGAGTCTCACTGCTAAGCTTAAAACTTCCAGACTTGGGGACATTCTCTTGTAGACAGAATTGGATGATTGGGTCTTCCAAGGCCCATGCCTACCTAAAGCAGAAGCTTACAACTTGGGGTTTCCAGTGTGTTTCACCAAGCCTGGATTTTAAATTTTGAGTATCTCTAGACACTTTCAACCGCTTGTGACAGATACCCAGCAGATGGCTCTGCCAATTCTCCCCCTTGTTCCTACCCAAATTCCTACTCATCTTCTCATTGCCACAAGCATTGTCCTAACCAGGAAGAAAGTGATAGATTCTAGATAGATTTAAGTAGTAACAGATATCTCTACAAGCCCATTCTCCCAGCCCCAGCCTCTAGTTGGCTTAGCCTCAAACACATATAGGGGTCTTAGCAGCCACACTCACTTGAGGACGTTTGGTCCCCAAGTTCTTGCCTTTTTTGTGTAAAGCAGCATTGCCATAGGGGAACTTGTGACATCTCAGCAAAGATAGGTGACCTCCACCCAGTGGCCACCTTGGTTTTAAAGCAACAGATGTTGAGTTTGTAAACATGTATCTAAAATGACACAGTTAGTGTAGCCTGAAATCTCATGGGCTAGGATGGAGACAAATGAGGCGTATGCAATTTACTTCATGTTGCTCTTATTCAATTTCCCCACCAGTAAAATCAGGCCACTGTAGCTTCTCTGTGCCTCAGTTTACTCACTCATGAAATGGGACAGATCTACATCCTGGAAATGGGAGAATCCTATATCACAGGATTATTGTGAGGATCAAATGATGTTGTACATGAAAGTGAGCCCTGTGAGCTATAAAAACAGACACCCCAAATGAACTCCAAAGTAGACCCAGCCACTGCACAGCTAAAAGGCTCATTCTGCCAAGTCTGTTCTCTTGAGGAACAGTGTGCCCAAGTTTCCTCAGCTGGCATTGCTAGAATGCAATTTTCCAAGGACAAAACAGCCCCAGTTCTCAGGCAAGGACCCACCACAATACAGCTTCAGCATTTCTATAAAAAAGATTGTTCGGGCTCTGGTGCCTGGCTGACAGGCAGGGCCAGGAGGGTGTGTGCATGTCTATGCGCACACGCAATGAAATACTCTCATAACAGCTGGCCTCAGCCAAGAATCCATGCTCACCCTAAAGACCCCATCCCCACTGGCAAGAGGTGAATGGATGCAAGGAAGGGGAGCGGGGAGAGAGAGAGAGAAAGAGAGAGAGACAACTATGCAGTGAAAAATGGGGCTGAGCAGAGATATCTGAGGTACTGATCTGTCTCTCTGTGCAGCTAACATAATAGACCTCTGGGTGGGCTTAGAGAGCTTCCCTCAACCCCAACCTCCAGCCCGTGACACAGATAAGGACCTGGAGGACTGCTCCAAGCTGCTGTGTGTGCCCTGGGCCAGCCGGTAGCGAGGCCAGCCTGGTGTGAGTGGCAGCAAAGATAAACGGTGACCACACGGGCATTGACTGCCCCGACACAAAGGCCACCTCTCCCCAAGTCCCTCTGAGGCCCAGATGGTGAGGGAAGCCCTTTCCCACCTCACAAAGAGGATCGCGGCATGTCTTTTTCTTTTAAAACAGAATTTTAAAAAAGCCATTGCTCACAAAGGACCTGGATGAAAAATAAACCCTGAAAAAAAACCAGCCTCTCTTCGCTCAGCAGCCCGGCATTTCTTCCGACTGTCAGACTTAGCAGATTGCTTTCTGGAAAGGATCCAATTGGCAAGACCTGCCGCTGTGCAAATGAAATTTTAAAACCCCGCTCCTTGTTGCACTCAAAGAGCTTTTCTCTCTCTGCTTGTTCTACACGGCCTTGTAGAATTATTCTCTTGTCTCTTGTTGTATCGGAAACTAATATTCCCCCGCTTTTCCAGCCCATGTGAGGGATCCTCACCCCAGCTTGGGATTTGGATAATCAGGGGCGGCTAGAGCACCACTCCAGACCCCCATTTTGACTCCCCACCTGGGCTTCATCTCACAGAATCACCTTCTTCTAATTAGAGAGAGATACGCTCCTGAAGAGAATAAACAGTTCCAGGCTGCCTCCCTCCCTCCCTGGCCCCCACCCTCGCCCCTCCATAATGAGGTAAGTGTTTGGGGGATGAGGGAGAGAGGATAATGCAGACGTTCTTCACACATAAGATTTGACACCCGTCAGGCCCATGACACCAGCTCTGTGGCTGGCATCCCCTTGGTGAAAAGTCAGTGGAAAAAATAGCCACAGGACTTGTCTGGTTTTGACAAGCTGCCTCAGCATGTGATGAACTTGTAGAGAGGAGACAGTGTGATGTGTCAGGAGAGTCCCAGGCCCAGGAGCTGGGCTAACTGAGTTTAAATTCTAAGTCTGCCACACACAGCACCAACCCAGGCATTATGCTAAGCTCCAAACATGTTCTATTCTGCTGTCCTCTGTGGGGCACCGAGGTAGGCAATAGTTGGTCAAACCCTTGCCTCATGGGGTAAATTGTATTATTGGCCCCCATCCTTCACTCCTCACTGTAGCCATGCCCTTCACCATGAGAATCTGCAGCCCCTCTCATTAAAGGGGACAAGTATATTTCCCCACCTTGTGACTCTAGGTTCAACCCTCTGCCCATCGAATGAGGCAAAAGGGACAATATCCCCCTATTCCCAAGCCTCCACCTCCATCTCAAGCATAGGTCTCAAAAGGCAAGGTCCTGTTCTGCTAACCCACTTATGTCCCATGGAAAGAGCTTCCTCTGGTGGCTGCTGCCCTCTCAGCCTGGACCCCCAGTGAGCACATATGAAGCAGACTCAACTTATAAATGCCCTTTTGAATGAGGACATCCCCTTCCTCCACTAGATGTGACCTGTATTCTACATTTTGAAAAAACGGTACCCATTGCAGCAATCCTGAAAGATGTCTTAAATTCCACCCCTGCCCTATTTGGGACAAGGACATTAATACCTAATTATTCATTCATTCATTGCTCACATATTTACTGAGCACCTATTGTGTGTTAGGAGCTGGGCCAAACACCCTCCCAAAAAACATGGGCTGCCAGGAAATGACAATACCATCCCCCAGTAATGGGAGTCCATGATCAGTTGATCCATCAATATGTAAGTTCTGATTTCTTCAGCCATAAGATGTTAAGAAAGGAGGGAGAAAAGGAAAGGCAGATAGTGTGTTAAAGATAGTGTAGCTGGTGGATTAAATTAAGAATATGCAGATAATAAACTGCTGAATTAGGGGGCACAGGCTATTCATGTGGGGCTGGCAGGTAGTTCCCCCAGCATCCAAGCTCCACAGATTTCAGAAACAAGGGTGTCCCCCTCAATAAACTGAAGGAAGGTAGTCCTCTATCCCAAGTCACAAGTTAGCAGGAGGTAGAGAGCAGGGTAGCAAGCACCTATTCCATACAAGGTGGCTGGGGTGGAGGGCTCAGCTCTAGGTGGTTACTTTAAAAAGTGCCCAGGAACACGAAAGCAGGAACTTGGGCAGAAATCCTAAATTCAAGTTTTTACCTAAATGCCCAGACTCTGGGTGTAAGCAGGGTTGTCATACTATAAAATGCCTAGGCAGCAACTCCAATAACATTTTTCTCCTCACAGGCAGGTAGGCAGGCTGCCATATTAAAGGAAATACATCAAATGTGAATGATGGCATCCTGATTTCAGAAATGGCAAAATGTGAAAAGAAAGTGTGTATCACATGAGCAGAGTAGCCCATTCTCCATTGTGCTATAGTGCCAGGGCACTATCCATTGAGAATACGAAGACACAGAACCTGAGCTGGGGGTTCAAAGCACAGATACCAGAAAGAACACCCAGAATCTTTTTGCTTTCAATGATTCACAAGACCTTGCTCAAGTCTCCAAACAATGTGACATGCCCCATACAGGCCACCAATACATTCGCCCAATGTGTTCTTCACTCAAGAGCCTCCCACAAGCAAAGGCTGTACCAGGCATTCAGAAAGGGAGGTCAGCTGCTTGAATCATCCTGAAGCCAGGGCTTTCAAAACTCATCAGCCCTACAGTTCAAATAGCTGTGGAAAGGGAAGCCTGCTGCCGAAGACCATGCCTGGCCACAGAGTGTCCCACAAGCCAAGGGCCCCTGGAGAAGAAGGAACAAGGCTGGGGACCCAGAGCAGCAGCTCCCATCCTGAGACATTCTGTTGAGTCAGAGCAGGGTAGATTCAATGGCAAAATGCCTGGCCGATTCTCAACAGGCATCAGTGTTCAAAAGCAATCAGATCTGAGGGACAAGAGGAGGATAGCCCAGATCCAAGACTACAGCCAGGTGAATTATTCTAGAAAAGGGCAGTCAAAAGCTGGGAATGGACTCAGCCTAGGGTCCCAGAAACACAGGATGGTGCGATACACCAGGAGTTCCAAGACTCAGACAGAAAGAGCCAATGGTGCCTTGGGGCCATGTTGAGGAGGAGGCAGCAAGGTCGTTCTCGCCAGGCTTTTCAACGTCCAGGTGGAAACTCAGATAATTTTTCACAACCCCTACTAGCTTATGGGGGAATGGCTATAACTATTTTGCCAGCTGGACTCCTCCCAATTCCTAGGTAAGTTCAGGGGCTGAGCATGGAAATAGAGCCTCCAACTATCCCAGCCAGGGCAGAGCTAACTCCCACTGCACACCCAAATCTCAGTGTCCCAGCAGGTAATTCTCAGCAGTGCTCTTAAAACAGCAACAGCTCAGAGATATTCTGGACTCTCAGTTATCTAGTATTTCCAGGTACACGTGTTGCTGTTAGTTGACTCTTGACATACTTCAAGACTACTTAGCAAATAACCACAGCCCTGAACACCTCACCCTGAGTCCTTCCCACCGGCCCGGCCCTCTCTAGACACCATCCGCCTCCCCATGAGGATCCATGGACCTCTGCACAAATCAACAAGCAAAGACTTAATACTCATAGCACAGGTGCCAATGTTCATCTTGATTGGTCAGGCACAGTGCCCTACCAGTTGTTAAATGTTTTCAGCATGCTCCCTGACTATATTGACAATGTTAAGTGCAGTGCCATGTCCAGTCAATCATGGCCTGGCATGTGCAGCAGCTGTTCCCCACCAAAGGACAAGCCCTTCCCCAACAGCCAATATGATCAGGAGCGTGTCTCTTGCATGCTGACCCTTCAAAGGAACCCAACACACCTGCCCAGCCAACCCCCTCACCCCATCCTGGTCTCAGCCTCCACTAGATCTTACTCAGTAGGGTAAATCCCAACTTGAACTTCGACATTCTCGTGAGGCAGTGATAAGCATCACGAAGTTTGCCTTACTTTTCACATGGGCCCTGGTCTAGTCCCCTGGCAGGACACTAAAAGTATTCAAGCAACAAATATCAACCTCCTATATTCACCTACATGCATCAGGAGGCCTTGCCCAAGCTGAGCAATTCCAAACCGAACACCTGTCATCACCTCGCCCAGCCCTGCCTGTTGCCCTGGGAGTTTATTGGATAATCTGTTCTACTTTGTAGTAGGGAATGACCCTTTAGTTCATGTCAATTGGGATACTTAACCCAGTTTCTGCCCAAAAGCATCTATCTGATGATCCTGGTCATTTGGGCATATCAGATGGTAAGGAGAATGTGCCCAGGGAAGGTGGCTCATTCGAGGCCAGCCCAGAATCTAGGCCTCCTTGGATGGGTCACAGCTGGAGGGAGTCCACTGTCAGGGGCAGAGCCTCCCAAAGTCAGTCACCACTCTCACTCTTTACCTGATCAGAGTTGGCTTCCTGAACAGGGAGACTCTGGGGTTGAGGCTAGCACTGCTGGTCCTGAGGCTGGCATTCTCTTGGAGCAGGATGGCCATGACAGCTCTAAAGGCTAAAATCCAGGTACAGTCTGGCCAGGCCCCTCTTGAGGCAGAGGTGGGCTATATCTTTGACCAGTCAAACGCCCAGGTAAAGACCTGATACCTGACTCACTGCATTCTCTTCCTGATGAAGTCAGCTGCTGACGCAGTTAGGAGAGAGAAGTAGGGAGCACCAGCTGTAATACTATATCTGGCAAACCCAGGAATCACATCCTTGATGTTACTGACTGAGCCAGAGACATCCCCCTCAGGAACAGCTGACACTGTTCATTTCTGGGCTCTTAAAAATCTCTTAGGTTAAGGATAGATGCTCTCACAGCTGGTTCAGGGCTGCAAAGGTGATGGATCCCTACTAATTCAACTTGAGGGAATAAATCAAGTTGCTATTCAGGTAAATGCCAACACCTCTATCAAGAGGTCATTCATGGTTAGAGGAAAGCAAAGGGGCTGAGGGTTCCAATGGCTTTCTAATGGACCTGAACTTTCTGAAGCACATCTAGAGGACAATCTTCAGATTGTAAGGTAAATAGTTTTTAATTCTTTCAAGCATTTTTTAAATCATGTTGAGCACCAACTACGTATCAAGCACCATCATAGATTTGGGAGATGAAGCGGAGTAGGGGTCTCTGATCGGCTACAGAGAACAGAATCCATTTTCATTAATTTGAGGAGAAAAGTATAAACTGCAGAGTCTGGCAGGGTTGTATTAGCAAGTTCTAGACTGAGCTTTCCGGAGCAACTGACTTCCCAAACCATATTGTCGGAGTGAGTTGCCAAAGCTCTGCTGTGATGAGGACCCTTCACAGTCAGAAAGCTACTGCCTTGGAGGTTAAACCACACAGACTAGGCTACAACCCACCCAAAATAAAACAGGTGCCCAATGAGCTGCCTGTCATGGAACACATGTGAGTCAGTACCTGAGTCCGAGACTTGCTGAGTTCTCTAACTGATGAAACAAAAACATCTCTAGAACCCTACTGCCTGTGGCACAAGCCAATCCACTACATTTGCCACACCTGGTGAACAAGACAGACCTGGTCCCTTCTCCACAGAGCTCACATCCTAGATGAGGAAATGGACATTAAATATTCAGTTACCTAATGAGTTATCTGAGGAGGACTGTAGAAGCTCAAAGAAAGGGAAGTATAGGGTGATACAACAGAGAATGTGACTCAGTAGGAAGGGGGCAGGGCAGGGAAGGTTTGCCTGAGGAAATGGCTGAAGGTTGAGAAGGAGTTAGTCTGGTAAAGAGGGTGGAGTAGAACCTTCCAGACAGAGGGAATAATGTGTACATAGGCTCAGAGTCAGGAAAGAGCATGGCATTTCTAGTCCTTGTGATTGAAGCCTTGAAGGATGGATAGAAGATTGAGTATGATGCAGGGAAGCTGTTTGCAGCATACATGAAGACATAGATGTAGCCCATGGCTGGCCAGGAGTGCACTTGGCTGAGGAGAACAGCCTACGTGGGCAACATTGAGAGACAGGCAAACCCGGAACTGATAGTAATAGGCACTTACCTGGTGCCTCCTATGTTTCATGTGCCTGTTGAAACACATTTCGTCAATTCACTCATTTCATCCTCATAACACCATGCTCTTAGTATGCCCATTTTCAGATGAGGCAACTGAGGCACGCAAAGTTAGGTAACTGTCTTGTCCATAACCATACAGCTAATAAGCGGTAAAGCCACAATTCAAACCCAGAGAGTTCACACTACAGGATCTATAATCTCAATCCCTGTGTTGTACTATCTTTGCAACAAAAGGGAAGTTTGGGCCACATGGTAAAGGGCTTTGAATGTCACGGGGAGGGGCTTCTGGAAGTGGTGTTAAATGTTAAAATAGAATTAACGATATAAGTCAGAATTCAGTAAGCAGCAAATAAGTGGAGCAGCGGAAATATGCTAAGAAGTTTGTAGTAGGTGGTACGGGTCCCCCCGCCTCTGTCCTCTCCCCATCACTATGTCAGTGCACACAGTCCTAACTCCCAGCAGCCAGCATCTGCATCTATTTGCCTGAGGGCTTCTCTGGCTGCCAAAGCCTGCTCTGCCCACCCATTCAGCTGGCCGGAAATGCCAGGGAATTACCACCACCCAGGAACAGCCTCAGCCAATGACTGATGGGAATTGAAGGGCAAATACCCTAGCTCCCTTGCCCCAAAGTTTCCCCTTGGGATTCAGCTTCAGTCATCCACAGCAGTAATTGGCTTGATAGCATACTCACAATTGTTATCTTCCTTTCTCTGTTCCATGTCCCTACCCACTACCAGTGCTCCCTGGGTCACCTCCTAGATAAATTATTTCCACTCAAATCCTTGTCAGAGGAGGTGCAATTGAGGATAGGTACAATTCTGATGTTAGGTCTCATAGGGGTCAGGTATCATTTCAGGTGAAGAGGGGACCAGCTGGTATCCACCTGAGGTAGAGGGTCTAAAGTAGCCTGGCACCATCTATGCAGGCCTTGGTGTGTGTTTTTCCCCAGAAGTGGGACTCCTATACAGTCCTTGGTCCCCCTGCCCCTGTTATAATCTTCACTTACTCTCACACCAAGCCTCAACCCATTCTAAGGGCCAAGTGTTCCCAGGTGGCCAAGCTGCCTCTGTGAAGGACATACTCAGATTCCTTTTCAAGGCTCTGTTTGAATTTGGGACTTCACCCTACTTCCACCCAAGGTAACTGGGAAAACGTCACATAACTTGGCCACTGCAGCTTCCTGGCCCTCCTATCACTTCCCTCACAGCTGAGCAGGGTAGGAGCGGGTACTTATCTCAACTCTTCCCCGCAGAGCCCTCCAGGGGGGCATATGAGACTCACAGTGCAACAAGTTGATTTTCCAAATGTAGACACAAAAATATATGTATCCCATTCCCCATTCTCTTGAACTGTGACTGACACACTCTTCCCACCAAAAGGTGGAGTCCTCTTTTCTTGAATCTAAGTGAGACTGGTGACTGTTCTGAACAAGAGATGATAGGGAAGATGGTGCCATGTGACTCCCTATGCCAGGTCATGTAAAGGATTCGGCTTCCACCTGCTTCTCTCTCAGAAGCTCCCACTGTGTACCCAGCCACCACCCTTTGAGGAAGCCCAAATCAGCTCACAGAGAGAGCTCACCCAGAGACCCGGGAGCAGAAGAGCTGAGCACATCCTCCCGGCAGCCATCCAGCATTAGCCACCAGATACGTGTGTACAAGCCTTCAGGTGGCCTCAGCTCACAGATTTAACGGCTTCCAGCTGAGGCTCTAGACACCATGGAGCAGAGACAAGCTGTCCCCACATTCCCTATCCAAACTGCTGAGCCACAGAATCTGCAAGTATAAATAAGAGATGATTATTGTTCTAATCCACTAAGTCATGTGTGTGTTTGGGGGCAGTGATTTGTTACACAATCATAGTAACTAAAACACCAAGCTTCCAAGATCCTGCCATTTGTGATAACATGGGTGAACCTGGAGGACATTATGCTAAGTAAAATTAGCCAGATAGAGAAAGACAAATATTTCATGATCGCACTTATATGTGGAACCTAAAGAAGTTGAATACATAGAAATAGAGTAGAATGGTGGTTACCAGAGGGATACGGGGAGGTGAGGGAAATGGGGAGATATTGGTCAAAGGGGACAAAGTTACAGTTGTATAGGATGAATAAGTTCTAGAGATGTAATGCACAGCATGATGACTACAGTTAATAATACTATATACTGGAAATGGACTAAGAGAGTAGAGTTCAGGGGCTCTCATCACAAAAAATAATGGTAATTGTGAGGAGATGGATATGTGAATTAGCTGAGTGTAATAATCATTTCACCATGTATATGTCTATCAAAACATCATGTTGTACACTTTAAATCAATACAATTTTTATTAAAAATTTAATTTAATTTTAAAGTAAAATAAAACACCAAGCTTCTCAAATTCCCAGGGGTGGGTTGGGTTTTATTTGGTTATGTTTGACATTGATCTGTCCCTTTGAGCACAACTACAAGGAAGCATCATCTGTATCGAGGTCCCAGCCCCCTTACACCTTTCTTAATACCATCCTCTGACACAGGTCTAAAGGCAGCACATCTGGTATTTCTACGGCGACAACCTTCCAAAAAGCTGAGGACAGCAATTTGTCTGATGATAACAGGACCAATTGGGGTGATGTCGCTAATCCCCAGCCACTCTTACCGTCCCATCTTGTCTCTTGTTCAGTGCTGACAATAACCTCAGAACAACACCATCCAAGGAGGCAGTCTCCCTTCTGCCACTTGGGACATAATGCTTCATAGCTGACTTGGTGGGTTCAGAGAACCCTTCACTTCTACAGAAGCAAAGCATGTGGTCAGGGGGAGCAAGTGTCTGCAGAACTTGTTATTTATTCACTTGCTCACATCTGTAAGTTGGGTCCCTCTAGGGTACTCTCAAATGTTTTTATTCTTCCTTTTGGCTGTTCCCATTTGTGTGGCCCACTCACACTAGAAACACTCTCAAAGCAGCAATGCTCAGCGCTAGGTCCAGCCCAGTCCTGTGGACAGATGGTGCTTTAGTGGTGACAGTGACGGTGACACAAAAGCTGAGCAGCCTAATCCATTACCTGTCCCATGCAAACCTGGCTCGGGGATGCCCATATAAACCTGCTTTCATAGGCTTCTTCCAGCAATGAATACCAGGAGCTAAAAGCTCTGCAATCACGCACTAGTAAGCAAAATCACTCTTTTTGAAATTGCTTTTTGCTTGGAAGCTGGGATGCCACTAACTAGCTGTGTGACTTTGGGCTAATTATGTAAACTTTCAAAGCCTCAAGCTCCTTAATGTGTAAAATATGACTGGCATCTACCTCAAAGGATTTGTGAATGAATTAAATGAGATGTTAACACATGCTTATTGAGTGCTTACTGTGTTCCAAAAAATGACACCACACCCTTTGCATGTATTAGTTATTTCAGTCCAGAAGCCTGCAATAAACTTCTGCCACCATAAGCCTAATTGGGCTCCAAGAAACTTATACAAATTATTTGCTTGTGATCAATATTAACAATTTTTTTCTTTATAATATGAATTGCATGTGACATCAGAAAATCAACCTTGGTTTTGGCTTCTCAAGTGAAAGCATGAAGGGAGCACTGTCTCAGAAGTGTGACAGCCTGAGCTTTCCTTCCATATGTGTCCCACAGCAGCCACAGGAGTGGAATTCTCCAGTGGCTGCCCATTATTTGAGGGACACAATTCAAGGTCCTCACTACAGCTGCAAAGCCCTACAGGAACTAGCCACAGCTATGTCCCCAACCTCAGAGCCCATCACTCTTGCCTCTCTCATTTTACTTCCACCCCTTTGACTTCTTGACTGCTCCTTGAACAGGCCAAGCCCGCACTTGACTCAGGGCCTTTGCACTTACTGTTTTCTCTGCCTGAAAGTTTCTGCCCTAATAGTCCTTGGCTCACTCTCTCTTATCAGACCTCTGCTCAAATGATCTCTCTCCTTAACATGCTTTATTTTTTTAGGGTGCTTGTCCTGACAATATATTGCATACCTCTGTTTATATATTTATTGTCTGTCTCTCCCCACTAGAATGTAAGCTCCCTAAGGGCAGAAATTTTCTTCTTATTTACCATTTTATCCCCATAATCTGGAATAGTATCAGTAAAATATAGTAGGTGCTGCTCAATAAATATTTATGGATGAGCAAACGGCTTTTCCAAAAAGTCAATCTAACCCTTCAGTTCATTGAATAACTCCACTTTGTCTTAAGGGTAAAGTCTTTCAGAGCCCATCATGATCAGGTCTCTGCATATCTCTATCCACCCCTACCACACTTATACATGCACACACTAATACATGCACATAGATACACAAGCACATACAGATACACAAATCTATAGTCATGGAACACACAAACATATGCATTGACATACACAGAGACACAGACATACATGCAAACATGCACACATATGCATGTACATAGACACACAAATACACAGACATATCTATAGACATATAAAGGTACTCCAGGATGGATACACATATACACACACAAACACAGACAGACTCACACAGGTACATGCACAGACAGATAAATATATACACAAAGACAGACATAGAGATTTGTGTACACAAACACACATATACTTTCTAACCTATTGTTCCACAGACATACCACACCCATGCTCACCTCCAGGATTTTAGCATTTTGCACATGCCCTTTATTCTGCCCAACTTTTCTATCCTGGATAGATCATTCTTCAGGACACATTCTTCAGATCACAGTTCTGATGTCATCCTCCCCAGACTGTCAGTATAACATGGTAGTAAGAAGTACAGATTCTGAAGCCAGTCTACTTGAGTTCAAATTTTGACTTTGCTGCTTGCTAGTTGTGTGCCCTTGGACAAATTACTTAACCTCTCTGTGACTCAGTTTCGTCCCTAATAAACCGGGATTGTGATGATAATAGTACCTACCTCACAGGGCCATTTGAGTTAACACATATAAAGCACTTAGAACAGTGCCTGGCCTATAGTGAAGATCAGTTAACTATTATTGTTATTTCCCGGCTACGCCTAACACTGGATCAGGTGCTGCTCCCAAGTTCTCCTTAGCATCAATATAGCCATCTGTGTATAGCATGGACCCATCTGGATTGTAAAAATGCATTTATTGTCTTTCTCCACAACAGGTGTCCTGTGTACTCAGATCCTCAGTGCCAAGCCCAGGGCCTGCACACCAAGGTGCTCAACAAATATTTGCTGAGTGCAAGCATATCCTTGTGTTAGCCACTGAGCTGCCCTGGTTTTCTCTTCTGTAAAGTGAGATTGCTGGACTGGAAGTTTTCTAAGCCTCTTCCAAGTCAAATGGTCTGTGATTCTTCAATTCCATGCCTGACCCTCTGTGTGAAAAAAGTTCTTCCCTTATTATATCAAAACCATAATTGATATCTTTGTGAAAGCTCTTTTCAGCTCTTCCAGATCTTTTCCAAAGAGAATGTGCAAAATGAAGGGCATCAAGGGCCCTTAGAAATGAGTTCAATGCCGACCTTTTTCTAAGGAGAGGACCAAGGCCCAGAGACTGGAGCAGGCTTACTCAGTGTTACTCAGAAAGCTAATAGAAGAGCCAAGATCACAATTCAGGGGTTGTGGTTCATCATGTTATTTTTTTCTGTGCTAAAAAAAAATAGGGAGATTTCCTTAGCAAAGGCAGAATAGTGAAAGTTAGCAAAATTTGCCTGGAAATTTGAAAGAGAGGATGAGTCATATCTTCTTAAATTATCACTTAGTGCTTTTGCTGTGACACTAGCTAACCAGATTAGTGAATTCTTGCCACCAGCCAGGCACTATGTTAAACATTTGATACACTTTTTCTCCAAATGATGCTATGAAAAAGGTACCCATTTCATGGATGAGAAAACTGAGGCTTAGAGAGGGAAAGTAACTTTACCAAAGGTACCCAGGTAGTAAATGGTAGAAACAGGAACTGAACCAGCTCCAGGTACCTAACTTTGGCATTGTCTTGCATATCAGCCCCATCTGTCAGTGTTATCAACATAGTTCTCAAATTAAATTAATATTTCTAGAAACTAGTTCACACAGCAAGGTATAGGCTGAGCATTTCTGTGCTGTATCTTTTCCCCTTGTTTTTGCTTATTTTTTTATGATGACTTGCTGTGTAGGCAATGTGTGTGTTGCAGAAACAACCTCAATGAAGTGGAAGTGGGAAGTGGATTACAGGGGATATGGATTGTATCAGTTAGCTATTGCTGGGTAACAAACCACCCCAACTCATAGCAACGTATGACAATAAGCATTTATTCTCATAGCCACAGGTCTGAGGGTCAGCTGGAGTGGCTCAGCTTCAGCTGCACATCTGCAGGTTGGCTGATCTAGGTTGGACTAGACTCTAAACTATGGGGTCAGGTCAGGCCCACAGGTCTCCTCATTCTTCTGAGACCAGCTGACTCCCTGGGGCATGTTCTCTCATGATGACAGAAATACAACAGGTCAAGCACAAACACATGATACCACTTCAGGCTTAGATTTGGAACTGGCATGCCATCATCACTTTTGTCTATATGCCAATGGCCATAGCAAGTTACATGGCCGAATTCTGCATCAATGGGATGGGAAAGAGACCCCATCTCTAGTGGGAGGAATGGTAATGGAGATGGATATAGGGAGGGGTGAGAAATTGGAATCAGTTATGCAATCTAATACAGGGATCATTCAAAATTTAGCCACATCTGAGCATCAGCATGTTTTTACTTTGTGAAGATGGGGGCGAGAGGGAAAAGAAAGGACAGGGACTGTTGTTACCTGTATTTCAAGTGCTGGGACAACATTGCCCACTTTATCTTGAATTTAAGTCCAAGGTTTCCAGGGGGTGCTAAAGGCAGCAGGGAAGCTGCTGGACTAAAAGGGGGACATGGGAACATGTGACCTCCACGGGGGTGCTCCCAGACCATTATCAGTACAACAAATATCTCTGTTAAATCGAGGACTTGTTCAATGTGCAGCCTGGATGTCATGAAGGGCTGCAGCCCTAACCACTTCTAGAGGGCTTACAGATGGCCCAGACACCTTTGTGCACATGAAATGCTAATTAGATGGTCATGCTGCCTCTTACGCTGACCCTTCTCCTCCCTGAGACTATTGTGCCTCCTTCACCTAGTCCTTCCCACTTCTTGAGCTAGCAGGGGGACAATCCCACCCATACAGGGCTGGGAAATGGAGTCAAGGGGTCCAGTGAACAATTCCTGAGTATGCTATCTTTCTCCCTGCCTACCTGCCTAAACAAACGAGCCCACTCTCTCTCTCAGGGTTCAGTTTCCCCAATCATAACAAGTGTAAAATCTTCCTCACCCCCTGTCTTATGAGCTGTGTGATGCAGCAGAATGCTTCTGGGATGGAGGTCTGGTCTGGAGCTTGGAAAATGTGATGAGAGTGATTCTGGTTCCAGTCTTGGAGACAGGCAGACAAGTAAGCTGGATCAAAATCCACATCTTGCCACTGTCCAGCCTGGTGGCCTCTCCAACCTTTAGTCTTTTCATTGAGAAAATGGTCATAATAATGATACATATCTCACAGGAATGCTATGAGAAAGGTTAAATGAAGAAAATTTGGACAGTGGCTGAAACTTAATAATAATCCAAAACTCATTGCTATTACAATCATACATCTCTTCAATTTCTGATGCTCAGGGTTGAACCTCATGCTAAATCTATGCATGCACTGTCTGCCACTGTGGCAACCATGTTCTAAATATCTCATGTCAGTCCTACCAAAGCGAAGCTTTGCCAGTGGATCCCCAAAAACCCATTCATTCATTCAGCCATTCAATACTTTTTATTATTGTCCCACTATATGCCCAGAACCAGTAGAGATACTGAGGGAAATATGAAGAAATGTAAAACACAACTCATCTCTCAAGTAGCTCCCAGGCTAGCTGAGAATCAATGCCTTCCAGTCTAGCACTGAGAAAATCTATGAAACAGGAAGGGCCTAAAGGCTCCTGATTCAACTCCCATCTCAGGCAAAAAGTCCCCCTACCTTATTCTCAACAGATATAGCCTTTGCTGAAATAAACCTAGAAACAGGGAGTTTAGGGCCTTACCATGCAGGCAGTCAGGTCTTTTCAGTTCTAATTGTGAAAAAAAAAAATCTCTCTGACTTTGAGCCAAAATTCAGCTTCCTGTGATGTTTGCACTCCTGGCACGTTCGCAGGCAGCTGTCTCATCTCCCCTGAGCCAGGCATTCATGTTCCCTAAATGATTCCACAGACAAGCCCTCACTATCCATCTCCAGGTGCCAACTCCTTCCCATAACACTCCTTTAATGTAAGGTGTGTAGGGGACAAGACCGATATTGATTAATTTGCTGAATCTGTGCTTTCTGGGGTGTTCTATGGGACACTAGCCCATAGAGCTTCAAGTAAGTATGTATTCTAGCAAATGAGTGTTCATATGTCATTCCATTTGAGAAACTCTAGGTAAGCAAAGCCAACCAGTTTTCGTGTCTAAAGATATTACCATGAAGCCTATAAGAGAATTTTATGATGCTATAAAAGATGATATAACATGCAGCATATCCCAAAATCTTTTGATCCCAGTACTGGACTCTCCTCATAGAACATTTCCTAGAGCCAATGTTCCTTAAATAACTTTTTGGGAGGAATAAATTTTAGAAAAAAAGTAATCCTGAATGTGAGCACATAGGCAAGAAAGATGATTCTGAGTTAGATGGTGTATGTAGCAGAAGCCATGGTGTCCCACCCTCATCTGCTCAGCATTTAACATATCCATGTACATGTCTCTGGCTTCCAATTGCCAGCACTGCATATCTACCTGAGAGCTTCTGGCTACCGAAGCCCACTGTGCCCATGACTGAGGTAGGCTGGAATTTCAAGCAATCTAGCCACCCCTTCCCCCCGAGCAACTGTCAACCAATGACTGACAGCCCAGCTCTTTGACCCTAGGTTGGGGTAACCCTAAAGTACATATTCTGCAGCATCTCCCACAGTTCTCAGTGAGACTGAGCCCACTGGGGTGGTAACTAGCTTGATAACAACCACTTTGGTGGTTCTTTTTCATTCTGCCTCAATTATTCACTCTCCTGCTGCTTTTTCCTACTATTTCCTTCCAAATAAATGATTTGCACTTGAATCCAGGTCCAGGTTCCACTTTTGGTGGGACCCAAACCCGAACAGATGATCTGAAAAGTTTTCTCTACAATGCCCGGGCTTAACTTAAAGGAGGAGGACATGTCTGGTAGCCAAAGGAGGAGGAGAGAGAGAGGGAAGAAAGAAGGGAGGTGTGTTGCAGAGGTGGCCCTGCAAGATCTTGCTTGATCACCTCCTGCTTCTGCGTACTGTTATCCTCACTGCCTCCCATCTGCCCTGGACACATACTTCTCAAGTCTCTCCCTCCTTCCCCCTGCCTCAATTTCCTCACTTGTTTCCCCACAGTTTGGGGACTCAGTCTGGCCAGGAAGGAAGAGGACTCCAGACAAGGAGTCATGGGAAAAAGGATTTGGATCTCTTGGGCATGTAAATCACTCCATAACTGAGAGGCCTTGTGTTCCCAAGCCTGGAAGGTAATTCCCAGGGCTGGGAATAACTTGGCAGCCACCCCCAAGTCAGGGCAGGACTCAAGTCCAGGCTTCTGGGTAGCTTTTCTCCATTTTACTGTGGGTGTAACCTTGATTGCTCTGCAGAGGTAAACAACAGGATCTGAATTATTTGGTTTGGAAAAGGAAGAGGCCCTAGGGAGATACACCCTGCAGTAATAAATGCAGAGGAGAGACAGCTGTGCACAGCATGCCTGCTTCCCCTCCCTGAACACAAACTCAGGGCATCTCTAAAAGCAAAAAGGCATCACTCTCCTCTCCCCGTAGCATGGATCAGGGTTGCAGAAGCCACAATTCACTAAGAAAAGTGCAGAAGAATGTTCACCATTTCTTGGAATGGAAATAATAATAAATAATAATAATCTGTTCCATCTATTTAGTCAAGACATTTTCTCCAAGGAACTTTGCACTCACATTATTGTATGTCCCCGGGGTCTGGATATTTTTTAATTAAAACTTTTATTGGGGAAAAACATACAAGTAAAAAGAGAAAAGTTGAAATTAACCCCAGAAGTGGGTTACATGGAGGTGATCACCATCTTGCATTTCTTCAGCATTTGTCTTTTTATCCTTTTGCCATTGGATAGTTACGTCCTGATCAGTCCTGCCATGTTGACTCTTCATTACATTAAAAATTAACTATAAGTACCTGTACTGGCTGCCCTGGAGGAGAAAGAGGAAAGACATAGAAACACACTGACTATCTCCAAGTGCCAGGCATGAAGGACACACATTATATTCTTAATTCTATTTACAACCCTGGGAGCTACCATTTAAGTGATTACTATGTGCCCGCTAAGTGCTTTAGATACATTACCTCATTAAATCTTCACAAAGTCCTCTGATGTCCCCATGTCTCAGAAGATGACATTGAGGCTTAGAGAGGGTAAAACATGAGGAAAAGCTCTCGAGTTGAAACAGGAGAGAACCATGTCTGTCTTCTGTTCCAAGGAGAAGCAGAACAGGAAAGTGGAGGAATCCAGGCAAGAGTACAAACTCCAGGTCCCAGTCTCATCCAACAAGGGGGCTCTGGGGGACAACTTATACCCCAGAGTCTGTCCTACCTCCAGGGAATGAAGCTGGCATTTTTCACTCAACACTAGTCACTGGCAATGGGTGTTCTAGGTAGGGTTGGGGGTGCTGATGGAGAGGGGAACAGAAGACTTCTAGGCACTTCCAGCTCTCCATGCCTCTGCGGAGGCACCAGTATCTGAGGACAATGCACTGAAGGTTACAGCTGTTGGCAACATAGCCCTCTGAAGCAGAGGCTGGGCCCACAGACTTGGCAAAAAGAATCTAAGTGAATCTGGGGAACAGAGCCAACATTGCCTGCCATACTTGGCAACTTCATTAAGAAAGGAGCACCTATATAGCCAGGATGCATGCACATCTCACATTCTTGGGCATGCAACCCTCCTCTTGCCCTGTGTTTGCAGCAGGGTGAAAAACTCTGAGAGCGGGTCATTATGTTCTGGATGTAATTGTCAATAGCTCGCTACACCCACCAGACACCATAACACAGACCACCCAAGGCTGAGGGCGTGAAACATGGATTCTGGACCCAAGCTAGCCAACCCATTGCTGAAGACAACCCATCAGATGTTCTTACTAAGGATTAGAATGCAGAGGTAACAGGTCCTGCCGGGTCTCCTAACAGTTTCTGTTTAACCAACAGCATGTGGCATCCAGGAGCTAGGGGACAAAGCCCCAGAAAAGCTGGCTCCACAGGCCCATGCAATCTCTGAGACTGAGAATGTCACTGTGGTGGGATGTATTTCAGCCCCAGTTCCAAGGAGCCCAGATGCACTTTGCTCCTTTTGCTTTGAGACTGCTGGTTGCAGCCTGACAGATAAGTCTGCTTTGCCTATGGCAACCACAGGGCCTTAACTGAGATAGACGGCCAAGAGCCCAAGTCACAGGTATCCAACCAGAAAGTAGCACAGGTGTGGGGTATGGCTGGGCCATGGCAATGGGAGAACACAGGGTAGAGGCCCACAAATCCCTGCTGCCAGGACTTTAGACCTGCGGCTGCCCCGTGCCTCTCCCTGAGACTCACAGCTTGCTGTGATGCCTTTCTCAGTCTTCAAGACAAATTCCCCTTTGATTCTGGCCATCACAGTGTCTAAGACACTTGGTATTTGAAGATTCCAAAGTAAGTGGACCTCACAAGGTCAGCCTAGGATACATTGAACTCAGGAGCAGGAGCTCACATATTCACACACACAGACACACACAATCACTCACACAATCATATACACTTACACAATCATATACACTCACATACGTACACATGCACATTTACACACTGATACATACAATCACACATACATACGATCTTTCTCACACATACACACCTTTCACATTTAGCTTATCCAAGTACAAAAAAAACCCACATCAAGGCACACATGATGTTTTCTATATTCATACGTGTCAATACGTGTCTATTTACTTCAGTTAATGGAATAAACCTTCAATTAAAGGACATTTAAGAGATGTCTACTATTCAGAAGATATTGCAAACAAATAATGTTGAGTGAATAAAAGTAAATTAGAAAAGGATAGGTACACTATGCAACCACTTCTGTAAAATTTAAAAACATTCAAAACAATAGTATATATAGTTTATGGATCTTTACATGTGAAGTACAAGTCTAAAAGATTCAGAAGATATGCTGCCTGCCCCTGAGGAGAGGAAGGTGGGAAGCAGGGAGGGCAAAATGGGGCTTTCACTATATTTGGAAATCTGTATGTTTTAAGTATATGAAAGAAAGAATGAAAGAAACGTGAGAAAATGTTAGCAGTTTTTTTCTAATCTCTGTGGTGGGTTCATGGGTATTTCATATTATCTCTCATAATTTTCTGTATTTGGAATGTTTCCCAATTTTAATTAATGTTTTAATTAGTTTTAAAAGTTCACCCAAAAATGAATATCAACATACCCTATAGACCCAGCAATTCTATTCCTAAGTATACATTCAATGCAACATGTCCATGTGCTCACTAAAAAAAAAAAAAAAACATACACAAAGAGCATTCGTCCCAGCACAGTTTGTTATAACCCACTTGGAAAACAACCCCAATGCCCATGAACAGTAGAATGGATAAGTAAATCATGGTGTGTTCATACAATGGAATACTATTCTGCAATGAGAATGACCAAACTACACACGACAACATGAATGAAGCTCACACACATCATGCTGGGCAAAGGAATTGAGACACAAAATTGCCAATATTCTATGATTCTATTTATATGAAGTTCTAGGACAGGTAAAATAACCCCCATTGTTAGGTGTCAGGAGATTGCTTACCGCTGAGGCAGGAAAGGACTGGAAGGGAAATGAAGAGTTTCTGAAGTACTTATCATAGTCTGTTTCTTTTTATTTTCTCCAGCTTTATTGAAGTATAATTAACAAATAAAATTGTATATATTTAAAGTGTACATTGTGATGATTTGATATACATAGACTTTGTGAAATGATTACCATAATCAGGTTAATTAACACACCCATCACCTCACATAGTTACTTATTTTTGTGGTGAGAATGCTCAAGATCTACTCTTTTAGCAAATTATAGTACACAATACACTATAATTAACTAATTATAACTGAAGTTCGTGCCCTTTGACCAACATTCCCCATTTCTCCACACCCTAAGCCCCTGGTAACCACCATTCTATTCTTTGTTTCTATGGGCTCAATTTTTGAGGGGAGGATTTCACATATAAATGACATCACACAGTATTTGTCTCTTTCTGACTTATTTCACTTAGCACAATGTCCTCTAGGTGTATCTATGTTTTTGTAAAGGGCAAGATTTCCTTCTTTCTCATGGTTGAGTGATATTCCATTCTACATATGTACCACCTTTTTTAATCTGTTCCTCCACTAAAGGACACCCAGGTTGCCTCTATATCTTGGTTATTGTAAATAATGCTGCAATGAACATATGGATGCACATGTCCCTTCGAAGTAGTGTTTTGGATTTCTTTGGATAAATACTCAGAATTTATAAGAATTGCTACCCCAGCTTCTTTTTTCATTTCCATTTTCATGAAATATCTTTTACCATCCCTTTACTTTCAGTGTGTGTGTGTGTGTGTGTGTGTGTGTGTGTGTGTGTGTGTGTGTGTTGATCTAAAGTGAATCTCTTATAAGCAACATAAGGGTCTTGTTTTCTTATCCATTCAACCACCCCATGTCTTTTTATTGGAGCATTTAATTCATTTACATTTAAATTAATTGTTGATAAATATGTAGTTATTGTCATTTTATTATTCTTACTTTTTATGTCTTCTTCTTAAGGAAGTCCCTTTAACATTTCTTATAATACTGGTTCAGTGATATAAACTCTAGCTTTTTCTTGTTTGGGAAGCTCTTTATCTTCCCTTCAATTTTAAATGATAATCTTGCTGGGTAGAGAAGTCTTGGTTGTAGGTCTTCGCTTTCCTTCACTTTGAATATTTCATGCCAATCTTTAATGGCCTGCAAAGATTCTGTTGAGAAATCAGCTGACAGTCTATGGGAGCTCCTTGATAGGTAACTAACTGCTTTTCTCTTGCTGTTTTTAGAATTCTCTCTTTATCTTTAAGCTTTGGCATTTCAATTATGATGTGTCTTGGTGTGGACCTCTTTGGGTTATGGTCCATAACTTTGTTTGGGACTCTCTGAACTTCCTGGGTTTGTATGTCTGTTTCCTTCATAATGTTAGGGAAGATTTCCATCATTATTTCTTGAAATAGTTTTTCAATTCCTTGCTCTCTCTCTTCTCCTTCTGGTACCCCTATGATGCAAATGTTGTTACACTTGATGTTGTCTTAGAGGCCCCTTAAACTCTCCTAAATTTGGGGGGTGTTTTAATCAGGTGGGGTTTTTTTGCTATCTTATCTTTTAAATCTCTGATTCGATCCTCTGCTTCATCTAATTTGCTGTCGATTCCTTCTAATGTTTTATTTCAATTATTGCATTCTTCATTTATGACTGCTTCTTTTTTATATTTTCTAACTTCATTTTTATTTCCTATCTCTTTGCTAAAGTTCTCACTGAGATCACTGAGCATTTTATAACAAGTGTTTTGAACTCTGCATCTGGTAAATTGCTTATTTTCATTTTGTTCAGTTTTTTTTTTTTCTGGAGCTTTGTTCTAGTCTTTTATTTGGAACATGTTTCTTTGTCTCCCCATTTGGCTGCCTCCCTATGTTTGTTTCTGTGTATTAGGTAGAGCTGCTGTGTCTCCCAGGCTTATGTAGTAGGTGTCATGTGGGGCCAAGTGACACAGTCTCACTGGTCACCTGAGCCGGGTGCTCCAGGTGTGTCCCTTGTTTGGGTGGGGTGTGCCCTCCTATTGTAGTTGAACCTTGGTTGCTGTTTGCATGTCAATGAAAAAGATTGACTCTCAGGCTAATTGGTCATGAAGACTGGCTGGTAACTACAGTGGAGGAGCTGTTGTGCAGGGGCTGACCTTACAGAACAGGATTTGCTTTAGCAGGGCTCTGGTGCCTTCCAAGGCTGCCCTATGCATGTGTCTTTTGTGGACGTGTTTGGGTGGTGCCCTGTTATGGTCTGAATCAGCCACCAGGTATGTTGATTCTGGAGTCCCTCGAGAGAAGATCTGCTGTAGGCCAAGTTCTGTTGTTGTCTGTGCCCTGCCCAGGGTCACTTTATAGGAATTACAAAGTGATATGCAGATGGTTCCCACCTGTGCTGGGCTTGGAGGTGCCTGGGAATGGCTAAGGTGAGAACCAAGACTGACTGCTGCTAGTGGCAGGCATGGAGCTGCTTAGCAAGTGGTATGGGGCATGCTGAGGCCATGTTTAGGGCTTGTGAACCTTTGAAAGATTTTAGGAAAGTCTGCAGCATGAACTAAGACAGGCCATTTGTATGGAAAAGCCACTGGAAGCGTCTTGGGTGGGCATGTTGGGTGGCGTGGGATCTCAGGGAATTACCAGAGCAGTGTAACCAGTGTTAGCTAGGTTTATGGAGACTCAGATATAGCAGCTGCCTGTGTCTGCACACTGGGTAAGGAAAGACTCAGCAAAGGAATAATTGTTTCTACCAATGCTTCTCTCTGGGAGAAAGATGCCCCTCCAGCCTTTGCCCTGAAGCCAGAAAATTCAGTTCCTCCCCATATATCCTTGGTGCTTTTCAAGCTGCTGCCCCAGAACTGGAGCTCAGAGCCAATGAGTCCTTTAAGAGAATCATCTGAAACTCCCACACCCTCAGTCTCACTCAGCCACAATCTCCACTGGTTTTCACAGCAAGAAGTTGTGGGGACTTCTCTTCTTCACAATGGAGCCTGGAGCTGGGGAGCCTGGTGTGCAGCTGGGACCCCAGTCCTCAGAGGAGACCTCCACAGCTGGGATATTCCTCTCAATTTTTATCTGACACACATGGGTGTGGGACAAGCGCATTCCACATCTCTGCCCCTACTACCAGTCTTGATGTGGCTTCTTCTGTGTGTCCTTAGTTATAAGACTTCTGTTCACCTAGACTTCAGGCAATTCTCAATGATGATTGTCCTGCAGGTTAGTTGTAATTTTGAAGTGGTCATGAGAGGAGGCGAGCACAGCTTACCTACTCCACCATCTTGACCACCTTCACTTATTTTATTTTATTTTTTTGCCTGAGCTTTTGATGTCTTATTCACGGGCAAAATCAATACAAAGGAGATTTTCCCCTATGTTTTCATCTAGGAGTTTTACAGTTTCGGTTCTTACATTTTATTAATTAATCCATTTTGAGTTAATTTTTGTGAGTGGTGTAAGATGGGGTCCCGTTTCATCCTTTTGCATGTGAATATCCAATTTTCCCAGTATCATTTATTGAAGAGATAATCTTTTCCCCATTGTGTGTTCTTGGTGCTTTTTTCAAAGATTACATGACCATATATGTGTGGGTTTATTCCTGGGCCCTCTATTCTGTTCCATCAACCTATATGTCTGTTTTTATACCAATACCATATTGTTTTGATTACTATAGTTTTGTGATATAGTTTGAAATCAGTAAGTGTGATGCCTCCAGCTTTGTTCTTCATTCTCAAGACTAAATTGACCATTCAGGGTATTTTTAGTTTCATACAACATTAAGAATTGCTTTTTCCATTTCTGTGAAAAATGCCAATAGAATTTTGATAGGAATTACACTGAATCTCTACATCACTTTAGGTTGTGTGAACATTTTAACAATATTAATTATTCTAATCCATGACCATTGTCTATCTTTTCATTTATTTGTGTCTCCTTCAATTTCTTGTAGTTTTCAATATGCAGGTCTTTCACCTCTTAGGTTTAATTTATTCATAGGTTTTTAAATTACTATTTTTTAAATTTATTTATTCTTATTATGGTGACATTCGTTAACAAAATCCAATAAGATTCAGGTGTACAATTCAACAGTAAGTCGTGTATATATTGCATTGTGTTTTAAATTATTTTCAATGTAATTGTAAATGAAATTATTTTCTTAATTTCTTTTTCCAATAGTTTATTATCAGTGTATAGAAATGCAATGGAATTTTGTGTATTGATTTTTTATTCTACAGCTTTACTGAATCCATTTATTAGTTATAACACTTTGTGGAGTCTTTAGGGTTTTCCATATATAATATTGTCATCAGCAAATAGTGAGAATTTTACTTCTTTTCCAATTTGGATGACTTTTATTTATTTTTCTTACCTAATTTCTCTGGAAAGGACTTCAAATAATATGTTGAATAAAAGTGGCATGAGTGTGTATTCTTGTCTTGTTCTTGATCGTAGAGGAAATGCTTTCAGCTTTTCACCATTGAATGTGATATTAGCTGTGAGTTTGTCACATATGGCCTTTATTATGTTGAGATACATTCCCTCTATACCCATTTTGTTGAGAGTTTTTATCATAAACAGATGTTAGATTTTGCTAAATGCTTTTTATGCATCTATTGATATGATCATGTAATTTTTATCCTTGATTTTGTTAAGGTAGTGTATCACATTGACTGATTTGTAAATGCTGAACCATCCTTGCATCCTAGACTAAATACCACTTGACATGGTGTATGAGCCTTTTAAAGTGCTGTTGAATTCTGTTTGCTAGTAGTTTTTTAAGGAATTTTGCACCTGCATTCATCAGGAATATGGGCCTATAATTTTTTTTTTTCTTGTGGCCTCCCTGTGTGGTTTTGTTATCAGGGTAATGTTGTCCTTGTAAAATGAGTTTGAAAGAGTTTCTTCCTTTTCTGTTTTTTGGAGAAAGATTTTAAGAAGGATTGGTATTAATTCTTCTTTGACTGATTGCTAGAATTCACCAGTGATGCTGTCTGGTGCTGGATTTTTGTTTGTTGGGAGGTTTTTTATTACTGATTCAATCTTTTAAATGATTCAGTCTGTTCAGATTTTCTATTTCATCATGATTTAGTCTTGGTAGGTTGTATGTTTCTAGGAATTTAATCATTTATTTTAGGTCGTCCAATTTCTTAGTGTATAATTGTTCATAGTAGTCTCTTATGATACTTTGTGTTTTGTATTATCATTTGTAATGTCTTTTGCATTTTTTTTTGTTTTTTCTTTTTAGCTAAAGGTTTGTCTATTTTGTTTTCAAAGAACCAGCTCTTAGTTTCATTGATTTTTCTATTATCTTTTAAGTCTCTATTTGTTTCTGTTCCAATCTTCATTATTTCTTTCCTTCTACTACCTTTGGGTTTCGTTTGTTCATCTCTGTCTAGTTCCTTGAATTGTAAAGTTAGGCTGTTTATTTAAGAATTTTTCTATTTCTTGAGGCAGGCATTTATCTCTGTAAACTTCCCTCTTAGAACTGCTTTTGCTGTACCTCATAAGTTTTGATATTTTACATTTCCATTTTCATTTATCTCAAGGTAATTTTTATTTCTCTTTTGATTTCTCCTTTGAGCCATTAACTGCTCAGTAGCATGTTGTTTAATCTCCACATATGTGTGAATTTTACAGTTTTCTTCATGTAACCAATTTCTAGATTCCTACCATTGTAGCTGGAAAAGATGCTTGACATGATTTCAATTCTCTTAAATTTAAAAATTGTTTTGTAGCCTAACATATGATCTTTCTTGGAAAACATTCCATGTGCACTTGAGAAGAATATGTATTCTGTTGCTTTTGGATGGAATTTTCTGTTAATTCCACCTTGTCTAACATGTCATTTAAGACCAATACTTCCTTATTGACTTTCTGTCTGGATGATCTATCCAGTGATGTAAGTGGGGTATTAAAGTCCCCTATTATTATTGTGCTGCTATTTATTTCTTCCTTTAAGACTGTTAATATTTGCTTTATATCTTTAGGTGCTCCTATGTTGGTTGCATAAATATTTACAAATGTTATATCTTCTTGTTGGATTGACCCCTTTATCATTACATAATGCCCTTCTATGTCTCTTATTACAATCTTTGTTTTAAATTCTATTTAGTCTTATGTAAGTGTGGCTACTCCAGCTTTTTTTTTCCATTTAAAGTTTTCTTTTGAAATGAAATCTTTCTTCACTCTTGTTTTATTTTTTCTGTCCTCTTCTAACCAGATAATTTCAAATGACCTATTTTTAAGTTCATAGATTCTTTCTTCTGTTTGATCAAGTCTTCTGTTGATGCTCTTCATATTCTTTAGCTCAGAATATCTTTTTGGTTTTATTTTGTGATTCCTATATCTCTGTTAAACTTCTCATTTTGTTATTTACTGTTTTCTTGATTTTGTTCAATTCTCTTTCTGTTTTCTTGTAGTTCATTGAAATTCCTTAAAACAACTATTTCTAATTATTCATCAGGCAAATTGCAGATCTTTGTTTCTTTAGATCTGGTGTCATTTTTTTTATATTTCATGTTTCTTGAAGCCTTGTATTGCTGTCTTCACATTTTTAAAAAGCAGTCATCTCCTTCAGTCCTTACTGACTTGTTTCAGAGGAGAAATACTTTCTTTTAGCCCTGCTAGGAATTCTGAGGCTCCCTTAGACCTCTGTAGGTATGTCTGCTCTACACTCCTTATTTCCCCTTGGGTAGAGGGATTCTCATGATCACATGCCCTTTCAATCCTACAAAGCCAGGCCAAGTGTTGATAGGCTACCATTTGCTTTCCCTAGGGTGGTGCCATGTGCTCAAATTTGTGTGTTTTCTCCAAGTCTCATAGAGTTGGGCTGGCTTTCTGTGCATGCTCCATAGTTATCTGCAAAAACTCACACTCACTGCCCTCAGGGGCATGCACAGGGATCTGACCATCTGGATGGGGTATGGGTGAGGTACATGGAGCATTGGGGGTGCCTGTGGGCCTCTTGAGGAGATATGCATGTGAGCTGTCCCCAGTGGCTCGTGGATGAGCTCCCTGATAAAGTCTGTGAAGTGGTTAGAGAATCAGCATTCTCTGATCTTTGGCTGCTTTTCCAACTTCTCCCTGCCCCTTAGTCATATATCTAACCTCAGTATTCTGCATGCGGAAGGAAAGAAGTTGGGTTTTTTTAGCAGTATCCTACACAGTCAAGGAAACCAGATGTTCACTCACATGCTCTCACTTTCCCTGTAGAAGAAATCACAGGCTGAGGGGTTCTCTCTTGGCATTGAATTGTGCCACCTCGAAAGAGGTGTGATTCAAGTAAAATAAAAATTTTCTTCTTACCCTCTTCAATGGGTCCAATCTCAGAAGTTTTTGCTCCTACAGTGTGCCCAAACTTTGCTGGATTCCAGAATTCCACAAAGGCAACCTTATCTGTGGGTGATTGTCAAAAATCTGTGTTCTTTGGGGGGAAGATGGTAGAAAACTCCAATTCTGCTATTTTGATCACTCCCCATGGCCTGTTTCTTTATCCAGGTGAGGTTACATTGGTGTGTTCAGTTTGTGAAAATCCTTCATGTGTACACTTATGATTTATGCACTTTTCATCATTATCTTACATTTGAGTAAAATCTACATTATTTTGTTTCCAACATGGAAGTTAAGGCACATTCAACATAATGCTTTCTGTCTAGGCTACCACACACAGGAAGGCCATTGTTGGCCATTAATTTCTCAGCCCAAATTAATCTATTGGTCACCACTGTGGTAACATACTCAGTATCAGGCATGAAATTATCAACCCAAAATAGACTTTAAGTTGCTGCAGTAATGGGATATTGGAGTGGGTGCTCTATTAATGGTATTTCACAGGAAGTATTATTGCATCTCTGCATTCCTCCAATGAAATGTCCATTTTTAGTTCAGATCCCGTCAGAAAAGGATTCATACCACTACTAAAGGAAATTAAACTATCCCTTCCTGCTCTAGAATAGTAGACTGATCACATTTAGAAACCAAGTTCCCCAGGATAGAGGAGGGGCTGCTGGGAAGTCAAAGGAAAAAGTCAATCTGCACAGTCCTTGGGAGAACAGACTTCCTCAAATATCACCTACAAATACTTGGATCTAGAAGGCATTTGATAATGGGTTAAAGCAAGTGAACAAGTCAGGTACACACACCCTCTTGAGCTAGAAATAGCACTTACACAGAACACATGCCTCCAATCCCATGCCAGGCCCCTGACAGACATCAATAATCAATCAAGACCCTCTGACATGGGGCAAAGTCTTGCAGTCCTTCACAATGTCTCTCTGGGAAGCCTAGAAGATCTAACAAAGAGACTTTCCTGGGTTATGTGAACTAAAGTGACAGGGATCTTAGCAATGAAGATCATTACTAAGAAGAGCAGTTAGGACTAGAGAGCACAATGAACTGTTGATTACTTGGAATTTGATGTATGTATTTGGTCCTCTGTTTATTGAAAAAAATATATGTATGTATGTATGTATGTATGTGTATGTACATATATGTATACATGTATACATGTATACATATATATATATACTATATACATGTATATTAGAAGACAGATTTTCTTTGTTCTGTTGTCTTAATGTAAAGTACCCCTTTGGACTATTGTTATATTTATATTGTAGACACTGGGCGGAATCTACACTAGCGATGAGGTGTACCTTTCCACCATAGTAGGGACAAGCCAGGAGGAGAAGAAGCTAGAAACTTCTCCTGTTTCATAATTGTGTGCAAGCTAGACCAGGGAAGGACCCCAAGGCCAGCTGACACCTTAAAGGTAAAAGTGATGCCTTTCCTGTGAAGAAAACATGTCCAAAGGAACAGCTTGCTAATGGATAGAGCTGCCATGTTGCACATGGAGACACCATTCGCATTGTATTTCATGAGATTTGCTTTCCCTGCAGTTGTGCAACATGGCAGGTCTGCATACAAGTGACTGCACCAAGGCCCAGTGGGAAAGGCTGCCATGATCTGAAACATGAGAGGGCACAGGGCCCCAGGAGAAGCCATCTCAGGCCAGGATCAAAGTCCAGATGTAACAGAACCATGTCTCCTGTTCAGTTGTTGCTCCCCATGTGTCCAGCTCCCCAGTCAGGGGAGAAAGGCTTGAGGGAGGAGTCGTGTCCCTGAGACCCTTCTGCAATCTCAGACATTCTGAAGCTTGGCTGCAGGCAGAAGGGGAAGTTGCTGATGAGCCTGCAGACAGCCTTCTATTATCACATCCTCACTCGGGGAGGACTGACAGCCACACATAGCTGCAACGTGGCTCACAGGCCAGCTGTTGATGTCCAGCATGGCTCAGATCTAACCATCAAAACGGCTTTTCCCCCATGGCTGAGGTAGCAGACTGAGTCTTCCTCTCCTAGGGGAGGGTGAAGTGGTGACTCAGACTCTGTTAACCCTGCATTTAACCTTGTTGTGCTCCTGATATGAGGAGCCAGCCATCTCTATCCATTGCTGCACTGCCTGCTCCCTGAGGTGACTGCACTATGCCAGCTCATCTGCCTTCATTTAGCCTTCCATTCCTTTCTCAGCTCCTCAGGGACACCCCTTACCTCCCCTCACCCCATCCTCTGCCTCAACCCAGAACTGGACCATAAAAAATCCTCTAAGGATTTTGCAAGTTTCCATTCCATTTCATTCTCCAATTTGAGACCCAGCTCATTTGGGCATTTGTCCCAAGATCGATAGGATAAATCCCAAGTCTTAAACCTCTATCTGGGCTGAGTGTCACAAAAGTGAGCAGGTGGATGATGTGAAAGAGGGCAGAGGGGTGCTTCTCCCAGCAGCTGGGTATCAGGCATTTGCTGCACTATAGGCAGAATCAACCTTTACAGAACTGAGTGAGCATCCTTCTTAATGTCTCATTCGGCCTCTCACCAGGAAGGGCCCTGACGAAAAGAGATGATAGTTGATTTCATGCCATGACCTGTGCAAGAGGACCACAGCTGGTGCTGGCTCCTGGATGGAGAGCCTTAAGCAGCACACCAGTACGTCTGGGCTTTGAGTTGTTCTTAATTGAGAGCCATTAAAAATTCTTGAAGAAGGGAGTATATAAGCAGAATGATATTTTGGGGAAGTTATGCAGGAGAAAAGCCTGGGGATAAAGGATAACTTAGGGGTTCTGCAATAGCCCAGGAGAGAGGAGATGAAGACCTGGCCCACAGCAGAAGTCCAGAAAGCCCCAACAGGTAGGGGCAAGCTGCAAAGCTGAGCAAGCAAAGAAGACAAGGCAAAGGTCTCCTCTTGAAGTGTATAGGGAATGGAATGTAGATGCACGGAGGTGATGTAGCCTTACAGAACATCCACACCAGCTGCCTCTTCTCACGGTGAGGAACCTGAGACCAGAGAGCCAGAGAAAGTGCCTCTATTCAGCTCTGGGTCTGGGCCAGCCACTATGCCAAATGCTTTATGATCTCTCCAATAACCCAATGAGCCATTTTTCTGAAATCATGAAACTTGACATGGGGAGGTTCATGGATTTGCCCCAGGCCAGGGCTAGAAACCAGCTTGCTCTTAACACTACACCACCTCTCAGAGAAAAAAGGGTCTGATCCTCTAGAAACAATCAGCAGCCTGAAAGGAACAGCCTTGCTTTAAGATCAAAGGGCAATAGAGGGAGAGATTAGCCAAAAGCACACTGCCAAGGATGAAGAATGTCACGGGGGCTCCACACACTGGGACATGGAAGCAACCACAAGTAGCCCCTGAAAAGAGCAGCAGCATGATAACTTCCACCTGCACCGAGTCACCAGAACACCTGAAAGCTGTTTAGCTGTGAATTCTGTGGGTAATGACAGGAGCCCCTCATCCATAGACAAGAGCCCTGGTGGAAACTGGCCTGCATTCAAAGAGAAGGGAAAAGCAGAAAAAGCCAGTTCCAGGCCAGTTCCCTGGAAGAAGAGGCTGGGACAGGATGTTTGTGCATGTGCTTTATTGAGGGCAGGCTCTGCAGAGGAACTTGCAGGGAAGGAAAGGAAGTAGATGGCAGGGCAAACGATAAAACAGAGCTGTGGGCTCAGCACGAGGTGAGGCTAACCAACTGTACAGGTTTGCCCAGGACACAGTCTTCCAGTGCTAAAATGAATAGTCTCAAGAAAACTGGGATAGGTTGGGCACCATACCGCAGCCTGATCCCACAGGGAACTCAGAAGCAAGAAGTCACCACAGAGTTGTCTCCACTCCTAAATCAAAGAGTGTGGTTTTGGTATCCCTAGCAGAGGCCAATGGCTATGCCTCTCTTCCACCCCTAGATGGAATATAACCTCCCAGATAACCCTGGGTAAAGTGAGTCCCATTGACCAAGGGAAGTCCTCCTGAAAAGGAGGCAGCCATAAGCTGATAACAGCCAATGCCAACCCTGTCTGACAGACAGGTATGCCACCCAGGTGAAGGGTATCCAGGTGAGACAACAACATCTGTGATGTGAAGAATGTAGTCTCTGATGAACAGCTTCTACCCATGGCCTTCACTGAGCTCTTTTCCCTGGAGAGGCGGCAGAATGACTCCAACCCTTATTGACTGAGAGGCCTGAACTCTGGGGTCTTCTGGGGAGCATGTTTGCAGTTAGGTTGGCTCAGTCCCTTGCTTCCAATGATCACCAGTGGCATCATTCAAGGCTTTCACCAAGGCCTCTTTGATGCAAGTGAGCAAAAGTCTCCAGCCTAAACTTGTGGTTCTGTTAACAACACAGAGCACAATTACATTCCAACCACATTCTACATTTAACCAAGCCTTGAGAAAAATGAGAAAATGTTCACTCATCAGTAACTTCCTATCACCTGTCATTTTTTCAGACTGTAAGAGTTTCTTAAAACACCTTGGTGTCATATCAAGTTTGATGAAAGTTATTAGTTAGCATCTTTAAAACTACTGTTGTTGTGAAATGAATAGAAGTGTGAAATGCAACATATTCCTAAGGTTCACAGTAGGTTTCTTTGGGAATTTGCTGAACAAGCATTTATTGAGCACCTACTGTGTACCAACTGACTCAGTGCTACATGCTAAGTGTAGATGAGTAGCATAACATCCCTACCCTCAGGAATTTTGTGGTTCAGTGGGGAAATCAGATACAAAAACAGATAATCCCAATAAATGTGCTAAGGAATTACAGAGTAAGGGGTACCAGCTGTACCTGGGGCAGAGTATTGTGGGTAGGGGGTCTTGAAGATTTCTCCGAGAATTGATCTTTAAAGAAATAGTTTGTCAGGTTGAAACAGACACAGCTACTTGTTCCCCAATATCTGTTCTCCACTTTTTCCTAATTTTTAAAGATAGGACATCTAGGAAGAAAACTGCATTTCCCAGACTCCTTTGCAGCTAGACATGGCCATGTGACTAAGTTTGCTGGTCAGTGGGATTAAGGTGCCTTGTGTGACTTCCAGGAAGTGTCCTTACTTGGAAGAGCCATGCCTTTCTTCATCTCTCCCTCCTTCCTGTTGATTGTTGAACTGCAGAGGTAATGGCAGAAGCCTGCACAGCCATTCTGAATCATGAAGTTCACACATGTGCTGAAGAAGGTAAAGTAACAAGATAGAAGAAGCCTGGGTCTCTGACAACTTTGTGAAACTGATTGAACAGTATTGGGCTGTGTAACTCCAGCTTCATTTACTGTGATATATACTTCTATTGTGTTGAAAACACTGTAATTTTAGATTTTTGATCACTTGCTGCCAAACCTAATCCTAACAGGTAAAGAAGGAAAGTTAGAGCAATGCCATTCCTAATGTGCAGATGCTAAAGTAGTGTCAGCAAATAGCCTTTGGCTGTCAGCCTTTAGGGGTGGACATCTCACCTAAGCTCATGCATCTTCCTAGTGTAGCCTCCATCAGTGACTGATTGATGTGGAGATAGGGAGGCCTGTCCATTGGGCATAACTGAGGACCCTTCCATTGGATCATCCCCTAGCTCCAGAGCTCCCCTGGCATCAGCTGAGGCTGTTCTTGGGCCTGGATCACAGATCAGCTTCTCCTTCCACCCATTCCTGCTTCCTTCACCTCCCTTCCACAGAGATCAATCACAAGAGCTGTCCTTAATTTTATTGTCCAGCATTTTTAATTCAGAGTCTGCTTCCTAGATTTTCTCAACCCTGATTTCTTGGCCGCTGGACTCTGTCCAAATCCATCAGCCTCTCCTTTCTCTTTCCAATTCTTAATAGCAATTGAGGGCCAGTGACACCAACACCTAACACCATGTGCATTTAGCACCCAATACAATTAACAGTTAATATGAGCTTCCTGTGATGCTAATGGAAATCTCTCAAATGAACTCTAAGAGTTTTCACTGGCCTTCTCCAAGTGACCCACAGAAAGGCAACTTGAATAAACTGACCCTGGGTGAAAATCAGAAAACCAGAGTTCCCAACCTGTCTTTGCCCACAGTGTGCCGTGTGACCTCTGACCCACCACTCATCTTTTTCTGTGCTTCAAATGCTTAATCAAAGAGCAGAAACAACAATTTCAACTTTAGAGGACTTTTTTTGTAGCTAAACCAGGGGTTGGCAAACCATGGTTCATGGGCCAAATCTGGCCTGCTACTTGTTTGAATAAATAAAGTTTTATTTAAACTCAACCACGGCCATGTTTCAATATTAACTATGGCTGCTTTTGTGCTACAATGGCAGAGTTGAGTAGTGGCAGACTGTAAAATTTACTATCTGGTCCTTTGCAGGAAAAGTTTGCTTATTCCTGGTCTAAATGAATTAAGATGCTGTTGTAGTTCTTGCCTCAAGAGTTAGCAATGGAATCTGTCCATTCATTCAATATATATTGAATACCTACTAGGTACAAGGCCCCATTGTAAACACAGTGGCTGTAGTAGTAAACAAACTAGGTGCAGCCCCTGCTCTCCCAGAGCCTATGTTCCAGTGGAAGAGATAAACAGTAACCAAATAAATTAATAAATATATGTCAAGGGGTGATAAGTGCTATGGAAAAAATTAAAGCAGAACATGGGAGAGAAGGATAGCGGTAGGGTGGACCTGAGATTTTAAGTCAAGTGGTTGAGGAGGTTTCCTCTCATGGGGTAGCATTGGAGCAGAAACCTGAAGGGAACAAGAACAAGCCATGCAGATATTGGAGGTAAAAGCATTAGGACAGAGGGAACAGCCAGTACAAAGGTCCTAAGGAAGGAACACAGCTGGTTTGTTAGAGACACATAAGGAGGACAGTGTGGCTGGAGTAGAAGGGGTGAGGGGGAGAGAAAAAGGAGGTGAGACTGGGCAGTCACAGGGGGGTCAGACCCCAGAGGACCTTGCAGGTTATTGTAAGAAGTCTGGTTTTTACTCCAAGACATGGTATCACGGGAGGGCTCTGAGTAGAGGAAGGATGTCTCTAACTTAAGTTTAAGAATCATTCTTTCTATTGTGTGGGTAACAGACTATAGAGGATATGGGGGAGCAGCAGGAAGGCCAGTAACAATCCAAGTGAAAGATGAGGGTAGCTCAGATCAGGAAGGTGGAAGCAGAGATAAGGAGAAGTGGTCAAATTTTGGATGTTTTGAGGGTAGAGTCATTAGGCAAGCATGCTTGCTCCAAGAATAGGGCTTGAAGTGGAATTACGCAATTTTGCCCTTTCCTCTGTTCTTCCTCAAATGAAGATATTGTGCCCTAAAGCCATTTCCTGGATTCCTGGCATGATAGGAATTTACTGGCCCTAGAAGCTCACTCACCAGAAATTATCTATGTGAGTGTCACCAATGAGGGGGAAGGGTTTGTCCTCACCAAAGGGAATTTCAGCAGTTAGTGAAGGTGGTAGAAGTTCTCCTTGTTGTCCTCCACCTGGTTGCTCACAGCAAAGTTCCTATGAGGTTTAGAGCTAGTTTGGGGGTAACAAAGCAGACAGAGAGATCCTTAAGTCTAAGTAACAGAACAATAGTAATCAAAACGCCATTGATTTTGAAGCCCCACTGCCAAGGATCTGTAAATAGACTAGAACTGGTCACACAATGTTCCCCCACACACCTGCAGAGGGGCAGATGTCACAAAGTCTGCCTCATGCCATTGTGGGCTTTTCTCCTCCAGAATAATCCCCATTGAACACCCAAGGTGATGGGGCCCTCAGTTTCCTGCACCCCAGGGGACAATAAACGTTGCTTGGGTTTTGACCCTTTCTTCATTTAGCTCCTCCACGTGGGTGGTGGCATGGGAGGGGTGGTGGCATGGAAGTGGTGGTGCTATGGGAGGGGTGGGTCCCAAACTCCAGAGAATCACCCCCATGGGATGAGTAGTGTCTGATGCAAAACAGAGAGTGTGGGGTCACAGCGTCTAATGAGAGAGAGATTTATGCTTCTTACTCTCCATCTGCAAAGCAAAACAAAAATAGCTGAAACACCAGTTTTCTGCTTTATCGGCTCTGTGAATAAGCATATAAATTTCTATGACATTTCTAGAGGCTTGCTGAAGGGGAAAAAAGCCATCCCCCAGGACACGGCCAGCAGCAGCCACAGCATATGGTTTGCTGAGAGCGGAGGCAGAATGCGTTGTGTGTCTGTGAGCACTAAAAAGGTGACTTTGCAAGTAATTTCAGACTCAAGGCAGAGTTTTTACCTTTTTAAAAAATTTTTCCTTTTTTTCATTAAAAAAAAAATCTTGCCTAAGCCAAGGCAGCTGTCGTGACCAATCATTCCTCAGCAGGGAAGCGGGATTGTGCTGGGCCATTGGGAAGCACAAGGAGGCTGGCCCCAGGCTGATTTGAGACAACCATGCTCAGCCTTTGAAACAGGGAGAGCACCCCAGTCACAAGCTCACATAGGAGAAAGGGGGAGGCAGTCCACAGGACATATGGAAAGACTTGAATAACTGAAGAACGGAATATGAGTATGGCTTTTCATCTCACTCCTACGATTCTCTCCTCTAGTGAAGACTCAGGCAGGAAGTTCAGCGAAGTCGTCTCCAGCTCCAGCAGGCAAGAATCAGCACTTAAACCAAGTTAACATCAACCTGGAAGGGAGACAAGTCCCACCCCTCCTGCCATGAGGCAGAAAGGGCACAGCCTGCATGCAGTTTCATGGGCTTAGGGAAGACCAATGAACTATTAGATCATCCTGTACTTAAATTCTACAATTAGACTGATTTTTATGGCTCAAGCCAAACAAGGGCTTTGTCCTCTTTTTAGTTGTAATTATGCCTTTCCCTGATGTGCATTAATTCATTAGTTTCTTATCAGTCATTTGCACTTTACTATAAATGAATATATTAGAAACTACCTGGAAAGTAAATTGTACGGGGAGAAGGGAGAAAGAGAACATGAGGGCACTAAACTGGGAGGGAGGAAGTTTTAAAGAAAGAATAAAGAAGGAAAAGGTATCCCACAGACAAACCTAGCTTTTTTCAAAGTTTCACTCAGGACTGCACCTTACTTCCAGGAACCAGACTGCTAAGGGGAGAAATGGCTGGAAATACTAGAAAAATAAATAATATGGGCAGAAGCACTATGACATGTGCTGCTGCTCCCTTTGCCCAAAAAGTTCTCTCAGACGCCAGCATGGCTCACTCCCTCATCTCTGGCTGAGCTCAAACATCATTTTCTTACGAAGGCCTCACTGAACTTCCCCATCTAACTACACCACCCTACACAGCCTCTCTGCATTATCTATTTCCTTTCTTGGCTTTACTTTTTCCGTAACATTTATCACCTTCTAACACACTATATATTGGGTTTATATATTTTGTTTATTGTGTGTAGTCTCTCCTCTACTGGTAATTAAGCTCCATGAAGGCAAGAGTTTTTTGGCTATTTTGTTTACAGTTGTTTCTGCAACACCTAAGACAGGGTCCATCTCGTAGTAGTCATTTGATAAACATTTAGTAAGTAAATGAATGTTCTGAATGCAGTAAGAACAAAAAAGAAAATAATAATTCACATTGTACAGTGCTTTATACATAACTGACCTCTTTACACAATGTTCTCTCTTTTGATCCTAACACTACCTCTGGGAGATGACATTATTGCTTCACTTCCCAGAGAAGGAGTCTTAAAGAGACTAAATAAATTGTTGGAGGTCACAAAGAGGCAGGAATAAGATTCAAACTCAGGCCTGTCTGACTCCAAACCCTATACTCTTTTTAATACACATACATGCAGAGCACTGTGCTAAGAAATTGCCAAGAATATGGGAGCTAAAATCATGAGCTGAGCAGAGCTAATTATAAATCCTTTAATATTGTAAAGTTGGAATGTGTGTGTCTGTGTGTATGTATGTATGTGTGTAAAATTAGAATCAAGGGGGCTTATTCCTATTGACTATGATATTTGCCAAAATCATTATCCCCATGTTATAAGGATGTAAAGTTCACAGTCATTCAATCACTACAAATGTTCCTTCAACAAACACTTGATCACTTATTGTAGAACATACTGACCTGCTCTTATCTTCTTGGCCTACTCTGAGGTCAGCTGCAGCTTGGTAGTTAGCTCTAGACACTGCAAGGGCTTTCGATCTCAGACATTCATCTCTCTGCTTTCAGGCTTTCCCTGGTGGCAGAATTATGTTCAGCCCTCACCAAAGGCAGCCTGGAAGTGCTGGGAGGTAACAGCCAAAAGATGACCCACAATCACTGAGGGAAAGGGCAGGAGTTGGTACATAAGGACCCCATGTTCCTTGCCTCTCTGTGGAGGGCAACTTCATGGTGCATTCTCTGCAGTCTTTTAAAAGGTACCCAGCAGGACTGAGCCCCAGTCACCCACCTACTCCTAGCCACAGCCTTTATTAGTTTGCACACCCTCGCTGTGCTCCCTGGCATCTCCTCCCAAATAAGTGACTTTTGCACCCTCACTTTTTTCTCAGGGTCTGCTCTGAAAGAACAAAAACTAGGAGAGTTTCCATGTGCAATGCACTGTGCTAGGAGTTGGAGATTCAGAGCAGGGCAAGCCAATGGCCAGGTGCCTAGATTCACAGAATGATGTTTCCAAGAATTGAGGAAATTGGAAAGTCAGCTCCCTCTGAAATGTGGCACTCTTTTTGGCAGTGTATATCAGTTTTATGAACTCTGGGGACATGCCAGAGGGGTGACATATCACTATGTCGTTTTCTGAAAACAACTTCCAGGGCCGTTGACAAGCCAAGAAAGAAAGTCAAGCTCATCCAGCTGTTGTGATTCATCACACTTCAGTTTTGATCCTTCCTTTGATCATCTCTTTATCCCACAAACACCTCCTGAGCATGTTTCTGGGTGCTGGGAACAAGCCAGGTCAACCTGAATTTCACACTGAGGCCACCCTCTCACTTGATCACCAAAGCATGGCCCACAGGACCAAGGTCTGCTACCACTGAATCCACATGAAAGTATGTGGCACACACCTCAACGTTTCATCCATGAGATGTATTCCCAAAGCATTTTTGAGTGATAATAGCCACATGGCAATAAGACAAATTCCTCCCAAAGTGTCAAATGCTGGATTTTAATACAAGGTCTCATTAGCTTCACATTATACCATTACTGGTGTTAAACCAAACAGTCAAACAAACCATGGAGAATAAATCATCCATGTTGCCCCAGAAGGCTCCAGAAAAAGCCACACCAATAAGCAAACAGTGGTAGGCTCCTTCTGCTTGGGTCCCTGAACAATACCTTCTATAAAGTGTGAGGTTGCTCTGGGCTAACCATACAGAAAATCAAACCTGAATGAGGTCAGCCATTGACCCAGTAACCTGAGTGATCCCTCCTCACACACTTGGCTGAGCCTCTGAGGGACAGCAGAACAGAACCTCTCTGGCATGTAGGGCTCTTGGTGCTGCCAGCACAGAGAACCAGGAGCTCCCTGAGCCCTTTGGTTTGGGGCAGGAAAGCTTTAGTGCCAACCTTGAAGTCAGTGCCAGGGAAGATTTGTTCTGAGCTGCTCCATTTAGCCTGCCCTGGGCTAAATGCAGTAATCCCCAGGTGAGGCCCGATTCTCCCTTTCTTCTTTCCCCCAGGAGGAAAGGAGGTCCTTTTCCTCTGCCTGCAGCCACATGCTCCAAAGAGGCTCCCAGTGCTCCAGGGAAATGTGACCTTCCTGTACCCTCTCCCCTGAATTGGCCCCCAGGAAGAGGCTGCAAGGCACAGGCTCAAAATATCCTCCTGGCATCTTCCCAGCAGCCTGGCGAGGACCTCCCCCCACAATTTGGACCATTTGACTTTCTTTTTTCAGAATCCAGAGTTGCTCTCCTTTTGTTAATTCATCGGGAGCTGGTGGCTGGTGGAACACTGCAAGGAGATCAACCGCCTAGGGAAAAAGCTCCCCAGTAGGTGCATTAGGACTCTCTAGGAAAGGAAAATCCTTCATTTTTGGCAGTGATTAAAGATTGGATACTCTGTGTCTCCCAGGATTGGGGAATAGGAAAGAGAGGAGTTTGTTTTTTGTTTTTTGTTTTTTTAATGCCACCAAATGCATAAAGGGGCAAGTCACATTCTGAAGTTCAGCAGCAAGGTCAAAGGAGCCCAAGGCAAGCAGCCCTGTCTTGGAGATTCAGGTATTCTCCAAGAGGTCGCTGCAGCTACACCTTTTCCAACCCCTCTCCAGGCTCTTCCAGGGTCCAAAAGCAAAAGAACTCGCTTATTCACTCATTCAGTCATTCATTTATTCAACAAATACTTACTAAGCAGCTACTCAGTGCCAGGCACCAGAAATATAGTGAGGGAGAAAGTGGACAATACAGCCTCTGCCCTCGAGGAGTTTACCATTGAGTGGGGCAGCCAAGTATTTAGCAAAGATTCCCAAATAGATGTACAAGTTATGCTGGAAAAGTAGAAGGTGTTATGAGCCCTAACAAAGTAATGTGACCCAGTCTGGCAGTGAGGAAAATATTCCTCAAGGAAGTCATTTCTATGTTTAGATCTGAGGGCTGTGTAGGAGTTAACTGGCTTCAGGAGGTGTTAAGAGCATTCTGGGCACCATAGGACCTCTGATATAATGGATGTAGGAAATGATCATCAATGCCAAAGGAGAGCCATAACAAAAGGAGGAGAGCCATGCAGATATCACAGCCTTGCTGATCTAGTTCACAGCACCACTTATCTTGTACCCTCCCCACCTAACTCCCACCCCAATGTACCTGGATCTGATCAATCCTCTAACTCTAGCTAAATTATAGGAAATACAAGTGAGAGAGGAACATGATATGACATTACAAGGATTTAATCAAAAACAAACTGAAAAACTTTACAAGACAAACAACCTGGTTTCCTTCAACGAATTTTAAGAGGGAAGAGAAAAAGAAAGAGTGCAAGCTTAGAGATCACTATTTGCTCTGTGTGGCTCTTTTTTGGACTCCAATTGAAACAAACCATTAAAAAAATTATGACTTTTTTGAAGCAATTGGAAATCACGACATTTACTGGATGTTTACTGCTATAAGAAACTTGAAGTTTTTAGATCTCATACTAGTATCCAGTTATCTTTTTTAAGTCCCTGCCATTTAGTGATAGATACCAAAATATTTACAGATAAAATGATGTACTACTACATTTTGTTTCAAAATAATATAGTGAGGGGAGAGGGGTATGACCAAGGGTATTGATAAAACAGATTAACCACAAATTGGTAATTGTTACACCTAGGTGTTTGGTACAGAGATTCATTATACTATTCTCTTATACTTTTTGTATATGCTTGAAATTTCCATAGCTATAAGTTGTTTTAGAGGCATCCTAAATGAAGTTTATAGCATAAGCAAAGGCCCCCAAGCAGGAAGGACTCTGCATAGACCAGTGTGCCTGGGCTTAACTGGGGAAAGAAAGTGTGTCACAGTAAGGTTGGAGAAGGGAACTAAACAGGGGCTTGGGGACTAAAACTTGCCTCCTTGGGCCTTATAGGGTATATCTTTGGCCCTCTGGGTGAATAGTCAAGGAAAGTTGACTGCTCACCTGCAGGCAAGAGGAGGAGGGTGAAAGCAGGGAAAGAGCACACACAGTGTAAGTGTCTCTTGAATAGTTGATGAAGGGGTCCCTCTTGGAGGTGGCCCAGTCACTCGGTAATCTTTCAATTGGGAGGCAAGTTATAAAGCCAAGTAAATCAAACATAGTCTGGTCTTGGAAAAGGAAAGCAAAAATATGGAAACATGTAATTTCCTGTGGCTGCTATAACAAATTACCACAAATAGATGTCTTAAAACAATAGAGATGTATTCTCTCACAGCTCTGGAGGCTAGAAATCTGAAATTGAGGTGTCAGCAGGGATATGCTCTCTCTGAGGGCTCCAGGGAAGAATTCTTCCTTGCCTTTTCCAGCTCCTGATGGTTGCTGGCAGTCCTTGGCATTCCTTGGCTTGTAGATGCATAGCTCCAGTATTCGCTTTTATCTTCGCATGGCCTTCTTCTTTATGTGCCTCTCCATATTCCCTTCTTTTATTAAGGCATTGGATTTAGGGGCCACCTTAATCTAGTATGACCTCATCTCGACTGATTACTTCTTCAAAGATCCTACTTCTAAATAAAGCCACATTTATATTACTGAAGTTAGGACTTCAAAATAACTTTTAAGGGGACATGATTCAATCCACAACACACCATTCATCAAGTGAACCCTGAAGCTGGACATAAATGGGTCCAACTGGATCTGCCACAGACCCCTCATAGTCTTCACCCTTTCCAAAGTCGTGAGGCCTTGGGGCCCTGTACTACTGAGCTAAATAAGCTCTATAGAATGTCTAATCCAGTCACAGCCCTTGGGGGACCCCAAGCTCCACTAAAAATCTAATGATAGCTATGCATAATCTCATCAGGAAAATATTCACTTGCAGCTACTTATAAATGTTTGAATAGAACTTTTGGAGGTTCAAGGACCTCTACAGCCCCAAGAGCCATGGAGCACAGGTTAAGAGGTCATGGGTTTAGTCTTCCAGATGAAAAGTGGAATCCTAGACTAATAGAGCATGATACTGAGATCTCTCAGCCAGCTCAGGGGAGAGTTGGAATCTGCCTTTTCTGAAAGCAGAGCTGTCTCAGCCACAGCTCAACCCCTAGCAAGTTCTCTGCTAACCTAGAAATGCAGACTGGGCCCCAGGGGAGAGCCACAGGGGTGGGAACAAGTCCTATTGAGGGGACTGCTGAGGAATTGGGACTTCTCTGCATCTCAAAGACAGTTGCACCATATTGTCAAGTTTACAGAGAGAAACCTTGCCAAACACAGAGCCCTGTAGCCTGTTGGTGGCCAAAAGGCCAGGCATCTCTACCAGGCCTGACACGCAGCATCCAGCCACCGGGGCTAAAGTACTCTAAGATACCCAGGCATTTGATCATTTTCTCCAGACAGAGTCTTGTGTAACTCAAGTTTCTCTTAGCCTTGCCATCCCAAGTATTAAGCCACCAACCACTCCCTAAGAACACATGGGCATCTCAGAGTATATCCTATGAGCCCATGGCACTCCTCTTTTGTTCCTCCTTTTGAGCTCCACAGTGACTTTCCTCCCATCGTGATGACCATAGCCCACAATAAAGCACAAGTCCTCACCCTGGCCTCAGCAGTCAGTGCCTCAGCCAGTCACCTTTGTCTGGATCAAGGGTGCAGCCTCAGGACACTTCCAAGTGTGGTCAGCATATCAAACAATCCTCTCTCAGGAGTTAGTATCAAAACACAGTTTAATTTTTTCTCTCTGTTGTGGGTTAAACCATATACCCAAAAAAGATATATTGAAGTCCTAACCTCAGTACCTGTGAATATGACTTTATTTGTAAATAAAGTTGTTGCAGATATAATGAAGTTAAAATGAAGTAATACTGGATTAAGGTGGGCCCTAATCCAATGATTGGTGTCCTTGTAAGAAGAGGACAATTTGGACACAGAGACACACAGAGGAACGCCATGTGACTATACAGGCAGAGATTGGAGTGATGCATCTACAAGCCAAAGAATGCCAAGGAATGCCAACAACTTCCAGAAGTTAGGAGAGTGTACTGGAACAGATTCTTTCTCAATTTCCAGAAGAAAGCAATTCTGTCAACACCTTGATTTCAGACTTCTGGCCTCCAGAATTGTGAGACAATATATTTTTGTTGTTGCAAGCCACCCAGTTATGGTAATTTGTCACAGCAGCCACAGGAAACTAATACACTCTCAAGGTTCCTTTAAAGTGATTTCAGCAGGAGAAAATATATCCCTGCTCCCAGCCCCATGGCTTTACTGATTCCTCTTCCACAAGGTTACTGTAGTCACCACACACACACACACACACACACACACACACACACACACACAGTCCCTATTTGGTCCCTGGAATGACAGACTCATTCCATAACCAAAACTGCTGTCATCTCTTGGTGTTGCGTCCACATTCTTCTCCCAGCCGCAGTATGGCTACAAACAACTACCAGTTCGGGGGGTTAGGGGGAGATGGCTTCTTCTCTCTTCCTGGCTAAATCCTACTTTTACAATCTCCAATGTTAGAGGATAGGGAAGGAAGAGAATAAATGACACTCTTGTAAGATGATATCCAGGGCCTGTCCAGGGCTCAAAGCTACTTGTTCTTTCATGGGAGCCTTTATGGATGCTCCAGAGACTCCAACAACATCACTGATAGTGGGACCTGGTGACTCAGTTTAGGTGGACACTCCTGCTGCCTACACTGGAACCCATCCCGCACAGATATTTGTTAGTGGTCCCCTTGCCCTCTGACAGAAGCCTTTGCCTTAGTTTGGGTTCCCCCAGCAGATTTAGCGACAAGGATTTCAGTACGAGTCATTTATTAGGAAGGGACCCCAAGAAACACCAGTAGGAGAAGGAATGCAGCAAGGGAGGGAAGGCAGAAAATCCAGGCTTTGCTCTGAGCAGATCACAGCTGTGGAAAACTGGGTTCATCTCACTGGGGACTTCAGAGACTGTAGAACACACATCAGAGTACCCCACCCAAGGAAAAGAAACTGGGGTTACACGTCAATTCTCATTTAGCATTGGCTAAGGGCTGCTCCCAATGGGCATTAGCTTCATTGCACTTTGGGACTGCCCAGTCAGGACTCAAGCCCATTTCTAAGTTAAGAGAGTGTCCTTGGGCAGAAAGCTATAGACATGTAAGGAATAAATGCTAAGTGGCTCTGTGAAGAAACCAAGGACACATGCTGCAGCCCTCTTAACTGAAACCCTTTTAGAGATAAACCCAGACCAGGCCAACATTCATACCCTGGTTGAATACTGGTGCCTGTGATCCATTGACCACTTATGCGCCAATCAAGCTGATGGCAATTATTTTCTATTCAGAAGCCTCTCTCTTCTCTCTCTCTCTCTCTCTCTCTCTCTCTCTCTCTCTCTCTCATTCTCTCTCTCTCTCTCCCTCCCTCCCTCCCTCCCTGTCTCTCTCTTTTTCTCTCTCTCCCTGTCTATCTCTTTCTCCTCCTCTCTGTTCCTCTCTCTTTTTCCATCCCTCTTTCTTTCCATCCCTCCCTCTCTCCCTTTCCCCCCCTCCAGGGAAATACCTCATACCTTAGTGTCAGGTACTAGTCCACGAGGCCTAGGTCACTTATGGGGCCAAATATCATCAGTCTCTGCAAATGGAGTACTTATGTCTTTCTAGGCTCTCAGGCTCTCCCCCTAAACCCTACATATACCTTAACTTTCTTTCATTGGTGGGGCACTGAGGCTCCCAGCAAGAGAGCAGTTCTCTCCAAAAATCCTGTTCACATAAAAACCCGTGTCCCCTCTTCCCCTTTTTAAGAATCCCCTGGGTTTAAAATCCTTTAACTTGTCCTTTGACATTTCCTCTGAAAAAGCTGCATTTTGGTGTCATGTTGGATTTCTTAGCTATTGTCTTTGGTGCCTCAGGCAAAATGTGCAGTTTAACATTCCAACTTGGGAGCTCAGCTCTAGAGAAGGTAGCGCCTGCTTACTCCCCACCACTCCACACCCCACACTGGGTTCTGTAAGGGGGAAGGGAGCATCACTCCTCCTCCTCACCCCAGACCCACTTTTGATCGGATACCAGAGCAATCTATTGGTGCCCTGCTTGGCAGAACCAAAACTTTCAGAAGACCAGCTTCTCTCCCATTAACCTACAACCAGTCTCTCCATAAGCTTCAGTCCAAGTTCAAAGGGGCCATCATCAAAGACTATAGTGAATTGAATGGTGCCCCCAAAAAGATATATTTGCTCAGAACCTGGGAATGTGAACTTATTGGAGAAAGGGGTCTTTGCAGACCTAATCAAGTTAAGAATCTTGAGGTGGGATCATCTAAGATTAGAATGGGCCCTAAATCCAATGATAAGTGTTCTTATCAGAAAAAAGGAGAAGACACACAGAAGAGACATGAAGACAGAGACAGAAATTGAAATGATGTATATATAAGTGAAGGAATACCAAGGACTGTCAACAGTCACCAGAAGCTGAGAGAGAATCAGGAAACTGATTCTACCTCAGAGCCTCCAGAAAGAACTGACCCTGCCAACATCTGAATTTCAGACTTCCAGCCTCCAGAACTGTGAGAGAATCAATTTCTGTTGTTCTAAACCACCCAGTTTATAGTACTTTGTTACGGCACCCTGGGAAACTAATGAAAGACCAACTGAGATTGTCTTCCTTCAGCTCCCATTTTGCCCTTTCTCTTCTTCCTGGAGGGCTCCCTGTCCCCAACCCTGACTCTCATTTTCCCAGACAGATCAGCACAAGTGAACAGCTCCCTGATGCTCACTACCTCCATGGACATGCTCCAACCCAGTGTTGACATGACTTACCCTCAGTCAACATGACCCCACATGGATTCTGTCCTCCAGTGCCCAGCCCTCCTCTCAGCATACTTCTCCCCTCATACTCAGTCTCACATGGCTCCAACTCATTATCCTTCCTATACACTCAAGGTCTGTGTGACTCGTTCAAGTAGCCAGAGGTACAGTGTCCATTCAAGGAACCAGCAGATATTTACTGGGATCTTGCTGTAGGCTGAAAGCAGTACCAGGCCCTGGGATAAAATAGTGTAAAAGAAAACCTCCTCTGCCCTCAGACAGTTCCCAAATGACTGGCCTTCTCCTTCAGACCCCAGGAGAGCACAAATTGAGGTTGGCAACCTGGTCTCCTTCCCTACCAGCAGGAAGCCATCAGCTTATGATGTCACCATGTCCCCATGAGCTGGCCAGACACACATAGGCACCTCCCTGCCTCTTACATGGTTGGCCTTGACATTTCAACCTCTTAAAAATAAAAGGTGGTACATTCTAGAGACTCAAAAAAAGAAAATCAAGATCCAGAAAATGCCTGTGACTCCAAAATTCTGTTATGAATGGCTGTCCCACAGCTGTTGTTATAGTTTAAAATGTGTCCCCCTAAAATTCATATGCTGAAGTCCTAACTCCCAGTACCTCAGAATGTGACTGCATTTGGGAAAAGTGTTGCTACAGATGACTAAGATGAAATCATTAGGGTGGGCCCTATCCAGTATGACTGGTGTCCTTATTTAAAAAGACATATGGACACAGATAGACACACAGAGGGAAGATGATATGAAGAGACACAAGGAGAAGAAAACTATCTATGAACCAAGGAGAGAGTTCTGGACAGATCCTTTCTCACAGAAAAAGCAAACCTTGCTGGCACCTTAATTTCAGACTTCTGGCCTCCAGAACTGTGAGACAATGAATTGCTGTTGTTTAAGCCACCCACTTTGTGGTACTTTGTTACAGCAGTCCTGGCAAACTAATACAAGTGCAAATATTGGGCTAGAGAGTTCAGTGGGATAATAAGACTAAGGGGGCAGCTAGCCTAAAGCGACCATGAAAAGGCAAGATGGTCACAGCAGAAGACAGAGGCTCCAATGGGGGCTCCCCTGAGGGTCAGGAGTTTTATGGGTTTTCTTGTCAGTTTTCCCACAAAGGACAGCTTTAGATTCAAGCACACCTGGTTTAAAATCTGAGCTGAGCCACTTTCCAGCTATGGGACTCAGCCCAGATTCCAGGCTTAACTTCCTCATCTGAAAAACAAGAACATAGTCCACTTCCCAGGGTTGGTAGAATTAAATGTAGCTAACACAAGGCCTGGTCCAAAGGAGGCCTTCTCTATAGGTTGTCTTAAGTGGGGTTCTTGACACAAGGATTCAGTACAAGGGATATATTTCAGAAGGGATCCCAGAAATCTTTGATAGCGAAATACTAAAGTGACACAAGGAAAGAAAGAAGGCAATAAAGGGTGCATTATTAAGCCAATTACTGCAGCAGTGACAGCAGCTTAATCCCATGCAGAAACTGAGAAATGGTATAAAACACGTGCCTGCAAATAACCCTACCTGAAGGATAAAGGAGCTGGGGTATTTATCTTCCAACTTCCATTGGGCTTTGATTGAGGGCTGCTCCTGGGACAGTGTTAATTCCTAAATGTATTAGTTTCTCAGTGTTGCTGTAACAAACTCTGCTACTATAAGAAATTACCACAAACTTTGTGGCTTAAAGCAAAGCAAAGCAACTTTATTTTCTGCTAGATGTCAGAAGTCCAAAATGGGTCAAAAGAGCTGTGTTTCCCTCCTGAAAGCTCTAGAGGAAACTGTTCCTTGCTTTTTTCCAGCTTCTAGAGGCTGACCACATTCCTTGGCTCATGGTCCCACTTCACTCTGCTCAGTGCTACTGTTTCCATCATTACATCACATTCTCTGATTGACCCTCCTGCTTCCCTTTTATAAGGACCCACCCATATAATCCTAGATAGTCCTCCCCATCTCAAAATTCTTAACTTTATCACATCTACAAACACCCTTTTATCATAAGGCAGTGTTATCACAGGCCCTAGGGATTAAACATGGACATCTTTAAGGGCCATTACTCAGCCCACTTCCCTGGGCCTTTCTGGCTGCTGCACACAGGCAGAGCTGTATTCTGGGGTAGGGAGGAATTTCTCAGGTACAGACATGCAGATACACTAAAAGGTCGAAGGGTTGTGGGCAAGGCACTGACACTGAGAAACAAATCTGTTAGCAGTAGCAGAAAAGCAAAGATGTTCAGGCAAAGTCACTGGGCTGGCAGAGGTAGAGCAGGTGACCATGGTGGTCTCAGAACTTCTCAGTCTGAGGGTATTGAACAGAAACCCAGTTGTCAGTATAATCATAGGAGCCAAACTGAAACATATTTGTTGAAAAATATTTATTGGGTCCTCACAACAAATATTTTATGGTACTGGGGCACATATAATTTTCCCCATTTTATAGCTAAAGAAACTGAGGTCCAGTGTCTTGTTCCAACTTGCATGGTAGAGGAACAAGGATCTACTCTTGCATCTGTTGACTCATTACCCAGTGCTGCTCTCACTGCCCCACCTTCCACAGCATGGCTTGAAACAATCTGGAATTATCCAGGTATGTGGCCACAACTAAAAAAATGCTGTCCCCTCAGTCACATCATCTTCCAACTCTGAACCTTTGAGTAGTTGGCTGAGCTGCTGGAATCCAAAGAAAGCCAGCAGGACTGTTGATGAATGTGATTGCTTTACCAGAAGTTTAAAAATGTAACTATGATTGAGCATTGTTTGCAATCTACCTCTGGTAATTTGCATCCTATGTGTGTACAGGCAAGATCAGTTGCCAAATCCTGTTGATGATACCTCCCCAATCTCTACCCCATCTGTTGCTTCTTCTTCCCCCTCGGTCTCCCAGTTCAAATTTCCATTGCTTCCCACCTGGACCACAGCCAAAGTCCCCTCATGTGTCCCTGTCTCCTGAGTCTTTCTCCTTCAATCCATCTGACTCCCTGCTTCCTATTAACTTCAGCTAACTTCAGTGGAGGAGAGGCTGTTGTTGGTGCTCCATCTATATTCTCCCAGACTTTTCAGTTTGGTGTGTTCTTGAAGACTTCTGATTGCCAATATCTGTATCTCTGTTCCTGTGGGTTTTTCCAGAACCATAAGTTGGAAGAGCCAAAGAATAAGTACCCCCAGAAAATAGCCTGCAAGCAATAGTGGAAGGGGAGCAGATGTATATATGCCCCAAATTCCTGTCCCTCAGTTGAAATAAGCGTGAGCTGTGTGTCACACACCATCTCCCAGAGGTCCCCATGGGATTAAGTACCATTTGCCCACAGTGAGAACTTGCTTGAGAACACCCTTTATTTCCATGTTCGCCTCCTTGTCTCATTTTTGTACTCCCCTGCCGGTGTATCTTACAACCACCTTCCAGATAACAACCCGTCCTCGAATACTTCTCTCAGGGTCTGGTACTGGGGAACCCAAGCTAGATATTAAGTTACTCATCTGTACAACTTGCCAGAAAATGTCTTTCCATGCCCTCCTTAGCCCGCTAGCCAAGGCTCTCCAAAGCTAGTCCCAGCCCGTCTTTCTACTCAAACTCCAATTTCTTCATCTTACGTATGATACACAAGTCAAAGAGTGCTGCCCACATATTTCTTGCTTTCACAATCCCATGCTTTTGGTAAGCTGTCTCTTTTACCTATAGTCTTGCTCTTTTTTTCTTACTATGTTTTATAAAACCTATAAAAATCAGTCGAGAAGTAGAACTGAAACAAAAGGGGAAAATGTCGATAATTGTTGAAGGTAGGCATGGGTACATGGGGATTGTTATACTAATCTGTTAACTTTGCATATGTCTGGCATCTTCCATAATAAAAAGCTAAAAAACAAAATCAATTCATCATATGTGTGATTGACATTGGTAGTGCCTGCCCATATGCCCTCATGTGGCTTCATATGGAAACCACTGACCCCTCTCTGTCAGAGGGTGTTCTCTAGTGTGTGAGTGTGCTCAGCAACTGTGCAGGGAAGATTAGAGGTGCCAGGGAATTAAGACTCCTCAAAGCAGCTCTCTACCATGGGTGCATGGATTAGCGGATAAACACTCTGGCTTCCTCATCTTCAGTGTGATAACTCCAAGGGCATTGCACACCATCTCCCAGCAGTGCCCAGTGAGACCGAGTCCCAGTTGCTCATTAGCACACCCAGTATTGGCTTTCTCTTCTTCCCTCTCTGACTCCCCACTTCCCCACTGGTATTGCTTGAGATCTCCCAAATAAAGCGCTTACATACAAATCCTAGTATCAGGGTCTCTTTGAGAGAAAGTCAATCTAAGACATATCATCATCACCACGAAAGTATCCCTTCTCCCCTACTTACAAGTAATATATTCCTCTTCTGAGCCTCTGGAACATGTTGTATGGACTCTGGAAGGCACAGGACAGAAGTTTTTCTTAAAAATATTTAGAAGTATGGCAGAATAAAGCCTGATAAATAAGTTAACAGAGTACACCTTTAAGCCCTGGAAGTCAGGGCTTAACTAAAAATAAATGTACTATGAATTCTGGATGGACCCAGCCTCAGAGCCCTTTCTGTTCACACCATCCTCCACTAAGAAATAGGAAGTCACTGTGCCATCTGTTGCCTTATGGCTTACTTTGCTAATTGCCAAAGGTGGATATCTACCTCAAGAAGCTTCATTTTCTGTAGACTGGAAGGTCACAAGTGGGGAACATGCAATAGCCTGGTTAGAAAGAAGAGATTAGGTGGGGAACCAGAGGAATCCCAAGACTGACATGATGGCGCTGGTGATGTCAGTTGCTATGGGGAACCAGTGCCAAGCTCCTACACAGTATCTGGGGATAGCAGAACCTCTGCCAGGAGTACTCTTTGGAGCCCGGAGCCTGGACCCTAAACTCGATGGCTCTAGGAGCCTCAGTGAAAGTCTTGGGTCCCATGGTGGGCCCTAATAGAGTGGAGAGTGTGAGCAGGAAGCTTTGGCCATGAGCAGCTCAGTGGCCACCACTATGGCCCTTCCCCTGATTTCTATTTTTTCTCTTTTTTAATTAAAAATTATTGGAGTGACATTGATTAATAAAATCAAGTTTCAAGTGTACAATTCAACAGTATGTCATATATATATATATATATATATATGTATATATATATATATTGCATTGTGTGTTCACTTCCCAAAGTTAGATTTTCTTCCATCACCTAATATATGACCCCTTTTATCCCTATCTACCTTCCTCCACCCCCAGGAACCACTAACCCATTGTCTTGTGTCCATGAGTCTCTGTTTGTTTGTCATGTTTGTTTGCCGTTTTCAGTTTTATATCCCACATATGAGTGAAATCATATGGTTTTCAACCTTTCCTGTCTGACTTATTTCACATAGAATGATTATCTCAAGAGCCATCCATGTCGTTACAAATGGCAGTATTTCATCTTTTCTTCTGTCTGAGTAATATTCCATTGTATATATGTATTACCCCTTTTTGCCCATAACCTCATTAACATTTGATATTACTTGTCATGTTGATGATACTCATTCTAACAAGTGTGAGATGGTATCTCATTGTGGTTTTGATTTGCATTTCCCTAATAGCTAGTGAGGTTGAGTACTTTTTCATGTCTGTTGGCCATTTGTATGTCTTCTTGGGAGAAGTCTATTCAGGTCCTCTGCCCATTTTTTAATTGGATTATTTTTTTTTATTGTTGAGTTGAGTTCTTTATATACTTTGTATATTAGGCCCTTATCAGAGGCATTGTTTGCAAATATATTATCCCATTTAGATGGTTGCCTCTTTGTATTGTTGATGGTTTCTTTTACTGTGCAGAAGCTTTTTAGTGTGATATAGTCCCATTCCTTTATTTTAGCTTTTACTTACCTTGCCTTTGAGGTCAAATTCATAAAATCCTCTCCAAATCCAAAGTCCATGAGTTTAGCATCTATGTTTTCTTCTATGCAATTTATTGTTTTAGGTCTTGTATTCAGGTCTTTAATCCACTTTGAGTTAACTTTGGTGTGTGGTGATAGACAACAGTATAGTTTCACTCTTTTGCATGTGGCTTTACAGTTTTCTCAGCACCATTTATTGAAGAGGCTTTCCTTTCTTTGTTGTATGGTTTTGGCTCCTTTGTTGAAATTATTTGCCCATATAAACTTGAGTTTACTTCTGGACTCTCAATTCTGTTCTATTGGCCTGTGTGTCTTTCTGCCTATAACATACTGTTTTGATTATTGTTGCTCTATAGTATAATTTGAAGTTAGGCAGAGATGCCTGCGGCCTTGTTCTTTTTTTCTCAGAATTACTTTGGCTATTCAAGGTCTTGTGTGCTTCCGCACAAATCTGATGATTTTTTTTTGCCTCTTTCTTTTTAAAATGCCATTGCCTTCCCCTGATTGTTCATCTGCAGAAGTCGTGAGGGCCATAAGGCTCTCGAGGAGGAAAGGAGTGTTCCAGAAACAACCGAGCCCGGCAAGTGAAGCCTCAGATCCAGCACAATAAAATAAGGTAAAATTTCTTGCTTTTGAGAGTTGTGAAGCACTTGTATGAATTTATCTCTTGGTATCACTGGTGGTATTGACTTCCAAGGATACACTGGATAAGACCATACAGCTCATGCTGTTTTCTCTTAGGACATGTGCTTTGGGAGATCCTCTTCCCTGGGAAGCTTCGATACTAGAGAGACCATGTGGAAAGACCACACAGAAACAGAAAAAGATGCCTGATGTGTCCCTCTTGTTCCAACTCTAGCCATCTGAGCCTACAGCCAGCATCAACCACCAAAAAAGTATGTGAGCAAGTCTTCAGATAATCCAGCCCCCTTCCTTCAAGCCAAACCACCTGACACTGGGTGGAGCAGAGAAGAGCTGTCTCCATTGAGCCCTGCCCAAATTGCAGATTGTGAGCTAAACAAACATCATTGCTTGAAACCACTAAGTTTGGGGGTAGTCGATAACATAACTATAAGTAACCAGAATACCACTCCCACCACTGAAAATGTGTGTTTTGGGGGTTATAAAAGCCCTTTCCAACTGTGGCAGAACAATGTTATGTGTTCACCAAACCCTATTTATTTACCAGTTGAGTAGACAGGAAGACCATATATCCCAGAAGTCTTTGCAGTTAGTTGGGGCCAATGGCTGGATTTTGGGCAGTACAATGTTGGCAGACCAAAACCTGGTATCTCTTAAACTTTCCACACAGTCCTATATGTTCTCTCTGGTCCCCTCTCTTCTCATTGGATAAAAAGGATCTAATGGAGAACTCCAAGGTACTAGAAAATGGAAAAAAAAATGGAGGGAGCCTGAATTCCTGAATTACATCATGGAAATCTGTATGCCAAACACCTGCAGGGGTTTAGCCCAATATTTGAGAGTTATTTGTCATAGCAGCTAACCTTCCCTGGCTAATACACTTTTTACATTATCTTATTTTCACTTCAAAAGAACTATTTGAGGAAGGACAGAATGGACACTGCTGACCTCAACTTTACATTTTATGCTTATATTCATAATGATTAATGTTCCTGTCTTGGTTTTTTCACTAGACTATAAAGTCCCTGGGGACAAATTAAATGCCTGACTAACTGCTGGGTCCTACACAGACTTAACACAGTTTCCTGCACATTGTACATGCCCCATTATTTGTTGAGTAAACACAATAGTAGTCACTGTCATTTATTAAGCTAATACTACGAATTCTATGTGTTCTAAAGTATGTAATCCACACAATAACAACACAAAGTGGCTATTATTATTACCTGCAAGTTAAGAAATTGATGCTCAGACAATTTGTGACATTCTCAAGGCCACATAACCAAGAAATTGCAGACTGAAGATAGGATCTACAGCTATAAATCTCCTCACCCCTATTGCCTCTGCCTGAATACATCACAGGTATCTATGTCACCACACTCCTCAATTTTCAGAATTCCTGAAAATAAAAGATACCCCCAAACCCAAGTCCTTACTACCCAGTTTTGCTGAAGATAGCTTTGTGCTCACTGGAGCAGAAGGTAAGGCCTGATGTCTTTTCTTTCACAGGTGCCAGGCTTGGCACACAGGCCTCCCCAGACCCAGTATCCCCCAACCTCACAGCAGCTACAACAGGCAGCCTTCTGGCATGCCTCATCAGGCCAGGTAGCTCCAGCAGCCTTCTGCAACCTCCGACCAGCCACTCCAGGCCACCTTGGGTTACAGAGGAGGCCCACCAAGTCTTGCAGGTATGGTCCCTGGATGCTTGTCCACTACCACCCACATCTTTCCCAAGGCCATCTCTGTATTTTATTGTGGTGATAACATAAACCTATCAAGATAACAAGAGAGTACGAGTGTGTATGTGTGTGTGTATCTGTGTATGTGTGAGCGTGTGTGTGAAGAGATTTGCTTGGAAACGCCAACCCCTCACCAAAGATGTTCCCAGCCCTCATTTGTACACATAGTCTTTAAACATCAAAGTGTTTGTTAAGTGTAAATATTTTTATTCGCTCCTCTCTCTCTCCTCCCTCTCCTCTTCATTCTAGCTCTGAGCTCAGAGGATGCCACGAGACCTTCTGACTCAGAGCCAGCAGGGATGGTTTTGGGAAAGGGCACTTCCAGGTCCCAGCAGGCAGCCAGCAGCTGCGCCTGACAGCCGCCAGGGACTTGGCTCCCAGCAACAGGCTCCACTCTTGGCGCCTGTTTCCATAGGAACGAGCAGGCCTGGGATTGGTGCCGGGGGAGCGTTACCCACGCTGGCTGCTTTTCAAATGGTCCCTCCATGTATCTTCCCTTGCCTCCTTCCCTGTGCCCAGGCCCACCCTGGAAGGACATGGAAAAGTGTCCAAGTATCAGGAAGGTGCAAGGGTGCCCAAACCTCCTGAATTCTAGGGCCCTAAGAATCTGAGACAACACCTTGCTTGGAGCCTTTGTTATCCCCCAGTTCCCCTGCCTTCCTCCACTGGATACTCAATGATGTGCTCGGTTTAGCTTTCCCACAGGGCCCACCAACTTGGCAGAGGATATACAGACAATTCAGAGGGCCCACTGGGGCCATGCTTGGAGGAGGCACCAAGCCACACGGTGTAGCCATTCATTACCACCCAGGAAAACCCTCTTATTAAGCGCCTCTCTGCTCCACAGTTTCCTGTGCCCCACAGGCCAAATTGTACTCTGCCTCTTCATTTCACCGCCTACCCTGCGCTGTGCATCTCTCATTATTCAACAGAAGCCAGCAGACAGAGGGCCTTTCTGGGTTTCCAAAGCCAGCACGATGATGGTTCTACCAGAAATAATTGAGAATGAGCACATGAATTGCTGCCTTGTTCCCAAGGCTGATTCCCTGCTGCCAGCAGATCTCCTGTGCCCGTTTGAGGAGCCACCTCAGGGGGTGATGTTCTTTGATGCTGTTCCAGGTTCTAGCTGTCGCCTTTGAACCATAGTCTCCTGTTTTAGTATTCTCGCCATTATCAGGCTGGTCCACAGCCTCCTTAGGCCTCCCCACAGATGGCACCTCCTGAGGTGTAGGTTGAGCCGAGCTCTGCAAAGTTCAAAGGGTGCTCTGGGAGAAGCCAGGGTTTTGCTGATGGGCTCAAAGAGTCTGAAAACTCCTGCTCAGAGATAGAGGTTGAAATGCTAGACCATCAGCAAGAACTAAACAGCTCTTAAAGCAGGAGGACATTCAAAACTATTGATCAAGGATGAACGAACTACATCTATAATTAGACCCAGAAAGCTGCTTGCACATCAGAAAGAGAGTGAGAAAGACATGACCGTGGCTTCACTAAAGCCAGATAGGCATCAGGATTGCACAAAACAACCACCACCCCCCAGCTAAAAATGCCCTGTGCTATTAATTTCTGTCACTAAAAGGTTCCCTGTGAGTCACACGCTTCAATCCTATCAGAGCAGCCAGATGTTGTAAAGACCCTGTTCACAAAGCAGCAACAGCTGACTCTGGGGGTCAAGCACAGCTAGTCCTCCCAGCTCCATGGTGGCCGTGACCTCCTAGACTAGTGCATATCAGCAGCTGTGGCCTTGAAAACCCAGGAAGTAAAGTTAGTATTGAGAAGTTTCATCTTCCTTTTGCATTATTAAAAGTGGCATGAAAATCCCAAGTTTCTGGGCCTTTTGTGGCATTCATTCCTTCTTTTGTATAATGAATCTGATTTGGGAACTGCAGCTAAAATTTGGAGGGGGAGAGTCCATTAGAAAGAAATACTGTTTGTTGGGGTTGTGGAATGCTGGTGGCAAATTGCCCTTTCTAAGTGCTGTTTTTTTGAAAACTCATTCCTGCGGTAGGAAAATAAAGCAGATTTCAAACACTTAAGAGATCATTTTCAGAATGGTCTAGATACGCACTGGTGTGCTGGTACATTTGCCTCTCATTGTTTTTTAATCACTATTTTGTCAAGTTTAATTGCTACCACGCTAACAACCCAAACGGGAGTGAAACAAAATAGGGAATATCTATCATTGGTGAGAGCATTTTGATGGAATCTATATCCATTTGCATCTTCTCCACCAAATTAGGAGAAAGGGAAATAGAAAAGGTTGTCTCTGTTGCTGATAGGATTATTTTCATTGGTCTGAGTGGGGAAATCTCCAGAGTAGCAGGCAAGCTGGGCTACCTCCCACACAACTCCACCTCTTATAAACTCGATCTGGGTGTATCTAGCCTGGATTTTCCTTCTAGGAATATTATGAACTCTTACAGGTTCTGCTGGATGGTGAGAGCCTTGAAAGCAGAGAGAGACCTTAATTATGCAAACATTTCACCCATCTGCTCCCAGTATTCCTTTTGCATTTTGTCATTCACTCAGAGTGCCTTCAGGAAAGGATTCTGCCTAGCTGCTCCTAGTGGGGTTAGCTGACAGCATCCAGGTATTAGCTTTTTCTGAGCTGAGGTCATGCCCTTCTCTGGTGGTCCTGGCCAAAGGCTGAGCAAGGTGCTGGCACCCAGGGCTGATTATTTCTGCCCAAGTGGGGCTACTCTAATGGGCACCCTTTGCTCGGGGCTCCTGCTGGGCAGGCAGAGACTTCAGATTGGCATTGCCGCTTGCTGGCTCCCCCTGTTCAGTCCTGCTACTGCCCATCTCCTTTCACAGGTGTTACTCCTGTGTTATTATTTTGTGCCCAAACACATATAATTCTTCCCAGAAGTCACTGAAGAGTAAAATCAACTCTCACAATCACTAGCTGGATCTCAGCAGCTGCTTTCTGGAGAACCCAACCCAGAGACTGATCTTTTTCCCAAAAAATGGCTTTTTAGAGCTCAACTTCTGGCTACTTTCTGTGACTAGTTAATGCAAATATATTAGGTGCTTTGCTGAGTACCAGGAACACTAGGGGCTTTTAGCAACCAGGAGAAAGTGCCAGGCCAGCTGTTCTGAATAATTAGAGGTGCAACCCAGTGTGAAGTTGGACAGCTCTTTAAGGAGTTTCCTGAATGGTAAGGGCTTGCATTTGGCAACTTAATGGAGAAAAACCCACAGTCCACAGGCTCAGCTCTGGGAAGGGGATTTTGGAATAAGAGCCTGTGTCTAACAGGTCTGGGGCTTGTTATCACTTAAAGGTTCACCAAGCCCTTGACTCTCCAAGTAGACTGCCCAACAACTCCTTGAAGGCTGAGACCCCTCTGTTGTGCTCACCAACCTCTCTATCTCCAGGATCTAGAATTGCTCATGGCACATGGTTGTTGCTCAGTGAATACTTGATAAATGAATGAATGATTGGGCTTTATATATCATTTCTTTGTTATCGCTCCAGTGCTCCCCCATCACCTTGAGGATAAAGTTCTACCCCTTCACATAATAGACAAGAATATTCTAGATTTGTATTCTATGTAACCTCCCTCCAGCCACAACTCAGAATTTGCAAACCCTGTGGTCCCCACTTGGCCTCACTTAGCGGTAGCTGCCTCCCCTACTACTTTCTGGGTAGGCCATGCCTACTCATGCCAAGAAGACTTCCCTATACCTTCTCCTTCTGTCCTCTGCCCCTGCACTCTGATTCCTGAACTGCAAGGCTTTAATCCCTGGGCTCCAGGCAATGCTTAAATTGCTGCACCCTAGGCAAAAAAGTGTAAGCAGAATTCCTTCCTAGGCCACCTTCCAAGAAGGTCTTGACTGAGAGCCTTCATTAGCACTATCTCTTGTGCCATGCAGTAATAATAACTCACACTTTAATATGGAATTTACTATATTCTTGGCACTGTTGTAAACACTTTATATATGTTAACTAATTGGGGCCCTATACCATTTCCATGAGATTGATATTATTCTCACTTTCACTGTACAGATGAGGAAGCTGGAGCACAGGCGTGTTAAGTAATTTGCCCAAAGCACACAGCTACTAAACAGTGAAGCTGCGATCTGTGCCCAGGCTGTGTGACTTAAAAGTTTATGCTATGACCAGGTACATCATCTTCCTACTTGTATGGCTGGTGGCTATACTGAGGCCTAGTTCATGAAAGGGACTCTGTCCAAACAGAGACAGTTTAAATGAAACCATAACTTGCAACTGTGGCTTCTGGCTGGCCAAACCTTGACTGTCTTCATCCTGCTGGGCCTCACACTGGTCATGTACACCTGGTGCCTTATCTACTGTGAAACCTAAGCCACCCAATGGGCACCTCTGTCCTTACTAAGAGGCCAAAGATGAAAGATGTGGACACAGTGGAAAGAGTGTGATCAAGGACATGAGCTTCCACACTCCCTGTCTGGTGGCCTCATGCCTCCCCTTCTGCCGAGAAGCATGAGTGCCATCTTTAGGAAATGCCTGCTAGGTGTCAGGTGCAGAGTCAAGCACATTTCAACCTCACGATACCCCGATGAGGTGGATGTTCTTAGCATTTCCTTTATTCTACAGGTTTGCATTTAGAAAGTGGCAGGGCTGGGGTTTGAGCCCAGGCAGGTGACTCCAGGGCATAAGTTTTAGCCACTGTGCTCTATCAACAGGAATGACAAACAGCCTCCCCACTGCCCCAGTCAGGTCAAGGCCTATCCCTCTTCCCTCATCTCACTCATCTTTCACACCTTTCTTACCCTAATTTCCCTTTGGTCAGTCTCTCTTGTCCCTCTCCCAGCCCTCTCATTTTCCTCTCGTTCTTCTCTTGTCTTGGCACCCATCCCACTGCATTTGAGTGTCCTCTGCTGACTTTGGAGTCCCAGTTGGAGGCTGCACTGAGCAGCTCCCCTCAACCTAGACACTATGCAGCCAGCCTCCTTCCCCTAAATGACAGTTGACTGGCCCTGCTGCCACAATGCTCAGCACTGCTATGACAGCCTTGCAGGCAGATACATCTGATCTGTGCATTGGGAAGTTCTAAACTCTATTCCCAGCTGAAAGAAGAAATAACATTTATCGGCATTTCTGCATTTTGGAGGGGAGGAGGCCATGTCTGTCTCAGGACTTCACAGCAATCTCTATTATAGATTCTGCAGATTTTATTCATTCTTCCAGAAGCAGGTGACAAGGCTGACTGATGCAGGCCAGGTATCCTGGGAGCTCACAGGGAATTGAAAGTTCTGCTCAGATGCACTGGTGGAACCCAGAATCAGGTTGGTGGAGACCAATACCTATAAAACCACAAAAAGTCAACATAAAGGTGTGCAAGATACTTCAAGAAGGGGGAGATTCTTTCGGCAGCCTTGTTAATGTCCCACACCACACCCCTCTGGACACCCAAGTTCCCCTGTAGCCATGAGGGATAGTTCTCACCCTAACAGTTTTCCACCTCAACTGTCTGCCTCTCTCAACTCCTCTTTCTCAGTGCTTCCTCCAGAGTTAGGGTCAGGGCTGGCTACATAAGTTGCGGGGTACAGCACAAAATAAAGATGCAGGGCCCCTTCTTCAAAATGCAAAACACAAGCTGGGAAGAAATTAACATCCCTGAGGGCAACTTATTGCCAATGGGGGCAAGAGTCAGTGGATTAATGCCAACTTGTCCTCCAGTGGAACAATTCTGAGTTATGTTCTACATGTTCTACTCAGAGAACATGTTCTACTGTTCTACTTCAAACCCAGTGGGATGGAGCCCAACTGACCACAGCAGCAACTTGCTCATTAATGTACCCTTTATTGGTTTGTCTCCCTATCCTCATTGGTGTGTCCCACAATCTGTACCCATTGCCCTTATTTCAATGTCTTCTCTCACAAAGGTTTTGGGAATATATTGGTTTCCTAGAGCTGTCATAACAAAATACCACAAACTAGATGGCTTAGAATAATAGAAATTGACAATCTCATAGTTTTGAAGTCTGGAAGTCCAAAATCAGGATGTGGGTAGGGCCATGTTCCCTCCAAAGTCTAAGGAGAAGTTCCTTCCTTGCTTCTTCCATCTTATGGTGGCCTCAAGTGTTTCCTGACTTGTAGATGCATCACTTTAATCTCTGCCTTCATCATCACATGGCCATCTTCTCCCTGTGTGTCTCTGTGTCTCTTCTCTTCTTACAAGGACACCAATCATATTGGATTAAGGGCCCGCCCTACTCAGTATGACCTCATCTTAACTAATTACATCAGCCACAACCATATTTCCAAATAAGGCCACATTCTGATATACTGGGTTTAGGACTTCAACACATAACAGGAGGTTATTTAAAAGTATTCATTGAAGAGGAGAACTTGACATAAGTCTCTGAGGAATACTTCCAAAACTTTATTGTGTGGATTAATCACCAGACAAACTTCTATTTTTCTTGCTCAAGGGTCTACAGATCACATGAAGCAACTCTGCTTGAGGCTCTTCAGTGGATTTGGGGTTGCTTCACATACCTTATTGTTCTCTTTGGCCCAGTAGCTACTTGGGAAACATAGGACTGATACCCTGTCACTCCTGTCTATATTCCATTAGCAGGAGATGAGCAAATGTGTACTACCTAATCTTGTGAGAGGTGCTGAAAAGCCACATAACAGCCCACTAAATAGTGATCACCTCAACTCTTCTGACCCCTGTGATGGTAACTTGCTAAATGAGTATCATGTCAGGTGCACTCTTTTCATTGATGTTTTTTCATCTTTGCTATTTTTTCTTCATTAAATTTGAAATTAACTAAGCATTGAGTGTTATATGTATGTTTTGTTCCTTGATGCAGTGTTAAGTGTATGATATGTGTTACTTATGAAGCAGATCAACTAAAGAGTAACATTGGAGAGAAATTACTGATGAGAAAAATTTCTCATTAGATTGTGTTATAATAACTAACGGTAACTATTGAGATTATTTTGTCCATTTTAATAGAATTTTTGTATTGTTTTACTCTAAGGTGGTATTAGTTATGAGTTCAGGAATACACCCAATTTTTTCTCCTTTGGTAACTATAATTTGGGCCAATGAGAAGTAACGCTACAAAGGTTTTCCAGGAACAGAAGTTTTTCATAAGATAGAGGAAGGCAGTACAGGTGGCTGGGGTGGTGGAGGGGCATTGTCTGGAAAATGAACAGAAGCACCATTCCCCACCAGTCCTTCGCTTGAACAGATATCTCTCCTGAGTCCAAGTGAAAGCCAAGGCTTGGAATAAGCATCAGGAGTTTTGAAGTCCTTAGTTATTGGGATAGTTTGATGGACTGTAGGTCAGGCAGTTGCTGAGGGGTGTGATAAGTAACACAGTAGTTAAAGGGTATAGTGGCTAAAGGCTTTTGAGTCAAATTCCTGGTTCCACTACTTACTAGCTAGGGACCTAGGGCAAGTCGTACAACTCTTTGGGCCTCCTTTTCTTCATCTGTAAAGTGGGAATAATAATACTATACCCTCACTCCCCCCTACACACACACACACACACACACACACACACACACACACACACACATGCACACACAGAGCTATTGCTAATATCCAATGTGATACACTTTGGAAAGAGGTTGGCCCTGCCGCTGGCACTTGGCATTCACTCCATTGATAGGAGTCACTGTGTGTCCAGAAAATTTGATCTACCGGGACAGAGAGATTTCAGAATTCTGAAATTTTTTTAGATTTTAGGAAGGTTATACAATGCATTTACTCTACAGGAAACCCCACATCTGACAATCAAACACATTAACATTTCTGCAGCAAAATATATAAATATTCAGTCACTGTGGTTAAATTAGGCCTTAAAAAGCGTTACATTAGTTCAGGCTAGGTTTTGCCATCAAATGAGTTTATGCCAAAATTCTTTTTGCAGGGATTTTGAGATTTTAGTACTATGGGTAGAGGAATATATTAGTAAATTACAAGCATTCAGACTGCAGGTAAGAGGAGGGAAGCTGCCTTGTAGGGATGGGGGTGGAAAGGGTGCTGCACAGAGGCCTTTTCTGTTTGGGGCTTAACAACCACCCTTCTTGGGGCAGAGGGAGAATGAAAGAGAATGGGAAAACTGGCCACCAGGCAGAGAGTGGTGGGAAAGGAGGACAGACTGTTCCTAAATATTGAGTAGCATCATTTTGCTCCACAGGGGCCCCAAAAATATTTATTCTGAGACCCCTCTATAAGCTACTGAATAGCTGAATAAATGGGTGCAAGGCAATGAATAAACAGAAGAGAAAAAGGAGATTAGCTGAGTTCTGCACCCTAAGAGAGACAGATGAACCAGACACCCCTCTCCACCAGCCATTCTAGAATGTTCCCTGAAGGATCACTGGTGATACCCTGTCAGGAGGTGCTGGTCAAGGTGAACAGTCACCTGGCTTCCAGCCATGGGGCAGAAGGAAACAGAGCTGGGATAATAAAAAGGGAAAAGCTATTTCCTCATCAAAGGAAATTGGCCAAGGGGAGTAATTTGGTCCTTTGGTCCAAGAGTTTCATAAGCCCTAGGAACCAAATAATTCTATTTTCCTGGGTTTTATTCCTAGATTCATGATAGCAACCTCTGGTAGATCATTAGTAGTAACATTGTGTGTGTGTGTGTGTGTGTGTGTGTGTGTGCATGCACGTGTGTGTGTGTGTGCGTGTGTTGTGCCCATGTAACAATAGAGACACACAGGGTAAAGAAAACAATGGTTTTCTCGGAGCCCCAAAGGGAGCAGGCCAGTGCTCTGGAGCTGAGTTGAGAGAGAGTTGCATGTTCTCCTCCCTCTGTCTTTTCTTATTTTGCATTTCTCATTACATCCTCATGTCACGGAGCTGCTGGCTGATTTATAATTTATTGGTTTAGTGTCTTGCGGCAGAGAAAGGATGTTATGCTATATTTTTCAGGGACACTCAATTCAGCTTTGGTGAAGCATCCAGGGCCACAGCTGTGAGGGGCACAGAAGAAAGATGGGTGAGAGGTGGAGGCCAGGGAACCCAGTGCTGCTGGGTCTGTCCTGTATAAATGCTGTCCTCCATCAGAGATGTTGGCCTACATGGGGAGTTTTGTTTAGGTGGAGGTTTTCTGATCTAATTTTGGATGTCCCAGCTCAAGCAGGTATATAAATAAATACACATCTACAGTTTGGGGAACTTTTCTCCAAGGACCTGTTATAGTCCTGCTTTTATGGGTTTGCCATGATAGACCCTGAGACAAAGATTCATGTAAGAGTGATTTTATTAAAAAATTCTGCCAGGAAAAAAGGGTAGGGGGGTGAATTAGTTTTCTAGGGCTCTAGTAACAAAGTACCACCAACACACTGAGTGACTTAAACAACAGAAATGTATTGTTCTGCTGTTCTAGAGGTTAAAAGTGTGAGATCAAGATATGGGCAAAGTTGGTTTCTTCTGAGGGTAGGAGGGAGAATCTGTTCCATGCCTCTACCTTAGCTTTTGGTAATTTGCTGGCAGTCTTTGGCATTCCTTCATAGAAGCATCACCCCCATCTCTGCTTTTATGTTTATGTAGCATTCTCCCTGCATGCATGTCTGTGTCCAAATTTCCCTTTTTATAAGGATACCAGTCATATTTGATTAGAGCACTTCGTAATTTTACTTTATTTAAATTTGATTAGTTCTATGAAGACCCTATCCCCAAATAAGGTCACATTGTGAGGTACTGGCAGTTAAGACTTCAACATATGAATTAGGGGGTGTGGAGCAATTCAGTTTCTAACCGGAAGTGAGGAAGTGGTACAAGAAAGGATGGAGGCAATCAAGGTTACATGTCAAGTCCCACAGAGAGAAACTTGGGCTCAACTTCACAAGGCATTCCTGGGGACAAGGAAGGGAAGTCACCCTCAGAGATGCCTTACTGGGGAACAGAGAGCTGGAGTATTGGTTAGAAGAGGCCCCTGGAAAGACATCAATTCTTAGGTATCTCCAGCCCTCCTCAAGCACAGATCTAAAAGGTACTGGCTGCTGGGAACAAAAGCCACTGGAAGATGGTGTGCACAAAAGTGGAAAAACTTCAAGGGGGCATGGGGAGCACTAACAGTATTTGTTGTGACCCTTCAAGACCCATTTTTATCAAAGGTGATGAATTACCTCTTTGATAAGCTACCTCCTGCAGATGGTGGACATATGCCCACTCCAGGGCCTGGTGGGGAGACAAAAACAAGGAGGTGAGAGCATGAACTCTCTGAAAAGCCTACATTGATATTGAAAAGCAAGTTGTTGTTTCTGCTAGGTTTGCATCAGTGGTAGATTTTAATTGCAGGGGGAGGAGAAGTTGGCAATGTATAGACAGGCAAGAGGACTGACCATTCTGTGTAAAACAAGGAAAAGGAAATACACCTCATAAAAAGTGGTAATGATCAACTCTTGAGGTTAGAATCACAGTCTTTGATTGAATAACATGGCAGGGTTTTGATTCAATAGTAATCCGATTTGGGTGGCACACCAATAATAATTTCTACAGCAAACTGAAAAATTCTGTAGGGTAATGGAAAGCATTTGAACCCCATGGTTTTCATTGAATTAAATATGAAAATGTATCATACAATCGATACTGCAATATTTGATTCAATCAGCATTTCAGGATGGTAGCTGTTTTCTCCCATTTGTTTTTATGCTGTCGCAAAATATTTCAATTTGCTTCAGAATTTATTATTGACAAATCACCCTAACAGCTGTTGGGGGTTGGGGTAGGGAACTTGTCACAGAGGATTGGCAGCTGAGAGATGTTGAGCAAAACCAGGCCTGGAGAAATAGCCAGGGAATGCAGAATGCTCAGGTGAAATTCCAAAATGGAGCTGATTATGCACAGAAAGGAGGAGGATAAGGACGTTTGTCACTGGGAAAAAGGAGACAAAACAGGTGACCCTGCCTTTCCTCTGGATGGGGACAACTGTTGGAAGCAAGAGCCTGCTCTGGGCAAAATTATGAAGCAGGCACCAGGATATCCCCCACCGACTCTGCTCTCTGTGACCCTGGCTCCAAGAAGAAAAGGTTTTCATCTGTAACCCTGCAGTAAGTGGCCTGGAGCCATGTTACTAACATTAGCTTGGAATCTCAAAAACTTGGATGTGAGTCTGTGTTCTTCCACAAACTAGCTGTGTGGCTTTGGGTAAGTGACTTAACTGATCTGTGCCTGTTTATTTGTGGAATAGTGGTAAATTCTTACTTTCCTCAGAGAGCTGTTGTAATTACTAAATGAATGCATATTAAATGAATATGTGTGCCATGCTCAATACTTCATAAGGAACCTGTAAACAGAAGCTATTATTATTATTTCAGTTATCTGTTGCTGTATAATTAACTTATACTCCAAAACATTGTAGCTTAGAACAATAACTATTCTGCTGATCAGTTCTCCTGGGTTGAGCTGGGCTGGCTCCACCGATCTTGGCTAGGCTCACATAGGCATTTATGGTCAGTTAGAGGGTCAGCTAGAGGCTAAATAATCCTGAATGGCCTCACTTATGTGTCTGAAGGTTATCTGGCTGTCGACAATGGCAGTGACTGGGCCATGTGTTTCTCAGCCCCCAGCAGACTAGCCCAAGGTTGTGACATGGCAGCTGGGTTCCAGGTGTTGCAAGAGGGCAACCCTCAATATGAAAACATTATTCACATCTCTGCTTATGGCATATTTGCTAATGTCCTTCAGCGGCCAAAGCAAGACACAGGACAGCTCAGATTCAAGGGGTAAAGAGAAGCTTCATCTCCTGATAGAAACATGAATACACTTTGCAAGGACATAGATTCAAAGAAGGGAAGAATCTGTGGCTGCATTTGCAAACAGCTATTGTTACCATCGCAATTTCTTTCAAGGTGCTTATCATATCCCACCTCATGTAAAGCCATAGACATTGAATATCTCTCTCACTGGCCTAGAATTCCTTAAGGACAGCAGATTTTTGCATCATTTGTGTCCAGCAAAAGTAGGTGTTTGAAAAAATATTTTTTGAATGAATTACATAATTTTATAAGAAGGACTACCTCTAGAAATACATTCATACTAAAGAGTTAAAGTAATCCAAATGGTATGCCTCACAAGAGTATTTGCATTTTTAGTTAATGGCAAAAAAAACAGCATGGCTTAACATAAACACAAGCACTGGGTAGAATTTTAGGAATCATCAACGGGTGGCTATTTTGGAAAAAAGTATCTCTCCCACATTCCTCAGGTTACACCATTAGACAACTCTCAACTTAGACTTACAAGTATGGCTGCCATGTCTGCAGATCCTGAGGAGAGTGGGTAGTTCATGGGATTGCTCCATTTCTCAGGTCTTAATTAGTTGCTCATGGGGTTCTGGACTTCACCATCTCACTGGCTTCAAGCATGCTTGGAAAGAGTTAGAAAGAACTAGCAGAAGTTCATTGGAACTGAGAAAAGCAGTAAGATCAAACTCAAACTGGAACTGATAAGTTTGTAATCAGTCAACCAATCAGACACGTTGAGAACCTATTATGTGTCAGTAACTGCCTCAGACACTAAGGATACACCAGTGAACAAGACAAACAAAGTTTTTGCTCTTTTAGAGCTCCAATTCTAATGTCTGATCCAAAGAGATTGAAGCTAGAAGAAGCAGAAGCCAGGAGCGATCCCGGAGGAGAGACTGAAAAGCATTCAAATTTTGAGCACTAGGAGAGGTGATATGAAGTCTGTTCCATCTCAACTACTCACAACCCCAGCTCTCCCTCCAGGCATGGGGACTGGCAGAAACATGGCAGGCAGAATGGTGCAGGCATCAGTATCTTGGGAAAGAAACCACAGATATGCAAGGCATAGGTTCATGCCATGTCCAAGACTTTCTCAGCATACATTCCAGTCACTGTTCTAAACATTTTATATGTATGAACTTATTTAACCTTCACAACAATGCCATGACTATATCAATCAGTTTTTTATGCATAACAGATAATCACAAACCCTTAGTAACATATAATAATCAACATTTATTCCTCAAGTATCTATGGGATTCAGTTGATCTAGACTGGACTGGGCAGCTTTGTTGATCTTGTCTGCACTTGCTCATATACCTGGGGTGCAGCAGCGGTGAACTGATCTAGGATGGCTTCAGCCTGGGTAACTCAGCTCTGCTTCACATATCCAATTGTCCAGCAAGCACGTCCTAATGGCAGTGGCAGAGGCACAAGAGAGAATGCCTCAGTGCACAAGCCACTCAAAGTCTTTGCTTTTCTCACATCTGCCAATATCGCATTGCTCAAAGCATGTCACATGGTTGAGCCCAGAATCAAGAGATGGGCAGACCACTATGTCACTGTAAGGGGGCACTGATAAGTTGAAAGACAAAGGGCATAGATTCAGGGAAGGCTGGAGAATCGTCACCGATATGGTACTCTACCACAAAGAAGTGAGTACTATTTATAAGCCTATTTTACAAATAAGAATGATGAACACAGAAAGTTTAAGGTACTTGCCCAAGGTTACCTGGCTAGAAATTGGTGTACCCAGAACATCTGCTATTTCTGACAACTCTTTTCCATTTCACTTCTTAGCTCTGGCTTAACCCAAAGATAATTCTAAGAGTATGGGCTATATGGACTCCACCTCCTTCAGGAAACATTCTATAAATATTTTTTCCTTCCAGCCTTTGGCAGATATTAAGCCACAGTACATTCAAGGTTAGACTTCTAGTCAAATACCCAGAGTTCAGGAGTTAAGTGTTACCATTTGGATGTAGAGCCACATGCTATAACAATTAGCCACACTAGATTTTGACATTTGGGGAAGCTGAAGAGCCTGATGAGAATGCAGACTTACATGAATGTCCCTCTTCCCACTGTAGAGGGGTGGTGCTTGGGAGAGGTGCTAAGGCAGCAGTATAGGTCAAGCCAAGGTTTTACTCAGAAAATTGTTAGTAAAGAGGAGAAAAAGCAATCCCAGAGTTGCCTACCATAGATTGGTGTATCTTAACTTTCTTGTATCACAGAAACTTTGAGAATTCATCCTATCTGTAATAGGATCAGGCTGCAATAATTCATCCTATCTGCGATAGGATCAAGCTGCAGCAATTTTAGTCTGGACAATTTCTAAAGCAGATGTCCATGTCAGCCCTTCAAATTACAGTAATGAGCTCATAGACTGTTTAACTTGGAACCACTGAACTTTCTGGCATCACTTTAGGGAGTAACTTGTGGCAAAATATACCCCTGGCTAGATTCCAAGTCAAGAGAAGGTCTTCCTTAAAGAAGTCCCTGCCCCTTTATTCTGGCCTTATCCCAGCTACTCCAAAGATATACCCACAAGCCCACACTCATATCATTCCTCTCCCAAAGGCAGCCAAAATGTCCCAGACACAGATTCGGAATGATTTATGTCTGTCCTGAGTCCAGTTGGGAAAGTCTTAGGGCTTTTCTGCAGTGAGAAGCAATAGGGTGCAGTAGTTAAGGGCATGTATTCCAAGGTCAGGTGCATAAAGATTATCAAATCAATCTCGGTTGCTTTTGTTGTTGTTGTTGTTGTTGTTGTTGTTGTTGTTGTTGTTGTTGTTATTGTTTCTTCTTCTTCTTCTTCTTCTTCTTCTTCTTCTTCTTCTTCTTCTTCTTCTTCTTCTTCTTCTTCTTCTTCTTCTTCTATCTCCCTCTCTCCCTCCCTCCCTCTCCTTCTCCCTCTACCTCTCCTTCTCTCTCTCTCCCCACCCCATGTCTTTCAAATTGCTTTCAGAAAAGAAGAAAAATCCTCTCTCACTCTCCATCAGAATTTATTTTTTAAATCTCATGAAGGGCTCCTGATTGACCCTGTTTGGGTCCTATGAACCCCTTGGTTCAATTACTGTGGAACAGAGAAGAAGGTCCTATGATTGGCCAAGCCTGGATCACATAACTATCCTGTACCTCAAGCACAGATAGAACTTTATGACTGACCATCTCCCCAAAACCGCAGAGCATGTCAGAGAAGGAGTTCTGCAATTGTAAGAGTGGTATAGGGCAGATGAAACTGGAAGACATTCACTGCAATTATTGAGTACTATTACAAGAAAGAGCCCTATAAAGCTGATCGCTGTGCCGCCTGTTGGTATTGGATGTTGTGGGAACATTGCTTATCATATTGTCTTGTTTCGCAAACATTAGTGCACTTCAGAATTACCTGAAAGACTTGTTTAAACACAGATTGTTGGATACTGCCCCCAGAATACAAATGCAAGAATGTGTGTTTCTACCAAATTCCCAGGTTATGATGATGATGCTAGTCCAAACGACACTTTGGAAAACACTCTCTCTGAAAAGACCCCACAAAAAATCTCTGTCTGGTCTCAGTATTATACCACAATGAGTGTTGACCTGATTTCTGGAAGGCTCAGGGGTAACTGTGTGGCCCAGTTCTATCATGCCTATGGGGCCACAGAGCCTCAAGTTCATCCACTGCCCTTAACCTTAGCTTCATTTCTTACTTTTATTTTTGTTTTCCTTTCAATCTAAAAAGTAATTTGGCTGAGAGTGATAGAAACCAACTTGAACTATGTTAAACAAAAAAAAAAGAAAGATTTATTATAAGGATACTGAAGTGTCCCATGAAATAGGAATGTGGTCAAGCCCAGGAACTGCTAGGGTGAGGAGCCACTAGATACCCCCACCTACCATCTTGGCTTCTCTCTCACTTCCTCTTCATTGGCCCTCTCTGGCTTTCCTTGTAGGTAGAAACATGATCACTGACAGCTCTTGAGCTTTACTTCTTGAAAACTCTGTCAGCTGACCAGATGCTTGCTCCTAGTCTAGATTAAAAACTCCCAAGGAACAGCTCTGATCGGCCCAATCAAGGTAGGTGTCTAACCTTGGACCAATTGGCTATGGTAGGGGCAAGGTCATCTCGTATAAAATGGCTGCCCTGCAGTAGATATTGGCTTGACTTTGGGGGACTGTAGTTCTCATAAATAGATGCTAGAGGGGTAACCTCACTCTTTTTCCTAGTCCACTTTATTGCATCTTGGTGTATTGTATATGTTAATATCGGCCACCTGAAATAATTTCCAGAGCAACTTAACAGATAGACAGTAATATTATTGGAATATTCTATCAGTTAGGGTTCTTGAGGGGAACAGAACCAAGATGATTATATGATTTATATGTGTGTGTGTATACATACACACACACATATGTATATATGCATATACATATATACATATACATATATGTATATATGTGTGTGTGTGTGTGTGTATATATATATATATAGATAGAGAGAGAGAGAGAGAGAAAGAGAGAGAGAAAGAAAGAGAGAGAGAGAGAAAGAGAGAGAGAGAGAAAGAAAGAAAAAGAGGTTAAAAGGAAGAGAGATTATAAGGAATTGGCTCATGTGATTATGGAGGCTGGCAAATCAAATCTACAAAGTGAGCCAGCAGGCTGGAGACCCAAGAAGAGCCAATGCTCCATATGAAGACCATCAGGCAGGAAGAATAAATATTGTAGATGAAGTCCAAGGCCATCTTCTATAGAATTCATTCTTGCTCTAGGAAGCCAATAATTTTGTTTTATTCAGGCCTTCAACTGTTTGTTTAGGTGAGGTCCACCCAAGTTAGGGAGGATAACCTGCTTTAGCCAAAGTTTACTTATTTGAATGGTAATCTCAACCAGAAACTCCTTCACAGAAACATCCAGAATAACGTTTGACCACATATCTGGGCATTCCAAAGCCCATTCAAGTTGACACCTATAATTAACCATCACAGATATTTTTAATAGTATAAATTATATTTTCTTTCATTTTTGAATACCAAGTACCTAGTCCAGTGTCTGTCATAAGACAGAGGTCAGTTAATGTTGAATGAATGAATGGATGGATGAATGAGCAATTATATTTTAATGCCCTGGAGAGGGGAGGAGTCTTTGTCATTTAAAGGTACTCTGAGTTTAGGCCCTTTATGTAGAATGTGAAGAATTATATCCCAATTCACTCCACTTACGGATTCTGATTCTAATTTATCGGGTCTCCTTAATACCTTCAGTAGAAAAGTTTAGTGGTTTTAACTTTCTTTTTTCCTCATGACTAGGACTATTATAGAGACACATACTTTAGTGGGAGAGACAAGAATTTATCCCTCTACTCAGCTTTCAGCCTGAGAACTTCCAGCTCACTTGGATTCTGTCCAGGTAGTCTGAGAAGGAGACTGGACCCAGTCTCCCACACCTGAACTCAAGAGGCAGTCTGCACCTTTCACAGCTGAAGCTACCACATGGCAGATGGTTCATCCTGTAGCATGTCCCAGCAAAAGTCATCAAACTGAAAGTATCGACTTCCCACTCCTGGATCTGCTTCCCTGCATTTGGCTGGGGCGGGAGGGGTAGGAGTACATATTTCTAGAAATGTGTTGCCAAATTATTTTCTTCTCCAGTTTACAGACCCTTATTGCAAACGTTTCTGGCTAGTACATTTGAAGGAGGTTCAGATACCACACCATGATAGAAGGCAGCTGCTGGAATTTTGTTCAAATCCTAAACCAAAATATCAAAAATGTGTAGAGAGCCTATGCTGGAGGTCGAAGAGGATGACCAGGAAGTCAGCAACCCTCTAGTTCACCACACTGAGCCTCAGCTGCCTCATCTGTAAAATAAGGATGACGATAATTCATAATGTTGCAGTCATCATTTAATTACAAAATAAATTCATTTTATATACATGTATTGAACATCTACTGCATGTTAACCATTGCTACGTAGACATGGTCCCTGCCCTTGTGGGCATGTAAGAACACTGAGCTGAGCCTGATGCAGTAGGTGCAGTAGGTCAGGGCAGTAGCCACCACCATGACACAAGGGATAACAAGGAGCACCATGAGATCTGAGACCTGTAAGCACAGGCTGGAGTTTGGCAAGCCATTTGTCACCACCACTGTATCTTTGTCCAATCTACTAGATACATAGTGCCACCAATGTAGGATCATTTTGAAAAGAAATGGTGAATTCTTTAGGAGAGAGAATGTTAAATATAATGAATTAAGTCATTCATTCAGATGACTTGATGATTCCAGGCACTTTATGGGGTGCACAGAAGTGAACACCACCCAAAGATCACAGCAGGCATAACCACATTAAAATGAATTAGGAAAAAGAAATCAAACCCTGAAATGTTTTAGATAAAAAATTTAAGTTGCATAAGAACGTAAAGAACATTTATCATGGTATACTTGCAAACACACAAACAACAGAGCCAGAAACACAGTCAGTGCCCAATAAGTGTACAGTCCTAGGTATTAATTTGGGAGAAAGTAGAGTGGTAATAATACAGAAAGAAAATTTGGCTTGTAAGTTCTGGATTCTGATCCCAGATTTGTAATTTACTAACTCTATAACATACTTTCACTGACACATCCAATAACTATTGAGCCCCTACTATGTGCCAGGCATCCTTGTAGCCCCATGTTTGTGGGCTATGGGGAAAAAATAGACAAAAATCCCTGATCCTGGAGTTGCATTTTAGTGGTGAGAGACAGATGATAAACTAGTAAAAGATATATCAGATGCTGATGAGTGTCATGAAGAAAAACAAAAAAAGGAAAGAAGGATAGGGGCTGAGGAAAAGGGTTGCTATCAAACAAATGACAACCCTTCTGAGCCTCAATTTTCTCATCTGTGAAATAGGTTATAATCTCCATCTCATCAGATTCCCTTGATAATTACACTAGACAATGTAGATAAAGTGACAGGCCCTAGAAAACCTCAGTGGACGTGCCCTCCCCAGTCTTCCTTTAACCTACTCTTGCCAACAAAATCCACATGGCCTATATTGAGAAGAAGCACCTTCCTGGCATTTCAGAATACCCCTGGTCTTTTTGGTCTGTATCTATCTTGAGAGCATCATCTTGCCATTAGAAGATTCTAGGCATTTGCTGTAATCTATGGGAAGGCATCCTATGCTGTGTAAAACACACAGATTTAGGAACCAAACATGTGAATTCAAATTCTGGCTCTGCTTCTACCAGTTGTTCAACCTCAAGCCTCCATTTCATTGTTAAACTGAAAATTATAGTACTTACAGTAGTGGGCTGTAGAAAGAGTTAAATTAAATCATACATAGAATAGCACTGAGAACATTCCCTACATGTAGTGGGTACTGTGCTTATTACAGTTCTTCCTCTTCTCATATGGGTACCAGAGAAATGAATTGTCATCTCCAAGAGGCCAGCTGGTAACAGCATCAACACCTGCACCAGCATGTGGCACCTGTTTATGCCTCACCTGCTGTCAGATACTGCCAAGAGAAAGCATGCACCCCAGGAAAGGCAGATAAACAGATTTTGATGTAGGGGACACATGCAGAGGTGCTGACAGGTGACAGGAACCATGTGGGGATGTTGAGGCACCCAGAAACTAGGAACAGCTGGAGGCCGTTAGCATTCCTAAGAACAGGGGAAGGAATAGTGTTATGTGGGAGCCCAAGGAGAGGTGGAACCATGAAGGGAGGCCTCCAGCAAGAGCTATAATGATGGGGGGACATAGCCTTCCAGGGAGGTGAGCAGAGAAGAGGTAAAGGAGAAATACTCCAACTTCTCCTCCCACCTTTTATCTTATTCAAAATTAGCTGAGTCCAACTGAAAGCAACCTGTGTGGTCCACAGTGCTGGGTCTCGGGGACACACAACATAGCAAAAATTAGTCAATAATGAATCTTGGAGAGCAAAAGAAGGAGAAAAAGCACACACCTATACCCTGACATTTACTTCTGAAACACATCTGGGCGCCCACTGTTCCTTTATGACAGTGGCTCTCACACTGGAGCTTGCCACACACACACACAAAAAAAACCCCTGGAGGCCTTGTTAAACACAGGTTACAGGGTTCACCCCAAGAGTGTCTGATCCTGAGGTCTGAGGTGGTACCTGGGAATCTGTATTTCTAACAAGTTTCTAGGTAATGTTGATGCTGCTGATCTGAGGACCACACTTTGCAATCCACTGCTTTATAACATGAGATTACAGGACAGCAGCTTCTTTTCTTCTGTGCTTAGCATTTAACCAGGTGTACTACAGCACAGGATAGTTCCATGGCCAGCAGTACTATGGGCATCTGAGAACTATGGAAGGCAGCCATCTGCAGCTCCCTCACTTGACAGTCCCAGGGCCATAGACCTTGCCAGATGGGCTGCCCTCACCTTTCCTTCACCAGCCCTATCCTTGCTCCCTCCAGACCTGGTCTTCTGCCTTATTCTTGTTAAGACTCCCTGCTCTACCTGCTCAGTTACCCACAGTTTACACCACACATGTTCACACACACACACACACACACACACACACACACACACACACACACCACAGGCACATACACGTAGATGAACACACACACTCTGATTAGCTGTACCTGGATACCCGGCCCATTTCCTAAGGGAAGATGAGTCATCCATACTTTGGGACCTTGTGCTCAGGCCAGGAGGTCACAAGTCCTGGTCATGCAACATTGCATCTCTGCAGGCAGCACTGTCAGTCTGAAGCTTCCTGTGACATCTCCGTTTCAGAGAAAATGAATACAGAATGCTACTTGGTCCCTGCCAAACTGGGTCATCTGTGCCCCTCTTCGGTTCCCTGATGGGCTGAGACCCATCCAAGAGCTGCTTTCGTCTTCCCCTTCTTGTTCTTGTCAGGCTCCTTGTCTGATATGTCCCTTTCCTCAGCTTCCTGCTTTAATGATGTCACTCTAACAGTAGCCCCTCTCTTCCATCTTTATCTGGCTCTTGTCCCATTCTCCAACCCCAGCCACAGAGCAACAAGAGACCAACTGTTGACCAATCAACACAGCACATTCCCCTGGACAGGGCTCAGTCCAGGGCTGGGCCTGAGTACCAATCTAGGCAATCAGACTGATTTCTTGGAATGGGTGTGCAGACACCAGAAGAAGCCTCCCTTCCACCAAGTTGTGAGAGCCAAAGATGTACGACTCTTAAGCGCCTTGAAAAAGACCATAGTGAGAATATTTTTGCTATGGAGAAATTGGCAAATACTACAAATCAAAGATGTTTTATTTGTAGAGCCAATCATTAAAACCTTTACCAGTACACAACAGCACAATAAAGAGACATTCTGTTTTCAGGAGGTGGCTAAACTGGGATGCTGCAAAGGCAGCAACTTCTTGTGCTGCATGGAGAGAGCTGTGGGCAGCAGCAGAGAATGAAGGCAAAGCAGGGAGAAGCAGAGTCAAGACTAACAAAAGAGAAAAAGAGAGCTAACGAAATGGTGTGTGCTCCTGTATCCAGCCATGTCTGAACCCAAACCATCTCAATTATATAAAACTAAAATGGCCTGTTTTGCATTAGCTAATTTGAATTGGGTTTTCCTTTAAGCAACCTGAAGAGTCATGACTGAAATAGGACTTAGGAAAAATTATCTTCCACTTGGGAATTCTTAAAATTGTCACCATATAGTCCAAAACGGGATCAGTCTTCTCATGGTTCCAGGATGGAAAGAGATAAAGCCTGATTAGCTCCTGTCAAGCAGAATGCAGGGCATCTAGGGTGTGGTTCTTCAGTGTTAGATCACACTTTCAGCCCAGCTGAGGGGTTGGGGGAGATTCAGGCCAGGCACTTCAGGGATTGGGTGACTAGCTTGGAGAATTCCCCATCACCATTATCACCATCATGAAGCTAACACTAGACTCCTTTGGTTTCCGTTATTGTGAATCTCAGGATGCAAATGTTTATGACTGGCCCTAAAGGAAGCAGAATTGGTCACCCCAAAATATGTCTTTTTGGCATAAGGACTACTTTACTTTGATTATTTTTAAGAAATAGTATACACAGGTGAAGCTCTGAAAACTGAGTAGAAGTTATCCTTTTATAAGAGACACTTATATTTATAAGGGGGTATCTCCCTCTCTGTATCAGGAAGAGAAGGATGACTCCAAATCTTTAGAAGCTCTTATCAATGGAGAAGGTACAGACTTAAATCTGTGTAACAACCCTACCCTATTTTACTGTGCTTTGCCTGGTCGTCTTCCATAACTGGCCTTCCCCCATCCCCAACATATTTTGTCTTTAGCAGGAAATTATATTTAATGTTAATGGCTTGGGTCATTTAGGGGAGTTACTTGGTTTTCTTTGGTCTCTCCTGTGTATACATGTTATAAAACTTTCGTTTTTCTACTGTCAATCTGTCTTTATTCCGGGGGTAGGGTAGGGTGGGGATGGGGTCTCAGACAAGAACATAAAAAGGTAAAGGGAAAATTATTTTTCCTCCCCGACATCCCCTTTCTAGCCAGGACTCCTCCAAATTCTCCCACTCTGCCTGTGCTGCTGGCTCAGGCCAGTTGTCCATACCAGCCCTCTCAAGAGAAATAATGCTAGCAAGTCATAGGAGACTTCATTATTGCCTAATTCTCTAATCTGTGTAGCCAAGAGAGGTCATTCCAGGACCTTTGGCAGGAACAAAATGGTATGTTCCAGGCTACAGGCAGTCTCCACCCCAGCACAGGAGAGGCCATATATTAAACCCCTCCCTCAAAGGTATCCCTGTGCAATCCCAGCTTCAAATGCACCCAGTTGCTGTCAGAATCTTGAGGAATGTTGACCCCTTTGGAAGTGTCCACTTGTGTTATTTCTGGGCCACTCTCCCAGTCTTCACCCCCTCATGATAAATACCCCCATTTTTTGCCACAGGGTGTTTAACCCGCCTCCAGACTCCCATGATGATTGGCCTTGAAAATCTGACACCAGGACGTTCTACAGGTGTCCCTTCTAGCAAACAGAGGAAGAAGAGGAGAGACTGGGGGTCATCCTGCAGGCCAGGCTGGGCAGTGGAAGGAGGGTATTCCACCACAGAGAGAGGGCAGTGGGGCTGAGCCCCAGGAGCCTGGAAGAGGAAGACAGCCCATGGATGATCACCATGGTCAGAAAGGGGCCCTGGGTCAAGAATGTGGCCAGCAGAGAGGGGCTCAAGAGGCTGAACCCCAAGCAGGAGCCTGCCTGGCCTCTGCATGTCCAGATCCAGTCTGAATGCACATACACCCACACACACCATATACACACCACATATGCCCACACTCCATAGAAACACATATGACAGACATACCATACATACAAACATATCATATACCACACACCACACACCACACACTCATTCCTGTGCAGACATGAGCACAGAAAGATACATACACACCCTCATACACATACACCTACACAAACATATATAAATATATATGCTTACAATAATGTACACATACGAATACATACATGTGTACATGCATGTACACACACACACACACACACACACACCTGTCTACAGCTCCTTGTAAAACCCCAGTTCAAAAAGCAATCTCCAAGATGTTTCCTTGATCAAACTCCTTCCTTCTTCACTGACCCAAAGCCATTTTTCATCTCCTCACTGCCACTCCAGCCCCCAAGGAGTTGGATCACTTTCCCCACTCCTCCCCCGACCCCAGGCTTGTTTTCTTTTCCTAAATGATCTTAAACTTCCACCTGTCATCTTAGGTCATTAATCCCAAGAAAGAAGGCCAAAGAAACCTACCCCACATAGCCAAGCCATTAACTAATCGCCAAAGGTGTGTGCTTGACATCATATTAATCCCACTGCAGCAGCCTATCTCCAGTGCCTTGCTTCCTGAGTTATGCTGATAAAAAGGACAAGCCACCTGCCTCTGTTCTAGATGGCATTTCCATGATGGATGACCTGACTCCTTCCGGAAAGGGTGTGGGTCAGCCACGAAGACTCATGTGTCAGGCTGAGGAAGGAGCTGAGAGGTGGGCAGGAGCGAGTGGCCAGCTGCCAGGGTAATTGTTTCTCCAGCTGAGAAGGAGCCAAGACAGCAATGTCCCCAGATACTGCTGCCCAGACCTGACTAGCCTAAACTACTGCTCCAAGATGGCAGGACCTCTGAGGAAAAGCACAGGTGAGAAGACCTGAAAGACACCCAGCCCCCTCCTCTCCGTAACTGTTGTCTACTAAGTCAGCAAGTTCAAGGAGACCAGCTTTCAACTAATCGCCCACGGTCTGGGGGCACAAACCTTTCTGACTGTGGTCCTTGAGGACAGGTGGTCTCTCCAAGCTTGCTCTTACCTCCACTGGGGTCTTAGAGGCCACGCCAGCACCGTGCAGGGACTGTCTGATGGCCTATTTCCCAGCAGGGATTGTTGTGAATCTGCAAGCGTGCATGCACACACATCCTGCTTCTCCACTTCCAGGATCAAAATAAATTGTCTGATTGACAAACCTCCTCAGTAGTTCGTGTGCTCTAGGGGCATGGGTCAGTAGTGGCTACAGTTACAGTCAGCTGAGCTAATCCATTTATCTTATTTACACTGTGTTCCAGTTTCCACATGTGAAGTTGAGGCCTTCTGAATATAGTATGCAAATTAGGCACAATGATTTGCAAATGAGCAGAGGCCTGACACTTTTTAAAAATTATCATTAAGAACCTTGTCACCCTGCCACTAGGTAGGAGAAGGAAGGCTGGAACTGAAAGTATGTGATGCACAGCTTTCCCTCCTTCTCCCAGCCTTTCAAGAAGCTTCACTGGCCCCTGGCCCCTTATGCATCCACTCCATTGTTGGAGATGATGGGCATAGGCATCACTGGGGAGAAGGCTGGCAGGAGGTTCATAGAGAGTTAAACAAGGCAAGAGGGAGATTCCAATAGATAGCCACCATGCATACATCCCAGGCCCTGGAGTCCCATAGCCTTCTGCCTCACTGAACAAAAGACAGAGGTTCACCAACCCAGTTTTTTCTTTCTTTTGAGGGTGAGGATGCTGGGCCCATGGATGGTGATTTCTCAAGGGCTTTATTTAAGGTAAGCAAGCACCTGTAGGCCATTCAATATGATAAATATGGGTCAAATTGCCCCCAAACAAGCTGTGTATGACTCACACTGAGCCAAAGCAGGTAGAAGTGAGTACTACATTTTAACCCATGACCATGCAACTTTAAAGAATCTTCTTTTTCCCTCATTCTCCCCTCAAACCCCACTTCAGGCAGATTCAAAAGTACAGCAAGCTGGGCCTCACTTAGTCTTTATCAATGGTCCATCAATAAAGCCAGCATATGGATGAGGCCAAGCAAGAGAATCAAATCTGAATGTTCCTCAGGAACGGAACTCCAAGGGGTGCATTAACTGTGAGGTCCTGGGGATGGTCCCACAAGGCATCCTGAAGAGTGAGTCACCTCTAGGGGGCCAAATGGAGGTCAGTGGGAGAAACCAGGTTTGAGAAACAGGAAAGCATGGCCATCTAAATCTCCTTGTGCAATAACCATGCCCCTCTGGTTGTTCCTGCTCTAGCTTATAGCAGCCTGCTGTGTTCTTTTCTAGTGTAGCATTCTAGAAAAGAACTTCATTTTAGTTCAAAGTTCTGCAGATTAATTTGAAGCCAATGTCTTACTTTTTTTCATACACTAAAGGAATATGTAATCCCAACTTCTCCAAAGGCAGACTAAGAGACTTCAATAACAAAGTTGTATTTCACTTGGCAATCAGGAAAAGCTGCTATTTTTTCCTAAAGGTCCTTGTTTATTGTTCTGTTTCTAAGAATATGCAGAAGAGACACCTCAATGGCAGTATGAACTCTTCCAAGAGAAATATCAAAAATGGCATTCAAACATTTTGCCAATAGTTAGGCAAATGTGAGCCAGTCCCCAGCAAGAAAATCATGGTACATGACATCGGAAATGGCAAGTTGTCTCTGACAAATATGACAATATTCACAGAGGTTTAGTAAAATTAAGTACAAGATTCCGAAGAAAGTAATGTCAGATTTAACCCCAAAGTGCCTGATTTGCATTAAGAACCTACTCAACCTTCTTGCTAGCTCTCAATGCAAACCTAAGTCTCCTTTGAATCTTGTTTTAATATGATTCATTAAGGGCAAGCCATCGTTGGTGACCAGGTGATATTCTAATTACTGTGTTCTCATTCACTTCTATATAGTCTTGTTATCATTCTAGTAGATATTTACAAATGTGACTTCTGTGGGGGTTCCCTGTGATCTCCACAAGGGCTGCAGCTGCTAATGAGAATCAGGCAGGCCCCCAGCCAAGAGGGCTGCTGATTATCAAGCCAAGAAAAATCTAGACTCAAACTAATGAGCTGGCAGAAAGACCAAAACAAACTAAGAATTTGGAGCGCATCACTGGGGAGAGAGGCCACCAAGACAATCTCAGAAGTGAAACTGAGAGGGGAGATAACTAACTCTATCTGAACATTTGCAGTTGCTAACAGGCAGGGCAGTTGTGTTGGTGGGAGCTGAGGGAGTTATTTGTTTGGAGGTCTTGGATATATGGCTGTGGCCCATCAGGGGAAGAATGTGAAGGCCATAAAAGAGTAGATTTGTTCCCTAGAGGCTCTGCTTACCCAGGGAGCCAACATTTGAAAATCAGCTCTGCCTGGGATAGTGTCTCCTGCCCACCTTCTGCACCTCTGCAAATCTACTCTTTCATTCCAGGGCCAGCTTGCATTTATCTCCTCTGTTGGACTGCCCCAACCAAAAGTGGTTTTATTCACCAAAAGTTAAGTTCCTTATATGTCTCATGCACTGGGCTAGGTGCTGGGGAGATGGTTATGTGCTGGTCGCTGCCATGAATGAAGAGCTGGGAAGGCTGACATGGAAAAGATTACCATAAGGAAGTGGGAACCCCAAAGGCTGTTCCACTCATTGAGAAAGTAATCATGTTCTGACTTGTGGCCTGCTCTCCCAGTGGCATTGCCTTGATATGAGATTTCACTCTGGAATTGTTTTAGACATATGCCTTGAGGGCAGAGATGAGCCATATACTCACCAAAACTATTTCCTCTTCCAAGGCACAAAGTTAAACTAATTTTAAAGCCTCCTTTCATCTTGATGAAACTAGCTTTCACCAATCAAATGTGAACAAAAGGGATGAGATAGTTAAAAATGAGGGTATCTCTCTCTCTCTCTCTCTCTCTCTCTCTCTCTCTCTCTCTCTCTCTCTCTTCTCTTCCCCACCCCACGATCTGCTAGCTAGCTGAATGATGTCAAAGTTAACTTCGAAGGCATATTTTGAAGATGGCAAAGCTACAACATATTAGGAGCTAGGTCATGTTCCCTAAAACAGAGCTCAAACAGGGGTTCCTATGCAAGAGATTTAGTGATAGGAAGATTCTAGGTGAAACCTGCAAAGGTAAGATAAGAGAGAATTTAAGCAAATGGGTACTTTGAGATGAAGTGTAGCCTCTGATCCCCCAGGGAGCTCTGGAGCTTGAATGGCTCCATGGAGTTGTGTCCACAGAGCCAGGTGTCCATAGCCCTGTGTCAGCCAGTCATTGGCTACAGGCTAAACCAGGGGCTGCCTGCCCTCTCAGGCATTTCTGGGTGGAGTGGCTGCCTGTCAACTCAGGGCAAATAGCTGGATTATGGTTCAACTGTGAGTAATTATCAACCAACATTTACAAGAGCTGTGGATGGGAGTGTCAGCCTGACAAAGGGGAACTGAGAAAAGACCTAGTAGCATCTACTACAATGGGTCTCTGAATGACTGCGTGGAGCAGAGCCCCCACCTGCACTTGACTGTAACATAAACAAGAAGAAATCCTTTACTGTTCTAAGTGTTAAGCCACTGAGATTTGGGGTTACAGCAGCTAGTGTCTGACTAGTTGCACATCTAGCCTCCTAAACCAGAAGTTGGTGAACTTTTACTGTAAATGAGTAGATTATAAATATTTTCAACTCCTCAGACCATATGGTCTCAGTCATTGCTGTTGGCTAGATTTTTCTTATAGGCCATAGTTTGCCAAACCTCCATCCTAAATTATAACCCTCAACAGTAGAGAGTATGTCATGGAGTTCTTTCGTTTTCATCTAAGGCCTAGGACTCAACTTTACCTATACTATGCAACCCATTAAAGCCCAGGTGATTGATTTGCAAATCAAAAATATAAGTAAGGTTTTGGTTATGGTTATTGCTTAATTTTAGTTCATCTTGAGTGACACAGAAGAGCTGACTTTCTGGGTCTGGTGGAGATTGTTCCAGATTCTGTGTGGGCTCCTTATGAATTCCTATTGGAAATGGCTGGTAATAGCTTCCAACGCCTCAGAACCTCCTGTTTTAAGTCTCTCTTCCCAGTGAGAACAGAAGTTGGCAGGAGAAATCAGCAAGGTCCAGCATACCAGCAGGGCCAGTGCTGACCAATGAGGGCCCAGACATGCAAAAGGACCAACATCCTCATATCCTAGAATCTTGGGGTTAATTAAAGGTTGATCCATCCAGTGCTTAAGTCCCCTCTCCTACAATCTCATCTTAGTGATAACACTCCACTTTTAATGGTAAATAAACAAATATGGCAGCTATAGGCTAAGAAAAGCATGGTAGCTAGAGTCCCAGACCCATATGCAATGAGAGTCTGGCTCACTCCAACAGGAAAGCTTCTTAGATTGTGCTAGCAGAAATCTTAGTTGAGTATGAGGGGAGTCTCAAATGAATATGGGTGGGGAAATGGTGAATATCAGTTACGGCTACAAAATCAACTAACACTTCTTTTGTAAGTTCCCCAGGAAATAATATCATTCAGAATTCTAGAGGTCTTCCCAAATGGGTCAAACTTACCTAAGAAGCAAGTGGATCAGAGCAGCACAAGATTAGACTTCATGGACACTGTAGACATGGGAGCACAGAGTCCCATGGCAGGGCCAAGCACCCATCCCCCCCGGGGCTGGGAATATCAGCTACTGACCACTCATAGCTGTGTCATTCTCTGGGTAGTGCCCTCAGTCACTGGCTTAAGGATAGACATATAGACCAATGGAACAGAATTGAGAGTGAAAAAAAAAACTTAAACCTTTATGGTCAGTTTTCAACAAAGGTACCAAGATTATTAATGGAAAAGGATAATTTTTTTCAATAAATGATTCTGGGACTACTGAATACACACATGCAAAAAGATTAATTTAGATCCTTATCTCTCACCATACACAAAAATTAACTTAAAACGGATTTAGCTCTAAGTGTTAGAGCTAAATCTATAAAACTTTTAGAAGAAAACAAATAAGATGAAATGTTTGTGGACTTGGATTGGTCTTAGATATGACACCAAAAGCACAATTCATAAAATAAAAATCTAATAAATTGGACTATATCAACTTTTTAAATGTTTGCACTTCAAAGGAACACCATTAAAAAAATGAAAAGACAAGCACAGAATGGGAGAAAATATTTGAACATTGGATATCTGATAAAGATCTTGCATCCAGAAAATATGTATTTTTAAAAACTCTTGCAACTCAATAAGACAAACAATTCAAATTTTTTAAATGAGCAAACAAATTTGAATACCCATTTCATCATAGAAGATATACAAATCGCTAATAAGCATATGAAAAGACATTCAACATCGTTGGTCTATAGGGAAATGCAAGTCAAATCCATAATTAGATATCATTTCATACCCACCAGGATGGCTAGAATCAAGACCAGAGTAGCAAGTGTTGGTGAGGATGTAGAGAAACTGGGATTCTCAAACACTGTTGGTGGGATCTAATGTTACATAGCCATATGACCAGCAATTCCACTCCTAAGTATATACCCAAGAGAAATGAAAATGTATGTCCACACACAAAGACTTGCACACAATTGTTCATAGCAACATTATTCAGGATAGGCAAAAAGTAGAAATAACCCAAATGTTCACCAACAGATGAATAGATAAATAAAATGTAGTAAATCCATACAATGGAATATTAATTATTCAGCTATAAAAAAGGAATGAAACACTGATACATATTACAGCATGGATGACATTTAAAAATATTATACTCAGTAAAGGAAACCATACACAAAGACCACATACTGTACAACTCCATTTACATGAAATATCCAGAAAAGGTAAATCTATAGAGACAAAAAGTAGATTAATGGTTGCCTGGGGTTTGGGGTGGAATTGGGCAGTGACTGCTAATGGGTGCAAGGGGTCTGCTTGAGGTGATGGAAATATTTTAAAGTTTGATTGTGGTGATGGTTTCACAACTTGGTAAATTTGCTAAATATCTTTTAATTGTATCCTTAAAACAGGTTAATTTAACAGTATCTAAATCATAGTTCAATAAAGCTGTTTTAATAATAGTTTTAAAAAAATCCACATACATATCTCCATCTTGAACTCTATTTCTAGGGAACCCAATCAAAGACAATATACATTGCATTTCAACAGAAATAACTATTACTTTTTATCTCTAGCCAAATTTGAGAAAATTGTAGTTTCAAGATGAAAAGCCCCAAAGTATGCCCAAGTGCAAAGACCACACACACACATGCACGCACACATCTTTCAAGCTCTCTGTCTTCCTACCATAGCCACCACCACTGTCAACTTCGCTGACACAAGTTCTAGGACTCAAAACTGGAACTCCTTCCCAAGAAGAAAATAACAATGCCTGTGCACACAATACAGAGGTGCAGAGGCACATTCTATCACTTCTCATCATTTTAAATTATAAATTCCTATTTTAATAGATGTTTCTGTTCTGTGCTATTTGTCATAATTCGTTGGCCTGTAAAGCCCAAATACCTTGAGATACAAACAGTAGTGGTATCAATTGCCTATGTTTGGTGGGGAGTGAGAGTCAACAGCTTGGCAGGAATGAGCCCATGAGACAGACTAGGAAACAGAGAAGTGAAGGGGAAAAAAAGACAAGTTGATAAATAAGGATTCGGAGTTCATCCCCACAAGGCTGGCTGCTCATTGCTCAATGTTGCGAGACACTGACTTCTTAGAGGTTTGCAGTAACAGCTCGCTCGAGCTATAAATTGCTGTGAGTGTGTGTTCTATCTGAAGGAAAGCTTGTAAAAAGATTTCTCTGGTATCCTTGCCTCACTGACAGGTATGGGACATCAGGTGTTCCTTTGGGGGCAGCTGAGTCTGAGCCCCAGCAACCCTGACCCCAAGTTCTTGACCACTAGACTGATCATCAATGAACTGTCCCATCTCACTTCCCATCTCCCCTAGCTCTGGCTTTCCCAGTCCACGTCCCAGCCACAGTACTATGCCCTTTACACTGCCTGGGATGCCATGCCCTCACCCATTCATTTCCTAAACTTTTATTGAATGAAGGGTGGCTGCTTGCAGGCAAGGTGTTAGATTTCATCAGAAGGAGACAGTGTATCAATTGAAGTGAAACCCCATAACAATACTATTTGTTAGAACTTTCTATGATGATGAAAATGTTATGTATCTGTACCAAAATGGTAGTCACTCATTAATAAGTACTTGAAATGCGGCTAATGCAACTGAGAAATGAAATTCTAAATTTTAGTTCATTTCGATTCATTTTAACTTGAATTCAAATACACACATGTGGCCAGTGGCTACCAGAGTGGATAGCACAGCTTCAGAGGCACAAAACAGCCTACCCATTCCCAGAAGTTCCACTGGTCATATGAGGCAGAAGTTTGGGATGCCTGGAAGCAGCTACTAGAAACACAGCCAGAAAAAAAAAGAGGGCAGCTCAGGGAGGAGCTTGTGGGTATGTGTGAGACATTAACCTTGACAGAGACACATAGACATGCCCCCCCCCAAGTGAAGTAACTCCTCCCATTTCTGTTCCTCCACCGTCCTAGATTCCAAGAGTGGCAAACCCAAATGCTTACAGCTGCCAGAGGACATGGAGTAAGAAAGGGCATTGATCTATATCATGGAGATCCTGGACACTGTATCCAGCTGGACAATGCAAGTCCCATCAAAAAGGGGCAGCCACTACTAAGCATTGTTGCACTATTTATTGTTGCTAAATGCAGACCCAAAATTGCCTGATCTTCAAATGATTCGAGAAGTCAAAAATCATGATATATTTTGTGAAACTGTCCAAGGTCTAATGGTTGTAAATATTTTTTTAATGCTCTGAAGGCCAAAGAAAACTAGTCTTGGGGCTGGGATTTGGTCTTTGAACTACAAGTTTGCAACCAACACTCCTCTTTCTGCCTCGTTTGTAGCACCTGTCATGCTATATATCATGTACCTGTGTTTATAATGCCCATCTCTACCTGCTGGACTCATCATTCCTCAAGGCCCAAAAGGGTCCTCAAGAGACAAAAGTCTTATTCATCCATCATTCCCAGAACCTAGTACAACACCTGTACATTGGTCTTTGTTTTGTAGATGTTTGTTGGATGAATGAATGAATGCATGACCTCATTCATTCATGAAATAATCTTGTTAGCCAAGGCAGTGGCTCCAAGAGATATCAGCAAAGGAGTTAAAAGGCAGGAAACGAACTAGGCTTTGGAATAAAGCCCCATTAATTGCCATCTTACCAGAAATCCTCTTCCCTGCAAATCCACAGGCTGTAAATTAAGATCTGAATTGTTTTGAGCACTGCTTTCTCCAAACCGCAGATTTGCAAACACTTCTCTTCCCGGTAGCTTGAGGCCTCACAACAGTCTTGTGCTATTAAATCTTGCTGAAAAGTGGGCTGAGACCACTAGGTCTCTTGTGAAAATTACCAGACTTGTGGATGACTGGTGTGGGATTTGGCAAGATGCCTCTGTTCCTGTCACCAGGGACAACCCAGGCACAAGGAGGCACCTGGGGAAGGAGAGTCTCTGACCTCAGGATGACCTGCAGAGCTGTGGGGGGTGGGAAAGGGGAGGGGACTGGAGTCAGCAGGTGGCCTCCCAAAGTGGATAATTCAGATCCACAGTCCCCTTGGCTGTTCCGCTCCACATTCCTACAGCAGTTTAAGGGAAGTCATTTAAACTCTGTGCTCCAGTTGCTCCAAGCGATGATTGGGACTAAATGTGCTACACTGTACGGCAGCTTCCTAAAGCCAGGAGGATCTTCGTGCAGCAATTTCAAACTCATGGCAAGAAGAGTGAGGCCTGAGCCAAGAAAATGCACAGTGGAACTTCTAAAAGCTACGTTGGGGTGTGCTGCAGCAGATATAGAAATGCCTGTTCCCGACATACCCACACTGTCCTCCTAGTAGAAGCATGAAACCATGTTCCTGCGATTTTTCCTTTGGGACCAATTTGGAGATAATATGAATGCCTGAAATTTATCATTGTAGGATCAAGAGTGAAAGACACCAAAAGGACTTTGAGCTGACCACACTCACCGTTCAAATGAGGAAACCGAGGCTCACGTTGCTGACATCCTGTGTTCAATGGTAGGACACTGGTTTCCTGAGCACAGCCCAGCACTCTCTCATATTGCACCATGGTACCCCTTGTTAATTCATATATCTGTGCACACCACAGTGTCCTCTCTAAGTCACTGATGACAAAGGCCATTTTTCACAGGAAGATATAATCTCCTAAAATCTTCTGCACTCCAGAGTAAGAGCTTCCATATTTCACAGAGCAGGTTAATCAAAAATATCAATCGATGAGGCGGGAAGAAGGGCAGAGAAGAAAAGGAACCCTCATGGTCCACATAAACTTCTGTGGTTGTTTGCTTCCCCTGTACACACAACAGTAAACACATCCCAAAAGCTGGTAACATTTAGCAAAACTCTTTTCAATACCTGGATACAAAATATTCTCTTTGAAACCATAGATAATTTATTTAGGAAAGATAATTGATGAGTTATTTATATTAGTCTCCAGTGTCCAGTGCCACCATCATTGAGATGAAGTGCTCAGGACAGAGTGAAATTCTGCAATTACTCTCGTATGTGTTGCATGTTGCAGGGAAAGAAAACAAAATGCAAAGTGCTTATATGTTTCAGCAGCATAATGGCTTGATGAAGATTTCTAAATTTTTCAAAATGTCATTTCTTTCCAAAAGATAGATTATTTTTGTTGGGGTTTAGTCTACCTAATTATTCCTGTCTTGATTACTTAACTACTCCAGATATTTCATTCTTCCATGCTCTTATCATGTTCAGCATATTAGAAGAAATGCAGCAGCTTATTAGTACAAAGTGGACAATCCTGTTTCCTGGTAGTTAGTGTGGGAAGGTGGGTTACAAAAAAAAAGCACTAGGAACTGCTCCCATGGAGCAATGGCCTCACTGCAACTTCTGCATGCTTGCAGTGACCTGGGTGAGTCTGCATATGCAATCAGAATCTTTTGGCATCTTCTAGACCATTGTTCCCCCATCCCCCCATTCTGGGGGACAGAGCATGTTAATTTCTCCAGCTCTCTGCCCTACACATTACATAGACCTTGGTTATGAACTCTGCATTTGTTTCTGTGGAGGAGTACTTCTCAAAGTTCAACGTGGAGACTTATTAAAACAGAGATGGACAAGGCCCCATCCCCAGAGTGTCTGATTTGGCAGGTCTGGGGTGGAGTCAGAAAATTTGTGTTTCTGTCAAGGTCCCAGGCCATATTGATGCTGCTAATCCTGGGACCACTCTTTGAGAACACTGTTCTAAGATAATCATTTTCTTTCTTTTAAAAATTATATAAATTTAATCCTGTGGTTAATGTCTGAATTAAATTGTAAATTGGGACCTAATGGTATTTACTTGTTTTGATCTGTCCAGTGTTCAGCTCTGGATTCAATGAACAAAATACTTATTCAGGTAAAGGGTAAGAGGTTCAAGTGGGAGGGAGGGAGGAGCGGGGGAGGGAGAGAAGGGGGAGCGAGAGTAGAGGGGAGTGAGAGAGGGCAAGAGAGAGAGAGGGAGGGAAGGAGACAGCGGAAGGAGAGGACGAGAGGGGAAGGGGAGGGAGAGAGGGGGCGGGGAGGGAGAGGGGGAGGAGAGGTAGAGAGGGGGAAAGGGAGGGGTAGAAGAGGGAAAGAAGGGAGGGTCAGGGAAGTAGGAGGGAGAGGGGGAGGGAGGAACATGTTTGGAAAGGGCGGTTTCTAGATCATCTCTGGAAGGTGTGATTCTAAATTGATGCTCTGAAGAGCCTGGAAGTAGGCAGAGCTCCACAGCTAGACTAAAAGGAATATGTCTTTTCACTGTGTTTTCCTATTACATAGGGTTGTTACCCTACCAACAGCGACTCATTCTTCACTCCTGCGGGGGCGATGGACAAAGGGCAAGCACAGAGCCCAGTGACTGTCCCGGGCGCACCTGTCACTCCAAGGAAAGGAGGCCCTTGTCCTTTGGCTGATCCCACAGCTTGGAAAAGTGCCAGACGCCGCTGCCTTTGAAAGCTTGTTCTTTGGAGCAACCCTAGTTCGCTAGGTTTAATTGTTTCGTGTCTCTCTCTGTCTCTCTCTGTCTCTGTCTCTCTGTCTCTGTCTCTCTCTCTCTCTCTCTCTCTCTCTCTCTCTCTCTCTCACACACACACACACACACACACACACACACACCTCTCTGTCTCTCTCTGTCCCTCTCTCCTCTCTCCTCTCAATCTCTCTCTCTCTCTCCCCTCCCCACCCCGCCCCTCTCTCTCCCTCTCTCTCCCTCTCTCTCCCTCTCTCTCTCTCTCTCTTTTTCTGGTTTATGAAGCTACCCCGCCTTAAGTCCGCCCCTTGCGCAGCGGCCCATAAAAGTGGGAGGAGCGCAGGAAGCTCTCCGGCCTTGGGCAGAGAGGGTTTCTATTTCCCCATTATAAAGAAGCATTTGTTGTGAGTTAATGAATTGCGGCGGGACTGGGACCTGGCCGGACGCGCACCTGTGATGCTCTGTGCCTTCCGGATTCTGTTTATGCATCAGATGTGGCTACAGATTTCCCTGGCACTTGGGGAGGAGGGGCGAGACGAGAGGGTGAGGAGGGAGGATATACGTGCAGCCCCTCACCCCCTTCTACAAGCTGTAAGACCCCTGAGACCTTGCTATTATTCTCAATGTGGTCCAGGAACCAGCGGCATCACCTAGGAGCTTTTTTAGAAATGCAAATCTTGGGCCCTACCCAGACCTACTGAATCATAATCTTCATTTTAATAAATCCTGGGGTAATTTTCTATTCACATTAGAATTTGAGAAGGACAGAGGAATCCATGGCACAGAAAAGGTTAAGAACTCCTGCTCTCAGTCAAAGAAAGGGAGGAGATGGGGGAAAAGTTCAGTCCCAGATTTGGAAAGGGAGAGTGGAGGGTTAATCCTGAGGTTTGCCTGCTAGAGTGGAGGACAGAGAAATTAACATATGGAGTGAGTTAGAGGAGAAAGTTCAGGAAGCTGAAAGTAAACACGACTTAAGGGAATCACTCAATTCATTTGGGGGAAGGGGCAGAAAGAAGAGGTGGAGTAAGTGAGTGCCAACCACACTCCTAGGTGAGTTGAGTGTGTTGCATGCTAGAACCTCTCTCTACCTTTGTCTGCTGCATGTTTCCTGAGACCCAGCAGAGGGGTTTTAGCACATACAAAGGGTAGATAAGAAAACGGCGGCTGATAGAGCTGACTGCAGGCGTGGAGCGGAGGTAAGAGCACCTGAGAGTTTCTTAATAAACAGGCTGACGTGGTGAATAAAATCTTAATCCTGGGAAAAAGAAAAATACAGAGTCATAAAAGAGTGCCCAGCATCGCTGTATCATAACCAAGAGGGCACGCCTGGCAGGGAAGCATGCATGGAGCCAACAGGGGTGGGGTTGCACCATCTTCTCCCTGGCCTAGCAACAACTTAAGTCTCTGCTCAAGAACCAGCCTGTGCTCCATTTCCTAGTGGAGGGGAGAAGAGGTACTGAGTGCATTAAAGAGTAGGTAATCCAAAAAGAAATGATTGGAATTTTGGTACAAGCCTTCCTCAGTTCCCATCTGACCCTCTCTTGCCCTCACCTACTGTCAACCCTCCTGGAACCAGATGGTGTTAGTGAAGAAAGGACCCTTGAGTTAAATCTCATAAAATCCAATGTAGGTGGCCTCTTCAACAATTTTATGTATGGAGCAGATGGACCAATGGAAGAAGCACACCTATCAAATTCCTGGCTGCCCAAGCTGGTAGGGTAGTTAAAAGACTAGATAATCCACTTGGATCCAATCATGTTTCAGTAGACTGTTACAATAGAGTCTATCCAAATAGTATTCACTTCTTTATTGATATGCCCCCTCATCCTCTTCTATGAAGGTTTTGAGGTGATGTGCAGAAATTTTAAATTAATTTGTTTTAAAATTAAAAATTAAAAATCAGGTCAATTGCAGTATAAATTAGGATTGGAGGTCAAGATCGATCTCAATGGTGACATTTAATAGGAAAAAATATATAAGCCCAGTCCTTGATCTAGAAAGCAGAAGCCCAGGTATAAGATATGAGAAATGTAGCTTAACAACATCCCAGATGAAAAAGAAACTGTAATGGACAGTAAACTCAGTATGAGTAAAGAGTAGAATGTGGTGACTGGAAAAAAAAAGAATCCTGCCCTAGGCTATAATCTATAATCACAGATGTCTATAAAGAGGGAAGGGAGGGTGTTACTTTGTCCCATTCTTGTTAAGACCACTTGTAGAACATTCAGCTCAGTTCTGAAATTCCTACTCTGAAGAGGTCGTTGGAAATCTGGACACATTCAGAAGAGAGTAATCTGTAGAAGAAAAGATCAAATTACAGTCCATCATCCAGAACTATGGCCCATTGTCCCATGATGTGGTTCATTATCAGGAATAGGAGTTGGGTCAGCCAACTAACACTGTCTACCATAGACTGGTTTCAAGTTTTACACTTCAGAGCTTAAAGGGATGGTGGTGCCATCCTTGGAGACAAGAAATACAGAGGAGTAACAAGTTTGATTGGCACAGGGTTGGGGGCATTCAGTCTTGGACTTGTTCAGTTGGAAAGCCTGTGAGGTATCTAAAAGCGGACATGTTAAGTGGAGAAATTGGATGAGGGTTTAAATTGCAACTGAGAGTTCTGCACTTCAGACAGTGGGGATGGAAGCCCTGGATGTAGGTAAGGTCCATCATGAAGTGCAGAGTGAGAAGCCTAGAAGGGCTCAAGGTGTGTACCAGTATGGCATTTAGACTTGAAGTTAGTGGAAAGAGAGGAGTCTGAAAAGTGTGTTGGGAAGAAACAGCCAGAGACAAGCAGGAAACCAGGAAAGAATGTTTCACAGAGGCTGTGGGAAGAGAGACATTCAAGGGAGAGACAAGTGCAGCCAATGCTGTCGACACCCCACCCTTTATCCTTTTAGTGCTCTTCTGTACTCATGCACAGTTAGGAGCTATTCCTTCCTATGCATACTCACAGCTTTTACCTTGAGTGCTTGTGTCTCTCTCTGTCCTGGGGCTTTCTCTGGCCTCATGGGAGATTGTGCAGCCAAGTGCAGGCACAACTTGGAAGGTAGAGAGTTAATGCCCCAGAAACATTCCTCAGCCTAGCAGAGTATGAAGGGGGAGCAGGGAACAATTGGATAAATACCCCAATCTTCCCAGTTCTGAGCTGAATCACACACAGGTTTCTCAGAGGACCCACAGAGGGGACTGAGCTCCAGTTTCCCACTATAATGACCCACTTTACTGGCTTTGCTTCATTCTCCATCTTCTTATTCTACCTACTCCTTTCCCTGTGCTTCCTGACATCACTTCTCTGTCAACTACCTACACACAAGACCTTGTCTCCCAGTCTGCTTTAAGGGGACCTAAGCTCAGACAACAGGGCCAAATGAAGCGGGGTGGCTGGGAAAGGCCATGTATAGGCCTGCCCACAGAAAGTGCTTTAGTAGATATCATAAAACTTCCTGGAACCCACAGTACTGTTGCCCACAAAGGGAGATGGCTTTGTGCCAGCACAGCAAGAACTATAGGACCTAGACAACCTGACTCTCTGGGAAGCAGAATTGCCATATGGGGTAGTTTAAGCTGCTCAGGGTGCTGGTAACACCATGGATATAGAAGTCAGTGAGCCCATCAGTTATAATTCATTGTCCTTATGATTTTCTCAGTCCCTGTGGGTGCTAGGCCTACTAAAGTGTGAGCATGCCTCAGGAGACACCAGGGAAGTAATGGGGAGCCACCCACCACTAGTATCAACATCTCGTTTTGAATACTTTATATAGTTTAGTTGTTGCTTTAGAGGTAAATCAAACTACAAGCAACCTTGATCCAGACCCCAGTCACCATTTTCACACATCCTTAAACTGGGACCAGACTCTGAGGACTAACCCAGTACAAAAGTCAAAATACATGAGAGAAGGGCAGAAAAGTGAAGCTTTAGCAAAGGGAGTCAACAATGACCTTGGACCAAGCAATTTAGGGAGGTGTGCTGGTGGCTGAGGCTCTGTTTCAGTAAGATGAGAAATAAATAGAAGAGAAGGAAATAGGGTTCACAGGTATAGACTACACTTTGAAGACTCTTGACTCCAAGGGGCAAGAGAGATCCAGGGTTATAGCTAGAGTATAATGTAGAGTCAGGGGAGATTGTTTTGTTTGTTGTTGTCTTATTTTGCTGGGAGTTTTTTGTTTGTTTTTTGTGTTTTGTTTTGTTTTTAGGTGGAGATGAGTTGTTGGAAAAGCCATCCTAGAAATAATGCATTGGAGAATCAGACAAGAGGATGATTGGTGAAGTACATCTCTGGGAGGCGGGGGCTTGGTAGAAGAGAGCTATCTCTTCACTTGCCTTCAAGTGAAGAAGAAAGAACAGGAGGCAGAAAGTTGCCCTGTAGGGAGTGAGAAAGGGAGAGGCATTCTTACCTAATAACTTTTATTTTTACATTAAAATAAGGAGTAACAAGAAATAAGTCCCTATTCCAACAAGAGACATATATAAGAATGTTCACTAAAGATTTAGTCATAATACCTGCAAACTGGAAACCCAAGTGTCTATCAACTGGAGAATGAAAAAACTAATTCTGGTATAGTTCATATAATGGACAACTACAGAACAATGAAAAAGATCAAAATATTTGCAACGGTGTGGATAAATCTCACAGGTATTTCAAGCAAAAGAAGTCAGAAATAAAAGAGTATACACTATATAATTCCATGCCTATGAAGTTCAAAAACAGACAAAACTAATCGGTAATGACAGATGTCAGAATAGTGGCTAATTGGAGAATAGAGGTTATTGGCCAGGAGGCACTCAAGGGAAGTTTCTGGGATGATAAGAATGTTCAATATCTTGATTTGAGTGATGATTACGTAGATGCAGACATACATAATATTCATCAGCTGACACTTAAGATTTGTGCACTTTACTGTTTGTAGTTATATTGCAACAAAAAAGAAAACAAAAGTAGGGGATAAGATCAATAGTAAGGATGCCACCCTCTACTAGGTTGGCTCAAATAGTCATACCTCTGACAGGTACAGCCTTATGCAGGGGTTATGGAGGGTCTATATGAGTCTGGTCCCAGGAAACACAAATCCTGGATGTCCCTACCCTTTCCCAGAATCCATGCCACCCTGCAAGCCTCAGACAATGAGGCAGTCCTGTGACAAACCTACAGGGTAAGGGCTCAGGTAATAGTAGCGAGTGAGCCAGTTTCTGATTGTAAATGAGTGCATTAACCTTCTGGCTCCTTCTAACAACCTTATGTTGACTTGGTCCAGAGCTGACTCACACTGACCAAGATGAGACTGAGTTTCTGAGACCACAAAGTTGATAGTCACACCATGCCATAGACAGGCCACCAAGCTAAATGTCCCTCTCAGGGGAAGTATCTGAAGCTCAATCAGCCCTGCCCTGCCTCACGGTTCTACGTCACTGAGCTTCATATGCCATTTGAATTATATACACTAGGAACTTGACAGCACATAGAATCATAGACTCATAGAGCTGGAAGGGGTCTTAGACATGATACAGCCTTGTCTAGGCCCTTCATTTAAAGGGTTGAGGAAGCTGGAGACCAGAGAGACTGAATAACTTGCCCACAGGTGTTCAGAGAATGAATGGGTCATGACAAGACACCCAGAGCAGTGTCCTTTTTTTAATTTCAACTTAATTGAGTATAATTGACAAACAAAATTATGAGATAATTAGTGTATATCATAGTGACCCAACACATGTATATATTGTAAAAGGATACCCCCTTCTAGTTAATTAACACATCTATCACCTCACATATCCATCCTTTCCCCCACCTTTTTTTTTTGATGATGACATTGAGTTTCACACTCCCCCCTCAGCAAACCTCAACCATACAACTGTGTTATCAACCACAGTCACCATGCTTTACATCGGATCCTCAAATCCTCAGATCTTATTCATCTTATAGCTGAAAGCTTGTACCCTTCACCAGCCTTTTCCTATTTCCTCACTCCTACGCCCTGGTAACCACTTTTCTACTGTCTGTGTCTATGACTTTGACTTTTTCTTTTAGATTCCACATATAAGTGATACCATGCAGTATTTATTTTTTTCTGTCTAGCTTATCTTAACTAGCATTATGCCCTCAAGAGCCATCCATGTTGTTGCAAATGGCAGGATTTCTTTCTTTCTCATGACTGAATAATATTCCATTGTGTGTAATATGTATAACATTTTTTTTTACTCATTCATCCATTGATAGACACTTAGGTTGTTTCCATATTTTGGCTATTGTCAATAATGCTGCCATGAACATGGGGGTGCAGATATCTCTTTGAGATAGTGATTTGATCTTCAGATATATACTCATAAGTGGGATTACGGGATTATATAATAGTTCTATTTTTAACCTTTTGAAGAGCTTCCATACTGTTTCTGACAGTGGATGCACCAATTTACTGCCCCAGGGCAGTGTCTTTTTGACCACACTATCTGTCTACACAGGCACATCTCAATTTTGGGGGCCTAGATCTGTCAGCCAGCACAACTTCCCAGCCCTCCTAGTTCTGAGCCATCTGCAGAGCCAGTAAGGATACATTTGTTGGGAAAGTAGTGAATTGCTGGACTCACGCACAGAAGGCCTGTGTGACCTTCTGGAAGCTTCTTAACCTCTCTGATTCTTTTCCTCATCTGCGAAACTGCAGCTAACAATACCTTCTTTCACAAAGTTGTCATGAGGGTCAAATACGATATTGCAGAGGATAATTCCTAGCTTGGTGTCTGGTCTGAAGCAAGGACTCAGTAAGTATTACTCAGAACTGAATGAGAGTCTGAAATTGTTCACCAGGTCCAAGCTTAGGACCACACCCTCCATCTTGACTTTACCACCTCCCTCCACGTTGATGTCAACACTTTCCTCAACACCCTATAATGTCAAGGAAAATGTCACAGATGCTGTCAGCACTCATCTGTATCCCCTCAGCCTACCCTGGGGGGTCACACACTAGCTGCTTTTTCTCTCCCTCTGCCCAGGGGCACTCTCTGGCTGCAGCATTGTGCTCACAGCAGGTCTGGACAGGCTAGAAGTACCAGGATATTAGCACCTTCCAGAACATCTCCCAAACAACAAGGGCCAGGAATTGATGGAGAAATACCCATCTTCCTTACCTCTCGATGGGACAATTTGGAGCCATATTCCAGACAGTCTGTGAGAAGGCCATCTGTGTGACTAAGCTCTGGTGCCCATAGTAGAAACCTGCTCACTGAAGTGCCTTTCCTTGGATTTCCTTCTTTGCCTCATTCCCTCTCACTGTTTCTTGGGCTGACCTCCCAAATATTCTAAGAGCACTGAAATCCTTCTCTCAGGTCTGCTCTTAGGGGAACCTAAACTAAGACCAAGAACAACAGGTGGGAGTAAATCAGACTGAGCTTGGCTGGGTCCACACTGGGGTTCCTCTGCCCCAGCATCCCTGGGGGTTGGAGAACTCGCCCTCCAGGTGTCCAAGTGTTTCCTAGAGAGAATTAGCCTTGGGAAAGAGAGCTGACAAGCTGCGACCCTGCTTAAGCCTGAGTGCAGAGCTGCGTCTGAGGATACAGCAATCTGTCACTAAAATCATCCTCCTCCCCAGCCCAGCAGGGTTCTGTCTGCACCCATGAGCAAAGGGATTTAGAAAAAGAACAAGGAAAATCTAAACAACTGAGATAGTGAAGCATCTCACCCCTGCAGTGTTGATGGCTGTAGAGAAGGCAGAGATGGGCCCAGAGCCCTCAACCTGGACACCATCAGGCCGCTCTTAGTGGCATTCCCTAACCTCACTCCGCCCCCCCCATCCCAACACCCATTGCAGAGAGAAAGCTTCTCACTTGGGGAAGCTTCTCAGGCTTTTGCCTCCAAAATTGCTTATACTTCATATCCATTAGGATGGCTATTATCAAAATAAGAAAAAAAAAAAACAAAATAACAAGTGTTTCAAAGATGTTGATAAATTAGAACCCTTATATGCTGGTGGTAGGAATGTGAAATGGTGCAGCTGCTGTGGAAAACAATATGAAGATTCCTACAAAAATTCAACATAAAATTACCATAGGATCCAGCAAATTCCACTTGTGGGTATTTATCCAAAACAATTGAAGTCAGGGACTCAAGTAGGTATTTGTACACCTATGTTCATAGCAGCATTATTCACAATATTTAAAAGCTAGAAACAAACCAAATGTCCATTGATGGATGAATGAATAAACAACATGTGGTCTAGCCATAATACAATATTATTCAACCTTAAAAAAGAGTGAAGTACCGACACATGCTTCAACATGAATGAACCTTGAGAATATTATGCAAAGTGAAATAAACCAGGCACAAAAAGACAAATACTGTATGATCCCACTTATATGAGGTACCTACAGTAGTCAAATTCATAGAGACAGAAAGTAGAATGGGAGTTGCCAGGGACCAGGGGAATCAGGGAGACTGGGAAGTTGTTGTTTAATGGATAGAGCTTCAGTTTGAGAAAATGAAAATGTTCTGGAGATGGATTGTTGTGATGGTTGCACAACATTGTGAATGTACTTAATGCTGCTGCACTGTACACTAAATAATTGTCAATTTTATGTTATGTACATTTTGCCAGATTTAAATAAATGCCTCCAGAACCCCTCCATTGCTTCTTTCTCCCACTGCCTCTTCTCAGCACCCCTGCTTTCCTGATATTTTGAAGACAGCCTGCACTATACTATGGTTCCTGCTTGTCCCCTGGTACCCATGGATTGACAGCCAGTTTGTGATCTGAACTTTAACTTTTAGTACCTGTCTTGTGTCAGTTCCCTTGAAACAAGCTCAGACAGGGGTTTATGCAAGTGAATGAATAAGGAAGGCCTCTCAGGAAGAACCTGCAGAGAAGTAAGAGAAGCAGGAGAGGGGAGAAAATACTGAAGAGAACTGTGGGTTCAGCTGAAGTCTTGCCTCAGCTTGATCCTGTGGGAACTTTGAAGTGTGAGGAGACCACAGACTTGCCCACCTTGAGGCAAAGGAGTGGGCTTTATGCCTCTGTATGAATCAGTCATTCGCTGCTGGCCACTGCATGATGCGGGAAACTTCCGTGCATTTCTAGTGGTAGCCCACGTCCAGTTTAGGGCAATTGTTAGGAGAAGGCACAGGTGTGACTTGTCAGCAGCCAACACTCATAGCAACTAGTGGGTGGGTGCACCAGCCTTGGGAAAGGATTCTGGGCCATCAGTAGCTTCTTCTGTAACATCCTTCCAGAAAATCAGTTCTGGCCTCTATCATTTTTCTCCAATCCTGCACACATGGGTAAGAGACACCTCTATTTGGTAGAAGCCACAGGGGTTGAATCCTGGCTCCACAGGATATCTCAGCCTATTTTCACATCTGTAAAATGAGAATGAGAATGTGGTAGTTATTGTTTGGGACTAACCAGGAGTCTCCAAACCTGACCCCTTTCTTCTGGTAGCATGCCCTGCCTATCTCTTATGTAGCCATTGAGGCATGTGGCACAGGCCTAGCCAATCAGAGTATCCCATTCACCTGCCCACTCAAGAATAGAACCGACCCAAGTAGGTCAATCAGAAGCTTTCTCCAGGGTTGTTCCAACTGGAACTAGCAGGGAAGGACAATTGCCTGACAGCCATGGAGCTAAAAATATGTAAAGCAGACACTGACTATGCTATGTTCCATGCTACATGTAGAAAGTCTTTCTGCTAGAGGAAAAGGACGTCCACACCAAGAGAAGAATGAGAAAGAATTTGGCCCATATCTTTTGCAGCCCTAGACCCACTTATGCCTGTGACCAGCCCCATCATTCTGCTTCCCAAGTACAGGGGCCAATAAATTCTTTTTCTGTCTAAGCTGGTTTAAGCTGGACTTCTCCCACTTGCAAATAGAAGAAAGCTGACTAGTACAAGGAATGTCTACCTTGCAGTGCTGTTGAGAGGATTAAATGAGGTAATATCTGCATAAAGTGATATCTAATAATAAGAGAGGAGGCATCTGAGAAATGCAAAGGAAAGGGCTTGCAGAAATGACCGACTCAGCCGGTTATAGATTAACCACACCCTATAGATCTTTAAATGGCCTTCTGGAAACTCTTGTCACACCTACAAGAGAAACAGTCTATAAATAGACAGGACTGGTGGTCCGGGAATTCTTTCCCCCCTGAAACCCCCACCAGAAACTACCCCTTCCATCCTGAGTCAGGAGGTGCATGTAGAACCTCAGACAAAGGAATCACGTGCCTCTTGCATGGACACTACAGGGGTATATAAGCTGTAAGAAATCTAACTAAGGAGAGTTCATGCTTGGAGCTATTAAGCCCATGTGCTCCACTGGCAATAAATTCTCTTTTCTCTAACAAAGTTGTCCAAATTCTTTTGTCGGTGTCACTTCCTGCAACAATAATAGTCATTGTCATTCCCAGAAGCCAAAATAAAATGGGTGGGAGCCATTTCCTCTGTCATATGTGAACATCAGCTCGTGGGACCCCTGAGCAGTAAGCAACACCTTTCTCGTTCACCCTCCTATTCAGAATTTAACTTAAAAATCCTGTGAATATCTTGGCATTGTTTTTGAGTCCTAATTCCTGACACCACTCGTACCGTTTTTCAGCAACTGTTTGTTGTTGTTGTTCCTTGCTGACAATGTGTCAGCTCTTCTGCATGATTTCTAAAGATCATAGTCATCAGGGCAGGGCTCCCTGCATAGCAGCAGCTCCTTGTCAGATTCATCATTTCTTCCGCCTTGGTCTCCTTTCTAGTAGTTGAATTGGAATTGCATTTTTGCATTCTTCCAAGTTTCTGGATTGTCTCTATAATGTCTCAAACCATGAGAGTTCCTATCTCTGTTTTCTCTAAAGTAGTATTTTTTTAAAGTGCCCTCTAGGCCCCCTTACCACAGAACACCTGAGTTCCCTGATGCCTCTTCCAACTGGGAGGGAGATGGCAGGGGAAGGGGTATGTATCAGCCCTGGATGATGTATATGTCCCTTAAGCCTGAGAACTTAAGCCTTTTGAAGCCTGAGCAGTTCACTTCTCATGACCCTCATTATAATAAGACAAACTCATCTTCTCCCCAGGTCCTTACCTGCTTCCTCACCAAAGCGTTCCTTCTTCTTGGTTTAAATTAAATCAAGAGTAGCAACCTTTCTTGTCACTGCTCAATCTCACAGGAAGTCAAACTGTTAGCAAGGCAAGCAAAGAGTTTGTTCAGATGCTCTGCTTTCAGCTGACAGGGCCTCTGAGTAACTATCCAGCTGATGATGCTCCCCGTCAATAAGTGTCTCAATCCCAGGCCAGTTGTGTGGTCTTGGTCAGGAACCCATCATCAGTTTTCCCCACCTGGTCTGGAAGTCTGTAAAATGCTCCTACAACAATAGAGCTTCTGTTGCCCTAGCGTTTAATCTCTACCCACAAGGTTTCCAACATAGCCCCACCCTCAAGACTTCCATGTGGGTGTAAATCTTTTCATTTTGCTGTTGGTGCTCCACCTCCCCTTCTAATGGTTTCTTTTTTATCAAGGTTAAACTTCCTATGTCTGTCTCACCCACAGTTCTGCTTCTTGCTTCTGAGGATGACCCCCCTGCTCAAGTGACTTTAGTCACAGCTAATTAAACTAATATTGTCCTTTGGGTTGCCCCAGAAGTAGGCTCTGAAGCAAGGATTCACAGGCAAGTAGTTTATTTAGGAAGTGACTCTGAGACACATCGGGAGTAGAGAAATGAGACAGAGAAGCAGACAATGCAGGGAGCCTTGTCAACCACTGTGGGTAACAGGAGCTCATATCACTGAAGAAAGTCTAGAAGACAAGCCATAAAGTTATCCCACCAAAGGAATCAGGGTATTTACACATTAACTCTCCTCGGTCACTGGGAACTACTAGCCAGCCACACCTGCCAAGGCACAGTGGCGTCTAGGTGCACATAGCCCCCAGACAAAGAGATGTAGGAACTGGCATTTGGAAGTGCATCTAGCATGCACTGATATGGTGAAGGCTATGGGCAGGGCACTGCCAGCATCTGATCCAGCCAGACATGCGTCTCCTGGCTGAATAAAACACACAGCTATGTCAGAGTCACCTAAAACTTGAATCAAGAGAAGCAGAAACTGCTCTCCTTTAATATGATTGCTTTGCTTGAGAAACTACACAGAACTGGGATGAAGCAGCCATTTTCAGCTACATTTATGCTGATGAGTAAATAGAAAAATCTATCTGCAAAGGCACAGAGGAGAATGCAATAGATAAGTGAGGAAAAGAAGATATAAGAGAACATGTGATCCCAAGAAGAAGAAAGAGAGGTCAGCAGCCTTGGCCCCTATCAGCTTATTTGCAATGCCAACCCCCAAACCATTGATCCTTGTCCCATAAGATGCCCCTGTATCTTTAATTGAGTCAATGTAATTAGGCTTACGTTCCTCCCAAATGAAATGCTTTGACTAAGACTACTTATGAGGTCTCCGTCAACATCTCAAATATTTGTTTGTGCTCATGTTCTGCACACTGGTGTATGGATTTCAAAGGCATTATGACTTTTCTAACACCTCTTTCAACTATTTGATTAGATTACTTATACAAGGCATTTCACCCTTACCCTCCCTTCTTCCAGTTCTCTTTGACCCAGATCAACACTCACTACAATGTAATTCTTTTCTGTCCTTAAGAGAAGCATGGCCTCAACCCCTCCAGGCCACAGTAACCATGCCTTAAGCCAAGATACTCACCACATTATGCACTCTATGTGAGAAGTCCACTATGAACCCTAATCCTGGAATTTTTCCATGGCCTGAGCTGAGGGTCAGTTTCCCACTGCCTCTTTGCAATGACTGTGTTACAAACAGGCTGATAACATGATCTTAGATGCCATATGATCTTGTGATTAGCCAGACCCCAAGAGAACCGAGACAGCCATCATAGCTGAGTCACAGAATTTCTCTTGGGTTCTTTACTGCATTGGTTTGATGGATCCTAGAACTCAAAAGCAAAGGCTCAACTCTATAGCCCCTGGTCTGGCTTCCCAAGCCCTGGTAGCCACGTGTCTGTGAATAGCAGCTAAATGCCAACTGTCCATGTCTGAGTCTTTTTCATTCTGGTTAAAGAACCTCATCTCCCACTTCAGAAATCCTGATCCTAGTCTTAATTCAACCTCTGTTCAGTGGCTTTGAGCTAGGGTCCCTCAATGTAGTCAGATTTTTGTGGTGTTTGAGTCTTCAGTTTGCAAATGTAGAGCAATGGTAACAGAAGTTCTTTTATTTGGCCAGAAATTCTGCCTTATCAGCTTTTAATTAATTCATTACCTTAGGAGTTTCAAATATTTCTTGGAAGTAGATAGAAAAATAATACAAAACTAAATAAATAAGCATATCTTCCTTTAAAGCCAGTTTTTTTGATGTGCAGCAAATGCTTACTGGATTAAAAACTAAATTCATGGGCATCTACACTGACAAAAATTATGAAGTAATAGGTTGTATTTTGGACACTGAGCTTTTAAGGAAAAACAAGTCTAAATGTAATGAACAGCACAGTTCTTTAAACTAGTCTGGTACTACTGAACCTTTATTGTTTTAATTTTAATAGTTTTTTTTCAATATAAAATTAACAGATGATCATGGTAAAAATTTCAAACTTGATATAAACAACAAATAAAAGATTTTCTTACACTATTCCACCTCTAGTCTCAGGCCCAGAGATATCCTCAACAGTTTTTTAGTGTTCTAGAATTTTCCATGTATATACAAGTATACATATATCATAAAGTTAGTTAATCTAATAAAATCATACTTAGCACACTATTCTAGTATTTTCATTTTAAATATAATAATATATAGATTTGCTTTTTACAAAAAAGAAATAAGATAAATACTGGACTTAGTATAAATTCAGCCTCTGTCTTTTAAATCTATAGTTCTGCATAGAAAGAGTTGGTATTCAGTCTATAACCCCAAGGATTACAAAATGCCAATTCGCCAAACATTCAATTATGTTTAGTATCCTGTAGTAGTTAGCTTTTTCTGAGTAACAAACTACCTCATAACTCAGTAGCTTAAAACAATAACCATTCATTTAGCTCAAGAATCAGTGGACTGGCAGTTTGGGCTGGGCTGGGCTAAGCAGTTCTTAGAGCCTCAGGAAGGTTCACTCATGCGTCTGTGGTCAACTGCCAGGTCAGCTGAGGTCACAGGAGTGACTAGGCTACAGGTCTCCCATCATTCAACAAACTAGCCCAGGGCTCATTCACTTGTCGATAGTGGCCAGGACCCAAAAACCATGAGAGGGCAAGCCCCAGCACACTTTGTAAGTCTCTACTGTATCACATTTGCTAAGATCCCATTGGTCAAAGCAAATCACATAGCCAAGGTCAAAATCAAGGGGTACACATTGTGTCTCTAACTCGATGGAAGGGAAGAATTTGTGGCCATTTTTGCAACCTACCACATATATTTTGAGAAGGGAGAGGAGGTAGGACCTCATTTCAACAGAAATTCAAATTAACAAAAATCCACCCTCACCCTAAATGTTTTGAATTCTTCAAGTGTTATGTGAGAAGTAGTAATAAAAATGCAGTCTGTTATACAGAGATAGTCCAGTGTGGCACCAGAGTTCTGGCTCTGAGCTGTGCTCTAGTTTATTGGATGATTTACACACTAGAAACAAGAAAGACAGCAAAGCAACAGAGTCTTCTAGTATATTCTTCCTGATTTCTACAGAAAAAGGGGTATGAAAAACACACAATGACTACCTAGAAACAGCACCCACAATCTACTTTCTTTCGAGGTTTGGTCATTTAGTTAATAAGCAGAAAATAAACTATTGTATGGTATAATATCTTGAAATGATAACAGAATTTTTTCCTACATTTTTCCTCTTGCTTCCACAAGCCTTTGGTACATGATCTCAGTGGCATTCATGGTGTGTGTGTGTGTGTGTGTGTGTGTGTGTGTGTGTGCACACATGTGTATGTTGAGAATACAACTGAAAACAAAGAAGCCATTTGAGTTTCAGTGAAGATTTTTAGAAAACTCAGAACAGAGGCCAAAGTTTGAAGGGCAGGGCTTTCTGACAAGGACAGAGTTCTTGAGAGAACAAAGGTTTCTGCATGTCAGGAGAATAAGTGCGTAAGGGGTCTGGAACAGACGCCAGAGCTACAAACAACAGAGCAGAAAAGACAACGTGCTCTATCCTCAAAGTAGATCAAGTTTAGACCAGCTGGCCAGAGGAGAGAATTAGAGGGGAAGAGACTCGAGCTCAGATATTGTAAGCCCACCATCAGAAGGGCCCTCCCTCCCTAACTTATCCCCAACTAACCCTGGCTGATCCCTGAGACCAGGGCAAGAGGAATGCCAGGGGAAAGGACAGATGATTTTGGGTAAATCCCTGAAAAGAGGAGCCTTTCAGAGAATCCTAAGTTCAAGCCAAGACAGGGACCAAGGAATAAAGTGAGTGTGTTGGTAACATCTTGGGGCTTAAAATAAGGATCACAGCTCAGCTTAGCCCAGAGTGGCTGAGAGGGGGCCAAGAAGGTATGAAAAGCCTCCACAGCCAGACAAGGAAGCTGCTGGGTGACTGCATATACCCTGAAAGTTGGTTGCAGGAAAGATATAGGCATTTTCCATGCACAGGCAGTGTGGTGGGTACTAATGACCAAATATGCATGGGGTCCTCACCCTGGTAGGACAGAACCAGGGCAGGACAGAAACCAGCCTCATACCAGAGGCCTCACTCCCATGCTAGGAAGCATTGGAAGTTGAGGGGAGAACCTTGAAATGACTGAGTGTTTAAAAACTCTCTAAGTGACTTTATTAATCTAGAAGTATAGGTCAAGTTTTCTACAATTTGGTACAATGGAGCTCCAGGCCAATTTCTTTTCAACTTTAGAATTAAAAAAAAAATGTTACATGCCTAACTTGGTGACTGTGAAATTTGTACTAAAATCCCTTCATCTCCTAATCCTCCATCTACTGTTAGACTTGGGAGAGGGTCCTTTTGCTATTTACTGTTGGTAAACAGTTATTTTTTAACAGTAATTGTGATTATAAGCAATGGAAATAAAAGTCATTCTGATTATTAACATGTTTGACCATTACTTCAAGAAGAATGCAGATAGTATCCTTGTACTCCAGGCAGAATCTAACATTTTGTAAGTTGGGATAATGATCCACTCAACAGGACCCTGGAGGCCATGTGGCCAGAGTAGAGAGGTGACTCAGGAGTGGAGCAGGAAGAGGGGAATGGTGTGGCAGAGTTCTTCATGCTCACAGTTTGTTGCAACTGGTTTGGTAATGGAGGGCGGGGGGCATCTGTGGTTCCTGATCACTTGTATCATGGCTGCCCGCCCAGCATGAACAGGGACAATCAGAAGCTGACTGGTCTCACACCATCATTGAATCTCCTTTGCACATCATGGCCAGATACGCTTTCTTTGTTGATGTTGTTTTTAAGCACAGTTGCTATTGTGTTTCTCCCCACTTCAGAACCATCTGTGGATCTCCATTGCCCAGCAGTATGCTCCTTTTCTCCTTAGCAAAAACCCAGTATATAAAACAGATCAATGAGGAGTTCTTTGCTTGGTCTCCTGTCCCCCATATTGGTTAGGACTAGGTTGACTATAAGAGAAATACAACAGAATATGTTGATTTCTTTCTAACATAAAAGAAGTCCATAATAGTCATTGAATGACTAGTGTCCCACTCCATGTAGTCAGGGACTCAGGTTATTTCTATTTTATTACTCTGCCATGAATGGTTTCCAATGTCACTTCAGGATAAAAGATGTGCATCTAACCAGCTGGAAGGGAGGAATGAGTTTGCATCTCATCCTTTAAAGAATATTCCTTAGAAGTTACACACACTGCTTCTACTTAAACCCTCTTGGCTAAAACATGGTCATATGGCCATACCTAGATGCAAGGGAAGCTGGAATGCAGTTTTTATTCTGGGGAGCCATGTTTCCTGCTAAAAATCAGGGGTATTATAACTGAGGAAGAAGAAGAAAACAAATGCTGGGGGACAAGCAATCTTTGCCACAGTCCCCAAGGCAAGGCAGTTCTTCTAAGGAGCCATTGTATTCTGCAAAAGTTTTTGAAAACAAATACCCATAGGAATAATTCCAAAATCTTTATCCTGGTGTACAAAATCTCTCATGATGTGAAGCCATCTTCCTTTTTTGGTTTCCTCTCCCATAACCCTTCTAATGAGCCTCTGTGCCTATCTGAAGACTCTGTACCCACCTATATAACCACTCATCGTCTTTTAGGAATCTTGTTCATTCTGCTTTCTCAGAATGGAATGGTACTTGTCCCATATCCTCTTTAACTCCTACCTGTCCTTTATGTAATCATAACAGGCTTTCCACAATGTCTCTTCACACTTTGGGATAAGATAGAGAAATGGAGGCTGGATGATGATTATATTAGATGAATTTCTAATATCGAAAATACCAGACCTGAGGAATGCAGAATAATGGACCACTGGCAACCCAGAGGACAGTCTGGCAGTGAGATTTAGAGTTTTATTTATCTTCAACAAGTCAATTCAACATTGCTATCATTAACACCAATAAGAACATGTGACATCATGATGAAATTTGCAGAATGAGACTTGAAAGAGGAGGGGGTATGGATTTCATCCTATTTAAATATTTTCAAGTCCTGATTCCTTCAAGATAAAAATTTAATGGGAATAAATGTAATGTTCTGTATTTGGGTCTAGAAGGTCAATGACACAGGTCCAAAGCTTGACAAGCATTTGTAAAAAGCAAACAAATGAAACCTTTCAGTTTCTATTTGACAGCAAATTCAGTGTAAACCATCAGTATGATTACCTGAAGAGGTCATTAAATCTTAGGTTAAATTGATAGAAATATAGTGTCTAGAAAAAGAAAATGAGAGAATAATATAGCTCTCCTTTGATCTGATCAGATTAAATCTACAATAGGCCATATTAATGGCCCCAATTCTTCAGCCCTCCCAGTATACACGCCCTTTGCCATGTCACTTTAAAGTTCCTCCCACAAAGGAACCAGAGTTCCCCACCTACCTTGGCATTAGGTTTGGCCATGCAACTTCTTTTGTTAACAGGCTTAACATGACCAAAACACTTGTACAACTGGGCTTGCTCTCTTACGCATCTGTCATCTCCATGAGAAGAACATTTTCAGTGTAGACCACTGGTCCTACTTGGGGATGAGAGACATGAAACAAGCTGAACAGCCTCTGCCAAGCCCAAACTAAATCAGCTGACTCCAGAAATATAAACAAGCACAATCAAGATCGGCAATATTGCCAAGTCAAGTCAAGCCTAGATGACCTGAGCCCCAACCAATCTAGAGACTCGTGAACTAAATAAACGCTTATTGTTACATGCTGCTGGGATTGTTGTGGCTGGTTGTTACACAGCACTAGCTAACTAAAACAGGAACTATGTGGAGTTCTGAGAGTCATACTTTATGAAGGACACTGATAAACTAGAACGCAATTATACGAGGGCAGTGGGAACCATGAAGGGTAACAAGGCCATAGGCTATAAGAACCAGTTCATGACACTGATGTCATTTATGCTGAAAAAGAGAAGACTTATGAAGAACATGAACATGATTACCAAATATGTGAAATGTTGTCATATGAAAGAGGGATTAGATTTCCTCTTCATAACACTTAAGAGTTCTAAGACCTGTTGAGAGAAATTACAAAGGTACACCCCACCATTAAAATTGTCTGCAATTGGAATGAGTTTTCAGAAGTCATGAGATCCTCTTTGCTGAACATATTCAGGTAGAGGCAACAGGACCCCTTAGAAGGTTTATTGTAGGGAGCACTTGCCATTAGAGAGAACTCTGAGGGCCCTTCCAACTTTGCAATACTTTTACAAGCTACTACCTAGCCTACAGAACTTTTGTCTCACCACTGTTCTCACTGAAGTGTTCATGTCCCCATCACTCTTCCTGCTGGTCCCTCTGCTACCTAGCACCCCTCCCTGGTTTCGTGGGCTGTTTCAGTTTCTCATCAGCACCTTCCCCAATGTTGCATCTGAGGTTTATGTTCTCAGTTTCAGTGATTAAAGCAGACTGCTATTCATGGATACACATCGAACAACAGTTCCTGAGGTTTTCCTGGGCCTGCACTCAGACCAGAGAGGACACAAGCTTTGTGAAAGCCCCTCTTCCACTGTCTACAGTGTGATACTCTCCTCCCTCACCCCTGCCCCACATTAAGGTCTTCCTTGCTCAATCAAAACTTGGCTGAGAGTGACTTTCTAATATTAGTGATTTACAACTTACCATAACTTGAAGCCCAAGTCCTAACCCCTCTCCCAGGAGCACTTGGATGTGAAGTGCCATCTCTTGCTGTGGAATGAAGTGTGGTCGATCTTGCATCTTATTCAAGGAATTTACAATAGCTTTGCGATTTCCCTTTGGGAGTCAGCCTCACTTGGGCTCCTCCAGCCCCTGTCTTTACATTCATAAATAAGGTTTTAAATAGAGTGGAACACTCCATGTGTGAGATAGTGCCTCTGACACCAGCCCAAACAGGCAGCTGAAAACAGAATGCATTAGTCAAAAATTTGATATTTCCAAGTAATCTCACCTTCATAGTGGTTGGTAGAAGTCTTCACTCTGAGTCTTTTCAAAGGTCATTTTTTAATAAATGGACTAACAGTGGGAAAAAGTCAGGGTAGAGAGTTAGACTTAGTGTTCCAAATTAGCAGCATGGTTCCTGTCAAGCTTGTTTCTGTGAGAAGCAAACCCCAATGGTCACAGGCAAGTGTGTGGCCCTGGCTTGTCAGAGCTATTGATTGACTGCTTGCAATATTGCAGGTGATTTAAATAGTTCCCCACCACCTTGTTTGTTTAATGTCACCTCCATATGAGAATGTCAGCCCCTGACATGTTTGACTTCTCCACAGGACAAATGCCAAACTACGTGTGGTTATCCCATTGATATAGATTGTTCTTTACTCTCTGTAACCATGATGATGACAACAATTTCCATATGTTTAATTTAAAAGAAACACCAACTAAATCCTAATCAGTGGTATAACATGATTCGGGCATCAAGCTGAGAAAGCTTATCTCATTCGCTTTTCTTATCTACACATCTCAAACCTTCCAAATCTGTGTCACATTTAGGGGTACTTAGGGGCTGCTCTGAGAGGGAGCCAGGGGTTGGAGGGGCAGGGAGTGGGTGCAGAATTAGAGCCAGAGCCAAGACTGTCTGTCACCAGAGGCCAAACTTGGCCAACCCAAAACAAACACAGACTGGAGATAGAAAGAGGAAAGTGGGAAATGGCCAGAGCCGGCAGAAACAACTGTGATGGAGAATAAACAGCACAGAAGACTGGGAAAGCAAGAGTTTGTGCTGTGGGGAGGAGTTGGGGTGAGGAAACAGAGAAGGAGACCAAGAAGATTGGGTGTGGAAGGAAGAGAGAGAAATGGACAAGAGAGAGAAAGATGGGGATCAGAAACCCAGTACAGAAGTAAGGAAGAGTCTGGAAGACAGAAAGGGAGACGGGAAGGAAAAGATGAAGACTATGAGGGAAAAAATAGAGGAGGGGAGGGGAAAAGAAGTGGAATGTTGGGTCAGGGAGGGGCAGTAGCCAGCACAAAAGGGCAGCATGAACATTTAGTGCTCCATGAATACCCAGCCAAAGACACAATTGATCATTCTTGATGGAAAAATAATTCCAACCTAGTCTGGTGTGTTATTGAAACATAATAAGTTTTTGGCACTTGTTAGCAGATGTTAGAAGAAATTAAGTTCAAATTTAAGTTCAAGATAGTTTTTTTTTATGAAATATGTTCAAAGTCTGATGTCAAATAAAAAAGGTCTCTGTATGTCTAGACCAGTGGTTTTAGAGTAAGGAGGGAACAGGAGTTTGCTCCCCAGGAAACAATGGCCATGTCTGGAGACATGTGTGGTTGTCATAATTGGGGGCAGACACTATTAAGTGCTACTGGTATCAAATAAAGTCCAGGATGCTGCTAAACAACCTACAGTACACAGGATGGCAACCCGCCCAACAAAAATGTATTGGACCCCCAAGGGCAGCAGTGTTGAGGTTAAGAATGGATCAGCAGCATTAACATCAGCTAGGACCTATTTAGCAGGGCAGATTCCAGAGCCCACCCCAGACATATGGAATCAGACACTCTGGGGGTGGAGCCCAGCACTGTTTAAACCAGCCCTCCACGTGATTCCTATGCCTGCTAACAGTTGAGAAATGCTGCTGTAGAGCTACACTGTCTGGTACAATAGTCATGAATATGTAGTTATTTAAATTAATTTAAATGAAATAAAATTAAAAATTCAGTTTTTCAGTCCCAGTAGACAATTTCGAGTACACAGTAGGCAGATGTGGCTAGTGACTGCCATGTTGGATAATGCAGACATAGATCATTCCTATCACCACAGAAAATTCTAGAGCTTTGTTCAGCAAGCTTTTCCCATGAACAGGAAAAGCCAACAAATACACAGTGTGAGAAAGAAGATTTTTTACCACACCATGTCTACACAGAAGCATTCTGAGGCTGAGCTATGGAAGAGATATGACCATGTGGGGCATCTGAAAGAGCCCTGAACTGAAGTCTGGAGGACAAGATTTGAATTTCGGTGTCATTTTTACAAACATGTGACACTGAGCAAGCCACCTGCCATATGTGAGCTTCACTTCTCCATCTATACAATGGAGTGATATGCTGTCCCTATCCTGGTTTATCAGTAAGAGTAAGGAATACTAGCTGCTTTAACAAACTCTCTAAATGTTCTTAACATAGCCCAATAACTCATTCACATTAGAGTTGCATGTGGTGATTCAGGGCCACAATGCCAGGATTTCTGTCCATTTTATGCCAAGGACTCTTTGGACAGTCTGATGAAGTCTATGGGCTGCTTCTCAGAAGAATGTTTGTAAATGCATAAAATAAAATTATGAAGAAAGCCAATCAAAATGTAGTTATCAAAAATAAAAAACAGTTATGATATTGTAATATATGCTTCTTTATTAATGCTGCAATTAATAAGAGAGTGGCAGGTCTAATAACTGCTGCAATTTCAAAGAAGTGAGAAGTAAAAATGATATTTTGAGATATGCATAACAAAGGTAATATGATATGAAATGTCTGTGATTTCAATCGGAGACAAGGTTTCAAGAACCATTATTAATACCACCACAGTTTGTTGCTTACATTTATAATTGAAGGAAATGCTAAATCTCATTAGAAAGTTAGTGGAAATAAAGATGTGATTATTTTCCATCCAAGTTTATAGCCTGACAGGTTTGGAACCTCTGGTGTAGTGGCTCCATGTCCCCTGGGGGCCTCCAGTCTTCCCAAAGATTTCCTTACCCCGTTGATAGCCAGTGAGCAAAGACAGAATGGGGGAAGGTGACGACTGATGTGTCAGGGACCAGGCCTGGAAGTGGAAGTGCTCATGTCACTTCTGCCTTCACTCCATCACCCAGAGCTATTCGTACACCCACCTAGATTCAAAGGAGCTGAAAAATAGTGTCTGGTACTGTGCCAAGAAGGAGGGCCCTCTGATATGGATAGGTATGTGAGGTCTCTGTGATGCCCTGCTACTTCAAAGATTTTTGTTTAAAAATTGGGTATGAAAGCACTCTGTCAAACCACGAAAGTTTGATTTTTTGAAGGCAAATTCATGGGAACTGGAAACAGTATAATGGAGTCACTTCTTCCTCCAGCAGAGAGCTGGATAGACCAGTGCAGAGAAGTTAAGGGCAATTCCAAAAAAGGAGGTCCCAACTTTTAATAAAAAGGCCACTTCTTCATCATTTCCACCCCAGACTGCATCTTCTAACCCCTCCCCCAACTCCAGAAAATCCTAGAAAAGTTCCAAGACTTCAGACCTGGTGCATGGCCCACCTCCCACAGTCATTCAAATCCAGGCCTGGCAGGCCCCCACAAGGGAGGTAACAAACTTAAAAATAGCTTTTCCTCCAAGGAAAAAAATTAAAAATAGATTCCAACCCGTACAAAAATGTGGATGGAAAGAAAGGAAAAGAAAACAAAATGAATCATCGTTATATGTTTTGCTGAGCGAAAGCCCGTTACCATGGCTACGGGGCCCTGTGTGCAGGCCTAGTCTTTTCCAGCAAGTTTAAGACCCACTGAGAAGCCAACAGGGGTGGCTCCATCACCAATATGTTATAACCATCAGATCTGTGATCTCCCAACACAGCTACTGCCACCAAGCAGGTCATATTAATGGCTGTCACAGTTAATTTAGTGTTCCCTTCCATTGTGATCTGTCTACAGCTGTAATTGAGCAAATGAGAGGACTTGTGTGGGTCTCCTGGAGTTTAGGGGAATCTGGCCTGGTTTTGCAATCTAGACAGTCAGGAGAGGTTATACAAACTTGTGGAGGAGCCAGTTCTTAAATCAAGGAATGGAAAAGTCAGCTTTCCAGCCAGCCACTACCTGCCTTCCAGGTAGGTTCACGAGTGAACACAGGAAAGTCCCCAAGAAGGCAAGGAAAGAGGAGAGGATCCATTGTTCCACAGCTTCAGTGGTTTATGAAACACACAGGACTGTGGTCCAATCCCAACCAGCAGGTGATCTGCTCAGGGGACAGTTCCCCACATCAGGAAGGGCTAGATTCATGGGGTCCCATCTCAAAACTAGAATTTGAGGCCTTGCTCCAAACTAAAAAGGGAAGCTTAGGGATTTGGTGGAGACTCTTGTCTCTTACGTACTTTTCTATAACAGCAGCGTTCTGTCTTTTTAAAAAACCCAGCATATTGAAAATCCAAATTTACAAAATAAATACGATGGAGGAAGAATGAAGAGGAGACTCACTTCGTAAAGAAATCTTCACTTTAAAATAATTGAGGAGCATCTTGGAAATGTTCCACGTAGGAGAAGAAAGAGACACATTCAACTAAATGCAATATCTGCTCTTAGATGAGATCCTATACCAAAAAAGGAAATGTTATTAGAAACATTATTGGGGCAATTGACAAAATGGGAATATACATGGTAGATTAGATAAAAATATTGTATTAATAAATTTACTGAAGCTGGTAGCCATACTGTTGGTAACTGTGCTGTGGTTATATAAGACAATATTCTTAAGAAATACTGACATATTTCAAAGTAAAGGGCCATGATATATACAACTTACCCTCAAATGGTATAGAAAAAAATTATATATGTATGTATGTGCAAATAAACAGGTACAGAGAGAGGGTATACAGGTGATAAAGTAAATGTGGTAAATATAAAATATTAAAAATATGTGAAAGAGGATAAAATCTGTATATGGCTATTGTTTGTACTGTGACCATTCTTGCAACACTTCTGTTAAGTTTCAAATTATTTCTAATTAATTTTTAATTGGCTTCAATTTCCTTTTAAATAGCCCTCCCAGTGTGTTTAAGCATCATTTAATTCTACAAAATTGTTTTTATACTCAACTTTTTGGGGACAACTCTGGTATATGAAACTCAAGTACATCTGGGATTACATTCCTTACATCTTTCATATATAGCAAATATACTCTAGACCAAGGCTATCCAATAAAAGCTTCTGTGATGTTGGAAATGTCCTATATGTACACTGTCCAATACCATAGCCAGTAGCCACATGTGGCTATTGAGCAATGAGGCTAGTCCTAATGGAGATGTGCCATAAGTGTAAAATATCAGATTTCAAAGACTTGGTGTAAAAAAAAAGAGTGAAAAATATTTGTAGTTATATTGGGTTAAATATATTAATAAAATTCATTTTATCTGTTTCTTTATGTGCTTTTTAATGTGACTACTAGGAATTTTTTAATTATTTACATGGCTCACATTTGTGGCTCACCTTATATTTCTATTGGACAACACTTCTAGAAAGTCATGTAAGACAGACTGGTTCTGACTCGGCCCATGGCTGAGGCTGCAAGCCTCTCTTGGTCCAGCCATTCTGGCATGGGGAATATTCTTGGGGAATAATGACTGATTTTAAGGTCTCCAAGGAACTGGACCCTTCAAAACCTGAGAATTGAACACCTAGACAAGGGAAGGAGTTAGTAGAGAAGTGTTCTAAATTAGGCACCATTTCGTAGAGGCGATGTTTTGTTCAAAGCCCACAGGCAAGAAGAGATGGTTTGAAATACAAAGTGAAACTCAGAGTGGGAGGAGAGTGAGTGGTAAGAGGTAGGGTTGGAGATGTAGGCCTCATAAGCTCCACTGAGAAGCTTACATTTTTTTTCCTAAGCCCAATGGGAAAGTACCAAAAATATTTTAAGGAGGTGTTATGGACTGAATGTTTGTGTTCTCCCAAAATTCATGTTGAAAGCTAATTTCCAATGGGATGGTATTTAGAGATGTGGCCTTTGGGGGTGCTTAGGTCATGAGGGTAGAGCTCTCATGAGTGGGGTTAGTGCCCTTATAAAAATAACTCCAGAGTCCTCTCTCACCCCTTCCACCATGTAAGGAAACAACAAGAAGTCGGCAGTGCAGAACCTAGAAAAATGCCCTCACTAGAACCTGGTCGTGCTGGCACCCTGGTCTCATACTTCTAGCCCCCATAATTGTGAGAAATAAATGTCTATTATTTATAAGCCACTCAGTCTATGGTACTTCGTTATAGCAGCCCAAATAGACTAAGACAGCAGGAAAATTGCCTAATCCAGATTGAATTTGTAAACAGTCATACTAGTAGTTCCCTTAAGTCTGGCTGTGTGCTTGAGATCCATATTTCCACTACTGTAGAATGCTATCAGGGCAATAGCTCAAGTCTTTGTTCCTTCCGGCCAGAAGACCATGACCAACAGCTCTCAAACAGGGGAGAGGACAGGACCTCACCAAGAACAGCCCCAATGTGGCTGATTATATTTTCAAAAAATGCCTGCATTGTGGTCCCATGTGGTCTTCCAATACCTTGCACCTTCCATCAGAGGTAGAGTCTATGCCGCATAACTTCTCTCACCAATAGTGCTCAAAAGAAGTGATGCTATGTGACTTCCAAGGCTAGTTCATAAAAAGGTTACAGCTTCCACCTGGCTCTCCCTTAGGCCTGGTCTTTGGAACCCAGTCACCATGCTGTGAGGAAGCCCTGGCCACATGGAGAGACCACAGCCAGCTAAGGTCTCAGCCAACAGCCAGCATCAACCACCAGACATTTAAGTGCACAAGTTGTGGGATGATTCCAGTCCCCAGGCTTTGAGTCAGCCAGCTGAGATTCTAGACATCATGAAGCAGAGGCAAATAATTTCCACTGTGGTCTGTCTGAATTCTTGACTCACAGAATCTGTGAGCATAATAAATGGTTGTTTCAGGCCACTAAGTTTGCACATTTGTTTGGCAGCCCTAGTACCTGGAATACCTTGAATGTGGCCAAGAGCAACAAAGGAAGGTAGTAGCTGCAATGGGTGCTGGAACATGGGGGCAGGGCCTAAGCAGTAGCCACTACTCTAACCTGTAACACATGTGGGGCACATACCAGTTGGTAACCAGCTGTGAGATTAGCATTTAGCAGCTAGTAGATAGTTCTCAACTAAGTTTTCTAGAATTATTGGTAGCATGGGCAACTTTGCAGAGGAATGAGTCAAATAAAATGCAGAGCAGATTTAAAAGCATTAAGTTTGACATTAAATAGGTGCTAAAATATGTGTCATCTATATTGCCTTTCAGCTCTAGAGAACTCCAATCATGACAATAATTAATATAATGGCTTGATTTATTGCTACTCTTCCTCAGGATCATATTTATTTCATTATTTTAAAATGTTTGAATCACCCAGGCAGACTGGATTAGGTGAAAGATTCTGGGGAATGTTCTGCCAGGAAAAAAAGGAGAGAAGAAAAATATATAATTTATAAAATTAGTATCATAAAGTAAAAGTGACTACCCATGTACTTGAAAAATAAACTGGCTCTAGGCAATCTTGGAGGTGAGGTCAATTTTTAAAAAACATAGAAAAGATCAAAAGCTGAATAACATAGCTGGTCAAATGTGTGTTCTTGGGTAGAAACTGATAACTGGTGTCTCCTGACCTGGCCTGCATTTACTAAAATGCCTGACAATGCCCCAGGGAAAGAACAGTGTCCTTGGCCTTTCCAGCTCAGATCACACATTGGAGGAAGTGACAGGGACCCGCGCATGTGCAGTCACCCACAGGTACTCATTCCTTTCCCCTCCTTCTCCCACCTCTCTAGCCTGGACAAAATGCCCCCTCATCAGCCCACTAAAGTGAGTCACTGGGTTGGGGTGGGAGCCAGGTGCACAGAGGATTGTGCCCCTCCCAGAGAGGGGAAAATCTGGAAAGACAGGACATAAAAAGCCTGAAGTGATCAACCTCTTGAGTGGAAGGGGAAGGGAAAATGCTGGGAACTCTCACATGGGTGTTCTCTTGACCTCAAGTATCATTTCATTCAATTCCCTCATGACAGGCATATGAACGAGATCCTTGTAAGCTCCATATTACAACTAGAAAACAGAAGCTCTAGGTTGAATTTCCCAAGACCACAAAGTCAAAAATTAGAAAACAATGATAATCAGATATCTATAACTAATATTTTCAGAGCCCTTATATAGTCTCAGGAAGTACTCTTAACAACTTAACTTGTATTATGTAGATATTACTATATGAACTGTACAAATAAGAACAGTGAGGCTAAGAGAGGTCATTTTCCCAAAGTCGCAAGACCCTCCACCCCATCCCTTACAGCCAAGTTATCCCCAGGCCATTTTTCAGCCCAGAGAAGTGGGAGGGCTGCACCAAGGGTATAAATAAGGTAGTGAAGGGCAAGGCACTGGGGTCCCCGGACAGCACTAATGGGTATAATGCAGAGTGTGTCCCCGTGGAGATACAAGATGCAGCAGCATCTCTTCGGATGGTGGGGCCCAGGGATTCACAGCCTAATGAACTAGATCATGAAATCTCATTTGCTTGTTCAATAGTTTCTGCATTGTACTCAGCTTCGCTTAGGATGAAAAGAAAAGGGAGGCTGAGAAAGGGCTCATTTTTCACACTTTCAAAGTGTAGGAAGATTGATAAGAAAGTGGACCCCAGTGGGCCCCCAGGAGGCAGGTGTAGCCCAGCAAGCCTGAGAGAGCAGGGAAGCCTGAGAGTCAGCACCAACAGTCAGATGGATATCCTACACAAGCCATTGCCAGCACAGCCACCTGTACAGAGCAAGGCTCTCTGTCCATAATTCATAATTTAATTTACTCAGAAAGCAGCTATGCTTATCCTCCTACAATCTCTCAGCAGGAGGATGCTATAGGAGGTGACCATGAGACCCCATAGAACAGTGCTTCTCAAACTATCTGTGGTGAAGGACCAGTTGTTTTTATTGTTTTGTTTTCCCAATCTGTCATAGACAAATATTTTTTGAAATACAATAAAAATAAATTACTGGGAAAAAATAAAATTAAAAAAGCCCAAAGTTTTCGTATTTGGATTCAATCAATGTAAAATTACTCTGTCATATTGCAGTTTCTAAATGGTTATTTTCAGTTTCTGTAATTATCTTGTCACTAACAGGTAACAAATTCTTCCCAAATCAGCAGTGGTCTTCTCCAATAATCTCTTAGACCCACTTCCTCTTTCTGATGAAAGGACTCCATTTTCTACACAGTAGCATCCCAAGGAAAATCTCTCTAGGGACTCTCCTTTCTGTGGTTGCTGATAGCTTCAGTGGAGTCTCTCAGATTCTTCCTTTCTTACCTGACTTCCTCACCCCCTGCTGGTGCCAAAGGACAGCAGAACAGGATGTCTGAATCAGAGAACCTCTTGGCAATAAGAACCAGGAGATCCACCTCAGATATTTCCTCTCACTCATTGGAAAATTTTACCTCCTGAAATTGAAAGGGCATCTGTAACCATTGGACTCTGGACCCTTCGCACCCTTACTCCCATTCCCTGCTGTCTGGACCCATTTTTCATGTCACACTCAGGAAGGGCCCTTTAACCATCTTTCCCAAACATGCCATTAACAAACCCCCAATATAGACTGGACCACCATCTCCTGGCCTGCCAGCCGCCAGCAACAGAAAAACCTGCTTTCGCCAGTTATGCTTTTGCCAGCAGATGTCACTGCAGCCTGACCTCAGATTACAAAAACCAAGTCCCTATTTTTGGTCTTGAAGCTCTAGGAAGACCATGGACAAACAAGCACCCAGAAGATATACTCCTTTTGCTCTTTTTCTTTTCTTCCTGTATAGCAGATTTGTTATCTGACTGCTGGAAAGATGTTTTTTATACCTGTTTGACCATCTGTAAAATGGATAAAATGTGGAAAATCCACATGTTCCTTTCCTTCCCTACAAATATGCTTTGGGATTCTGGAATGGCTGTGCTGTTCCAGAGCTAATTGGTTCCCCTCTTTACACAACCTTGGTAATTTTCTGAAGCAGAGTATAAAATCAGAGCACCTCAATAACTGACTTACTTTGTATTTGCCTTACCAGGTATCTCAGAACCAACTCCACCTACTCCCGTTTCCATAGTAACAGAAAAGTTAAAAAAAAACTAACAAAATAAGACACCTAAGAGACATAAACAAAATATGTGATGGTGTGGGAAGCTGTAAAGTTTTTATTGCCACCTGTTTGGGAAGACCTATATAATTCAGTCGTCCTCCTGGCATTTGCAAGGGAAGCAATCACCCCAAAGTTGTGGTAATAAAGCCTTTATAGAGCCCCCTCATGCAGGCAAGCCAGCTTTCTAGGTACAAAGCCCAAGTTTGATAAACTTCTGCTGCTCACATTTGCACAATGGAAATGGATGAGATTTTAAACTCAGGCTATTGGAAAGCATAACTTGCTGCTCTCCTGGAACTCAACCACAACCTTGTCTGGATGGAGGTGGCTGGGAAGGGCACCAGACCCAATGGACAGGACCACAGAGCTGGGCAGGGGCACAAGGAAAGACCCACCTGCCTCAGGCTGGCGTCCAGGTAAGTTCTGGTTGAAGATCACATTACCCTGTATCAGAGAATCATATAATCAAAGTGCCTTCTTTGTGAGCCCATTGACCAAGAGAGCCTGTCTAGTGCTAGTCTGGGATAGAAAGGGTGGTTCTGACCCAAGTTTGTTTTTGGTGTTCTTTCCCATCAGCCTCTCATCCTGCTCTCTCTCTGGAGTCCTCACATTTTTGGCACGCCTTCTCTCACATGCCACCCATCACTCCCACAATGTTTTACAGGGTGTACCCTTTGGGGATAGGGGTGGAAGAGGAAGGAGTAGCAGCGGCTGCTCTTGGTGCCTCCCTCTCTCGGAAGATTACTGCAGCACAGCCCGTGCCCAGCGGTAAAAGTTTGAACGTGTCTGCAGAGCTTAATCAAATGCTAATTCCGTGTGGTGAAAGAATTTGCTGGAATCTGCAAGGGAGCTCCTGGCAGCAAGAAAATGCGTTGATTCACTCCCAAATCTGCTTTGGCCAAGCTGGGTGCGATTTAGACTGTAAAGCTGCATTAAATCACAAAGTGCTGTGTGGATCACACAGTCATCCTTTGTGTCGTTAATGAAGGGAAAAACAGGGCTTTATTCTGAAGCTTTGTGTATAATCAGATGCCATGTTGTAAAGCTCTGGAAAACACACCAGAAATCATAATTGGGAGGAAATAAAAGGGTTGGTCCCAAACAGCATATGATTTAAATAAGAAGGAAAAAGAAACTGCCCCCAAGATTTGTGCGTTTCAAGAATCAACTTTTAATTCATTCGCAGGGAGATTACAGAAGGGGAGGAATGGCCTTTAAAATAGTATGAAAAGCTAGTTTAGATGTAAATGAGAGATAATGGGCTTTCTTGGGGGAAATAAGCGAGGGGGCCAGGTTTGTGCTTAGGGAGGAAGGAAGGGAGGACACATCTTGGCATACCAGTATCAGAAGGCCTCTAGACCCAGATATGGCAGAGGACACAGGGTTTTGGTCCTGGTGGGAGAGGGTAGGTTTTGTGGCACAAGGTCTGGTAACCAGCATTTGGAGGAAAATAAATGTGCTGGCTGCCCTCAGTGATCCCCAAGGATTCTGGAGCTTGGCTGGGTTGGGGTTGGGGAAGAGCTTCTGCTTTAACACAGAAAATCTTGGTGTGAGCATTTTGAGGTCACTAAGGAAGGGGGTTGGGGCTTTTCTGCTTGTCTTACAGCTACAGTTAAGGAGGAGCTCTGCGTCGAGCCCTCCCCAGCCCTAATTCACTAATGATTTGCCTATTAGTTCAGATCAGGGAGCCAGCTTCTGGAGAGATGTGAATTGGCATTGATTTAATCCTCTTCCCAGCACTCGCTCCCAGCCCAGGGTGAAGCTGGGAGGGGCGAAGCGGATGCCAGCCTGTTCAAGAGCAAGTTACTGCTTCTCCTGCCTTGCTTTGTCTGCTCTCCTTGCCATCTCCTCTCAGGCAGAGAGGAGCTGGGTGGATGAAGGCCAGGGTCTAGCCCTGGTTGGCTCAGTGGATGACACTGAGCTCAGTGGACTCCAAGGGAAATGAGGAGTGTGGACAAGATGCTGTGGAAGGTCCCTCAGCTCAAGTATCTCTATTAAGATGGACTGGGACCTTTGGAAAGTTTTGAGGGGAATAATTCAGTCCAATATTTATTCAGTATTCCATAAGCCAGGTGCTGTTCTATGTATTACTGAAACCACCCAACAGCCTCTCAGGTAGATATCATCATTATCAACACTTAACAAGGGAGGAGACTGAATCTCAGAGTGTTTAAGGTTACACAGGTAAAACAACAGAGTCTTCTGTCTTCACCACCATGCTATGTGCTTTCATCTAAGCTGCTTCAGCTCCCACATGCCTTCTTCACCTTTGATGGTCCCTTTGTAAACTGCCATTAAGAGCATCTTTCCCCATCCTTCTAACTAGATATTTTAGTGATAGTTAAGGACTATCTAGAGTTTGCTGCCTGTGGTTCATCCTACTGACTGGGTACCCTTTTCTGAACATGGCAAGAAGCACAATCCAATGTTCATTTATTCCAACCAAGCTGGCCTAATTGAACTTCCAGCTCAACACCCTTGCTCAGGCAGTCCCCATGCTATACCACCCATCCTTCTCTTTCCCCACCTACCTAAGACCTATCTAAGACCTATATCCCCAAGGTTTAATTTAAATGGTCATCTTGTCCCCACTGTGACCTCTCCTATGGAGAGCTCTCTCTTCCACTGGGTAATATATGTGCCTACTTTTCTTGTCTCCCTGGAACTGAGTCTTATATTTCCCTACATTTCTAATTCAACAATGTCTTGGACATAGTAGGCACTCAAAAAGTGTTTGCCAGTTGATTGATTAACAGAACATGAGGCTTTACTTGTGGTTTATTTGAAAATCTCTGGCTAGCTGTTCAATTTCTGTAAGCTCTGATACTTGTCAAAAGAGATCCATTGCAGATTTCTCCTGCCAAGGACTCTGTTTCAGAGTACCATTAAGGGCCCAAATAAAGTAAGAATTTCCAAGAAATCCCTAGAGTTGGCTGATTCTAAAGTCAGTTCTGAAAAGGTCCAGCCAGATTGTATTAAACTCCTACTGCTTGCCTCCTACTAGGCCTTGAGGACATCAAAATGAATAAAATACAATGTCTGCTCTGCTATTTGGAGGATTATAACCTGAACTGGACAACCATGGTGTGGGTGTGTCTCATGAAATGGTAAACTTTCTAAGATCTAGACCATGTACTAGTTTTGTTCACTGTTATATCTCTAGAGTGTAGCACAGTAGAACACATGCTCAGTAAACTTATGTTAAATAAATGAACATGCAGAGAACTTTGCCATGTTACTTTCTTTAATCTTTACCCCAACACAGCCAAATTAGTACAATGAGTTTTCATTCTAATGATGAGAAAACAGGTTTAGAGACTTTACATATGCTTCTGGCGATCATACTGGGGGGCTGCAGAGTCAGATCCATGTCTGTCTGACTCCAAACTCAACTACCACACCTGTCCCTAGGGACTTCTGGGATGCCTTCCTGAGTTGGTAGAAAATGAGGCAGAAAGCTATGAGCCAATTCTGATTAAGTGTAAGTTGTTAATTCATATCCCAGCTTAAAATGAGTCACTCAGAATGAGCCCACCTAGCCCTTGGTTTCTTAATGCCATTTCCCATCACAGGGAACCAACCTCCTTAGAAAAACAGATTAAAGGAGGCTAAAGAAACATGACAACTAAATTCAGTATTAATCTTAGATTGGATTCCGGATCGGGGGTGGGGGGGAAACATGATACAAAGTACAATAAAGGTACTATTGACAAATTTAAATATGGACTGTATATTAAGTAATATTTTTATCAGTATAAATTCTTTGGATGTGAAAACGGCCTTGTGGCTATATAGGAGAAAGTCCTTGTTCTTATAAATATAGGCTGAAATAGTTAGAGGTGAAGTGTCACAATACCTCCAAATTACTTTGAATGATTAGGAGAAAAGAGAGAGAGAGAGAGATTGAGAGGGATATAGAAGAGCAATATGGCAAAATAATAATTAGTGAATTAAGATGTGAGGTATATGGATGCTCATTGTACTACAATTCTATTTTTCTGAGGGTTTGAAATTTTTCAAAATAAAAATTGTAAGAAGAGAGAAATACACAGAAACAAACCTTAAAATTTTGCCCACATGAACCAGGAGGGTCTGGGATGGAGGTGGGGGCCACAAATGCAGACATTTGGTCACAGTAAGTCGACAACATCTGTGGAAATGGTTTCATTAGTTGAAGTCCATTCTCACAAGAACATTCACAAGAAGCTTCTATAGAAACACCATTTTTACAGGCATTTTCAAGCATGAAACCAAATTAACTACTACATACCATCAAATACAGAGCTGTACATGTGAAAACCCTTGAGTGGCAACCTAGGACAAGGTGGAAGCGTGTTAGAAGTATCTCATCTCCACTACAGAAACTAAAATCTGGGCCACTTATTAACTCGGATAACACCTAAATGTTAAAAGGCAGGATGGAGCCAGAGAGCAAAGCTTGCCTGTGAACAAGCTTTAAAAATGAAGCCAGAGTTCAGGTTCCAATACTCCAAATGCCAGTCAAAGGACTTATTTATTTTTTAAATATGTGATGAGAGTTGAGAATTATGTTTGAAAGGCCACTATCCAGGAATATATACAGAGATCATCCTGTAGATTTCTGAAGTTCTATTTGCTTAGCTTTAGTTTAATTATTTTTAATAAGGATGAAGGACTAATATTTAAAGTTTTTTAAACAAGAATATATTTGTAATTTTTTTTTAAATAAAAATTTGGATGAAAGAAAAACAACTACTCAGACCTGGCCCTCAACATATCTGTTCCAGGTAGGGCTGGAGGGTAGAGATGGAGAGGATCTTTGTAATTAAAGAAAAGAAGTACAACATCAGGCCTATGATTAGCAATACTGTGTTGTATACTTTAAAAATGTGCTAAGGGAGTAGATCTTATGTTAAGTACTATTACCACAAAAAAGGAAAAGTGCTGGTAGAAGAAAACTTTTCGAAGTGATGGATATATTTATGACATTGATGGTGGTGATGTTTTCATGCATGTATTCTTATCTCCAAATACATCAAGTTGTATACATTAAATATCTACAGCTTTTTGTATATCGAGCATACCTCAATAAAGTAGTTTTTTTAAAAAGACAGGAAAAAAGTGGGGGAATACATTTTAGTTCTAAAATTTTGCCCTAGGTTCATTTTTCACAGAACTACAACAAATAATCCTAAAATTTATATGGAACTAGAAAAGAACCTGAATAGCCATGGCAATTTTGAGAAAGAAGAACGATGTTAGAAGTATCATGCTACCTGATATCAAACTACACTACAAGGCCATAGTAATCAAAACAGCATGTTACTGTCATAAAAACAGACACATAGATCAATGGAACAGAATAGAGAAACCAGAAATAAACCCACATCTATATGGTCATGTAATCTATGACAAAGGAGGCAAGAATATACAATGGAGTAAAGACAGTCTATTTGATAAACGGTGTTGGAAAATTGGACAGTACATGTAAAAAAATAAATGAAACTGGACCACCTTCTTACTCCATATACAAGAAAAAACTCAAAATAGATTAAAGACTTAAATGTAGGACCTGAAACCATAAAACTCCTAGAAGAAAACATAGAAACATAAGCAGTAAACTCTCTGATGTATTTCTTCTGGTATATCTCCTTGGGCAAGGAAACAAAAGAAAAAATAAACAAATGGTAGTACATTATGCAAAAAAGTTTTTGCATAGCAAAGGAAACCATCAACAAAATGAAAAGACATCCTACTGAATGGGAGAAGATTTTCACCAGTGATACATCTGATAAGGGGTTAATATCCAAATTTTATTAACTCATACAACTTAACACTGGAAAAACAAACAATCCAGTTAAAAAAAAATGGGCAGAAGACCTGAATAGGCATTTCTCCAAAGAGGACATATAGATAGCCAATAGACATATGAAAAGATGCTCAAGGTCACTAATCATCACTAATCATCAAAACCACAATGAGATATCACATCACACCTGTCAGAATGGCTATCATCAATAAATAAAAAAAAATGCACACGTTGGCGAAGATGTGAAGAACAGGGAACCCTCGGGCACTATTGGTGGGATCGCAAAGTGGTGCATCCACTATGAAAAACATTTTAGAGATTCCTCAAAAAATTAAAAATAAAACTATCTTATGACCCAGCAATTTTGCTTCTGGGTATTTATCCAAAGAAAACCAAAACACTAATTTGAAAAGATATATGCACTCTTATGTTCATTGCAGCATTATTTACAATAGCCAAGATATGGAAGCAACCTAAGTGCCCATCAATAGACAATTCGATAAAAAAGATGTGGTACATATATAGAATGGAATATTACTCAGCCATTAAAAAAATTAAATCTAACCATTTATGACAACATAGATGGACCTAGAGAGTATTATGCTAAGTGAAATAAGTCAGACAGAGAGAGACAAATACCACATGATCTTATATGTGGAATGTAAAGAACAAAACAAACAAACAAAAACAGAAACAGATTCACAGATACAGAGAACAAATTGATGGCTGCCAGATAGGAGTGGACTTGGAGGGCCAGATGAAAAAGGTAAAGAGACTAAGAAGTCAAATTGGTATTTACAAAATAGTCACAGGAATGTAAAGTACAACATAGGAAATATAGTCAATAATATTGTAATAACTAAGTATAGTGCCAGATGGGTACTAGACTAATCAAGGGGATCACTTCATAAATTATATAAATGTCTAATCACTATGCTGTACACTTGAAACTAATATAAAATAATACTGACTGTCAAGTATAATTGAAAAATAAAAACTAAAATGAAATAAAATTTTGCCCTAGGTGGAAAAATACTTCAGGACAAGGACAAACTTTGATGTCAACACTTTGAGGAAGGGACCAAACTCAGGAGGGTTTTCTGATGACAGCCCCTCTGCTAATAAAAGTTGAGATGCAATAGCTTGGCAACTTCGAATTTCTGCTGGTGAAGTTCTAGTGATGCCTTTAGTAGCTTAGAGCAGAATTGCCTCCTAAGGCCTGGCAGTTGAGAGGTGGTTTCTGACTGGGGCAGTTTGCAAATCCAGTGATCTTGTTCTCAAGTGGGAGGTCCCACTCAGGGAGAAGGAAAACCCTTACTGCCACCACAACCACCCCTACCACACTAATCAGCCACTCTGAGAGCCTAGTAGGGGTGAAAGTTTTGCTCAGCAGTCAGGGAAACAGCCTCTCTTACCTGGCTGGATGCTATTTTGTTTCTCCTGAGAAGAAACTCAACTAGGACAACCACAAAGCTGAAGAGAACCAGAAACAGACCCTGCCAGCAGAAGATATTCCCATTTGGAAAAATAAGAACAGTCCAGCTCATTGCTACAGGCCATGGTTATTACTGTTTTGATTTTGTTTTTTTGGGGGGAGTTAGACAATTACAGAGAATAGAGTCAAAAAGTCATTTAACCTTCCCCTGTTTTGCATTCCAAAAGTTCTCACAGAGAAGCCTCTGGGCTGAAAGAGAAAGAGTGGGAGCCCTGTATAATGTGGCTTTATGTTGCCCTTTTGGTATGTTACATTATCTCTTTTTGTAAACATGCCATATGCATTCAAAAAGAATGTGTAGTCTGTCTGTTAAGTGTCAAATTCTATTTATATCAATTAGTTAAAGTTTATTAATTGTGTAGTTCAATCTTCAATAGCTTTATTTATGTTTTGTATTCCTTATTCATTGATTGTCAGAAAGAAAAATCTTAAAATTTCCAGCTACACTTCCTGGTTTATCTATTTTATTTTATTTTCCATTTCTGCCCACTGTGGCTTTAAAAGCTTGCGGTCATTTAATGGAATGTAAATGCTAATGAAGATAAGAATTTGTCTGTTTGGTCTCTTGTTTTATCTTTCAAACCTAGAACAATGCCTAGAATGTTATAGGCATTTAGTACATTTTGCTACATGAATAAATGTGTGTTCATCATTGTTACATACTCTGGAACTCTTTTTTCCTTTTCTAGCCCCTTTTGAAATTTAGTGTCAATAGACTTGAATTCTAGTTTGTCTGATAACAAAATTGCTACCCCAGCTTTATATGATTTATTTTTCCTGGTATATCTTTTCTCCATTCATTTACTTTCAGCTATTCTGTATACTTTACCTTTAAGAATACAAAATAGCGGAAACTAGACAATAGCAGGCTGGGTCCTGATCTATGAATTTGGCCCACTTATATTTATTGTAATTACCTTTCAGAATTTATTTTACCATTTTATTTCCCATTTTCTTTTAACCATATTTTTTGTACTTATTTTCTTTTATTCCTATCTTTCATTGAACAGTTCAAATATTTCTGTGCTAGTTTATAAGCTATACAGTTTAAGTTTATTTTTTCTGGTGATTACATCTAGCTTATTTATACTCATTTCTTCCATTTATTAAACTTATCTACATTTATACTGTGGAAGATTATATTTTCCAAGCATGGCCCCAACAATGTTGTCGTCCCACATACTGTTCTACATTGGGACCTTAACACTCCTCCCATCAAGAAGAAGTAGGGGATACAATCCTTGTCCCTACCTCCCCCTGAATCTAGGTGGATTTGTGATTCAAATGTAACTTGAATGCATTATAAAGTGACACTGCATGACTTTCAAGGCTAAGTCAAAATAGGGGATGCCACTTCTACCTTGCTTGTGGGATCACATGTACTAGAGCCCTGAACCACAATTTAAATAGTCCAACTGGCCCAAGGCTGCCATGCTATAAGCCCAAATAGCCCATTTGGAGAGAGCTCATGGAGAGGTCCTGAGAACACATGAATAGAAAAAGGTACCTAACCAGCCCCCAGTTTCTCCAGCCCCTTTCTGTTCCAGCTCAAGCCACAATCTGCCTGTAACTGCATGGGAGATTACAAGTCAGAACCACTCAGTCAAGCCCTTCCAGAATCCCTGGCCTACAGAAATCATGAGAGATAATAAAACGATTGTGGTTATACTGTTTGGGGATAATTTTAATGTGAATGTTACAACCGGCATGGATACATTTCCCTTGGGAAAAGAGAAGTACTATAGCATTGTCTTATATCCTTCTAGTTTCTGCCTACCCACCCTACCACTATGTTGGTGTCACTAGAATTTTTCTCTGGTAGAAACAAGTATCTTACTTTTTTATAGAGCAATATGCTTACTAAGTTATAAAATCATTCTCACTTTCTATATATCTCATAAATGAAGTATTCTGTTCATTTATTTCATTGCATGATTTGGTGTATTCATATATGCCATCTTATTTCGTGCTATTTGTTATGCTTCTTTTTTATCCACTTTTTCTTTTATTAGATTACCTAAGTTTTCTTTTTCTCTTTTTCACCTCTATTGGTTTGGAAATTATGTATTCTGTTTCTACATTGTTAATGTTACCTTAAATTTTTAACATACATACTTGACATAATGAAGTTTCAGTTATTCAATAGCTCTGCTCTCATCCTTAACAATATGAGGGCCTTGAAGTACTTTAATTTCAATAGCTTTCCTCCATCTTTCATGGTATTATTGTCTTGTTTCAGTTGGTGTTCAAAATTAGACAGAATTACTATTATTTCATAGATATGTTCTCAACAACTTATTTACTAAGCAATGCATCTTACATTACACACTTACCTTCTAGTAGCATTTTCCTTTTTCCTGGAGTACAACCTTTAGGAGTCTTTTCAGTAACAATGTTAGTGGTAGACAGTTTTTGTTTGTCTGAAAATGTCTGTTTCACCTTCATTCTTGATTTATAATTTAATAGAGTATAGACTTCTAGATAAATTGTCTTCCCTCAGCATTTTTAAGATTTTATGCCACTGTCTTCTGGTTTTTGTTGTTACTGATGAGAAACCTGCTGCCAGTCTTAATATTATTCCTTAGTAGTTAATCTGTCTCTCTCATTGCTTTTAAGATAGTCTCTTTCTCTTTGAAATTTTACCATAATGTGTCCAGGTTTTACTTTTATTTATTCTGCCAAAGATTTATTGTGAATTCTGAACCCATCTTTCATCAGTTTTGAAAAATTTTTAGCTATTATGTCATCAAATAATGCTTATCCCACGTCCTCTCAGTTCTTCCTTCTAAAACTCCTGTTGATTGTATAAGGGACTTTTTTCATTTTATTCTCTACATCTTTTCATCTCCCTTTCTTATTTTTATTTCTCTGTGCTGAATCCTGGGTAATTCTCTGACATCACTCTCTAGTTCAATAATTCTTATTTTACTAATACACTAAGATTTTTATTTCAATAACTATATTTTTCTAGAATTTTTATTTAGTTATTTTTTGAATATGTATATTCTTTTCCATAGTGTCTGGGTTTTTTTCCTTGGGCTTGTATTTTTTTTTCTGTTTTTAATCATTTTAAACATGTTAATTTTATGGTCTCTGTATTAGTGTTCTCCAGAGAAACAGAACCAACAGTATATAGAGAACTATATAAGAGGAGATTTATTATAGAAATTGGTTTGCATGATTATGGAGCCAAGACATCCCATGATCTGCCATCTGCATATTGGAGAACCAGGAAAACCAATGGTGTAGTTCAGTCCAAGCCTGAAGGCCTGGAAATTGGAGTCAGTGGTGTAAATCTCAGAGTCCGAAGGCCCGAGAACCAGGAGGGAGGATGCCTAAGAGCAAGAGAAGATAGATATTCCAGTTCGAACAGAGAACAAATTTGCCCTTCCTCTACCTTTTTGTTCTATTCAGTCTTTCAGTGGATTGGATGATGCCCACCCACATTGGTGAGGGTGATCTTCTGTACTCAGTTTACTAATTCAAATGCTAACCTCTTCCAGAAATACCCCTATAAACTCACCCAGAAATAATGTTTTACCAGCTATCTGGGCATCCCTTAGCCCAGTCAAGTTGACACAAAAATAACTATTACAGTCTCTAATAGTTATTACCCCAAGTTCTTGCATGTATAATCCTGCTGTTTCTTGCTCATGGAGGATTGTTTCTTCAGTTGTTTTGTATTTTTGAATTGCAAGCTCATCTTAAACATGAGTTTATATGTGGAAATTCTGTGAGACCTGATTGATGGGGTGTCCTGTGAAGCTTTGTTTTTGGTTCTGCCAAGCTCTATAGGGGTTTCACTATCACTTTTATAACAATTTATTAGCTTGGGCTAATAAATTGGACCACACAAATAATATATATTTTATTCCTAACCCTCTATAGGTCAAAATTTCTCAGGAGACACTCTTTTCTACTCAGAGCCTAGACCAGGATAGACAAACCCCTCTGTCAGTGGGCAGATTTTCTTCTAATCTACCTTTACACTGAAGATTCCAACTTTATGGGTGTATCTCAGGTCCAACTTTTGCCTCACAGGACCCAAGACATCAGTTCCTGATTCCTCCAAGTGGGCATTAAATTTTCCAGGGCCCTAGGATACTGAGACAGTGTCTCTTTCCATTCATTCCTGCCCTAAGGCAGTCACATCATCATTCACAAAGTTACTGCCTTCGTTTTCAATACCCTTTTCATTCAAGCCCCTGTCAATTTCCCATGTGCACATCTATTCATTCAATAAATATTTGTTTCTTTCTAGATAACTGTAAGAAGTGGGTTTTCAGTGATCTTGATCATAGTATTGCCAGAACTAGAAGCTGAAATTTATTTATATAAGCAAATATGAAATCCACCATTTGCTGAGATTCCTGGCTATGATATTGATATTCTTTCCTTAAGCATCTCTGAGAGATAAATATACTGGGTTACATTTTTTTGCACAATTTTTTAATATTACAATCATAAAGGCTCACCATTGCCCTAAGTTTCACCATATTGTGGGTTAAAACTCCTGGCATAACATTTGGCCTGCTGGCTGGAATTGCTCCTTCATAATCAGGATCCTTAGTACATTTTCTGTTGATCTTCACCTAAACATACTCTGCCTTTTATGTTTTAGTAATACTATTAAGTCATTAATGAGAGAGACAGTGCATAATATGAGAAAAAATATACATGGCTCTGGAATCAGCAAGACATGGCTCCATTACTTTCTAGCTGGGAGTCCTTGGGAATATAGTTCTACCTGAGTCTCAGTTTCCACCATCTGTAAAATAAGAATGATGATACCTACTTTGTAGGGATGGGAATAAAATTAAAGATAATGTTTATAGAGTATCCAACACAAAATAAGTTCTTGAATTATTATCTGACCCACTTTTAAGTTTTTTTTTCTTTTAACTACATAAGTATGCCCCTTGGCATCACCTATAGTGGCTAAGAGAGTGTTATTTTATCTCACTAGTCACCAACTATTTCCTTTTTTAACATTAATAAAATTTCCCTTTTATATGCTCCTGGTCATTTAAGGAGCAGACACCTTAACTTAAATTGCCTTAACTAAACCTCCATACCCAATAAACGTGCCTTGTTAGAGTCATAAAATTAATCATAGCTTTATCTGCATGTTCTTAGCTGGGGTGATGTAAGTAGGAAAGGTGAGGTCATTTCTAAGTTTCTAGTTGGAATATACCTGATGCAGAGGATGTCAGAGCTGATAGGGACTATAGAAATCCCCAAAATGAGGAGTCTAAGGGAAAGCAAAGCTGACCTGACCAAGTTCACCCAACTAGTTATTGACAGCTGAGATCAAAAGCCAGACTTTCTGATGCCAAGGACAATGCTCCAACTGGAGTCATTTACACCAACCAAACTACAAAGTCACAACTAACCTTCTGGAATGATCAGTTCGTAACCTGAAAGCAAACCAAATTGTCATTGTTGATAATTTTCCCTCCAATTTGTTTCTATGGCCCTATAAACCTATCAATTGTGGTTTCCCAAGGAGCACTATGCTTCAGTGTACATAGTAGATAGATATTGTATAACTGTGTGTTTGATGAAGTAATAGAGTACTGTCTTGTTGTCTTGCCATTTTCTGAAATTATGTACCATAAATTCTAAATCTGAATTGATCCCTTATTGTTCTCCTGGCATTGCTATTTTTATGTGTTTTTAATATTTTCTGCACATGGGAACTAAAAATGCCTTTATTCATTCCTGGGTGGTTAATCCCTCTGAGACCCAGGAGGTTGACAGCCTTTCTAGGAAGCATGGTCATCTCCATGCTATGTTCTGCACAATGACCACCCAACTAAGTAATGGATGCCATTTGGCAACAAGGAGCCAGGCGGGGACACGAGGTAAAAGGGGAGGCTCAGTGGGGATCCATTAGCTCCATGAGAAAATTCAAATATTGTGTCTTACCAACAGTGAGTTGGGAACGTGGTGGATCTGGACAGTGGTATATAGTCCCTCAGAACGCAGTCAGAGTCTGGGAGGGTTTTGAGAAAAATTTGAAATAGAGGGTGAACGAAAGCATGTGTACCAGACTGTGGGAATGACCTCATTGTCACAAGGCATGGCAGTAGAAATGTTGGAAGCCCAGTGGCCTTAGTGATCTGGGTGGGCAGAGGTAAGCAACAACACTGATGCACCATTAAGGTCTGACTGGTCTATTTGGTCTGACCATTGGATTGGGGTTGAGTTCTGAAATCAGATGTTCCTCCCTCTAAAATAAAGGAAAATATTTCCTCAAAACTGGGGATGGGAGTGTAAGGCCCCATGGGATAAGGCCGAGTCTTGCAGCTCATAGGCAGACCATGTCCCATAGAAATAGTTGTGTCATGGAGGTCCCTGGGACAAAATAAATTCGTCTGTTCTTGAGCCTTGACAGTGTCCACTCGAATTTTTTGGATCATGAGAATTAATCAATTCAAAACAGTCCTAACTTGGGAGGTACTAGAGAGATGGCTAGGTGTTCTACCAAAATTTATGTCTTCACACCCTCGTGTATGGTATAGACTTGTCTTTGATACACAGTTATGCAGGCAGAATCTGCATTTCTCAATTACCCTTGTACTCTGGAATGGTCATATGACTAGTTCTCTCAGCTACTGAATGAGAAAGGAAATGATGTTTATCACTCCCAGACCAAGGCATTTAAGAAGTATGCACATCTGCCTTCTCTGTGTCCTCTCTTTCCTGCTTCTTTTAGACTGGAAACTGTGGACACTCAAGTTCTAGAGCAGTGGTCCCCAGTGTGGCTGGTAGTACCTGGGAGTCCCTGTCACCTAGAGACACTTAGTCAAAGACGGGCTGACATGGAAGCATAAACTCTCGCTCCATTGCCTGAAGTTGGTATAAACTCAGAGGATAACTCACACTGCAGAGCCCCCTGCAGAATCAGGCTGGACTAAGACTTGGTTGGAGATTTCACCTTGCCAACTTCTTCCAGTCCATCCCTTTCCTGGTTCCTCAGTCCAACACTGGTCTCCCCTGGGACTCCATCCCTATTAAATCAATTGCACCCAATTCTTCATTTCAGGTTCTTCTCCTGGGTAGCCCCACCTGAAAAATTCCATTATCCCTTTCCCCCTTTCCCTGCCTCTCCCAGTTGAGGGAAAGATCAAGTGAGACGGTGTACATGACAGCATTTTGTAACTGACAAGTATACCCATATGACTTACCTTCTGTGATACTTTTCTTCAGTGTTCCCCATCAGTGTGGGTATGTCAGGGTGAGATAATTATTTTAGTGACTGGAAATGGAGGTCTTGCAGGGGAAGAAATAGTGTTGATATAGGAAAATAACCTTGATGGGGCAGAGGAGGCACTAAAGATATTCTTTAGAGGGAGACCATTAAATGAGGTAAATAAGACACTGTGCATAAGAAATGAACAGGAAGTTTGAAGAAAGGAAAGGGGATGGCTGGGGTTGGGGAGGCAGCTGGATTGGAATCTACAATTGGATAATGAAGGGAGAGCTTGGCTCTTACAAGTTGAGTTGTTGACATACTCACTTCAGTAAAGTCAGTTGTGTACACAATACCTTGTGAGAATGGTTTTTAGGAAACTAGGTTCCTGTTCTTAGTCATCATGGAGCATGGAAGAGAACAGCCCAGATCTCGCTCTATGTTCTGGCTACATGCAAAAACTGCTGACTAGTGGGCTCCACAGACCCACCATCAATTTGAAAATGGCCCTGCCTAAACTCACCACCTTCCCTCCCAAACCTCATCCTTCTACAGTTCTCCAATACTCTAATATTTTCATTGCTCTGTGACAAGCTATAACAGTTTCGTTCCTCCCAAAGTAGACCCTGAGACAAAGACTTGGATGATCCCCGACAAAGGTGTGGGTGGGTGATACAGGGAAGACAGGAAATCCAGTAGAGCATGTGAACAGCTGAAGCTCCCTCCAGCTGGGGGCCTGCTGAAGAAGTGTGTAGAACATACCCCAGAATTTCTCAGCCAAAAATTGGGAAAGCTGGGGCTTTTTTCAATGGCCTTCATTGGTTGAAAGTTGCTCTGGGCATGTTAAATTCTTGGAAATTCTGGGCTGCCCAGTGCCCAGTTCCTAGGGTGCCACAGGAAGGCCTTGGAGAGAGCTCTAGGGAAGTTTGGGTACCTGAGATGGAAAACTGTCAGTATGGATGGGGACCTACTTACCACTGCTACAGAGATGAACTCAGATGGGCCAGGGGTGTGTGGGACAGAGCTCCCAACTCCTGATCATCTACCGTAACTGCTCTTTCCTCCTCATTCTCAGCCACTACCAAAGCTCTGGGACACATCATCTCTGTCCTGAAATCAATAACTTACCCTCTGACTGAATTGTGCCTCCCCCAAATTCACATGTTGAAGCCCTAACTCCCAAGGTGATTTTATTTGGAGATAGGTCTTTTAAGTGGGTAATTAAGGTTAAATGGGGCTATAAGGGTGGGGCCCTGATCTGACAGGACTGGTGTCCTTATAAGAAGAGGAAGAGACACAGGAGCACTCACACATGGATGCTCTCTCTGTCTCTCTGTCTCTCTGTCTCTCTCTCCATCTCTCTGTCTCTCTGTCTCTCTCTCTCTCTCTCTCTCTCTCTCCCCCCCTCCCCCCACCCCACCATGTGAAAAACACAGTGAGAAGTAAAAAGGTGGCTGTCAATAAAACAGGAAGACAGGCCTCAAGAGAAATCAATGTTGCCAGCACCTTGATCTGGGCCTTACAGCCTCTGGAGATGTGAGAAAATAAATGTCTGCTGTTTAAGCCACCCAGCCTATGGTAGTATGTTATAGCAGCCTGAGCTGACTAAGACACTTACCTACTAAGCCCCACACCTCCTTTCTCACTCTCTTCCATTGTGATTCAACTGATCTTCTGAAAGGCAAATCTGGCCCTGTGACTCCCCAGTGCAAATATTTTTGAGAGCTCACTAGGACCTCCAGAGTCTAACAGATAACCTTGACATTGGCCCCAAGACCCCATACACACTCAATGTATCTTTCCAGCCTTGTCCCCTGACACTTCCTGGCTTGCTTTCAGTATTCAAGCTACCTCAAACTATTTTTAGCTCTTCAATGTTGCTATGTGCCTGAACTGCAATACTGTTCCTACTGCTTAAAGTGCCTTTCTCCCCTTTGCTCCCCTGACAAATCCTTGCTCCTCTTTCAAGGGTCCCTGCCTCTCTCTGACTCCTCCAACCAGAGTCCTATATGCTGTGACCCTCCCCTGGCTTCTAATGTCTGTTAGTATTGAGCTGGTCACCCCACCTGTCTACCTGCCCTCCTACATATCCCCAGCATCAAGACCTGGAACATAGTAGATGCTCACATATTTATTCAATCGATAAGGAAGCATTGTTCATTCATAAGTCACTGAGTGTTACAATGGACAGGAACTTTAAAGATACTATGTTCAAGCTCCATATTTAGCAGAGAGTGTAATAGCAGTCAGTGCCCCATCCTCATGCTCTTAGGCTTTCCTGTCCCGGTGCAGTCCAGCCTGTGCTGTCTTTGCCAGGACCTCATCTCTGCCTAGGAACTTCCTCTGGCCTTTGGCACCTGCTCTGCCCATAATAGCAGCAAGCCAGAAATGCCAGGAATGAATGCCCACCACCACTTAGGAGCAACCCTCAACCAATGACTAACAGGAGTTGGTGAATAAATATCCCTACACTCTCTCCCCTTAGTCCAGATGTCACTGTGGCATATTCTACACCATCTTCCAGAGAATCCAAGCAGGATCGAGCTCCAGCTCCCACAGTAGTGACTAGTCTGACAATCCCTCCTTTATTGATTTCCTTTTTTCCCATCCTTACTTCCCCACTTCCCTCCCAGAGTTTCCTGGGACTACCTCCCAAGTAAACTCTTTGCACTTGAATCTTTATATCCACATATCTTCTGAGATAACACAAGTTAAGACAAGACAGAGGTCCAGAGAGGACAAGAAACATGACCAAGGTCACACTGCTGTTCAATGCCAATTTTGAGTCTACATATTTGTTTCCTGGTTTTTCTTGCCTATACTCATCCTACTGCCCCACACATGGGACTTCCATAGTACCCTAGGCTGCAGGTCATAATGTAAAAACTTCTCCCTGTGTGAACCAAGGAAGGAGTCCCTCACCTTTAGTTAGTGGTGTGCCCAACCCTGGGATTTGGATGCCAAGGCTAGGGACCCATTCTCTTCCTTCACTATCCAGCCCTGTGCTGTCACTTCTAAACCACTTCTCACTTCCTCTCTCTGGGGCCTCAAACTTTCATCTCCCAATGCAGATAACTCCAGCCGGAAGAGACTGTCTTTGGAGAACCTTAAAATGTTTAAGCTTCGCATCCCCCAATCCAGCCTTCACTCCCACCCCTTTTGATTTCAGGCTGTACTGGATGGGAAGACCTCTATTGATTTCAAGACAAGTATGCCAATGTTTAAGCCAAAAACCATGAATCTTACATTTGAAAGCCCATTTCAAGCCCCTTGGGCTTCTGGGAATTCATACTAAAAAAACTCTCATTCACACACACACACACACACACATAACATACAACACATGCAATGCAAACATGGAATGCATACAACACACAACACATAAACACAACACACATACGACACAGACAACACAAACATGTGACCTACATAATGCACACAGATATGATACATAAGACCCACATAGCAAACATAGCACACACATAAAACAACACACACGTATTACAAGTAAGCACACACGCACCACCTCATTTCTTTCAGTCCTTTCCTGACCTGGGCAGGAGGCGACATCTGGAACAGGCAGAGCACCAGCTACAATCTTGTCAGCATATCTGGACTACACTGAGTGCCATGTTGAAGAGAAGGTTATTCCAGTTCATTACCACCAGGCATTTTAACTGACTTTTCTCATTTCTTTCTCATGCCTTGGTATTAATTAGCCCCGGGATTTCAATCTGATGCATTAGGCAAAAACAATTCTAAATGCTTTTGGAAAAACAAATCCCAAATTAGCTGTAGCTGAACGTGCATCTATTTGAGAGTCAGGCAGCATGAACACTAACGCTATAAAAATAGAAGTGACACCCCTCTAAGAGAGAAGGCCAAGACCAACATGTTTGTTGACTGCCTGGTTCACAGCCCTATCCTGGCGGAGGCTGTAGGGGTAGAGATTATTGGTCTACAGGAGGGTAGGAAAGAAAAAATAAGTTTTAAATCCAGGTTAAAGGTAAAGAGAGAGGGGTGACAGCAATTCTCTCTCCTTCTTGTTTTCTTTTCCCTGGCCTTCTCTCATCTCTGGAACAGCCCTGTTTGGAAGTCTAGAGATAGCAATTTTCTTTAGGCTGCTAGAGACAAAATCCATTTCAAATTCCTCCCTACTCCAAGCAGTAATCTTCATCCACCTGCCTTGTCCTCTTCTGAGTGCCCCACAGGGTCTAACAGGATGAAGGTAGCCCATCTAGGGACTGTTCAACATAGCACAACAGTGCCTAACACCATGCACTGGTCTCTAGCCGACTCATGAAGCTTTGTCTTTTCCCCTCAGTAAAACCTTAAGTTCCTTAAATGCAGGGATGTGGAACCTTTGTGGTTAGGAACACCAGACTTGCAAATGTTTTCTGTGTACAATTACCAAACTAATTGTAACAGCTGGACTTGATCAGAAAAGCAGAACCACTCTGAGTGATCCAGAGAAGGGGGAGTCATTATAAAGATTAGCCCTGGTATAGCAGAGGGAGCCAGTTAAGCAGTCGATGCAAGGCTACTGCTTCTGTGCCTGGTGATTGTCCTGCAGTCAGCATGGTCAGAGGTCAAGAAGGAAAGATGGACATGAAATGGAGGAAGCCAAGGACAAACTGAACCTGGGAGGACAAACTTGGCACTATCATCTATTTCTCAACACCTCCAACCTCAAAGAAATGGGTGACCTGCAAGACAGGCAGAGGCCCTCTAGCATGAAGCTATACACATATCGGCCCCTGCACTCAGAGGAGTTGAAGGAGGAGACCTGGTGGGAGCTGGAGATGCTGCAGGCCCAGCTGCCACACACACAAAGTGATCCAGCGGATGGGTGACATATGCAAGCTGTGACAACATCCACCCTACTTCAACTATCAGACCATAGATACTTCCCCGTCTACTCAATGTCCTCCAGTCAAACACATTTGCACCAGGTAGTAAATAAACTAACTTATTGGTGTACTGGTCAACTACTGCTGTGTAACAATCTTAAAATCATAGCAGCATCCAATAATTAATTTTTTTTTCTTACTCACAAGTTTGTGGATTGGCTGAGGGACTTAACTCCACAAGTCTCTCATCCTCCTCCTAGAACTGGTACGAGCTTGGGCACGTTCCTCTCATAGTGATGGCAGAGGCACAAGAGGACAAGTGGAAATTTGTGAGGCTTCCTGGGGCCTAGACTCAGACCAGTACACTGCTCCTTCTACTCCACCCCATTGGCCAAGCAAGTCACATGGCCAAGCCCAAAGTCAAGGGCAGGGAACATATACTGCACCCATGAAGCCATAACAAGGATGCAGATGCAAAGAGGGATGAATAATTGGGATTAATAATTTAATCCATCACAAGAAGACAACTCCCTTTATCTGGACATATCTTGCTCACCATTTCTGTCACCAACCCTAGAAGAGGCCATGTCTCTTTTTTTCTTCAACTTTGTTCAGTTAATCGAGTTACTTCTGTGTCATTTTTACCCCTATGCTTCCACCTTCCTCTCCCTCAAATCTTGTTTAGTAATCATGGGAAGGAGAGAATCTCTTTTTTTTTTTCATTCCATATCTGAGCTAAAAACCATGAGGTGGTCATATGAAATTCTGCAATATATACAACTGAATGCAGGAAAACAAGGCTATTAGCTTTGAAGTGAAATTAGATGAAATAAAGAGTCAATGTTGTCAAACTCTAACAATCCTTGAAATTGTCTGGAAGTGTCATCCATGATCACTTTGAAGTCTTCATGTGCCTCCTCAGATCCAACTAATTAATATCTGTTGTTCTTTAAGTCCCAATACAGAGCTATAAGAAACTTTCTCCATTTAAATTTGCCATTTGTGGTATTGGTATTTAATGACTAAAATTACTTTTTACTTGTTTATAGTAGAGGAATGAATGATTTAATCCACAGAATATTCTGAGCACATTGCCTGGTACACAGTAAGCACTCAACAACTGTTTTCCAGTTAGTTGTGGCCATAGTCTTCATTACAAAGGCATAGTGCTTTGAATAGTTATTGCCGTGTAACAAACTACCCCAAAATATAATGGGAAAAAAAAAACAGTAATTGAATTTAACCTTAGAGGTGTTAAACATCAGGAACTCAAGGTAGGGCACAGCAGAGTTGGCTTGTCTCTATTCCATGATGACTGGGGCTTCAGTGGGGAAGACCTGAATGGTTAGGAGTGACTTGAATGACTGCAGGCTCATCAGGCATCTCTAATCCCTATCTCTCTCCAGCATGGTGACCTCAAGGTAGCCAGGCACTTTACATGGCAGCTCAGGCTTCCAAGAATTAGTGTTCCAACAAACAAGGCAGAAGCTGCATGGCTTTTTGTGACCCAACCTCTGAAGCCATGTTATATCACCTCTACAATACTCCACTGATTGAAGTAGTCACAAGCCCATGAGACTCAAGGGAAGAGGACAAGACCCCATTTCTCAATGGAAAGAGCATGAAAGAATTTTCTGCAATGTTTGAAAGCCACCACTCAGCTATTTCTGGTACATTGACAGCCGAATCAGCTTTTGTGGGTTAATTGGAAACCAAAAAGACTCTTCTTGGCAATGTTTCTATGAGAACTATGTTTTTAAGTCCAATAACAGACTTACAAGTTAACTTTGAGAAACAATTCACTCATAAAGTGGAACTTCCTAAATTCTCATCCCTCTCCCAAAATGTCTAACACTGTGAACATAGCCAATATTTATTAATTATTAATGCTTATTGAGTACTTCCTATATACTGGGCTCTGTGCTCAGCACTCTACATGGATTGGGTCATTTGATCCTCCCACCCATCCTATAGATTCTTTGTTATTTCCATTTTACAGATAAAGAAACTGAGACTTAGAGAAGGCAAATGATGAGCCAAAGGTCACACAGCTTGGACTGTAATTCAGATTTTGAAACTAGGACTGTCTGGTTGCCAAGCCCAAGCTTAACTACCACAATGCACTGACTGACCCCACAAATACTATTTGAGTGAATGAACACTTCTTGAGATATGTAAAGGTCAGACGGCTCTCTCCAGGGAAGCAGACTTACCAGGAAAATGTCTCCAGATATAGCCATCGATTCCCACCATGGGTGACCAGTTATTGTGCCAGCAGGTCAAGATGTACCAAAGCGACTGCTCTCCTACCAGTGTGGACCTAAGTGACACAGTCCCTTCATGTGATTGCAGCCAATGTGTGTCCTCTAGCTATCCCTGCCTTGCATCTGAGCTTCCAGTCTTCTCATTTCCCACTAACCCCATCTTTCTTAAACCAGAGCAAACCAGGCCACCCTCAACTTTTTGTCCCCAGGCATGGATGGGAATGAACAGTTGTTTTGTCCCTGGCTGTACAAAGCCATTTGTGCCAGGGCAGCTCTGGGCCAGAGGTGGGGGTGGGGTGGGAAGCGAGGCAAACACAACCCCATTCACCCAGACTGATTAACAGACAGCAACTACATGCAGGCCACAGGCAGGAGGCAGAGTTCAGGCTGGAACCCGTGGCATGGGAGCTGTTCAAGAGGAAAAGAGGTAGTTGCTCTGGTGGGCTATCCCCAGAGGTTTCACAGTCAAGTGTCAGTGTCACCAGCCCCAGCCACCACCACCCCTCTGTTTCCCCAGTACCCCTTCTCCATCCCCATCCTGCAGTTTGGAATGAGAAAACCCCCTTGTTCGGTGTCTTTGCAATAAACGATGAAAGCCTTTTATTTTCCTTTTAAGAATTCATCTCTGCATTCCAGAGGGGGCATTTATCACCCCGTGCCCAGGCTGCAGACATCTCCCTCCTTCAGATCCTTCTGGCCAGAATGGCAGCCTTGTCAGACACATGAAAACAGCCCCTCCGGACATCTGGACAAGGCGCAGCCTTTGGCTAAACACGAGGCCATCCTGAATGCCACAGACAGTAAAAGGAGAGCCCTTGTTCCTGGTCCAAATGGCCCAGCTAAATGGATGCAGCTGGGCACAGTGGAGGCAGCGGCGGGGTGGGGGGGTAGGGATGGCATGGGGGATGAGGGGATCCAGGCCCTCTTGGCCACCAGCCCAGGCACCTCCACCTGGCAATCTGAAAGGCAAGTTTGCTTTTGAAAGGGGCTCCTGGAATTGCCTTAGTGACACTGTTTCACCAATGGTTTAAAAAGCTCAATGGTAACTGGTAGTGGGAACTGTGTCTTCTGTCTGCCCAGCACCCTCACCTTCTAGAGACAGAACCTTTCTATCCTGTGGGCAACCAATTCCACTGAAAGTTCTGAGCCTGCCACCCCTTCTTCCATCCCGGTCCCCACACACACAAGACTCAATGAGGCATTTGACAGTGGCTTGGCCAATCAGAATCCTCCTTGGGACTTTTCTCCCAGAGATAAGGACTCTGTTTCCACTAGGGTAACAGACATCTTGCTCACCATATGGCTTGAAGTTGGCTAAGAAATAGAGTGACAAAGCCCTAACATTATGGTTTGATACCCTATGTCTGAAGTTATTTGTTCGACACTTCCATTCTCTGGACTAGTATATTTTACTTTTTCCTCTAGCTGGTTTGATTTGGGTCCCCATGGGGCAGCTAGGCCACCCTCACTCCTACTCCAGGAGGGTCAGTCTCTTTCTGACCCTCCAGGAGCAATTGTACCTCTAACCAAGAAGCTCTGGGAGAAAATGTGAAGACCTGCATCTCCAGAATCTCTAACCAGTGGTGGCTCAGAAAAGCTCTGAGAGCACCCCATCACCCTCACACTTTATCCTGTGGTCTGGGCAAGACTCTGCACTGCTGGTGGCAAGGCAGCCACCAATGCTGAATGCATAGCTCCCACCTGCAGCAGCATGCTACAGTGCCCTGGGCATTATACATAGCAATGTCCTGGGACTGTCTGGGACCCAGCTGCTCCCAGAGGCACCTCAGAACAATCAGTTTCAGGGACAGGTTACCAGTCCTCTAGCATGAAAGAGATTTCTGGCTGTGCAACAATGTGGGAGCACCCAGGACCAGTAACTTGGACAGGCCAGGAAAAGGGAGCCCTGAGAGCTGTACTCTGATTATCTAGGCAGATGAGCCTGAATGTTGAATTTCAATCTACTAATGGGGGCTAGAACTTGCTCCCTCAACCACAAAGCAGTAACAGTGGTAGTTCTCTCTACATTACCACTCCCCATCCCCCAGTGCCTTGAACGCAGTAGGCATTTTGGCAATGCTGTTAAAATGGAAAGCAACTTTTAGGCTCAGAATTGATGTCCAGCACACTGGTATAGTCAAAACAAGTGTTAAAATACTGAAATACTATGTAAAGGTAAATCACCAATGACTCAAACCCCTTGAGGGGTCTCCCTGTCACCCAGCCTTCCAAATCTTCCTCTTATTCACCTCCAAAAGAGTTAACTCCAGAACCTGCATAGCCCTGATTCAGGACTAAGAAAGTCTCCTTTTGATGGTTGGATGCCTAAGCCTTACTAGTGATTAAATATTCTCTTATCCCCAGTTAAGCAGAAAGCCAGTGGCTTGAGGTAAGTGAAGCCAAGTACGGAACCCTGAGACATGAGGCACAGGGTCCCAGTCAAGGACTAAGGAGACTATCCAGCTTATCTGGCATTTCTCACTGAGCTTCCCTCCCCAACTTCTAACTGCTCTGCCAGCTCTCCAATCCAGTAGGCATAAACTTGTGTGTGTGAGTGCAAGTGTATATACAATCAGGCACAAAATCAACCATGATGAACATATTCCACTTGCCCTCATCCCCTCTCTGTTCTTCCCCAAATCATTTCCTACCTTATACCCACCATCGCTCATGTTCTTCCCCTAAAGACACACTTGCTGAGAAAACTACTCAGAGCCTACTTTATACCAGACTTTTTACTCCTTATGGTACTTCCAAGTGGGTATTGTCAGGCCCATTTTACAGAAGAGGAAACTGAGTCTCAGAAGGCTAATTAAGTTGTCCCAAACCACACAACAGAGTTGAGATTTAAACCCAGGTCATAAGGGACACCAGCAGCCACTGTCTTCCACTGTACTCCACCACCTCCCAAGACAGTCATATGCAGAAAAAACTGTCATTAGTGTGGGTAACTATTTGGAACTGTTCTGAAAACAGTTTGACTCTCCTTCCCTATCTGTATGGCAAAACCCTCAAGCACAGATACTCTATCCTTTCTCTGTTCTTAAGACCCTATCTTCCTCCAGTGCTGGCATTATTCAGGCACTCAATCAATATTGATTAAATTGAACATCATAAAATGCACAGAACTAAGTAAGCCATGCAACCTGGAGGGCAGCAAATCTTTTTTAAATGGCTAACTGTAGGACGTGTTACTTATCATCTTTGATCTATAAAGGAGAAATAATAGTGGTACCTTCTTCAAGGGTTTGTTGTCAGGTTCAAATGCAAAACAAAAATAGCATAGAGTTGGCACACAGTAAGTGCTCAATAAATATTAGATAATATTGTTGCTGTTATTCCCACCCAATGGTCCAAGCTCAAGGCAAGATTAATTCCCTCTGACAATTCCTTCATTCAATGAGGGAAATACACAAGATGACAGAGCTACATAGCCCAGTGACTATCTCTCAGGGGGCTCTCATGGCAGGATTTGAGCTGCTTTTAAGGTCCCTCCCAAAGGCGTCACTCTGCTGAGACCTTCAGAGGAGAGAGGGAGGGCTAGCCAAGCAAACCATTTTGTGTCTATTTAGAAGCAGTCTTGCACTCTGGTGCAAAGGTCACTGTAATGTACCATGTGACTGAGGCTGTGCCCAGAAAAAGCCATGCCCAGGATCCATTGTTGAACCTGCTCCCACATCCTGCAGGTTGCCAGGCACAGACCTGCCACGGTGTGCTTGAATGCCAAAATCATTTAATAATTGAAAAAGATCAAGATCAATGGCTTCAGCAACTTCTGGGAAGCGGTAACTCAGCAAGCTGTGGAAGGTTCTCAGTTTGCTGTCTCCAGCCTGGCCCTGTGGCAGGATTTATGTTGAATGGGCTCCATGAAGCAAATATATCCTGGGATGGGGCCCTATCCAATCACCCCACCCAGGAAGTGTTGGCATGCTGACATCACCCTCACAGCTGCCAAGTCTCCCTTGCTCTGAGGGGCACTCTCTCATTTTGCATTAATTAGAAGGCCATTTTCCAAGCATTTCCATCTCATAATGAAGGGCTTTCTGCAGTGGCTCAGTGAAATATTAAAACATCTTACTTGGAATCTTTAAAAAAAAATACATCCTGTTTGTTCAGTCTGTATATTATATAACCCTTTATATTCCAGGAGAGGGGAGATAAGTTCGGAAGTAACAACTTATTCAAGATGTTGGTCAGAGGAAGGGGGTTGGCCACACCACCACTATTACCACTGACCACTATGTTGTTCTTTCCCCACCCTTCTTCTGCCTCTAATAGAGATATGGAGAGAGCAGGAGGGAGGAAGAGATGAGAAGATAGGACATACAGAATCAGAACCTCAAAGAGGACAGAAACAGTAGTCCCCTTGTGATAGAACAGGATGTGGGGGGCTCTCAGTGAACTACACTTCTGAGTATTCACCTCCTGGTCTAGTCCCCACCCACTCTGACTCTGCATCTTGCCATGTGATTTGCCTTGGCCAATGGGGCTTTAGCAAGAGTGATATAGGCAGAAGCTGGATCAGCATGTACACATTGTCCTCTTGGAACACCCGCTCTTGAGAACCAGCCACCAAGAAAAGAAGCCCAAGTCAGCTATATGGAAAGATCATGTGGAGAGAGAGAGGCCCCAACCCTCTAGCCAACCCCCTTAAAGAGCTAGATATGTTGATGATGCCATCGAAGACATTCCAGTCCCACCCACCATCTGACTTCAGCTACATGAGCTACCTGAAGCAAGACCGGCAGAAGATCCATACAGCTGAGCCCTAGTCAGTGCACAGATCATGAAAAATAACAAAACTACTTTTGTTTCAAGCTAACAAGTTCTAGGGTAGGGTGTTATGCAGCAGTGAAGCACCAAAACATCCCATTATTTTCTAGCAGTGTCTTGGTTAAGACTACATTTCCTGGTGATGCCCAGCAGAAGTTTCCCAGACATCTGTCATTTAGCATCCACTGATCACTCACTCTAGCTCCCCACTAGCTGCCACCCTTCTTCTAACCTCTAGTATATCCCTTTCTCCTGCTCAGTAAAAGTAAGATTTCTGTTAAACCATAACGTCGACATTTTTCACACAGTAAATCTTGATTATCAAGTGTTTCACTCAGTCATGGCCCTTTATTGTAATAACAAACCGGGGCTCTGGGGTTATAAGGATGTAAAAGAAAATTATTCTACCTTGTGTAGCAGAGGGTGTGTTTGTGTAAGGCAGTGTGTGGGTGCTGAGATATGAGATTGGAATTACTAAAGACTAAATTATGTGTGTGTGTGTGTGTGTGTGTGTGTGTGTGTAATTTCCGGGTTCATGCTATATCACAAACTAAGCTAAGTGTTGAAAGGCTGTTTTGCTATGTAGGAATCCTTGCTATAATGAATTAATAAGATTGCTGTGCAATCAACATATTAATTGTATGTAAATGGTGTTTTTTAAATGCTTTAAAACAATTTATTCCCCTGAGCATTTTAAATAGGCCCCCTGGAAAGTTGTTTATGTAGTCATTTACTTGGCAAACTTCTCTCTCCTGGAGGTTTCCTTCAACCCACAAATGAACACTTGAGAAAAACTTGTCCCTCTTCTTCTTTCTCTCAGGGTCCCAGGAGCTAATGTCCTGAGGGTTGGGGCTTGGGATCCACCAGAGTGATTCTGAAATTTGTTCTTTGTCTCAAATGTCTCTTGTCCCTTCTGTCAATTAATGCTTATCCTGTTGAGGTCTGGGTAAGGTGAAAACATCAATGACTATCAGGGGCAAAAGAGAATCTATCAATCCACTAACAACTGCTCACTCTCCCTGCTGTGTTCCTACCTTGGCATAGGAGATTGCTCGAGCCAGACATCCTGCACATTCCCAAGACAATCATCATCATTATGCCACAAGTCACTCAGGACATTGCTCCAGGAACTCCGGGACCTACCCATCAAAACAATAAATAAGGAAAAATATAGCCCCAAAATAAGATATTTAATAAAGAAAATATACGTGTTTAAGACATGAAAAGAGCCATTGTTTGGTTTGGTTTGGTTTGGTTTGGTTTGGTTTGGTTTGGTTTGGTTTGGTTTGTGGCTCCAAACCAATTAACCCATTTTCCAAATTAACCCATCTTCCCAAGGACCTTTGTGATAAGTAAAGTTTCTGCAAATAAGACTTGATCTGAGGTAGGCCTGTTGTCCATCTATAATTTTTCCACAAGCTCCACAGAAGTATAATTCTATTTATTTTCTTGAGATATATAGATCTCTCAGTATAGAAGAACTATGCAGGCTTCTGTCTGCTAGGTGTGTTTAGAATTCAGCTCCTCTCACCTGGAATGTTTCAAGGTAAGTCCTCAGAAAGTAGTCTTAAATCTTTCATCCCCTTCCCCTTTCCCACTTACTTTCCCCAGTTACATTGGTGACAAAGGTGGCATTTGTAGGGGAGTTGAGATGGAAATCCAGCACTCCTACAAGTTGGAGGGCATTCTTAGGGAGTCCAAGATAAATACAAGAAACCCGTAACCTGTTGCTGGGACTGAACTCAGCTTCATGAAGTTTGAAAAGGCCTCTGTCACCTGGTTTCGCCATGACAGCAGGGCTGTGGAAGGCCTGGTCCTTGCACTGGTCAAATGCCAGTTTGCTCCATGCCCACACTTCTGACCTGCCCTGTATTACAGGACATCACAGTTCTGGGGCTCTCTTGCTCTCAGGCTTCCAAAGAGGTTTTGCCAATGGGAGGTTTGGCCAATGAGAGGCCCTGGCAGAAGATTCGAGGGCAGAAAGAGGGAAGAAGCCAGGGCGTTTCTTCCCCTCTTGCTCTGCTTCCTGTGGCCTCCCCAGCAGCAGCTGTGGCTCTTCTGTGGCTCCAGGGTCCCTCCCTTCATGTCCCCACATATCATGTGGACCTGTCTTCTAGGTTCCAATAACACCATTTCCTCCCTTTAGCCTTCCAGCCCAAAGGGTAGTAACTGCTTCCTGCTATCATGAATCTCTGGATTGCCTCACCTGTGTGGCTTCTTAGCATTTCCATCATCTGTGTAACCAGTTCCCTACATTTGATCCCCTCAGTTGAAAGACCTAATATGGTTTCTGCAGTAGTCATTTACTCTCTCTCTTCTTCTGCCTAATTTAACTCACACTATCTATGATTCCTCCCACAGCCAAATTTATTGCATTGAGTTCATAAGAACAGTGAGAATTTAGGAAATGGAGGGATAGATAGACAGAAGGAGGAAGGCAGGAAGGGAGGAATGACTGATACTAAATGAGCAATTACCTTGTTAAATATATATGCATTATTTCATGTAATCTTCACAACAACCTTGAGTTTGGTACTTTTATTATCCTCATTATACAGATGAGGAAATTGAGAAATTCAGCAATTGGTCCAAGAGCACACAGCTAGGAAGTGGGGGTTCTGGAGTTCAAACCTAGGAAGAATTGAGGGAAGCCTCTAGGAGCTCAGCCCCCTAACCCGTCGGATGACCCATCTCCACTAAGAACCCTAGGAGGGCATTGGGAGGCATTGAGCTGGCTTCTACAAAGATTGCATTTTAGGCCTGAACTGAACTTAGGGCTCTGCATGGCTCCAAAGGGGAATTCTCCAAAGGGGGGATGGGGCCAACTTTGTATTGTCCAGTTCAGGAAATCTTAAACAGTAATGAGCTGATGGTCTCTTTGATTTCCTTCTGGAGTATGTGTAGGTGAGAAGATGATAGGCGCCAGCTTCCACTCTCAACACAATCATCCACAGCTGGCCATGACCAAACCCTGGAAAGGAATGTGGCAGTTGCTCCAGATTTCCCAAAGCACCTAGGCCAGGGTGCTGAGGAGAAGGTGGGCGCACTCTGCCTCACTGTGAGACTCCATCTTCAGGTCCCCGGGCCTTCCCACACAAACAGCAATGTCTGTGTCTTCCAGCTGGGCAGGTGGGTGAGAGAAGGTAGTTGCATCAACCTTGGTATCTTGACTCCCACTCCTCCCTGGCTGATCTATGCCCAAAGTACAAGATTTGCAAAGACAAAGATGTCAAGAACATTTGAAAACAGGACCAGAGGAGAGGCCAAAGCTAAATACAAAACAATGAAATCGTGGGAGAAATATTTGGAACCTCCACAGAGGAAATATTTGAGAGTGAAGTCCCTCAAGTTTACCAACAGGTCACCAACTAGCCATCTAATACTTTTGGTTAAAGCATCTGGGGGCAGCCTGTCATCCCCACTGACCAGTCAGAAAGGAAGCAGGCTGGGGCAGCGTCCTAAAGCACCCCCTTCCAAACCTTCCATTAACCTTCTCATTGCTGGATTGGGAGTTTCCCAATAGCAGGGCCCTTGCGGGGTTGGGGCTGTTTACTAAGGGGTACAGAGGGATTTTAATATTTTAAAGATTGGTAGGGAGTCACTGAAGCAGGCCAGCTAAGTGCCTGCCACCCAGGACGGGGCCTCCTGGTGAGAAGCTGCAGGCACAAGTGACTGCTCTGTAAGACAGGTATCTTCAGACCCCCAAGAAGGAACTCACATGAATGAGGATCTTTCCTGAGCAGATACGCTCTGCCACCACCATTGCAGGCAGACATACTGTGGCCTGTAAGGCTGGCACAGAGATGTCTCTCCACACCTCCACCCCAAAGGGAAAACAGTGATTCGCACTAAGCTTCCCAGATTCTGTCTCTGTTTCTCTCTGGCCCAGCGCCTGGTCTCTGAGGCCAGCGTTTGTGAGCAGAAGGAGGAGGCCAAGGCCCCTACTGTCTATTCTCTGGAAAAAGCTAAGTGGCTTCGGGGAGGCGGGGGGGTGGAGGGGGAGGTGCATGAAGCTGGGAGGAAGACCTTGACCTCAGGAACCCTAAGCCGCCAGCTGACAGCAGACAGCAAGGGGGGCCCTTGGGAATGGTGCTTTTATTGAGGGACATTTGTCTTCATTTGAGGCGGCCTCCATCTCATCACACAGGCGTGCCTTGAGGCCTGAGACTCCCTGACCCCTACCCTATCTGTGCCTGCACTGGCCAGTGTGCTGGTTTGAAGGGGAAGTGGCCTCTTAAAGCTCCTTAGAGCCAAGGTGACAGATGTTAGGGAAGAGTAACAGGAAACTCCTGGCAGCACCTCCAGAAGGCTCCCAGCTCCTGCCCTGGAGAGAAGACCTAGGGCAGGGTGGGCACCTCACACACTCAATACCCAAAACTTGGGTCTACCTAGGCCAGTGATTCTGGAAGTTTAAAACACGTATTTGGCATTATAATCATAGATTTAGATAATAATATTTTTTTTACCTATGGTTTTCAGAATGCCAACTTAAGAATCTAAACCTCACAATCTTTGTAGCTAGTCAGGAGGTCCCCAGACCCTCTGTTTTCTCTCTCATGAAAAGAGATTAATGGGAAGGACTCCGAGTGGGTGTTAGAATCTGAAAATATCAGAGTGCAAGATTTTGATGTTTTTTTATTTTCCTGAAAAAGTCAGGATATGTAAAATGTTGGAAGACCATAAACTATATATGTTCTAGACGCTGCCACTCATCTGAGGAGTTGTGAATAAGTCGTTTCATCTCCCGGTGCTTCATGTTTCCAAACATTAAAAAAAAATCGCCTGATCATCAAAAGAGATGGCCGGAAGTGGAGCTACCAAGGCGCCGGCGCTGACTCTAACAGACCCTTGACCCAGGTTCCCAACTCGGTTTTGCCTGGGAACGGCTTGGGGCCCTAAGAGACCGTGGGGATTTTCGATGGAGTAAGCATGGAAGGCCTAGGTTAACAGCACCGTGCTAAGCACAAACCTACAGCATGTTTAGGGAGCTGGGGAGAGAGCACAAGGCACGTGGCGCCCTCGCTCCAGCACTTCGAAAACGCACAGCTGTGCAGGGCGAGAAGCTGGCGCCGGAGGGGCAACACGGGATCCGAGGGGCGTTGATGTCGTTGTTTTAAAAAAGCAAGTCCAAAGGGGGCGAGCGGCGTCTGACCTTGGCGCTCACGCCGGGCGCACTGCCGCGCTCGCCTCCCCCGCTCGCGAGGTTCATTTCCATTGGGAGCGCGGCGCGTCCCAGTCGCCCTTATCTCGCCGCCGCCGCAGCGGCTTTGCAGGCGCGGGCGCCCGAGGCTCCCTCCCTCCTTTCCCCTCCCCCCGCCCACCCGCCGTCCGCGTCTTTGTCTGGCCAGGCGGCGCGCTAGGAGCCAGCAGGGCGGGTAATTGGCGGCCCGAGAAGCGAACGCGCCAGCCCAGCCTCCACTAATGAGCGGGCGGAGCCGTGGGGAGGGCGCGGCGGGATCCGGGCGCTCAGCCAGGGAGGGGGCTTCTGTGGCCGCCGCACCCTTGGATAGCCATCCGGATCCCGACTGTCCTCTCCCTGGGCGTGGCTGGCACCAGCGCCGCGAGGGACATCTCCCCTTCCCCTATGCAGTCCCTGGCGCGCTCCAATTACCCTGTGGCCATGCCAAGTCCTCCGGCTGCCCCCGGGCCGCTCCCGCATCAGCCCCGCGTCCCCGGAGAAGTGCCAGGAACGGAACGCGCGGGTGGGAGGGCAGAGATTGAGATGGGGCTCCCTGGGGGCTTCGCCGCTCTGTATGGGGATCTTGGCGGCCCTCCGGCAGGGGCACTGCTGGGAGAGCATGCCCCAGGGGGCCAATGCCAGAGGGCTCTCTTTAGGGAAGCCCCAGGCAGCAGCAAAACCTGCTCCCGCATAGATGGTGATAAAATCCACCCTCATTTCTAAATTAATTATACTGAATCCGCGGCGCTCAGCTGGCCTAGGATGGCTGGCCAGGGCTACAGTGGCCTTGGATGGTCTGTACTGTGGTGCGCTTTGTTCCCTCGCTGGGGGAGGGGAAGATCATGTGTCGTTGACTACGAGAAGACCCTTCTCCAAGCCTGAGTGTGCTGGAAGTGACAGAGGCCAGCGGAGCTTTGGAGTAATAGGAGACTTCAGGGAAGCCTTTCTCCACTCAGCCCTCCCACTCTGGGAAGCCCGCCCTGCTGCCACCATTTGATCCAAGGCCCCCTGACCCAGGAACAGGCTCCTGCCTGTGGTCTTGTCCCCAGCAGTCAGGAATCAGATTCCATAGCAAACTGGCCCTATGACCTTATGCTCAACTTCCACTCATCTCCCCTGAACCCCTCTGCATTTCCATTCTGGCCCCTGGCTGTGTTACTGGTTCTTGAAGTCATTGATGCTTTGAGTTAATTTCATGGCTGCCCTTTCAGATGCGGCTTCTCAGACTTGGAGGCTGAGGCTATACCTGTGGAAGCATGGGCCCATGCCTTGGGAACTTGGGGGCCTGTGGGAGAACCCCATACTGGCCCTAGAACAACCTTAGGGAACCACAAGCAAGTTAAGACAGTTCCAGGGGATGAGTTTCCCAATGACCTCCAGAGTCACTTGACTTAAGGGGACTGCCACCTCTTAGAGAAGAGAAGACATCATCTTCCAAAAACTCCTCACCTAGAAACCCCACCCTTTTCTCCTTTTCTGCTGAACTCTGGGACAGTGGCCACCTAGGAGTAACCCACACACAGCAAGTCTTCCCTCCTTTTTATTTATGTTTTTATTCAGATATAACATACAGTGAAGAACACACATCTGAAGTACACAGCTAAATTTTTACATATGTATATTCCTGCATAATCACCACTCAGGACAAGATATAGAACTCTTCCAGCAGCCGAGAAGGTTCCCTCATGCCTCCTCTTAGTCAACATCCCCCAACTATTGTGACCTTCATCAGCACAGATTAGTTTTGCCGATTTTTACAAAGGAATCATGCAACATGTGCTCTTTTGTGTATGGCTTATTTCACTCATTGTCTGCCAGATTCATCTAGGCTTTCGCATGAAACAGGGGTTCATCCTTTTTAATTATTGAGTGGCATTCCATTGAATGAACATATCACAACTTATTTATTTGTTTGTCTATTGATAGACGTTTGAATTATCTCCATCTTGGGGCTGTTCTGAATACTGTGGTTATGAACATTCTTAGATATGCCTTTGGGTGGCTATGAAGACCCATTTCTGTTGCATATACACCTAGGAGTAGAAGTGCTGGGTCATAGGTAGGCATATGTTTAACTTTATTGCCAAAAAGTTTTTCCAAAGTAGTTGTACCCAGTTAGCTTTTTAAAGCTGCAATCAAGGTACAAATGCTGTTCAGAAAAGTTGCAGACACTGCATAATAATGACAGCAGGCTTAAATGGAGCACTTAAAATGTGCTAGGTACTGTTCTAAGGGATTTGCATATAATTAACATGTACTGGCATGCATTTATACACAAATGTTCTCATGGCGCTTGATTTTATCTTAGAATGAGTATGAGATCTCAAGGGCTAGGTTGTATGGATCTTCACATTGCCTACCCCAATTGGGATCCAAATGCAATATTCTGTGCTTATGGAATGAATTGTCTCTATTTTACAGATGAGGAAACCAAAACTCAGAGAGGTGATAACTTGCTGAAGATTCCAGGGCTAGTATGTGACCTTGCTGGCATTCTATGAATGTAAGCCTAGCTCCTTTAATTAGCTCCTTCTTACACTCCAGATTGATACCTCAACACTCCAGCGCTTCAGTCCTTTGAGACTCTTTTATTTTTATTTTTCGTTCTGTTCTTGTGTAACAAACAACTGTAAGACTTAGTGACTTAAAACAAGTTATTATTGTCTCTTGGGTTCTATAAGCTGACTGTACTCAGCTAAATGGTTCTCACTTAGGATCTCTCAAGCAGTTGCAGCTGCACTCATCTGCATGCTGGACCCGGCTAGATGTCCAAAATGGTGCACACACTGCTGATGGTTGATGCTGGCTATCAGCCAGCAGCTTAGCTCGGGCTGTCAAGTGGAGTACCTTCATGTGGCCTGGGCTTTCCACAACATGGCGGCTAGGTTCTGAGCTGAGTTTCCCAAGAACAAGAGTCTCAAGAAGCAGCAAAGGGAAGCTACCAGGCCAATTAAGGGGCTACACCAGGAACTGGTATACACACACACACACACACACACACACACACACACACACACACACACACACACCTCCAACATATTTTGTTAGTCAAAGGAATCACAGAGTCTCACCGGATTCAAAGGGATGGAGACATAAACTTAATGGATGAGTGGCAGGTCACATGGCAGAAGATCATGTGAGAATGACAGCTACCATTGTGGCCATCTTTGTAAAATATATACCTTCCCTGTCTACTCACTTTGCTTCTCAGCTATAGGTTCAGGAAAGCCAGAAACACCCCTCCACCTCTTTGGTTCTTGAAGATACAAGGTTCCCAGGACTCATTCTATTTCAGGTCAAAACTGCTGAACTGAATCATCTCAACACTGGACCCTTAGCATGCCCCAGTTGTGCCTACCTGGCATCATGCCCTGAGCCAGCTCACCATTCCCTGAGCATACAGCTACTCTGGGTCCCTGCCCACACATATCAGTTCCTCTTCGAGTTCTGAGCACTGACACCAGTCTGGAATGTCCCAACATAAATCTTGACATCTTGGCTCCCCAGCCCCAGCTGCCACATGTCCACACTCTCCCCTCTGACAATCATCTCTTCTCAGACAAGTAGAGAAGTCACTCAAACCCCTAACCAAACTAAGATTTTCCTACAGCCATCTAAGGTGTTGGAGAATGGGAGGGTAGTCTCTACCCCTGTGCATTACTCATTTGAAAGAGCACAGAATTTCCAGCTGTAAGACCTGTATTTGACCCCCTGCTCTGCTGCTAACTGGTTGCGTGATCTTAGGCAAGTGGTCAAATGTCCCTGTGACTTAGTGTCCATATCTACAGAAAGGATGTCATATTGGGCCCAGCTCAGAGGGTTGGTGTGAGGATTAAATTACATAGGTATTTGGTAAAGTACGAGAGAATAGATACTCCCAGAGCCAAGTCTTCTTTTCTCAGACTCCAAAGCTAATTTTTTAAACTTCTTTCATGTGATTAGTTTTTACATTTGATAAGATTTCACCAAGCAAACATCCACATAATCAGTACCCAGATCAAAACAGACATCATCAGCACCCCAGAAGTCACTGCCCCCTCAAAGTTCCTACCCACCCTCCAAGACTATCCAGAATTATAACACCCTAAATTAATATCTGGCCCCATTTGTAGCAGCCAACTTTCTTGCACAATTAGCAAACAAGATAGTCATCTATCTGGTGTGATTTGAAAGGAGCCAGCAAATCCAGCTCCCACTGTGCCTAAATTTCCTCCATTATTGAGGCATTCTTTTGTGTTAAGCATTGCTACCACCCATGGTTCTCTTTTAAAATGCAAATCCATCTGTGTTGGGGTAACAGCAATTCCCTAGTCCCACAGAAAAAATATCTGGTCAACCTTTTCACACTGGCTCCCAGGATAGTAGGACCTCTTTAACCAGCAAAGAAATGCAGAAAAGGGGGAAGCATGGACTGAGGAATATAGACTTTGCCTGCTTCACAATTTTTCCCAAGGCTAGTTTAGACCTTTAGCATGCTATTTTTAAGCACATTTTAAAATCTGGTGTTTACGGGGATTAAGAACCCATCTTCTCCTCCTACCCTTTCCCCCTAGCCACCATCAACCACAGCAATTCCATCAAGCCACCCAACACATAGAAAAAAAGTAGGTGGCAATAAAAATGAATCCTGTATGTTGGCTGGGTGCAACCCTACCCTGCTCTCCCAATACACCTTTTCTAAGCCAAGCCAAAGAGAGCTTCCAGCAAAATGACGTCATCATATGTCAATCCTTTGACAAATGAGTTCGATCTGCAGCTGGAACCTTTGATAAGCCATTTGTAGGCGTCTGGGAGACATCCACAGTAGTCTTGGAAATGCATCCTAGCCCCATCTCAAATTCACATCTTTTCATGTTTTTTTTAAAGCATGCCACGCATCTGTGAAGATTCGTGGCTTAAAATATTTTTTCTTTTTTCTGACATTTCACCTTTTCTCCTTATTTTATTTTTTTAAGGAAAAGAAAATATTCACTCCAAGGTTTATTTAGTTCCTGGGTAATAACTGCAGATATTAATGGATAGGCTCATACATCCAGCATAAAATAACAGAATTTGTTGAGTGTGTTAGACATCTAATAATGAGTACCATGGATAGTTGTAGAGCTGAAGAAAGACTTCTCTTAGTAAAAAAGAATACATGCCATGAAAAACAAGACATAAAGGACATTTGTCAAAATGCTCTCTTGTAGCTTCAAACATTTGCTCAAGCAAGTCCCCCTACCTGAAAAAATTTTTTTGACTTTCTCTCCCATACACCTCCTCCTCATCCAGCAAGACTCAAGTCAACCTCATCTCTTCCAAGAAGTATGCCCATGCCCTTTTTCTGTACTCCCACCCATCACAGCCTTTCCTTATAGCATCCTGGACTTACTCTTGCCAAGGTACTTGTCATATAGCATGTGCTATTGTCCTCTGTGAACTATAAGCTCCTTGAAGGCAGGACTCATGTCTTCTCCCTTTGCATTCCTGGCACCTAACACTGTCTGTGACTCAGTCTAGCAGATACTGCTGGTGCACACCTGTGCCCCGTAGCCCTGACCACTTCAGTGCAGATCTTTCCAGTTCCAACAGGCACCATCGGCATCTTTGCCCCAGTGTTTTCTCTGACTTCTGGAGCCTGTTTTGCTGTTCCAGTGGCAGGCTGGGAGTTAATGCCCTTCCCAACAGCCCTCAAAAGATGCCTGAAGGGAGCTGGCATATTCTCACCCCTCCCTGGATGAGAAAACTGAAGCTAGTGTTCAACATTGGCTTGGAAAGTTCCCCAGTGGTATGAAATTCCAGTTGCCCACAGTGGTAATGGATTTGATAATATGCTCTTCATTGCCTGCCTGCCTTCCCTTCCCAGCCTCACTTGCTCCTCCCCTACCAATGTTTCCTGAGATCACCGCTCAAATAAACATTCAAATCCTTGTCTAAGGGTCAGCTTAATAACAGATGCTTAATAAGTGATCTTTGAATGGATGAAGAAATGAGTGATAGAATTTTTATAGCACAAATATCAAAAGGAGCTCTTTAGGACTGGATTTTCTGTAGGGTCTGTATTATCCATTTTAAGTGACTACATTGAGTCAAATTCATTCTACCCATATCTTGTGTAATTACTAAAACCAACAAAACCATTTTTTCTGTCTTCGAGAGTGTCATTGATTTTCTAGTATATGGTTACTGAAAAAATACTCAATGTGCTCAAATAAACAAGTATTTTCCAAAAATAAAAAAAGTTCTCCTTCATTGTGGACCAAGCAGATAGGCCAAGTGCCAAGGAACTGGGAAGACTGCATAGTGTGGGGCAGAAGCCATGCCAATCTGGTTTTGATTTGGGTCCCCTGGCCACCCTGTTTCCCCTTTTCCTTCTTCTGTAATCTGTCATGTTGCACCTTCAACTGGAATGTGGGGTTCTATTTAAGTGAGAAGCTGTCAGCCTGCCTGTGCTATCTCTTTCCCAAGGGAGATATCAGCAACTGAGAGTCTGTCCTCACTGCTGTCTCTCAGTCCCTTTAGCTAACACAAGGGGCCAGGAAATAAGGAAACAAGTGAAGATCTTGTCGATAGTGCACAGTCTGATTTTACTGATTCCCTTTTTTCCCCAGTGATCATCTGCCCATCAGACTCTAGCCTGGTTCTAAAAGACTATTTCCACCCAGCCTGATGTTTCTGCCACTTATATGATTCAAGGGAGCTTCTTCTAGAAATATTTGAGCTTATTGGAGACAAAGCTGATCACTGACATTCTTTCTACTTCAAAAATTCTTTGAGAATTTTAAAATGTCCAGATTTTTACTTAACTAAAATGTTCTTGCCATTCTTGTCTCCCTGTGTTTCCTGACAGGATTTTAGAATTGAGATTTTCTGTTTTTAGGCCTTTTTGTAGGTAAGAGAGGCCGAATACCTACTTGGCCCACAGGTGGTAAAGAAACCCTCAACAAAAATAGCTAGCATTTATTGAGCCTTATAAGGTACTAAAAGTTAACCCTTACCAAACCCATGAGACACTCTGATTATCTCCATCTGACAGATGTGGAAAGAGAAGCCAAGAGAGATTACAGATCTGTCTCAGAGTCTTCAGGATGTAAATAACAGTGCAGGGTGCCTGCCACAAGCTCCAGCTGTTAACCATATCACTCAGCCAATCTAATAGTTATTGAGTACTCATTATTGCTAGGGGTTGTCATGTAAACTTTACTTTCTTCTCTTGTTTAATCTTCTATTCAGTATGTTCTATTCAGTAGCATTTGTTTTAATTTGGGGTCCCCCAAAAGGTCACTGTGAGATAAGGATGTGAGTAGAAGTCTTTTATTTGAGAGGGGATTCTAGAAGGCACCAGTAGGGGAATGGGCAAATGAGACAGAGAAAGGAAAGCAGCCACTAAAGGGTTTATTATTGATCAAGTTACTACCATGAGCAACTAGGACTCAGTCCTGCTGGTGAGCTTAGGGAGATGTTATAGAATGTGCACCTCAATTATCCTGTCTGAAGGGCAAGGAGACTGGGGGATTACTTACTCTCATGGGTCATTAATTGAGGATTGGCCCCCTGGCCTGCTGCATACAGACAGAGGGGGCTCCAGGGCCAGAGAAAGCCAAGAGGTACAGGTGCCAGCAATTGGAAGACTTCAATGCCTGTGTGCATTGAAGGGTGTGAGGAATATGGCCAAGCTGCCAACTGTACTTACTACAATATTATTAGCCACATGGTACAAATGAGGAAAAGAAATTTTATAATATACTGCAAAGGTCTTAGTAACTATAGAAGAAGACCATATAACCAGAAATCTCTAGACAGCAAGGACAGACAGCACTGTCTCTGCCTTTAAAGGGCTTTCACTTTAAACTACATAAAGATGACCCCCTTCCCTACGATTAGGTTTTGGGAGTGTCTTCCAAGCCCCTTAGGATGTCCCAAGGAAGAGAGAGACAGTAGACAATGCTAACAGAAGAAATAAAAATAACAAAATTTAAAAGAGGGAAATTTTCAAAATGTTTGCTATAATATGGCAAAACTTTAAATAGAAGAAAATTCCAGACCATGAGGGTAATGTGCTAAATCTTTTGGATTACTCAAAAGCAACAACAAATTCCCTGTGCTTAAAGAGCTATCTCCAGGTTTGATGAGGGAATCCCCTGCTCTCACACCATGTCATGGGCAGGGCCACGAACTCACCTTTGCCCAACCACAGGAAAGGGAAATTGCCTTGAATGAGAATCCTCCCTGGAATGGGTCTGACTCTCAAAGCTTTGGTGTTCTCAGCAGAATGGTCTAGGAAAACTCCTTTATCTCAAAAGAGAAAAGCCAATTCAGCTAAGGAAATGGTTCCTGAACCATAAAATTTCAAATCATTTCTTTTATGACTCTTGGCAGTGCTGTGTTGTCAAGTGTGGTAGGCAGAATAACAGCTCCCAAATATGTCCACAACCTAATCTCCAGATCTGTGAATTTTACCTTATAGGGCAAAAGGGGCTTTGCAGATGTGATTAAGGACCTTGAGATGGGGAGATTAAACAGGATTATCTGGTGGGCTCAATGTAATCACAAGTGTCCTTATAAGTACAAGAGTGGAGGAGGAGAGAGCTCAGCAGCCTGCCATTGCTGGCTTTGAAGATAAAAAGAAGGGACCATAAGCCAAGGAATGTGTGTGGCCCCTATAAGGTGAAAAAAGCAAGGAAATGAATTCTTCCCTAGGCCCCCAACACCTTGACTTTAGCCCAGTGAGACCCATGTCAGACTTCTAACTTTAAGAACTGTGAGAGAATAAGTTTGTATTGTTTTAAGCCACTATGTTTGTGGTAACTTGTTACTGCAGCAACACAAGACTAATACACCAAGGTCCCCAGGGAGCCCCATGCTGGAAAGCTGCTCAAGTCCTCCATGAGCACTGTGGTGATAGAGTAACCTCACAATTATCCTTTTGAGAAGTACCAGGAAAACTTGCAGAGGGTCCCCACTTCTTGGGATACAGACAACAGTTGTCCCCAGGACATGTCAGGGCTTAAGAGGACTCCCTACCACCTGGGGCTAAACACCACAAGAATTAGCAAACAGTTCCTTTGCAGGGATTTCCTGACCTAAAAACTTTACCCCAGCTGTTTCTCATCATCTTCAGATGGTTTAAATCACATCAAGAATCATAAACTGGTGGTACTTAAACCTGATTGGGCCACAGAATTACTTAGGGGCACTTGCTAAAGAAGTCCAAGGCTACACTGTCTCTACCCTTAGCTGCTTCATCCCAGGCCTCTTGAGTCAGAATCTCTGAAGGTGAGCTCTGGGAATCTGTTTTTTTTTTCTTTTTTCCCCTCTTTAATTCTCACCTCTTCCACTCCTGACCTACGGATGTTGTCATCTCCCCTTAAGAACTGGATCTCCCCTTAAGAAGTGGATCTCTGGAGGTGGGGTGTCTCCTCCCACATGCTGGTGGTGCACCCCAGGGGTATGGTCCATAGCTCCACCTGGGGCTCGAACCCAGGACCTTCTGCATGTAAAGCAGATGCTAACCACTACACTATGGAGCCACCCCTGGGAATCTGTGTTTTTAACAAGTATCTCCAGGGGATTCTGGCACCTGCCTATGGACCAGGATTTAGGAAACACTGTCCTAAACTTCTCAGCGTTCAGAGCCTCATAGGATACTTCAACCAGCTGAGATAGTGGATTTCAAAACCCTCAGAAGAGATATGCTAATGAAGATTCACCATGAGAACATAAACTTGCAACATAAACTTGCATAAGTGGCTTTCATCCTGAGAGTCTCTAGCTAGAGCTTGGTCCCAGAACTGAAAGTCCACCACATCAGCAAAGGCCCCTGCATCCATATTCCATCTCCACCACATTTCCCAGAGCCCTGGCCTCAGCCCTGATGCCTTGCTGCTCCAAGACCTCCATTAACAGAGGGGCGAACTTGAACAATACCCCAAATGTTGGACACTATTTGTTGACTACTCAACAGCCTCTTTTTCCTTACTACTTGCAAAAGAAGCCTGGTTTTGCTGGCAAGTAGCAACTGAACAGGAAAGGTGTCCCCCCAACCTTAGAAGACAATTGCTCTAATCCAGTCATAGGATTCCAATCCTCTTTGCCAATGGTTGGGGAAGAAATTATCTCATGACCCAATTCAAAATAAGAAGTCCTAACTAAAAGTCTACTGTGCATTTCCTGACATAAAGGAAAACATTTCAGGAATTTTTCTTTTCTACCCACTCTCTTCTTTCCTGCCTGGGACATTATTACGTAGAGACATAAAGGTTGGTGCTATTATTGCCATCTTGTGACCATGAAGTGATAGATTTAACAGTTGAAAGAAATGTGCTAAAGATTGCAGAGCAGAAGGATGAAGCCTTTGATAAAAATTATTGGACAGCTTGACTAACCTTATAAACACCTAGCTCCAGATTTCTTGACATGGGAGATTAAATAAAAGTTTGTGTTGCTTAGGCCATTGTTAGATAGTTATTCTATATGGTAGTTTTAAAACTTGTAAGCTCAACCCCCCCCCCCGAATTTTTTCACATCACCTCCATCAAGAAGCAGGGTCTATGTTTCCTCTTGAATCTGGGCTCTGTGACTACTTGATCAAAAGAATATGGTGGAAGTCTGTGGCAGTTCCTAGGCCCAGCTTTTAAGAAACAAACTATCTCATTCCTGTCTCTTGGGATGCTTGCCCTTAGAACATAGACTTGAGGTTGTGAGGAAATCTGAATAGCCTGTAGGAAACAGGAGCCTTGGTCCCCAGGCTTTCTGAGCTCCAGCTGACAGTCAGCATTAACTTACCAGCCATTTGAGTGAGCCATCTTGAAAGTGGATCATCCAGTTCCAAGCAGAGTAGCGTTAACTGATGCCATGGGGAGCAGAGACAAACTTTCCCCACCAAGCTCTGCTCAAACTACAAATTATGAGATAAACAAATGATTATTATTGTTTTGAGCCACCAAGTTTTGGGGTGATTTTTAATATATCAATAGGTTATGGGAACACTCTGTCACTTGTAGCTGAACTACATTCACATTGGTTCAGAGCCATCTTGTAAACCAGAGGTCTGCAAGCTTTCTCTTGTAAAGGTTCATATAGTATTTTTGGCTTTGCAGGCCATACAGCTTCTATTGCAACTACTCAACTCTCTCATTGCAACATGAAAGCAGTTATAGACAGTAAGTAAAAAGATAGGTGTGGCCATGCTCCAATAAAATGAAACTTATAAAAACAACTGGTAAGCATGATTTGACCCTCGGGCCATAGTTCGCTGGCCCCTACTGTAGATCAAGGCTACATATTATAACTCCTTCCAAGTCTGACTCCTTCTGTTAGTCCTTGCCCTAGTTCTCATGTCATCCATGAAGAGACCACTGGCCCTATTGTCATCATCCATCGTATTTTAACCAACAAGCAAGGAAGTTGAAAAACTCAACTTTCCACTGTGCATTGAACCTGGGGCCTGGCCAAAAAGCCTTCCAAAAGCCTGTGGTTTCTCTCAGGGAGCCCAGACATCAAAACCATAAAGACTCTTCCCCAGGCAAATCGTTAGCCCCACTTGACACTCTATTTAATGGAAAGCCTTTCCCAGAAATAAGTATATTAAAATAAGCTTTGCATTTTTTACATTAACTAAAATTTGATGCAAATTGATAATAAATTACCTCCCCCTACTCATTCATTTGGGAATCACATAAACTAGTTTACAGTTATGTATTATTACATTTCACATTAATATAGCCATAGGAAGCTAGGCTTTGGAGAAATTTGCTCCCTAGCAAACCATCAGAAATCAAGGAGGTAAAAGTGGGATTTTGTGGGATATCTGTCTCTCTTAATGTGCTGGCCACTCAGAGTTGTGAAAAGTAAGGCATCAGTGCACCGCTCGAGGCCCAACTAATTCATCAAATAGTCACAATTTCTCTTATTTATCTGGCATAATTTTTCCCACTTTAAGATCTTATAGTCTTCTTTTCTTCCTTCTTCCTTTTTCACCTTCCTTCCTTCCTTCTTTCTTTTCAGTCTTCCATTAACTTCCACATGCGTACTTTCAGAACCAGTAGCTATGCACTGCCTCCAGATGGCAATAACTAAACTAGAGAAAGAAAAAGATTTACTATCTCATGGAGGTAAGAAAACTAGACAGAGGTGCAAATTGGCTAAAAGTATTTAAGGGTTCATTTCTAAATATACCTTTGCATCTAAAATATAAGTTCAATGGAGACTTCTGTTTAAAGATAGTGGACTGAACACACACATTTATCTCTGCTTCCTCTTGAAACTACTAAACAACAGGAATTAAATTTTTTAAAGACAAACCTACAAAGGCAGAAATAATGGGAAATAAATTTTACAAAGCCACTGAATGGGAAGTAACTAACTTACCAAACTTGAAAAAGTAAATACTAAACAGGCAGTGGGATTGGGGAGAGCCTAAAACCTCATGTGTACCATAAAACTTCCCAAATACCCAGAAATGGGTGACACCAGATGCCTCTACAAATAAAGGTAAATGTGGCTCTGAAGATAGAAGAATTGGTTGAAAGTCTGTTTAGAAGACCACTCTAGGTTCCCCACTCTACTTTCTACAAACAAGCCACTGATGTTTCCATGGAATGCATAGTCCCTAAAAATTGTAAAAATGAATTTCTCTAGACAGGAAGTTACTAGGTAGATTAGATTTGAAGCTGTGGGGACCATCTGGAAAAGAGGTTAAGTGAAGTCAACATTCTGAATATCAGGGAGACCTGTTCTCTTCCTCATTAGCTTCCAGAATGATGACAGGCAGACTCTCCACCCACCAGGTAGGAAACTGTTGTATCTTACTCTGAGGATTATGGCCAGCCCAAGAAGAAAATACTGAGACCCACTCTTAAATATGAACTGAAAGCCAAGGGTCAGCAAATACTTGCTGGAAGTCTCTGACTTGAAAGAGAGATGTCAAAGTCAATCACTAAAGCCTTGGCAGGATCAAACACTGTGCAGAGTAAAGAAACCTGGAAACAAAAACTATTGTTAAGATTGCCAGAGAAATAATATGAGAATAATAGCAAAAATTTGTTAAAGGTTTGTTATATATAAATACTATTCTAAGCACTTTATATGAATTAACTCATTTAATCTTTGAACTAACCCTCTAAGGTAGGTATAATTATTGTCCCCATTTTAAAGATGAGAAAACCAAGGCCCAGAGAGATTAATGTCTTTACCTATATTGATGCAATTACTAGGTTACTCATTTAATCTGACCTCAAAGTCTGCACTCTAACTATCAAACAATTTTTCACCCCTGAAGCAAGAACAAGATGACATTAAAACGAATATTTGGAAAGCCCCTAAATAAAACTCTTGAGAATTGAAAATACTATAGAATAAATTAAAAAGTCAATGGGACTATTGATGGATAAACATGAAGAAAGTTTCCAAAAAGTAGAGCAAAAAAGACAGAGATGTAAATTAAAAGAGAAGCAATAAAAAAAATTAAAGAATCAGTCCAGGAGATCCAACATCTGAATAATAACCTTTCCAGAAAAAGAGGAGAGAAAACAAAGGAGATGATATCATCAAAGAAAAAGATTCAAGAAAATTTCTTAGAACTGAAAAATATAAATTTCCAGATTGAAAGGGGTTCCTAAGTATCTAACCTAATAGAAATGGATATGCATGAAGGCACACCATTGTGAAATTTTAGAACTCAGAACAAAGAGAAGGCTCAAAAGGCTTCTCAAGAGAAAAAACATGGGTTGTATTAAAAAGTTGAAGAGCCAGAATTGTGTTGTAGTTCTCAATAACAACTCAAAGCTAAAAGATAATGGAGAAATGCCTTCAAAATGGTAAAAGTAAATGATTTCCAGCTCAACATGCTATACTCAAAAGAAAATATATAAAATAAATATGAGAAAGTATAGACATTTGCAACCATGAAGATCCTTAAAAATTTATATTCTATGCACCCTTTCTCAAGAAGCTAATAGAGGATGTGCTCCACCAAAACAAGGGGGTAAACCAAGAAAGAAAGATATGGGATCTAAGAAATAAGAAATTTAATATCTAAATCTGAGAAAAGATTAAAGGAATAGAGAAACCAAGAGGCAGAGAAGCAGCAAGATCATATCACACAAGTGTGTGTGTTCAGGGAGGAATTGTTGCAGCTATCTTTGCAAATAATCTACCACTGTAAGAAAGTGAGAAAATATAGTAGTATATTACATCGATCAACTATGAATATTGTTTACATAGTCATAATAATGTGAATGCTTAGTATTGATCTAACCTAAACTACAATTTTGAGAGAGAAACAATGAAGAGTGAGTATAGATGATGGTGCTGAAAGAGAACTAAATACTCATTTTCCATCCCAAGAAGTCAGTAGGAATTAAAAGATAATGCCTAAAATTAAAAGTCACAAAGTAACAGTAGAGTTACAAAGGTAAATACCCAAAGAAATAGCCAAAAGAGGTTAAAGTGCGGGGGTAAGGTTTTCAGAGACTTCTGTTTGTTCATAAAAAGCCTGTAGAACTATTTCACTGTTTAATTTATATACATATAGTATGACAAAAATAAAAACCAGTATTTTGAAAGGAAGGTATAATAGTTCTCTGATATAACAATATAATCTCTCATTGACAACCCAAAGCCAGTACTAAAAGTTGTATTTTTCCTTCACTAATAAACAAGTAAAAGTAACTTAAAAGGCAACATTTATACAAATACATGTAGATAAAACAAAAAGGCCTCAAACAGAAGTGAAGACTATAAGCTACATAGTCTGGAGGCTGATGAAAGGCCACATAATGTTAACGAATGTTTGCCTGATAGTTATAAAGGTAATTTATACCCAGAATATTCCCACCCATGTTAGAGAATGACCCTCCATTTTACTACATGTTGTCTTAATATCAATCAATATATATTTGAGGGCTTTATATATTATAGATAATAATGTTGTAACTTTGCAAACCATTCTTCTTTCAGGAACTACACAAAATTCTTTAAGAGAGAATGGAGCAAAGCAACTGAGGCCTGCAAGGCCAAACTCTCATTGGGTTCAACAATTGGGTTAAGCAATTCAGGTATGCAAATGAGACCAGAAGCTGGCTCACTCCCAGGCTGAAAACAGGAAATTCCCTGGGGAGTGAGGCCATTTGAAATGGGAAAGTGGGGTCTGGATCTGTTTAAGAAGGAGGTTCAATGGACAGGGGACTTATTCCTGAACCATGATGCTGTGCCAAGGAAAGACAGCCATGTGGATAGATTGGGGGACTTTGGCCAAGTCACCTAGTTACTTACATCTTGGTGGATGCTTTTTAAATTTGGACACACTAGTTAATTAACTAAGTGGGGGGAATTTTTTTTACAATGCATACGTATAACAAATCATCACATTGTATACTTTAAATATCTTATAATCTTATTTGTCAATTATATCTCAGTAAACATGAAAAAGAAAATAAAATAGAACATACTAATCACCTACACATGGAATTATTGTGACATTAGAAAAATCTATATATTATATATTCACTTTTGAAATTTTCTGTTTCCCCTTGTGATAAATTAAATTATTAGACCGAATTCTTCCCTTTTACCTTCATACCATTTGTCATGTAACTTTATAATCCATTCTTCCCCTAACTTGACTTTGGGCCTGACAATATGACTTGCTTTGGTCAATGGAATATAGCTGGAAATAACTGTGTTGGTTCTGAGCCTAGACCTTAAGAAGCTTCTTTTGTGTCTGCTTGCTTCCTTGTGCCTCTGTCATTACCATTAGAAGAATGTGCCCCCAAATCTCCCATTGGTGCAAGGAACATGAATAACATGTAGAGTAAATCTAGACCCAGTTTACAGATATTGCTTAGCCCAGCTGATCCAGTCTAGATTAACAAAGGCACACCAACCAGCTCACAAATGTGAGAGAAATAAATGCTTATGATCACACAACGGAGATTGTGTGGTTGCTTCTTATACATCAAGAGCTGACTAATACATGTAACCAAGTCAAGAGACTATAAAGACAAAAAGACCAGGAGCTGGAAGGGAAGAAATACAAGCAACCCACCTATCAGCAGTGACCATCCAGAAAGCACCTAGAGTGATGTGATCTTAGAATAAAGAGATGCTTATGCTGAGAAGCTCAGAGTATCCTACTAGAATTCTGGAGATAGGGAATTCTTATTTCATAAGTGGATAGTTTTATAACTTTTTAATATTAACATTTTAGGATTTCTTTTTTTCCTTAGCTTTTGTGCTTGCCTGCCAGCTTTGCCAAGAGGTGAAAGAGAAAGATCTGTGTCCACAATAGGCCTGGGAAAAAAGAGGAATAGTGAACTTCTGGAGTCCAGGCACCATCATGGAGACAAGTATAAAAGCATTGCTGGGAAAAGGCAGAAATTGAAAGAGAGAAAATCAAGCAACACAGATGGCTCTTCTTGCTTAGAGTTGTTTTTCCTAAAGTCTTCTTTCATCCATTAGAGTACTTAGCACTAGGTTAAGTTTAAGCATGTAATTCTTGTATGCAATCAAAATTTACCTGGGTTTGAAATGAAGGCATAATTCAAAGTTGTTCCACTACACCCTGAACTCCCTGAGTGTAAGAACACCTTACTCTTCTATGTACCTCCAATGGCTTGCACAGTGCCTGGCACATGTTACATGGATGGATGGATGGATGGATGGATGGATGGATGGATGGATGGATGGCTAAATATTCACTTCTTAGAATTTGTGGAAGTGTAAACCTGTACAGAATAGCTGCATTTTTGCTTGGAGATAATCCTATTGAATAAGAACTTCATCTAAAGTTCTTTAAATTATTGTGTATAGTGCTAAGTGCTCAAATATCTTTAATATCATTGCTATCATTTAACAAAATTTTGGAGCTTCCTCCATTATCTATTAACTAACAGAATTCATTTTTAACAAGTGACATCTAGGACCTTACAGTATAATGGAATGTTAATTCAGTCTTTAAATTGCAACTGTATTCATACCTTTGGTTATATGTCATTTCTCAGTCTCATTAATTTCTATTTTTTTTTTTTGTAGTCTAAAAGCTAAGGTGTCGATTGGTGCAGGCATGTTACATCTGAGGGCCAGGTGAACCAGATGGTTTCAGAAAACAGCTTCTCTGCACCATAATGACAGAGTACATTGAAGCCCCAGGTAGCTCATTCTCAGATTGAAGCCACTGGTCATGAAGAGGACATTGTGGCCAGAAAACACACATTGAGCACATCCAGGCGAAGGTGACTTCCCGCAGCATCGCAGATCAGGGGCAGAATGTTTTACCAAACATCAGCTTCCTCTGAATATCACCTCTTACTCACCCACTCTTTACCTCTCTGATGCCCACAATTTCCCTTACCACCACCTTAATCCTGCCTCCAGGCTCTGAACACCTTCACTTGCCTGATGACCGTCCTGTCTGTCACCTGCCCTCCCTGGACCTCCTTTCCCATCTCAGTCCTTAACCTCAGCACCTGCCCCACCTCATGAGTTCTCCTCCCTGGCCCAGGATCTCCCACTGGCAACATCGAGAGTGGAATTTTCAGGAGTTGTTTATGGCAGCATCATTAATGTGTCTGTGAAGATTACCTGCAAATGTCAAGGCATTTATTTCTGTTCATTGATTTCAATTTGCTAAAGTCATTTCCTTGGCTCCGATTGGCCCATGCACTCAGAGTCCTCTTCAAGGTATTGCCAAGAGGAGCTCAGAGTTCCTGGGGTAGCCAGTCCTTCATCACAGGGCCCAACCCAGAGCTCCACAAAAGCAACATCTATATGTGGGCCAGTGCCACGCAAATGGAAAAACATTTTGAAGCCACAGGCTTCTCTTGAATTAAATATTTATTCATTTCATGCCTCTTACTCTATCCACAGAGAATCCAGCTCAAACTAAATAACAAAGAAGGTCAGGTTTATGATCTGCACAAAAATACTTACCCTGAAATTATAGGAATATTGGGTCTTAAAATTAATGCCAGGACTGTGGAACTTGGAGAAAGCCCGAAGAAAAGCAACAGAAATGATGAAGGAGCAGAAAGATAAAGCTGGTAGAAAAAGCTAGAGAGTTGGGCTTGCTTTAAATGGAAAATACCTTGAGGGTACCTTAATTACAGTCCTCAATGTATTCCCATGCTAGAAAATGGCAGCGTAGGATATTCAGTTCCACTGGGGACACATTAACTTCTATCACCAGGTCAGCCACCTCTGTGTTCAAACTTCTTTTTATCTCAATTTCTTATTAACAAAAACATATTGAGCACTCACTCTATAATTGAGTTAAAATTATTTGAGTTTAATTTATATCACTGTCCTAATATTATCTTCATGATAAAATATGCACAAAAATAGAAAATATTAAAAGGTGTGATCAGCACAGCTTTAAATGAACATATTAAGCTGTCCATCCCACGTGTCAGTGGATCACCTTACCATCACATCCACTTTGGCTTCCATGGTCTAGACTGAAAATATGCCCAGCCACAAGGCCTTCATGAGGACAGGGACCTTGCCACATCTCTCTTATCCAGAATGGAGACTGTTTTGGACCAAGATCCCCAGAAGCACACCCAGACATGAGGATTTATGTGCAAGTAACTGATTAAGAACCAGCTCCCAGGGGAGGTCAGAGAGGGAGTGGGGAAGAAAGACAGGAGGGTGGGTGGTGTTGAGTAAGGTACAACTTCAGCCAAGGTCCCTGCAGAGGGTACCTTGTCTTTCACACTCCCCCACTGCTAGTCATTGGTTAAGATACATCTCTGGGGTGGGGGAGCAGGTGGTGTTACATGCCCCAGGACTCCTCCAGCTTTCTGGGTAGGCAGGGTGGCTATAGCAGCCTGAGGGCAATGCTCCAAAAAAGAGCTCTCAGTGCTGACTGAAGAAAGCACGTTGCAGGGGTGAGAAGATGTGTTAAAAATGGTAACACTGTGTGCAAGGAGATCTGGGGAACACTGACATTGTGCACTATGGTAACTAGTTCATGTCATATGCTCAATGTTCTCTGACCGACAGACTGAACTATGCAACATGTACTCCCAAGTCAGACTCATGCCCTTGTGAGGGGATTCTGGAAATTCTCTTTAGATGTGGCTGAGAGGTACCAGGTGGCCTGACTCCCTGCTCAGCCTTGGATTAAGGAGGGAACTCTTTATGACCTACAGGGAATGAAACCAAGACCTCAAGAGATTAAAACCACGAAGTCTCCTTTGTAAAACACCAACAACCCCAAAGTACTTCCCCAGAGGTGGTGATCTGGCAAACTAGAGCAGAGTCTGCACTTTCAAAAAGCATTGCTACAGGATTGTATGACCAATGGGGACCTGCCATTCCTGGAAATTTGGGCCAAGGACCGAATGCCCCAACTACCAACTCATCCTGTGACCATGTGACCTTGGGTGGAGATTGGCTTCTCTCCGTATGAACACTTCTGCATCTGTTTAAACGGGGAGGGCTATGCTTGCTTCCTGCCTAATCCACGTGTAAATATTTTGCTTCTGGGAAACTCGGGAACCTGCAAAAGAAGGGAAATGACAAGTACCTGCAGCTTTATCATTGTGGCCTGGATGGGCAGGCAGCCACAGCACAGCTACTTATTATATGTTTCTGGCTGTGTTCTGAGAACCCAGAACTTGTTGTGTGGCCATGTTCACAGAATCGAACAGACATGGCTCCCCACTATGATGTTATCACCCTCTACCCTCTGGATGTTCCTAGTGCTGATATATTACCATTAACTTTTTGCCATTCTTGCAGCTTTCTATAAGGAAGAACTCTATTTCATCATCTGAAATGCTGTGGAGTTAAAAGTGTGTAGATCTCGATCTAAGGCCACTGGATTTCTGACTCACCAGACAATGATCAAATTTATGTATTTTTGTACCACCCACCTTTTAGATGGTGCTTATGTGTCATGTTAAATGTAATTCTCTTTAGCTTCCCTAGCTGCCTGGGGCCTAGTTCTTCTTGGTCCTAGAGCACTCACTTGGGAGCTGCCTCCCCATGTGGCCTCTGGGGTCGATTCATTTTTCTCCCAATGCCTTAATGAGTGATGATTTCTAGAGACAATCAGATCGGCTGAGCAGGAGATTCAGCTCCATCATTACGACAGCCAGATATATCACAGGCACCATTTTTCAAGCCCATGTTTTTCATCACACAGATATGAGTTGATTAAACCTTCATGATATTACATCAAGATATTTGAAAATAGCCTTTAGTAACCAGCATGTAGGTCTTATTTCTGATAAATCTATTACTACTGTGTGAGGTACTTTTACATATGATATTTGAGAGTGAAGATTAAAGCCAGACTTCCTGGGCCCAAATCCCAACCCTGCCATTTACTGCTGTATAACTTTGGTCAAGTTACTCAACCTGTCTGTCCCTCAGTACCCTCCTTGTTAAACCAGAAATAATATTAATAATGAGATAGCTACCTCATAAGAAAGTTGCCAGGATTAAAGGAGTTAATATGTATAAATTGCACAGTACATAGTAAGAATATAGATGTTTGCTATTATTATTATTATTATTATTATTATTATTAATTCCTCTTTATAGTCCTACAAAGTAGAATCAATTTATAGATAAGAAAACATATTCAAGAAGGGTTAAGTAAATTGCCCAAGCAGTGAAGACGTGGTAATAAATTTTATATTCAGAATCAAATGTCTATGCTCACTGCTGTTTTACTTCTCCCTTCAAAGTTGGCCTTTATGTTAAGTTAAATAAAAATGACACTGGGGATGGGGACCCCACCCTCAGCTTCATCAACAAGGAAAAGGACTAACTGTGACACACATTCAGTTAGTCGATCAGTTATTGATCAAGTCTAGATTAAGCATCAACTGTATGCCAAGTACTGTGCCAGGCCCTTAAGGACCTTGTGGGCTACCTAAAGAGCTGGACAGAGACACAACTAACCACATACACCATAGTTAGTGCCAGGAAAGACTCCTATACCAAGTGTTATGGGAAAATAGAGATCTGAGGAAAAGGGGGAAGCAGAGAATCTGGTTAATATTGTTAGCTTCTCTGGCTCACACCTTGCATCAGTCAGGCTTCTGTCAATGTTGCTGCATAAGAAACAACCTCTACATCTTCATGGCTTATGATAACAACCATTTGTTTTTCTTCAGTTAAGCTTGGCTTTAGGCAGCAGGTTGGTTTCAGGGCTGCTTCATATAACGTTGCTTTCTTAGACCAGCAGCTACCAGCACATGTTCTTCTCACAGCAACTAACAGGAAATCAAGAGCCCAATACAAACCACACACATATATTTAAAGCCTCTATTAATGTCACTTCTATTGACTTTCCATTGGCCAAAACAAGTCATATAACCAAGCATCATTAATGGCACAAGGTACTATACTTTGCCTACTCTAACAGGATGCAAAGTCACATTGGTGTGGTTGTATAATTCTTTTATCAGGATGGAGTAAAGACTTGGGACCAAGAATGTAATCTACTATGAGTGCCATGGGCAAGGCCAAGAAAGGACAATAATGTGGGCTATACAAGCACTAACAGTTACTCTAGGAAACAGGGTGTGACTAATATATTTATTAGGTGAGAGACAGAAATTCAACTCAAATTCCCTTTTCCTACATAACTAAGAAATCTGAGATTTCTTGAATTCTAGTTTTGATGTTTCTAAAGGCTCAAATGAGGTTGTCAGGGTTCTGTCACTCTCTCTTCATCTTTGTATTCTGTTCTTTTATGCAGCAGGAGGTTGGACTTGTCAGCCTGAGGATTTTGTGATCTTTCCAGCTTGAGATCCCAATGGGAGTGAGAGTCCCCTACAGCATTCACATAACAAATCTCAGGGAAAATGCCAATTGGCCCAGTTTGCCCCATCCATGCATACCTGAACCAATTACTTGACTTTACAATAGAATGCTCTGGGTGACTGGCTAGGAAGACAGAGGACTGGGGAACACAATGGTTGTTGGTCCCATTGAGATCCTTTAGAGTGGAGGAGGGTCACTTCTCCAGAGGAAATTAGCATATTATTTCAGGACAAAGAGAGAACTGGTGGATGCCTGGCACTCTTAAAAATTCTCATTCAGTAAGTGTTGCTATTAGATCTTGCTATGTATAAACCACCCAGAACTTAGTGGCTTTACAACAACAATTTATTACTTCTCATGGTTCATCTGCTAGTCTTGCCTGGGCTCATTTATGCTGCTGCTGCCACATGATGGGCCAGTGGAACTTAAGGGTCCGAGATGACTTCATTCACATGTCTAGAACTTGGTTCTGACTGTTGGCTGGGGTGTCTCTGCTCTCCTCCACATGGCTTCTCACCATCCAGTTGGCTAGACTGGTAGAATGGTGGTGTCAGAAGTCCAAAGGAGGGTGAAAATTTAAGCCATGTCTCTGAAGGCTTAGTCTCAGAAGTCACCCAGCATCACATCTTCCACATTCTACTGGTCAAAGCAAGTCACAAGGGAAGAGGAAATAAACTCCATGTCTTCATGGGATGAGAGGCAAACTCACTTTGCAAAGGGGCCTGGGGAATGGCAAGATTTGTTGTAGCCATCTTTGCAAACAATCTACCATGGTAAGGTTGGAGTGGGCTCAGGACTCTTGGTTGTCAAGCTTCCCCCTAACAAGGTGATATTGACATGGGTGGTCAGGCACATTTTGAAAACGCATTAGATTCCTTCCTGCAATGGGGCTCCTCTGTCAGATGGCTCCACTGTCCCTACTACCTATATCTACCTTTTAAAGCAAGCTCTACCTGCACACCTCCTGCAGGAAGCCTTTCTTATCTCTCTGCATGCCAGTCAACTCCCACAGCCACTGTTTTGTGTGTTCTAAAACAGATAATGTAGTGTCCTTTCTTGCCTTCTTTCCATTGTGGCCCTCTGAAGTGAAGGCCTCCCTCCTAGACTTCCAGATCTTAGAGGGCAGAAGGTGCATCTTAGATAACACCAACCCCTGCCCATGGCACCAGGGACAGGGCAAGGCGCTCACTGGCACTTAGCAACTGGTGGATGGAAAGAGTTACCACTCCTTGTGGGGTCCTGCCCTTCCTCTAGCCTCTCCTAAGACAAAAACCTTGTCCCTGTAGTTGGATGTCATTCTAGCTCTTTTCTGGAAAAAAAAAAAAAAACAGAGGGTGGGGAGCAAAGGGGAGAAGAAGTAGACTATTAAACTCTCCTGAGTTCAAAATTAGGGAGTAGAACCTAGTGCAATTTAATTAAAAAGAAAAGAATACTACACCCACTGCCACAATCGAGCTTGCTGAGCTATCGTGCCTTACCACCTTACTTCACTCCATGCGGCAACATGAAGCAAACCCTAAACACCCTCTTTCATTTCTTGTTCATTCCGTTCTTAAGTAGCAGGAAAAGGCATCATATTAGGACTCACCAGAATTGGTGTTACCTACTGTTAAGTGTCTCACCTATCATCTAATGCTCATTAACAAGGCCAACTTGATATTTCCAATATATTGTTAGAGTTATGTAAGAAAGGAACTTGACAGAAGCTAAGCAGGGTCGGGTCTGGTTAGTACTTGGATGGGAGACCACCTAGGAATACCAGGTGCTGTGGGTGTTAAGAAAAAGAAAAAAAAGGAACTTAATTTAAGAAGCAACAGGAGCTGCCCTTGTAATCTCTATGGAGTCCCTCTCCCCCACCCACTCCCACCGTTTCTGGAATGTGTCCTCATGAATTGTAATCCCACCGTTTGGGAGAAACAGTGTGGCATCCAACAAACACCAGGGAACTGTCCTGCCCTTTTTTGGGGTTCCCAACAGGCATCCCTTGCACTTCTTATCAAAAGAATAAAAGTAGCTTATTTCCCTTGGCAGAGGTACCTATGACATAACTCCAGAACAAATGCTCTACTGGAATGTGGACTGCCTTCCAAATACATGCCACGCTTGCTCACAGGGATTACACTCTCCTCTGCTCGGATCATTTGCAAGGTTTGAAATGCATCCATATTAAACATGAACCATATCATTTGCCTTTCCATCAGCATTCTACAGATTCAATATGGGGAGACGATTGGGCCTTTCATACTTAGCCGAAAGGCTAGCACTCTAACAAGCCATTTCATGAGAAATAGCCCATTGAGAGGTTGGCTGCAGCAGGTCATCGCAGTGTGATATGTGCTGAGGAGGTGGATGCAGTGGGAACCCTCACTTTTGTTCATCCACTCAACAAAAACTTATGGACTGTATACTGAAGCACAAGCCCCAGGGAGAGGTGGGCTCTACCTACAGGAAGTTTGCAGTCCAGTGAGGGATTAAGTCCTTCCCAACACCCATTAGAGAATCATGCACAGAGCAGAAGTGGCAAAGCACTAGGTGGGGGACTGAAGGAATTGGAAACAGTGACATTAGAGCCCTGAACATTATGTCAACAAAGTCAGATCCAGTCCTCACTAGCTACTGTGTGAGAAATGAGTTCCTCTGAGTTCATCAAATCAAAGGACATTGAGACAAAATCTAGAAAGAGTCAAAGGCTGAGGAGATGGTGAGATAAGTCAGTGGGGCAGAAGGGTTCAGAACAGGCAGAAAACCCATTCAATTTTTTCTCTCTCCAGCTGTCTTTGTGCCTCTATTTCATTTTCTCTTTTTCTATAGTTCTTTCTCTCCTCCCCCTCTCCCTTTTTCTCCTCCTTCTCACTCCTTTTCTCCTCTTCTATCTGTCTAGTTCCTACCCTGATCGTCATTTCTTTCCCTTTCTGAATTCTTCTTTTATATTTTTGGGTTTTTTTTCTTTCCATTCTTTCAACCTTTCTTTTCATTCTTCAATCTCTTTATTTTCCTCCTGTCTCTGACAAAACTAGAGAATAATGCACAAGCCAGGAGTGGTAAAGGAAATGAAAGTACACTCTCTTTTTTTGAGAAGGGAGTGCTCATTTGTTTGAAAATCATTCTGCTTGATTTTTTTTCAAAAAGTAAAAAGTGAACTGGGCTTTTAAGGGAAACAAATAAATGATATTTAAGTTGCATATTGTCATGAGCTGATTTCACATGTGGTCTTCATTAGGTATTTGTCTGCGTTCACTGTCACCAAAATAAATAAGGAAATCTTAGAGGTTATTTTTAAAAATAAAACAAGGAAAAACAGTGGGAAAAAGTATCATGATACAGGTAAGCAATTCATTGAAAGGAAATTTCTAATGACTAACAAGAAGATGAAGAGATAAACAGCCCCCATAAGTTATTAGAGAAATACAAATTAAACAGCATCTCTTCATACCTAAGACATTGGCAAAACCTACAAAATTAAATACAACCAAATGTTGTAGAAGATGTGGGGAAATGGGAACTCTTGTGCACTGCCGGTGGCACTGCAAAGTAATAATGTCATTCTGGAGCATTATAGAGAAATGAAGTCTGTCCAAACCCTATGACCCATGACTTCACCCCAGAGAAATTCTTGAACAGGTTCATGACAGATCATGATTGAGGCTGTCCATCATAGGTGTGCCAGAGAGAATGGGGGACAACCTGGGCATCCCTCACAAAGGGAAAGGAGAAGTAAAATAGTGGTAGCTGCATATGACATAGATACATATGATGGTTATAGAGACATACTACAGAATTCCTTGTTGCAATCAGAATCAATGGACCAGATTTACATGAAGCACATGGACAGATCTTTAAGACGTAGTGTTGACTGAAAAAAGAAAGATCTATGGCTTTACATTAAATTACTATTCTTATAAATTAAAAGCACATGTATACCATCTATCATATAAAGCACAAAAAAGACCACCATATATCTTTCAAAGGAGATACATTAGAGTAGGAGCTGGACCTGGGGGTAGGATGAGGAGAGAAGCATAGAATTGAAGTTGGAGATGTAAAGGAAAAATAAGAAAATAAATAAAACAAAAGGGGTCTATGCCTAGATCAATGAGCATGGCAATGTGACATGATCAGAGGTGTATAATTTACTCAATTGTCTGCATTTGAAGGCCAAAGGACAGAAAAACAAGAGGAGAGGAAGGGAAAGAGGGAGAGAGGGGATAAAAGCAAACAAGATCATTATTATCAAGAAGTTCAGAGAAGGTATGATAGAGCCTCTTTTTAAAAGAAGAAAAATGAATGTCAAAATGAAGGCCTAGAAGGACTTGCCCAAGGTCACATGGCAAAGGAAAGCTTGGGCCCAGGTCTTCTCATTTCTGGTCCAGGCTCTTCTAGCTACCTCTTTCTCATAATGCAAGGAAGCAATATATTCTCAATGGCCCAAATTCAAGATAACTAAGATGGCAGCCAAAAAGATGAAGGGAGAAAGAAAGCCAGAAAATGGGCTTGATCAAGTGGATGGGGATCCTGCTTTAACCAGACCAGACAGCTGGGCAGTGGTTCAGAGGGGTTGGTGGCCACGGTTAAGCAAAGGAGCAAGAAGATCCAAGGCTTGAATGCATACAATTTTCATATGCTCGAGGGGAAAAGTGGGACTTGCAGAAAACCTCGTAGGTGGCTTTGTTTGTCACTCTTTCTGCTCTGGGCTGTTTCAGATATTTCCTTTCATCCTAACTCAGCTTCGTGTAAATATGTATGCAGTTATGACTTCTTCAGTTTTAAAGAACAGAAACTCAACTCAAAAACAGACTGAATGAAAAAAAAAAACCTCTGGATCCAGAGTTTCAATCATTGTTAAAGGTAACTACCAGGTCACCTTTCTGTGGCAGCCAGTTGTACTGGGGTTTTATCTTTCTCCACAAAGAGACTGTGTAGATAGACAAGCCAATCTGTAGACCATTTTCTGCCCTTCTCACATGTGCTTTCTATATACAAATGGATGCATTCTGGACTAGGGGGTGTGCCCCTAAATATGCATTTGTATTGGAGGGAGTGCAGTTTGATTCCAGAGGAGACTGACCTTGGTAGCCTCCCCTGTACCACTCTGCCCATCCCCAACCAAAGGCCAGGGCAGGCTGGGCTGGTCTGCAGGGAGGCTGGCCCAGGACTGGTAAGGCAACTGACTGGGCCCACAGAGCTCCCTGCCAGCTGTCTCTGAGCTGTGGTTTGTTCCTCGAGGAACCTCTAGCCATTGAGAAAGAAGTTACAAGGGAATTCCAGCTAGCAGGGAGGTCCCTCTCTACATAAAGGACCTTGCCTGCCTCTTACTTCCCAGCCAGGGGAGCAGACCAGGTGCAGATGTAGGCAGTGGGTCTGCCCCTAAGGAAGTGGGCAAGAGGGACTGGCTGAGCAAGATGGAGTTCTGGTGGGAGGAGTAGAGCAAGGGAGAAGAAGGGGGTTAGCTGGCCAAAGGTGGTCACCATCCAGGACAACAAAGGGAGGGGCTGGCCCTGAGCAGAGGTCCAATACAGCCTTGATCCTGCCTTCTCTGGCAAACAAGATCCACCCTGAAGGGTGACGTTCATAATTGGTGGGCCCCCTTACGCCATATCCACGACTGCTGATTAAGTGCCAGCCTTGCATATGGGCTTTTCCAACATGAGCCCACTTAACCCTCACAGGTAGGAAGTAGCATGATTCCCTTTTACAGACAAGGAAATGTACTTAGCCAGGAGTATCGGGCAAGGTTAGAAACCCAGATCTAAGCTGTATAACCCTGCCTCCCTGGGAACCTCTGCTCACAAACGATGCCTACACCTGACTCCTTCCTCTGCCCCTGTTTGGCAAACTTCCAGCAGGCCCACAAAAATCAAAAGTCTGAAAATAGCCAATCAGGAAAAATGCCAGGGATACTTGGGCTCCACCTGATATTTGTTCACCTGTTGATGCTGGAATTCAGAGTAGGTTTCCTAAAAGGTGGGGGGGGGTCAGGTCCTCCTCCTCCTCCTCCTTCCTACCTCAATGGGAGCTGCACACTTCTAATGGCCAATGGTGGGAGAGGCGTGGAGCAGCACGGGTCACGCCGCTAAGTATTGTCATAATTCTCTCCCCTGGAGCAATGAACTCCATCTCCCTCCAGTCTGTGTGGGAGGAATGTAATCCAGTTCTTGAAACTCAGAGCACATAGTGATTCCTTTCTCCTTTTGTGGTCAGGAAATGAGTTTTGCTCTGTTTTTCACTTGGGGGCTTATTATGCAATTGCTTAAAATATGCAATGGGATGCAGATATTTATATGAAGACGTTGAAATGATGACTTTTTAATGGAAGCAATCTAATTATGCCATATCTGCACCCTTTTCATTTTTAAAAAATATTTTTATAGCATTTGAAAGAAGAAGAGCTTTTTATGTGTGCGTCTGGGTTGTGTTTTTGTTTTTGTTTAGGGTATGTGGTTTTATTTAATCTCCCAGACTGTTTAAATAGATTGCAAAAAAAAAAAAATCCAAAAAGTATATGGCTGTGATTTAACAAGATAATTAGCAGCTGCACTTTATAACAAAATCTAAGGCAATTATCACTTCAGGAGGACCCGGAGGAATCCCAGCTGCCAACATCCTGCTTCTCTGCCAGAAGGAATGACATCATAGCTGCTCCAGACAAAGGGGAGGTGATTTCTGGTCACTGTGATGTCATTTGCTCCAGCAGACAGTCCCAGACAGCTGGAATACAGGTGGCTACCGCCTAAAACATGAGAGAGGAGGATGGGCACCAGAAGGACATCAGGCTTAAACCCCACCCCCGACCCCCTACTTCCATTGGGCCACCAAGACAGAAACATGTCTACTTAGGCTTCTCCTCCTCCCCAAGTCTTTGTAGTACCTTCTTTTCAGAAGTTGAATTGTGCCTCTCCACCCCTCTGAAGCCTCATTTTTAAATCTTTATCCCAACTAATCAAAATTTAGTGAATTATTGGGTCTTGCTCACAGTCGAGTTTACCACTTAGCCAAAATGTGTCCCCTCAAAGATGAGAATTGCTAAGTTACATTGGACAGCAAGTCAAAAAAAGCTTAAGAAGATTTGTATTGTCATTTCAGGGTTGCATTCTTTCACTCTGTGGCAAACAGTTTATTAATGTAAGTTCCCGAACACTTTAGGGATCAAAAACAGCATTCTAACACAGTATCGTCAAATTCCAGGTAGCAAATAGGAATTTGTCATTCATTGAAATTTGAGGCATAAAGCTGAGCCATGATTATCTCATTCCCTGATTATAAATTCCAGCAAACATTTAAATGTGTCATGGGATAGCCCAGGATACACTTAAGTATTGAATGCACAGTCAGACTTTTAATGGTTCCAAATGATGGAAAAAGCAGGTCTGATTTCCTTGTAAATTGTAGGAGTCGCAGACCAGCAAGCTGATTCTGGTTACAGACAGGCGAATGTGCCCCAACCCTACCAGTTCATGAAACTATAAAGTGGCAGCTGAGTCCCTGTACATCACAATGCCAGATGACATTCTTGGGGCCTGGGCAGAATTTGTCCTCTGTCCTTTGACAGATAAACCATAGAAAGATGTGAGCTTGTTCTTGTTCTTTCACTCTCTCTCAATTCCCCCCTTCCCCTTGAAAGCTGTCCCCCTTAGGCCCAAGTTACAAACTGGTAGAGAATAATAGGGTCAGAACAACTTTCATTTCTTCTCCTAATGTCAGCTAGAAGGCTTCTGGGCCCCATAGGAAATGAGATGAGACTTGAACAGCTCCGAGAAAGCCAGACTCTCGGGTTTCACTCAAACACTGATGCTAACCCCAAGGTAACAATGACAGACCTGCCCAGAATTCATCCTCTCTCTGCAACCAGACAGAATTTTACAGCTGGGGACTAAGCGTGTAGCCCACAGAGCAGACTCTTTGGCCCAGTGCCATTCTCAGCCTTCTAGAAAATGTCCTGCTTCCTCTATGGAAAACAGGTGTCCATGTCTTTATGCATTAGGCTGGACATCAGGCAGAACCCTGGGCTGAGGGGTTATTCCTATTATCTCTTGCTGTTTAACAAGCCACCTAACCTTAGTTGTATAAACAACCATTTTAGTATGCTCCTGAGTTCGGTGGGTCCACATTTCAGACAGGACACAGCTGGGGTTGCTTGATTCTGCTCCATGATGTCTGGAGCCTCAGCTGGGAAGACTTGAATGGCTGAGGGGTGACTCAATGGCTGGGGGCCAGAATCTTCTGGAGGCTCCTTCACTCACATGTCTGTTGCTTGGGCTAAAAGGACTTGAAAGCTGGGCTCAGGTGGGATGGTTGATCAGCCCAGCCACATGTAGCCTCCTCATGTGGATTGTGCTTCCTCATAGCATAGCAGCCAGTAGTCAGACTTTTCCCAAACAGCTTGTTGCTCCAAGAGTGAGTGTTCCAGCAAAGAAGGCAGAAATTGCTTAGCCTTTATGACTTAGTCTTGCAAGTCACATAGCATCACTTTTGTAGTGTTCCTTTGGTTGAAGTTGTCACAAGCCCACTCAGAATCCAGGGGAGGGGTCATAGATCCCACCTCTTGACTGGAAGAGTGACAAAGAATTGGCCACCGTGTTTCAAAATTACAGCGAGGTTGACTTCTGTACAGTGTCCACTTTCACCTGCAGCCAGGTATTCAATGTCACTTAAACATGAGGATAACATTTTTTCATCAAGATCAGTAGCATTAGAACAATGCTCACGATATGGAGAGGAATGGGAGAGTGGAGGGTGAAGTGCAAAACTTTGGTCTGCCTTTTTTCAGTGTCTAATTCTTTTCTTTCATTTCTGAGAATCTATAAAGGTCCCTCAGACTTTCTCCCTTACTATTTTTTTTTTCAAAATAGATGGAAAAGGATGAGCCACATTCCAAGTACAGAAAATGTGGCTGTCATTGTACAGAGCACAAGGAGAGAGAAGCAGAAGGCCTGCCTGGAAGAAGCAGGTTTCTCGGTGGGCCAGGAGTTGGGTGATCTAGATAGGAGGGGCCTTGCTCAAGTGGGAGGTAAGAGCCATCTATCTCTCTTCCTTCCTCCTCTCTTCCTACCCTCAAAGCCTGAATGTGGGCTGGATTAGCTCAAGACTACATCCCAGGGTTTCTGTCCTGAGAAGGGAAATGTGAAAATAGAAAACAATAAAGTATCTGAGATTATGGCCAGAGTTCTTGGCAAAGCAGGGTGCTGGGGTGTTTGTTTTCCACTCTACTCCCAAGAATGCTTGGGGCTTTAAAAAAGCACCCAACATTTATACAGAACCATCGAGGTGTTGAGGTAGGTAACAGAAGAGGGATCTTAAATCTGGCTGGAAGGGAGCTTCTGGCCCAGGGAGTCCACTCTTATCCTTTTCATGGCTGAGGGAGCCAAGGGTCAGAGGGGTTGTTACTTGCTCAGGGTAACTAGTATGTCAGTGGCTGAGTTGGAACTATGCATCACGGTGCCCTCTGTCCATGGGTATTTTCTACAGCTGACTGACCACAGTCAGGGAAAAGGCACTAATCACCAGTGTTTAGCCAGCTCCATAAAGCTGCCCTGGGCCTCTGGGGGGCTCTGGGTCTGCCTGGAGGGTCCTGTCTACCCCCAGCAACCCACAGATGCCCCCCAGGCTATCAGGGCCATGTCACTGCAGCCTGCGATCTGCCTGACTAATGGCAATGGCCATGAAAGGTGTGAAGCCATGGTAATTACAGCATCAAGGAATCACAAATGGATTTGCAAAGATGACATTGGGAACATTAGTCCTGGCATGGCTGCCTCCAGAGAGGTCACTGGGAGGAGGCTGAGGCGAGGGCCAGAGGACAGGAGACAGATTCATCTCTGTCTCACTCTACCCTCTTTGTCCCCAGCCAGGCTTGTGATAACAATGCCAGGATTCACAAACCCCTTGCCGAAACCACATCAGCCACCAGTCTCATGTGTGTCAGCAAAGATAACAGATGCCTTTCACAGGAATATAATTGCTTGAAACACAACTGGACAACCCCCCAGGAGGTTGCATTAGAAGGAGGGAGCCTTGCTTTGGGGTCTTGACAGGGGTGACCTGGTAGGCAGCCTCTCCTCAATTCCCATGATCCTTTGACATCCTAATAAGCTGCACTGGCCTCCATGAAAGATAATTTTTATGTCAGCAATGCCCGTTTGCCCTCTGGCCAGTCTGTGTGGGGGCAATGGCAGTGAGGCGGGGCTTCCTGGGGGATATTTGTTGCTGGAAGAATTCCCCAGAGACTGGAGGGGCTGAGAGAGGCAAATGGAGAGAAGGACAAGGCCTGGGTAAGTTGCCATCTCCAAGCCTGAGAAATGGGTCCAAAGCAGAAAGATTGCTTTTGACCAAAGCTGGCACCAGTAGGTGTCACTGTAAGGAAAGGAGGGGCAATGTGTGGGGGTGGCAGGGGGGGAAGGAGGTTGTCTGTGGACTGTGCTGGTAAAAATAGAGCTTGCCTGTATTCCCACTGCCAAGTCACCAAGCCTGGTGATTTATAAGGCTGGGAGCAGACGTGTGTGTAAATGTTTTTGAGTGCGAGATGTGTAGCCAACCGCGGGCTAGCTTTTTTAAACTTACAAGGAAAGAGCGAGGGAGGGAGGAGAGGGGAGGAGAGAGCGAAGGCAGCCAGGGTGGGAAGCACAAGGGCCACTTTTATGTAACACTCCTCTGATACACTCCGCGGTGGGGATTTATGCTCTCTTTGAAGTAAATTGCATCCCGGTGCACCATAGCATGAAAGTTAAGATTTACCATGGCTGGGACCTCCGAGACCCTGCTGGAAGCTAGAATAATTAGCACAGCATTTGGCTGCCTCTCCTCCTGCTCTGCAGGCAGTGACAGGAGTGGCACTAATAGATCTTCTAGCCCTGGGCCCCATAAGTTTGTTTTGGGGTCCACAGTGTCTATGGGCAATGATGATTCTGGACAACTGAAGTGGAGAAAGGGGCTGGGACAGACCCTATTGCTGGGAACACTGACCTGAGCCTCCTAGAGGAGCTCCTCTGTCAAAGGAAGGGTTTAGGCCACAATGAGCTCTTGAGGAACCCAGGGAGCTCATTTACAGATTCCAGTGCCAGACTCCTGACTCACTACAGTTGGGCGTCCTGGGACACCTGGCCAGTTTGGGCATCCCCAGATTATATCAGCTCCAGTATTCAAAGGTTTTCAGAAGGCAGTTCCTGCCCCACTCTCCAAGCCTTCCTGACTTTTCTCCCCAATCCCCCGTAGGCATCTTTCCAAGGGGCCTTTTCCATTTCTTTCATACAGGAGAAGCTGAAAAGTAAACTTGATCAATAAATTCCAGTCCTATGAGGAGAGTTCTAACAGATTCTGGTCACTCCAGCTCTGCTGCTAACCAGCTATGTGACCTTGAACAAGTCCCTGCCCCTCTCTGAGCCTCAACTTCCATGTGTATGTCATGATGGAGTTGGATTTTCATAAGATCGTCTTTGAGGGTCTCTTTGAATATTCTGGAGCATTCCTGATCCTCCTCCTCCCCAGAACACCCAGGTGGAGTTCTAAGGAATAGAAGCAATGTCCAGTTATGGGCTCATAATAGGATGTTGGTGAGGAGAAGGGTCCTGCAAGCACTGCTCCTGGCAAAGCTTACAAGGGCCTACTCAGCAAAGGCATTCATGGGGTTGCAACAAGGTCACCTGAACAGTTACCACTCTACAAAAAAGAGCAGCTTCCCAGGACACCTAGAGACCCCATTTCACAATCATAATAAGAAAGCAACACAGAGTAGCATTTTCCAAAACCTCCATCTGATTCTCACAACCTTCATTTAGATAGATCATAAAATTGTCCCCATTTCACATCTGAGGAAACTGAGACTCCGGGAAATGAGGCAATTGAGTATTGTAGAAAAATAGATCTTGAACTGAAATTCATGTGAGTGTAAATCTCAACTCTGCCACACAAGCTGGGTGAACTAGGATAATTGAGAAAGTCTCAAAGCCTTGGTTTTGTCATCTGTAAAATAGGTATAACTCTACCTTAATGAAGTCTTTAATGGCTGAGTTAGCACACATGAAAGGGACACACAGGGCACTTTCTTTGTAGGTGATGTAAACGAGCAGAAAGAAGTTTCCTGGGCCAGAGTTGCTTCGCCAGTAACAGGAAAATCAAGCTTCAGACCCAGGCCACGGGCTATGAGCCACTTTTGCCTCCCAGGCCTCAAGTGGTGCCTGGCATGGGTCAGGCCCAGTAAATATTTGCTGAACTGAATTACACCAGCTGCTATCACAGAGGCCTCACTGTCAAGCAAAGTTGAAGAGGTAGTGGATATAAAGCTTTGAGGGCCGCAGAAGATTCTCAAAGGGACTCAGGGGCCAGTGACACAGAGAGAGTTTAGGAAAGGGGAGAACAAAGTTTTAAAAGCTCATGCTGCAGGGTGCAGAATGCCATGGAGGCTGGGACCAGAATCAGAAGAGAGCAGAGGTTGTGGGGCAGATTCTGCAAGATGAATCTCCAAAATGCCCTGAGCATCTTTCAGATCAATCATCCAAAGTTTTCGATTTGAAGAAAATCTGATCATTGAAGTGGAACCAACAGCCACAAAAGCCAAGTGAGGTTCCTGAATAAACTATCTTCTGCTCTTCTTCCTTCCCCCCACCACACTCTAATTCTCCTCTACCACATAGATAAGAGTGTGAGAGGAAGATATGAAGTAGGGGCTCCCTCCAGTGTAAATCCTAGACCCAGAATTGTGGGAGTATCTCAGACTCACCCCAGTGAATTGCCGACCTCTCTCTTCACTCCAGGATCTCCAGCCTCAGATCACTCCCTGAGCTGAAAGTTTCCAGACATCACAATCCCTAGAATGTTGCATAGGATCTTCCTTCTGCAACATGAGAAAAGCCTCTCACCATTGATGGGGTCTGAGCCTCCCCTGCATGATTACACCTTGAGCTCAGAGGCACATCTAATCCCTGAAGTCACACCCAGGACAGGTGACACAGACTTGCCCAGCTGACAGGCAAACAGAATAGCCCAGGGCTCTTTACCTCACTTCAAAGATCAGAAATGGAAGGATGGATAATTGCTGAATGTGTGGATGAATGGACAGATGGATGCATGGATGGATGGATGGATGGATGGATGGATGGATGGATGGATGAATGATCGGATAGACAGATGAACCAAGCCCTCCAGCCCTGGCTAGCTTCTTGCTCTGGAGCCTTACAGCTGTTACAATCATGAAGTTTTTCCAAGTGTTTTGCTTACTTTCTCCCTATTATGGCTTTAAAACACTCCCTTTTCTGATCCTCAGAAGACAACAAACAGCCCAGTGACCTCCTGTAAGAAACATTTAGTTAACTACTATTCCACGCATATGACATCATGGAAAGAGGGAGACAGACCCAGGTTTGTAAACCAGACCTAACGTCACTGAGTCATGTGACTTTAGGCAACCTCAAAACCTCTCTGAACCTGTTTCATTATCTGTAAAATGGGGATCATAATCATGACCTCTCTGAGAGTTTCAAGGAAAGATATCACTCTCAAGAAGTGCCTGACATGTGGCAGACATTTTCTTTTCAAGAAAGTGAGCTAGCAGTAGTAGAAAAGAGCCTAGACTTTGGCATCTAAACTAGTCTGGATTGGAAACTGCTCAACAACTCATGTGGCCTTGAGCCAAGATAGTGGATTCCCATCTATAAAAAGGTTACTAATAATACATACCTTTCAGAGTCATCACGAGGAGTAGAAATATTTTATGTAAAGCTCTCAGCACAAATGATAGCCATTATTATCTCTTGTAAAAGGAGATGGAGAAACTGAGGCACGAAGTGACCTGTTCAGAGAATAAAAGAGTGATGAGCCCATAAGCTGTGCCAAGGCACCACTAAAGGTGATGTTAACTGTGCCTGGTCCTCACACAGCAGGCTTGAGGAAACAGAACCCTTCAGCCTCCCTGGGGATCAGGATTTGGTCTGATAGGTTGCAGCTCAAAGGGTGAACAGAGGCCTGAGAGCTAATTTTGTTCAGTTTCCTGGACTCCCAATCCAGGACTCTCCACACCTTCACAAGAGAGCATAGCCAGGTGATAAAGAACACTAGAGCCACACCACCATGGCTCCCAGTCCTGGTACCATCACTTGGGTTGTGTGACCACTGGCCACAGCATGGCCTCAGTGTGTCTCAATAATGGGAATAACAGTGCCTACCACAAAGAGTTGTTGCAATGGTGAGACAGTGCCAGGCATATGCAAAGTTCTCAATCAATGTTAGCTATGATTATTATTCATTCTTTGCCACATAGAACTTTGTTCTCTCAAAGACCCATTAATTGCTTAGCCCCTTCTTCAAGAGATTTTTAAAAACCAGTAAATGAAATTCTACATGAAATCATCATTGTAATATTTCTACTGCCAGGACAAATCATTAGCAAAGGAAAAACCTGGCAATGATACCACTGGCCTGCTCAGAATGGAGAAGGGACATTAATATAGCAGTTTCCTGTCTAATAGCTAAGAAAGAAGGAGGGGAAGCCAAGGCCTACAAGAGGAGGGGACACTGGAAGAAAGGGGCCCTGTCATTCAGGAGCCCCCAGGAGGTGGAGGGATCTCTGTACCCAACAGAGAGAGGCACAGAGCCAGCATGAGCTCTGAGAGGATGAAGGTCCCCCAAGGACCACAGCCCAGCATCCCCTTGGCCACGGCCCTCCTGCCCAGCAGAGTCCTTACAGTGCAGCCAGTGGCCAACCAGTCTCTGGCTCTGATGCTCCCTTCTTCAGGACCTGGGGCTTTCTTTGGTTCAAGGAACCTAAACCTGCTTCCATTCCTCACAGAGTGCTGGGCTGAGGAGCTTTGCTATCCATTGAGGCCAGCCCCAAGAGACAGCTAACTCGGGTTTGTGCCACCTCTGACTCTTCCCAACTCCCTTCTGGCCATCATTTTTCTCAACTAAAGACTAAGGGGTTGACCAAGATAGTGGTTTGGAGAGCTGTGTTGGGGTATCCAAGGGTGGGCAACTGGCTGGTGGGGTGTGGGCCTCCACCTTACTTCTTTCAGAGCTGGTCTATCATTAGCCAATTTGAGGACTGTGGTAACAGACAAATATGATTTTTGTTTAGCAAAAGGGTTCTACCACTCCAAACTCAAGAATGTATAAAACCCCTGATTAAAGGGTCTCCTGCCACCCCTCCCTCACCAAGTGTCCTCTGTCCTGGAAGGCACCGAGGACAGGCAGAGGGAACTGGTTTGGACCTGACATAGAATCCAGACGCCTTGCTGATTCTCCTCCCTGAGTGGCCACTAGGCCATTAGTGTCACAGTTTAACCTCCAGCAAGGACTGGCTAGACAAAATGCCTTGGCCCAAGGCCCACCTGCAGAAGCCAAACCCAACAGTCTCCTTGGCCTCCTGGCTTGTGCCAGCATATTTCTTGGCAGAGGAGGTGATCAGTGGGCAGAAAGAACACTGTTCTGCCTGAGCTTGGGTGCACCAGAAGGATGTCTCACTGGTGGTCCCCACAGGGTGGCTGAGAGTCAGATTCTGGGCTCAGGCCTGGGGTGTCTCAATGGGCAGCTTGTTCTGCTGGGGTGGATGGGCAGCAAAAAGCAGTAAAGGTATGGGGCCTGCCTGAGCCCATCTTGGGACCTTCAGGAACTGGTATAAGCAACCAGGCCCCACTCACACTCTGAGCCTCCAATTCTAAATCCAATTTTGTTGTCTCTGACCAGAAGGCAGGGACCCCTAGTGGAGTCACAGGAGTACCTCTCAGATAGTTTCCTAATAGCATGCTTTGTCAGGGGTGAGGAAGACCATCACCATGTTAGACACACCAAAGATAGAAAGAGGGATGAGATTTGTTTGAAGGAAGAAAAAAGGCCCAGAAAGGATGGCCAGGAGCCCATAGCCTTTTTTATACTTTTGTTGGGATAGTGATCTGAGCACTTTGGTGTAGCAGTCAAGGCCCTCTAAGTTAGGGCCCCTGTTGGCTCTCCCATCCCAGCAGCCAGCCTCTCCCTGCCATATTAGTCACCTTCCAGCCCCTCCAGACTCAGCACTAGAACAATCAGGCCACTCTCCTACCTCTGTGCCTTTACACACTCCATTCCCCTGAATGGAATGACCATCCCTTTCCCCAACATTTTCTCATTCTTATCTAGCTGACAGGCTCCTGCTCACCCTTCAAAACCCATTTTTCCTGCCTCTGTAACCTTCTCTGATTCTTTCCAGAGAGAAGTTCTTGCCCACTCTTCTGTTTCCCCACACACATCTCACACACACATCACTAGTGGAAATTATTATATTTATTGGAAGAATTTGTCTTTGGCATGAATTACTAGACTCTGAGCTACTTGATACAGACTATAACTTTTTGTATGCACATATATTTGCATGGTTGTATGTATTTTTGTCTTGCCTACCTAAAAAAATTGCTCAAGGTCATATTAGGAATAATAATAATCAACATTCATCAGCAGCCCAGTGTGTGCCCAGCACCAAATAGGTATTCCCCACAACACGCCTGCAGTGCAGGGGGTACGATTACTCCATTTCATAAATGAAGAAAATGAGGCTTAGGATGCTTAGGTATCCTGCCCAAGGTCACACAACCATTAAAGCTAAGATAATTCTTTTAGATTCCAGACCCCAGTGTTTTCATCGCTTTCTCCCCACACTGTGATGCTGCTGGAAGGTCTTCCTCCATTTCTCTATCCCCAGTGCCTGCCAGTGGAAGCACCATCCCTGCTTGTGAAGTGGCTGGAACAGGTAGGAGAAAAATAGTCGGACCACAGTAAGAGACCATAACCCATGGAATGAGTGGCTCTTGCTACTCAAAATATGATCCTTGGACCAGCAGCATCAACATCACTCAGGAACTTGTACCTAAACACAGGTTCCACTGGAATTCCTGAATCAGAATCTGCATTTGAACAAGATCCACAGGGGACTGATGTGCACAGTAAAGTCTGTGCTTTAGGCACCTGTTTCCACTGAGAAGAGCCAAGGGAAGCTTCTGGCAAAGCAAGCACACAAAGATGGAACAGATTACTTTTTAAAAAGCACTTCCAAAGTTTCTCAATGCACAAGTTAAAATAGAAATTTTCTTTTCTCATTGCCACTTTACTAATTTCTTCCACAACAATTTATTAGAATAGTATCCAAAAAATGTTTAACTATATATTTTTCCTTTCTTTGACATGTTCAGCCTTAGGAATGAAAAGTTTACGTTACAAAAAGCAGTTTGGCCTTATCGACTAATGCTGAACTTAAATATACCTTTAGTTCCATTCCTAGGTGTACACCCACAGTAGGTGTCACATGTATCCACCAAGAGGCATGCATTGGAATGTCCATAGCAAGGCTAACCCACCCCAAAGCCCATCTACAGAGGAGTGGATAAATAAATGGTGGATTCATCACACAATGGAATGCAAACATCACAACGAGAACAAGTAAATTGCAGCTACACAAAACAAAATGGATATGTCTCACAATCATAATGTTGAGCAAAAGAAGCCAGACCCAAAAGACAACATACTGTGTGATCCATTTATGTAAGGTTCAAAGAAAGGCAAGATATCTATGAAAAAGCAGGATACCTCCCTTGGGGAAAGCACTGACTAGGAGAGGGCATGATCAGGGCTTGTTGTCCCTACCTGGGGCTCCTACACTAGAGCTTTCAGCTTGTAAGAATTTATCCAGTTGTACACTTAGGATATGTTCACTTCTGTGAATGTAGGTTAGACTTCAATAAAAAGTTTTAAAAAAAAAGCTAAGTTGCCTAATGGCCTAAATTCTATAAATATGCAATAAACTTGCAGCATAAGAATTTTGTCCTGCAATTTGCTGCTGACTCTGAGTTCAGGAGGTATCAGAGTAACAAAGCACCCCTGGGTAAGTATTTGACAGGAAGCATTAACTGCCCCTCCCGGGAGCCTCAAATACCTGATGGGTTTTCTCCTGCTTAAAATTAAAAACCTGCCCACAAAGATGCCAAGCAAGGAAGAATGTATCTACAACCCTCATTTTGCAATGTTATTAGCTGTGGGATTTGAGAGCATTAGGTGATGGGACTTAACCACAACTGCTGGCTGGACACTGGGTGGCCAGACCTAAAGGATGAGGCAAGCAGCTTCCTTACCTTTACACACACAGAACCTTACCCACAAAGGCACAAAGAAGTCTGTTGCTTAGTAATGGTTGCCTATGGACCATAGCACTATGGCGCTGGAAAGAGTAATAATAATATCTCATTTTGATTTTACACTGCTGTGTGCCTGGCACATATAAGTACTGTATAAACACAATCGCACTGAATATTCATGATCACCCAGTGAGAGAAGGGCCATTATCATTCCCATTTTACAGATAAAGCTTGGAGCTTGTCCAAGGCCACACCATGACCCATAGCAGAGCTAGGATCACACTCAGGTAGGGCGTGATCCACAGTCAGCTTTGTCTAGAGGTGTCCCTGCTTTAGAGGCCATGCTGTCTAAGCCCCTAATTTTACAAATGTGGCTACTGGGTACAGTTGCCTGATTCAGCAAAAAATATAGAGAGAGGTCACCCGGTTCAAGCTCAATTTCAGATAAATAATGCACAATTATTTAATATAAGTATGTCCCATGCAATATTGGGATATACTTATAGCAAAATATTTGTTTGATTGTTGGAAGTTTAACTTTAATTGGGTGACTTGTATTTTATCTGGCGCTCCTACCACTAGGGCCTGAGGAAGTATAGCAACATATGACATCACACTAGTGTTTTCTCAGTGGAAGAAGTCTGGACCCAGAGCCCCAGCCTCCCCATTCAATACTCTCTCCACTGACTTCAGCCCCTCCCTGAACCTTCTCATACCCTGTATTTACAATCAAACCCATCACATTCCCCGGGGACTGCCTCATATTCCTTGTACCCTACTAAGCCAGGCTTGTTGCACTGATGTTCACAGCTGGGTCACTGCAGCCCCAACCTCAGGCTCAGCCTAGCCCTAGGCTGCATAGACATGGGCACCTACTTGGGGGAAGCCCAAGGCCTCCTAAATTCATAGTGTGGGGACTCAGCCTTGCCACAGCCTCCTTTTCCACTTAGAACTCAGTTCCAGTAAGTAGGGGTTCCAGGCAGCTTTTGCTATATAATTAGCTACCTCTAAACTTAGAGGCTTAAAATATGACAATCATTCATTTCGCTCATGAATCTCCACTTTGGGCAGGTCTCTGTACAACATGGTATCATCTGGGACATTTCACCTGGAGACTGCAGAAGTCACCTCCCACATGGCCAGCTCACATAGCTAGCAAGTTGTAGCCGGTATTTAGTGTGGAGCTCAGCCAAAACTCAGAACCAGGGGCCTTGGTTCCTCTGCACATGAGCCTCTGCCCATAACCTGGACTTCCTCACAGCATGGTGACTATGTCCCAAGGGTCAGTGTTCTAAGACAGAGCCAGGGTAGGAGCTGAATTGCTTTTCATGGACCAGGAGTCACATAGTGCCAATTCTCTTATAGTCAAGGTAGTCACAAAGACCCACCCAGGTTCAAGTGGAGAAGACATAGATTTTATCTCTTGATGTTAAGGTTCTGGAAGAGCATGTGGGACTTGAAATATTGTGGCTATACAGAACTTGTTGTTGAGACCACACTAGCACCTTCTAACCAAAGCCAAAGTAAACCTTTGGAGACCTTTAGCACTGAAAATGTTATAGGACAACCTTTTCAGGTACTGCCTTGGAGCCCAAGAAATTATTTGTTAAAGAAATAAAATTTGGCTTCCGGTCAAAATGGCAGAGTAGATAAATGTGCTTGCCTCCTCTCACAATGACATAAAAATTACAACTAAACTACAAAACAGCCGTAATTGGGAATCACCTGAAAAGTCTACCTGAACAGAAGTACTTCAACTGGAGACACACAAAAAAGACAACTCCAAGACTGATAGGAGGGGTGAAGATTCGGAATGGGCTGTTCTCACACCTGCATATGGCAGTTAAGAACCGGGAGGGATATCTTGGCTGCGGAGGTCCCCCTGAAGAAGCAAGAGGACCCAGTCCCACACCGAGCTCCCCAACCCAAGGTTCCAGTGCCATAAAGAGAAGTCCTCACAACTTCTGGCTGTGAAAACCAGTGGAGATTATGGCTGAGTGAGATGAAGGGCTGTGGGAGTCACAGGTGTTCCTCTTAAAGGGCTGGCACACTGACTTACTGACAGATTCACTTGTTCTGAGCTCCAGCACTAGAGCAGCAGCTCAAAAGGCGCCAGAGACATATAAGAAGGAACTGAGTATCTGAATTCAGGGTGAGGGCTGGAGGGACAGCTTTCTCCCAGACAGAAGTGCTGGCAGAGGGCATCATTCCTTCACTCAGCCCTCCTCCGCCTGATATGCAGACGCAGGCGGCTGCCATGCCATATCTGAGTGTCCATCAACCTGGCTAACCCAGCTGGCCCTGCCCCACTGATTTTCTAGGATCCAGCCCCACCCAACTTGTAGGCCCACCCAAGCCACTTCTAGAGATTTTTCCATACAAATGGGCTATCTTGGCTCATGCTTTCCTAAAATCTCTCGAAAAGTTTACAAAATCTAAACAAGCAGTATCTGGCCTCAGCGTGCCCCGTACCTCTTGCTAAGCAGCTCCAAGTCTGGCGCTAGCAATAGCTGGCCTCAGTTTGTGGCTTGGCCTCTCAAGGCACATGCAAGGCCAGCATGGGTGGTGGCCACCTGTGGATTGCTTGGTGGTTTATGCCAAGTGGCCCCACCCAGGGCACAGGCTGCAGTTGAACTTGGCCAGTGGTGGGTTCCTCCCAGGAGACCCCAGTGCTGGCATGCCTGGCAGCCAGCCTTGAACTTCCAGGGCCACATGTGAGAATGACACTCACAAAGGGCACAATGAGCAAGCACCAGCGTACTGCTAAAGTGAATCCTACTCTGTGGGGTCAATCCTAGCACAACAGCTCTTCCACTGTAGTCACCAGCCAGTCCTCACAATCAATCAGCCAGAGGGTCAATCTCTCCCACTGACGTGCAAACAACAACCAAGGCTCAACTACAACAGGAAGGCACACACAACTCACACAAGGGACACACCTGGAGCACCTAGCTCAGGTGACCAGGGAGAATGCACCACTGGTCACTTACTACATAAGACACCTATTACATAATGCCACTCTATTAAGACCGGGAGACATAGTAGCCCTGCCTAATACATAGAAACAAACACAGAGAGGCTGCCAAAATGGGGAAACAAAGAAACGTGTCCCAAATGAAAGAACAGAACAAGGCTCCAGAAAACAAACTAAACAAAATATAGACAGGCAATCTACCAGATACAGAGTTCAAAACATTGGTTATAAGGATGCTCAATGAACTTAGGTGAAGAATAGATTAACTAAGTGAGAACTTCAACAAAGAGATAGAAAACATAAAAATGATGATAAAACATTTAAAAAACAGAAATGAAGAATATAATAACTGAAATGAAGACTACTTTAGGAGGAATAAACAGTAGATTAGATGAAGTAGAGGATCAAATCAGCGATTTAGAAGATAAGGTAGCAACAAAAAAAACCACCCAATCAGAACATTGACAAGAAAAAAGAATCCAAAAAAATGAGAATAGTTTAAGGGGCCTCTGGGACAACATTAAGCATACCAACATATGCATTATAGGGATACCAGAAGGAGAAGAGAGAGCGCAAGGAATTGAAAATCTATTTCAAGAAATAACAATGGAAAACTTCCTTAACCTGGAGAAGGAAATAGACATACAAGCCCAGGAAGTACAGTGTCCCAAATAAGATGAGCCTAAAGAGGCCCACAGCAAGACAAATCATAATTAAAATGCCAAAGTTTAAAAACAAAGAGAGAATCTTAAAAGCAGCAAGAGAAAAGCAGTTAGTTACCTACAAAGGAGCTCCCATAAGACTGTCAGCAGATTTTTCAACAGAAACTTTGCTGGCCAGACGGGATTGGCAGGAAATATTCAAAGTAATGGAAAAGAAGGATCTACAACCAAGATTACTCTACACAGCAAAGCTATGATTTAGAATTAAAGAGCAGATAGAGAGCTTCCCAGACAAGAAAAAGCTAAAGGAGTTCATTACCACCAAGCCAGTATTACAAGAAATGTTGGAGAGAGTTTTTTAAGAGGCCAGCCTATACAATAGTCTCCCCTTATCCATAGTTTCACTTTCCACAGTTTCTGTTACCTGAGATCAACTGTGGTCCAAATATATTAAATGGAAAATTACAGAAGTAAATGATTTAATAAACAATTTATAAATTTTAAGTGTGTGTGCCATTCTGAGGTGTGTGATGAAATCCCATGCCATCTTGCCCAGGGCATGACTCATAGCTTTGTCCAGCATCTTCACACTGTATATGCTCTCCGATTGTTAGTCACTTAGTAGCCATCTTGGTTATCAGACAGACTGTTGCAGTATTCCAGTGCTGGTGTTCAAGTAACCCTTATTTTACTTAAGAAAAAGAATAAAATTAAAAATATGAATAATAAAATGGCAATAACTATATCTCTATCAACAACTACTTTAAATGTAAATGGATTAATTTATCCAATTAAAAAATAGGGTGGCTAAATGGCTAAGAAAACAAGACCTTTACATATACTGCCTACAAGAGACTCATTTCAGATTGAAAGACACACACAGACTGAAAGTAAGAAGATGGAAAAATATGTTTCATGAAAATGGAAACAAACAAACAAACAAAGCTATGGTAGCAATACTTATACCAGACAAAATACACTTTAAAACAAAGGCTATAAAAAGAGACAAAAAAAGACTCAGTAATCCCACTTCCAGGTATTTATCCGAAGAAACCCAAACACTTCTTCAAAGGAACATGTGAATCCATATGTTCATTGCAGCATTATTTACAGTTGTCAAGGTATGGAGGCAACCTGGATGTCTATCAATAAATGCGTGGATAAAAAAGAAGTGATATGTGTGTATATGTGTGTGTGTGTGTGTGTGTGTATATATATATATATATAGGTGTATATATATATATATATATATATATATATATATACACATATATATATACATATATGTGTGTGTGTGTGTATATATATATATATATATATATATACACACACAATGGAATATTACTCATCCATAAAAAAGAATGAAGTCTTATCAGCTGCAAAAAACATGGATGGGCCTAGAGGGTATTGTGCTGAATGTACTAAGTCAGACAGAGAAAGACAAATGCTGTATAATTTCACTTATTAGTAGAATCTAAAAACTAAATAAATGAATGAACAAAACAGAAACAAACTCATACCAAATATTTTGATGGTTGCCAGATGGGAAGACGTTGGGTGAGAGGGGCTGGTGTAAAGAGAGAGGGGATTAAGAGGTACAAATTGATAGCTATAAAATAGTCTTGGGGACATTGAGTAGAGCATGGAGAATATGGTCAGTTGTATTATAATAACTATACATGGTATCAGATGGGTACTAGATTTATCAAGGTGTTCACTTTGTAAGTTATATGAATGTCCAATCACTATGTTGTACACCTGAAACTAATATAATATCATATGCCAACTATAATTTAAATTATTTTAAAAATAAATAAATAAAATTTAATATAAGGTAAAAAATTTCAAGGCAGCTACAAAACAATACATTAAATACAATATCATTCATATTAAAACATTCACAAAAAATCTAGATTTCTGTGTACATATATGTGTATGGAAATACATATTTTTAAAGTCTTAAAAAAGAAGCATCCAAGAAGATAATATTGGTAGTGTCTGGGAAAGGAATTTGGATTGGGGGCCACGGGGAATAACAAAATGGACCTAGGCTTTATTCAAGTAGCTTGAATAATTTATGGTGGAAAAGTACTCTAGTTAGTTAGGTAATTAAAAATAGAAAAGAAAAAGTAAGAATGAGTGGGAAAGTGGAAGGGAAGAAAGAAATAAAGCTACAAAGATTTCCAGTTGGTGTTAGAATAAAAAGCACAGCTGTCAACATGGTCAATGTGGTAGGCTGCATTCTTGTGCCCAACTTTTCCTCTACCTGAGATAGAATCACACCTCACACCCTTTGCCATCTGACTGCATGCCTTCTAGCAAACCAGATACAGTACAGGATGTTTCCTTTTCTGCTGACTTAGGCCATATGGCTGGCTTTGACTAGTGAAGTATGAACAGGGGTGACAATGTGCCCGTTTCAGACTTTGACCTTAAGAGGTATTACTTCCAATTGCCCTCCTGACTTACCCTCAACCATGAGAAGAGCCTGCCTCACGTAGCTGCTTCTCCTTTAATCTTGGTCCCAGAATGAGAAAAATATGCAGCTGTCCTGAGCCCAACCCAAAGTCAGGAGCCCAGTCTTAGCCTGTAAAGTCACAGCTGAGCCACACTGAACTCCAGGCAATTGAAAGACCCGTGAGTGGAAAATAAATGCTTGATATTGCAAGCTACAGAAATTTGTGGCCTGTTTGATAAGCAGCAGTATTGCAGCAGAAACCTAACTGGTATAGTCTATGAGACCCTGAGTAATCTGGTCATTAACAACCATTTCAGCTTTATGTCCCTTTATACTGACCTTTTGTTCACCAAACTCTATTCCCACTGGCCTTTTTTAATGCCTCAAATGTTTATAGTCTTCTCATAAGATAGTCATTTTACCTGGACTATTTTTTATTCTTATTCTAGCTAATTTCTATGTATACTGCATAGTGAGAGGATCACATCTGAGTAACCAGCACCTCCCATCTTCCTTGTCTATTCTTCATAGTCTTTAACACAATTTAAAATTTTACATCTCTGTAATTATTTTATTTCTGCCTCCTCTCCTACTGTCCTGTGAGCTTCATGAAGACAGAGAACATGCTCCTTTTGTTCATCAATATATCCCCACTGATAATGAGCAAGGTGCCTAGGATATAGTGCTTCGTTGAATAAATAAACATGGCTGAGTGTTTCTAATCATGCTGCAGGAATCAGAAGAGGACCTCCTTCCCAGCAGTGATGAGATACAATGAAAGAAGTGGGATTTAATCTGAACCTTAAGATATGGATAGAATTTAATATGAACAAAGACATGGCCATGAGAAGTTGTAATGACTTTAGAGAGAAGTGAAAGGTGGAGCAGGAACAAGAGAGTTGAGCTAAGTCAGGCTGTTAATAGTGAGACTGGGAGAGGTACAAGACTCTGCCCTACCCAGCTGTGGAGCTCCAACTTCATCCAGCAGTAAGGGGGGAGATGTCAGTGGGTTTTGAACAAAGACAGGGAATGATAGTCATTAGAAGTTTCTTCTGTAAGATATCTGCAGGCAAGTCAGTAGACTGGTATAAGTTGAGGAGGGCATGAAGGAAGAGAGAAGGAATACTGCTAAGCAAAGATAGTCATGGCTGGGGGTCAGGACAGACCAGCTCTCCCACTAAAGGAGCTCAAGAAATATTTATTGATGATAATGACTGGATATGTTGGAACAATGTCCAAATTTCTGCCTTGAATGATTGGGGAAAATGGTGAAACTACTAAGAGATGTGAAGAAAACAAGAGAATGGGCTAGCTTGATGAAGAGGAGAGTAAGCATAATGTTATATGTGTTGAGTTTAATGTGAGCACAGGCTGTCCAAAAAGCAGTTTGGAGATGAGCGTCAGAACTGGGGAGAACAGCTAAAGAAAATGTCCTAGTTTGGGTTTTCCCAGAATTAGACTCTAAGAAAGATTTGTGTATTAGTGATTTATGGGGAAATTATCTCCAGAAATACTGTGAGGGGAGTGGGGAAGTGAGATAGAGAAGAGAAGGAACTGATCAATAAAGGATGAATTTTCAAGCAAATTAGCACTACAGGCAATTGGAGTTCAGTCCTACTGGGGACCTCTGGGGGGCACTATCAAACTCATGCCTCATATTTCTCCTACCTGAGAGCAGAGAGCAGGATCCTTACACACTGACTCCCATCAGTGGGCTGTTCTAGGGATCCCTTATTCCTTGGCATTTCCAGGCACTGTGCACACAGGCAGAGTCCTGGTGGTTGAAAAAGGCCCTCAAGTAAGTAGATACATATTCTGGCTGTTGGAAGTGAGTAGCCATGCATGAAATAGAATGGAAATGGTATGTTTTCAGTCCCTGTTATATGCCAGATGCACCCCTAGATACTTACAAATATTATCGCTTCCATCTTCACAAGAAACAGAGTTCCAGAGTAGTAACTAACAGCTATAAGTGGTAAGTCATTGAGGCTCATTTTGCAAAGGGACGAGAAGACATAGGACAGTGGTGTCTGTGGGATATCGGTGAGACTCAGAAACGTCCAGCCCCAAGAGGCCACTGTAGCAAGAAGAAATGAAGGCAGACAGAGAGAACTCTTGCAAGAGCTGTGGTAATGGCAGCTATGTTTAATTCCCTGAGCAATAACTTGTCACGAAAGACAAAGTTAGTAAAAGAATATGTGGAAACCCTACTATTGTTAAGTCGGCAGGACTGAGTGATAGTCATTCTAAAATTCTGAAGGAAACGAAGTGTTTAAATGGCACTGATATAGACAGAGATGGGAAACCTATTCAACAGCTTCTGCTCCTGAAGATGAGAAGAACCTCACCAGAGTAAGTTCACTTTTTTGGGGGGGTGGGATCATCAAGGAGCTGTCTCACTGGGTTCCAACCTGCACAGTTTATCTCAATCCTGAGAAAACAAGAGAAGTACTGAAGGACCAGGTATTGCAAATGGAACACCAGGCTTTCTCAACCACATCAAGGACAAAAAAAAAAGGAAATTAATTTATTGATGCCATGTGAAGGCAAAGAATTCATTTTGAAGAATTGTAGCAAATGGCCGGGAAAATATGAACCAAAAACACTGAAAAGCTCAGTTAATATTAAATTATTAATCATTAACAATAGTTGAAAACAGACCTGCACAGGCAGATGGAAGGAAATGGAGTTGAGAAAGTTATAGAAAGAAGAGATGCTCAACTGCCTTTAAGTATGTGAGAGGTTATTAGTTATTTTCTTGTGATTTAGTGATTACTACTGAGGCAGTGTGTGAGGTTAGGCTGAATGAAGAGGGAAGAGCGATTATATCAGAATTACCTGGGAAGCTATTTCAAAACACAGGTGACCTATGCTACCTCTAACTTTAGCAAATCTTTCAGGATGTCTATCTCATGCTCACTTTGGTATTTGACATCTGCTGTCCTACCCTCTTGGTATTTACTGCCATTTTCATGTTCTGAGAGTACCTCCCCCTTCTACTGGCTTCCATGAAAAACAAAGGGCTGGCAGAAGATTTTTCCTTCCCCATGGTAACTCTGACCAGCACCCAGGTGAGATTATTGAGCCCCCAAGAACAAGATCAAGACCTCCTCCTGCATCAATGTCCCTCCTGACCCCCAGCACATAGTCAGACACATGGTTGTTGAATGCATGACACAGACATATCCCCAATCCAACCAGGGTAACCTCTTCCAAGCATTTCCTCGAAAGTAGGTAGATTACTGAAATCATCATGGCCTCTCCCCAGGTAAAAATAGTAAAAGGAGAAATACCCACCCACAGATAGTGTGATATTGGACCAATGATCTCTTGAGGGAAATGTTAGTCCTCTCAGCCACAAGAAGCAGCAGCAAGCTGGGACCAATCTATGCTATCATGGGTCTCCCATGTATACTATAGATATCCTAGCTCCTGTGGCTTTCACGGCTGTCATGGATGTCATGGGAATTTCAGCTCTCTCAGGAAGGGCTGCTTAAGAAGATCCCAACCAGACTGTCCTTGTCCTGGGCCCTGGGTGATTTATAGCCACATCCACACACACACAGTCACTCATCCTGTCCACAGACTGAATCTGGGCTGAGGCCCATAAAATAAGTAACAGCTATTGGCAAATTCATTAATTAAGATTCTGTTTGTACTTTTATTGTGAAGGAAAATCATTTGTCAGCTTAAAGTCAGACTCGGTGCCTGATGAGAACTGTTATTCTAAGAAGGTATCGACTAACCACTCTCTGTGGCATTCTTTCTCTCTCCCCATCTCTGCCACTCTTCCCCACCCCCACCTCTGTCAGAGAAAGCCTCCTACTGTCCCTTCATTTGAATCAGGGCCTGTGCGGTAGATATTATGAGTTGCGTTCTCAGTAGGCCTACCATCTTCTTCCCTGCCAACATAATCCCAATTTTGTTCAGGGAAAGGGCAGTTGATATGTGTTAAATGTGACTAGCCTCTCCCAACTCTAAAGAGTGAAGCTTGATAAGTCAAAGCCAGTTATGGCAACTCTATTTCCTGTCCCAGTGACACAATTCTGACCAATGAGGTGAGAGGAAATGTGCTAGGGCTCTTCTAAAAGGATTCAAGGAAGGTAAATTCTCTCTTCAAGCCTTTGGACTGACCCCTGGAGCCAGTCCAAATCTCTTGTGAACCCAAAGAGGCAAGATAGAAGACCACCACCAACATGCTGAGGGTGGCAGAGCAAAATAATGGGAAGGATCTGGGTCTTTGATAACATCAATGAGCACCAAATTAACCAACCCAGGACTTGTCATGCCTCTGGGCTTCTGGGTTATAGATGACAACTTCCCAATTGTCTACATCATTTGGAGTAGGCTTTTTGTTATTAGAACTGAAAGCATTGGATATAGCTGCAAACATCCTGATGCATTAGAACTAACTAAAACTAAACCTACCTCCAGATAGATGCATGTTCCAATAGATGGCCCCTGCTCTAGATATTGCATGTGGTTGTCCAATTTGAGACTCTTGCTAGGTTCCAGTCACCCTGTCTTTTTGGTAAAGAACAAAAGATCTATCAGTTAACATCTTTCCCATCAGCCATCTTTCTCTCACTGGTGAAAACCACCCTCCATCCCCTACACCCCCCGCCAAAATCAGGAAGGTTTAGGTCAGAGTGGACAAAGATAATACACACACACACACACACACACACACACACACACACACACACACAATTATTCCATATGTGGATGTCTTTGTTATAGGTTGAATAGTGTTCCCCTCCAAAAAAAAATTATATGTTGTAGTCTTAATCCCCAGTACCTCTAAATGCAATTGCATTGGGAAATAGGGTATTTGTAAATGTAATTAATTAAAAAGTCAGACTGGAGTAAGGTGGACCCTAATCCAATATGATCAGTGTCCCTAAAAAAGGAAGAATTTGGACACAGACATACACAGAGGGAGCATAAGCCAACTGACACCTTGGTATAGTACCTCTAGCCTCTTGAAATGTGAGACAATACATTTCTGTTGTTTAAGCCACTCAGTTTGTGGTACTTACAGCAGCCCCAGGAAATTAATCCAGTCCCTTAAGTAAATGTTAGAGTCAGTGTAGTATGCAGAGGCACAGTTCACCTATTGAAGATCATAAGGCCAAGGCCATACCTTTCGGGCAGAGCCCAGGTCTTCTCTAAATTGTAAAGTTTTTTCTAGTGTCTTTAGACACCAAGCTAGCTGGGCAAACCAGCCAGGCAGTTTTCCAGGGCACGTCTGTTAGAGGGTCCAAAATACCACTGGAATAAATAGAAATACCCATGCAAGTCGACACAAGTTTCCACAGCTCCTACCAAAGTAAATAGCAGCCTTATATGGAAATGTAAAGAACACCCCTGTGTGGCACTGACCCTTCTCTTTGGGTATTTTTGCAATACACACATATAGTTGCAATCAGCTGAAATTCTGAAACCAAATAAAGCATGGTGTAATTTTTCTACTTACCAAAAACAATGATCCATTTTATTATATAATTTGTAAACTCTTCAACAGTCTTCTTCAGCAAAGTGTCTGACTTGAGAAATTGCCAAAGAAAACTGACGTGAGTTGAAAAAAAAAAAACTACGAAAAGTATAAGATAGTTTGCCATGTTCTAGACCATTAATTTTTCTACAGCTGGGGGGTGGAGGTGGGGAATTAGTGAGTAAATCTGTGCATAAAATATTTTAATTAATGAGTTTTGCAGAGTCTGCTTCTTAATCCACAGTATCTTTTCTCCCCGTTTTCATGCTAAGAGAATCAACAATTGCAGCTGGGCACATGGCCACCCCAAATAAAGACTATTTCCCTGACTCTCACAGCTAGGAGTGGCCATGTGGATAAGCTCTGGCCAATAAAATATAATCATAAATACCACGTGACAGTTCTGGGAACCCTCTGCTGCTGCTTCTTGATCCTTTCCTCCTTTTTGCTAGTCAGAATGCAGCTTCAGCAGTCATCTTGGACCATGAGGTGACCTGGGGCTAGGAAGACATGCATAGCAGAGCAGTGGGATAGAAGGAGTGTGGATTCCTAAGGACTTCATAGAGCAGAACTTCTATGTCAGGTGTAGACTGTTGATGAGAGGGAAATACACCTCTGCTTTGTTTTACATTTCCATGACTTACAGCCAAATGCTGTTCTGATAGGAAATCCATTCTTTTCCCTGGGTGAAGGGTCTTCAAATTATTCTCTCATTCAGAGTGCTTTAAGTCTTGGTCTGGCCTTGATCAGAGAAAGCATTGCTCCTTCCTGGTCTGGCTTCCACGAAAGGCGCTGCTGGGTGGCAGGTGTTATAACAGTGACCCTGTGAAGAGAGAGACATTGAGAAGGGCATTGAGAAGGGGAAGCTCCCAAGACCTGTGTAAATGGGAAAGAAGCCGTAAGGCACTGTGGTGGTTTTCAAGCCGCAAATTCTTTGACCTTCTTCCTATCAAGAGGTGGAATTTAACTCCTTTCCCTTGAATGTGGGCCAGTCTTAGTGATGAACTTCTAACAAATAGAATCTGGTGGAAGTGACATTGGCTGACTTCCAAATCTGGGTCATAAAAGGTGCAACAGCTTCCACCTGGTTCTCTCTCTTGAGGTACTCATCCTTGGAACCCAGCTGCTATGTTGTGAGGAAGCTAAGAACCACTTGGAGAGGCCACGATTAAGCATTCTGACATCTCAGCCTGCAGCCAGCATTAACGCCAGACATACATGTGAGCAAGCCTTCAGATAATCCAACCCTCAGCTTCAAGCTATCTCAGTTGATAACAAGTGGAGAAGAGAGAAACTGTTCCTGCTGAGCCCTGCCAAAACTGTGTATTGGTGAGCAAAATTAATGTTATTATTTTAAGCTACTAAGTTTTGGGATGCTTTGTTATATAGCAAGAGATAATTACAATGGCCACCCGTTCTGCCCCCACAAGCCTGTATGTCATTGTGTGTGAGTCTCCTACTACCACAGAGGCTTCTGGAAAACTCCAGCCTCATTTCAGTGGGCTCCTAAAAGGAAAGCAGGAGTTCTAAGGCCATACCTAGGCTGGAGGGCCAAAGAGAGCACAGGTTGGTGGTGTCCAGTGTCCAAAGTGGGGGAAGTCAGTGCAGAGGGAGCCAGCAGTGGTTCCCTACCTGGAAGTTCTAATCAGTGAGTGTGTGCATGTTCATGTGCACACACACACATGCACTCAATACACACGTAAACATGAGAAAAGATGAACCTCAGGCCAGAACCTAACCCTAGAGTCTACATGCAGCACTACTCATTCCCCATCTTGCCACCTGAAGCTTCTCCTTCTAGGGCCCACTGTAGAAAACCTAGGTTTCATTTCACTAAGGCCAGCAGCATTACCTAAATGGGGGATTCTGACATTTCTGTGAAGATTTCTCAAAATGAATTCCTGGGTCTCAGCAGCATTAAGGGAGGGATGAGACACCTCCCAAGAGACTTACTCAACAGTAGAATCTCCACAGCTCTCTGCTAAGAGTCAAAGGCTCCTCCATGCTATGAGCTAAATTGCACCCTCCCCCAAATTCACATATGGAAGCCCTAACCCCCATGTGACTATAATTAAGGTTAAATGAGGTCATGAGAGTGGAGCCTTAATCCAATAGGATTAGTGTCTTTATGAGAAGAGACACAAGAGAGCTTACTCTTTCTGCATGCAAACAAAGAAAAGACCATGTGAGTATACTGGGAGGAGACAGCCATCTACAACCTAACATGAGAGGCCTCAAGAGAAACCTACCCTACTGGCACCTTTATCTGGGTCTTCTAGCCTCCAGAACCATGAGAAAATAAATGTCTATTGTTTAAGCCACCCAGTCTGTGATGTTTTATGGCAGCCAAAGCAGATTAATACACTCCCTGAGAGAAACAAAGAGGTGGGAGTATGAAAGAAACAACACCTTGGGTCATAATGGGTTTCCTCTTGGTGACTCAGGGGAGAATTTTGTCCTGGGTCATCCTTGGTAGCACAGTCCCATACAGGGATCTCCTGCAGGCAACATGACTGGGGGGATGTTTGATGTGAAAGCCACATCCTTACATCTCTCCCCCAAAATCACCCCTTGTTCACGGTTAAAGCATCAGCCCTAGCCCAGTGGTTGGAATATCTTGATTGGATGTATAGGTGGGTTAGGTGAGTAGATAAATGGATGCAAGAATGGAAGACAGGAAGGAAGGAAGGAAGGAAGGAAGGAAGGAAGGAAGGAAGGAAGGAAGGAAGGTAAGGAGGAGGGAGGGAAAGGAGGGAGGGAGGGAAGGAAGGAAGGAGGGAGGGAGGGAGGAAAGAATCTGTACTGCAGGGCTCAAAGATTTCTCTACCTGTCTACCCTACTTCCTTATGTCTTCTTGTTGTTTCCTCTAGCTCCACATTAAGGGCACCAAGCAAGGGCACTAAACTACCCTGCTGCATCTGCCCTACTTGTAGAAGCTCAGCAGAGCTGCACTATGGCCAACATAAACAACCTGGCAGAACTTCAAGACCTCCGTGTTAGAACCCCAGCTTGCAACGCGTTACTGAGCAGTCATTCATTGTACATTCATTCAGGAAATTCTTCATCAATATTCAACTCAGAGCTGTGGACCAAGCCCTGTGCTAGGTGCATTGGCATGGACCTGAGCAGTTACATTGGTTCCTGCTTTCTGCTTCTGAGCACAACACACAACAAGCAAACAAATGAGCAAATCATAGATGGTAGTAAGTCCTATACTGAGAACCCAAATAGTGTGCTATGGTGGAGCAACTGGGGAGCTCCTTCAGGTTTATGGGGAGGGACGGCCTCCCTCAGGGGAACTATAAGCTGAGATGTGTAAAACAGAAAGAATCAGGCACGTAGCAACTGGACAGAAGAGCATTCCAATCAGAAGAAATAGCTAGTGCAAAGGTCCTTAGACGGGAATGAACTTGGTGTGTTCTAGGAATAGCAGGAAAGTCAGTGTGCCTGGAATTCCCAGAAAAGTGACAGGAGATGACAGCAGAGAGGTCATGTAAAACTGGGACATCAAGATAATAAATTGGGATTTCAACTGGAGTTAAGGAAGGGAGATGGCCTAATCAGATTTCTAGTTTTTAAGAGTGTTCTGCCAATAAGATAACTACTAATTACAAAGGGAAAAATAGTAACACAGTAGAGAAACTTGGTAGATGCCACCTTAACTAAGTGATCAAAGTGAACATCACTAGTGATAGATCAAATGGACATCACATGCTTACTGATATGATGCACTAAGAAGGACACAGATCACCTCAGTAGGGTTCCTGCCAAACATGCAGAACCTGAATCTAGTCACCGGAAACATCAAAGAAAGCCATACTAAAGTACAGTCTACAAAACAACAAGCCTGTACTCTCTAGAAGTGTTCATGTCATAAAACACAAAGATAGACCAAGGGACCATGCCAGGTTAAAGGAGATTAAGGAGACACAGTAACTCAATACAGTGGGCAGTTCTAGATTGGATCCGAGGTCAGGAAAAATATTTTCTTCTTTTGTTATAAAGGATATTAGTGGGACACTAATGAGATTTGAATAAGGTCTATCCATCAGGTAATAGTATAGTACTAATGTTAATTTCCTGATTTTGATAAACTGTGCTGTGATTATTTTAAGAGAAAGTCTTTATTTTGTTTTGGCTTTTTTAGGGAATATACCCTGAAATATTTAGGGGCAAAGGAGCATCATGTCTATAACTTGATCTCAACAGAGTAGGGGGTGGTAAAAGTGTGTGTGTGTGTGTGTGTGTGTGTGTGTGTGTGAGAGAGAGAGAGAGAGAGAGAGAGAGAGAGAGAGAGAGAGAGAGAGAGAGAGAGAGAGGGAGAATGCACACCTCCAGATTGATGAAATGTTAACATTCAAGGAATCTGGGTAAGCAGGATACAGCTACTCTTGGTACTATTTTTGTAACTTTTCAAGCCTGAAATTATTTCAAAATCAAAGTTTATAAAAGTGAAAAAGTTCACCCTGGCTGCCAGATAGAGTATAAACATTAGGGAAAGAGGCAGCAGGAGGGAAGCAGGGCCAAGGTTGAAGGCCCCTGCCCATGGTCTAAGATGCCCTGCTCAGAGGGGACAAGGGCCAAGGCTTTCAGACCTGATTCAGAAATCATAACCTTGGGAAAGTCACTTGCCCCCACAGTTCCACTAATGGGGCCTAGCCAGTGTTCGCCAAATGGCTCCTGCCTCTTTCCTTCACATTCACACTTTAAAACAATCAAACATAAAAGCCCAGGGAGGCCAGAGCAGCATGACTGGCACTCAACTCTGAGAATCCTGTCATGGAAGGGAGAAAATGACTGCAGCCCCTGCTGCCTGGTCACCTCTATCTCCAAATGTCATTGACTGCCTTTGGTCCCCTTGGCTGGCCTCAGCCCCCCAAGAAATAAGACTCTCTGGGCCCTAGCAGGCCTTTTCCAAGACCCTTTTGACTTGAACCAGGGCTCGATTCTGAAAAAATAAAGGAATATCCATCTTCAGGGTACTGTGCCTCCCTGCCTGGTGCAGGTGACATGTGGCATGGCGCAGCCAGCAAGGCTGTCTAAACAAGCAGGGGTTTAGCTGCACACCAGGTGCCACACTCATTAAACAAGGGCCAGCCATGGGGCTAATCTTCCAGCAGCCTCCAGATGCCCAATTCCCGCAGGTGAATGGTGCGCCTGGGTCCTGAGCATGTCTCAGGATGCTGGGTGGTCTGATGATTCTGGACAAATGTGCTGGCGGCTGCCCAGGACAGAAAAACCTGCTTCTCACGCCCTCCTTTATCATGCACAGAAGCAAACAATGCTGAGGGGACAGAAGAGGAGAGGTATACACACCCCGCATTTGCTGGACCTCCCTCCCCTGTTTAGCAGTTCATAATTTGACACCCACAGCCCACTTTGCTGGATTGCAAGCATTCATGGCTTGCAGGAAAAGGAGACCCAAGTGTGGATGTGGTGAAAGATTGCTATCAGCAGGGCCCTAGGAAAGCCTGTTCCTTTATTCTTTCAAAGTCTTTCATGGAGTCGGCCAAGGAGTGGTGACTCAGACACTCCAGAATCAGGAGCAGCCAGAGCCTTGGGTCTGGGTGCTGATGTCGGCCTGTGTCAGACCCAGACCCTGGCTCCTGGCCAGCTGGGAGGCTGGGAGACTGAAGGTTTGCAGACTCATAAAAAGAAAGCGCTTGTCCTCTGCCAGACAAGAATGCACCAGGTTCAATGAGGAGAGAAGGGCGCTGCTGGTTCCCAGACATTCACGCCCAAAACAGTGTCATCCTGCAGATCTGGAGGCTGGCAAAGATCTGCTGCTTCTTCAGGGCAGGAGACAGCCATGTCAGGGAAGGGCCATACTGCTATCCCACTTGCAGGTGACCCAGTTGCAGGTGAGGAAACTGGGGCATTGGGAGATGGAATGACAGCCAGAGGCCCCCACTGATACCTGTCTACCTCTTCCCTATGGTAGCAAGGCCTCTAGGAACCTTGGGGGACATAAAGCAATGATGACCCACACCTTCTAAGGTAGCCTGGCCCCTCAGGTTTGAGTTCTAACACCAAGCTGGAGCAAACCTATGATATTTCCCTATTTTTCATAATCTCTCTTCTTGACTTGAAATGGCATGGCAGCAAACAAGGTTGCTCAAACTATCTAAGGATATAGGAGCAACCTTGTTTGTGTTTGTTTATTTATTTGTTTGTTTATTAATTAATTTCAATCCGTCATGGCCAGATACTTTTGTCAAGTACAATAAAAAGATTTGCTAGAAAAATGAAATGAAAAAGAAACACAGGCTACAAGACACAAACCCAAACTTTTATGTTAGAGTTAACAGACAAAAACATGCTCTGTCAGTTGCTATCAGTCCTTAGCTCACTAAAGACAGGTGCCAGTTTGTAGACTGGCACACTGAGTAGCAAAATGTCAAGGTCAAAACATGGGAGTTCTAAGGCCATCTCTGTCACTAACTGGTTGTGTGTGGCTTCCTCTTGAGCTACCACTTTCATCTGCACATAGCAGAGTCACGAATAATCTCAAATGGCAGACAAGCAAAGAAAGATGCCAGTTATTTTCTTTGTCTGTAGCTGTTCCCTTCTTTCTCGACATAGCCAGATGGGGTGGGGCAATGAGGCTTTTGTTTCAAGTAGTAGATTGAGTGTAATGCCATTGTATAAATGGCCCCTTAGGCAAATGCCCAGGTTCTCTTTTATTTCTACCCTCAGCCTCTCTTCACAAGGGTGGTGTTTGGGCGTATGGGAGAGGAGAATATAACTTATGCCAGTACTTCTCACACTTTACTGTGCGTACAGATCTCCTAGTGAGATTGTTAAAGTGCAGATGCTGACTCAGCAGATCTGGGGTGGAGCCCGAGACTAGGTGTTCCTACCAAGCTCCCAGGTAATGCTGAGGCTGCTGGTCCTGAGGCCACACTTTGAATAGCTTATGAAAGATGAGGGACTTATGAAGCCTCATGCAAGGAGAAGAATCAGGTCCTAGGACACCCCCCTGGAAACTTCTAGCTCTCTGCAGTGGAGTGGCTAGTCTTGGCTGCCCTTGGAATGGTGGTTGCTGAGATGCAAAGAACCCTTCCTCTCTGATTGAGTCTAGAGAACTCCTGGCTTAACTTTCAGGAGACAGTCATAATCCCATCATCCTGGCCAGCTCTGTCTCCCCTGAGTTGTCATTTGCCCTGTGGAAACCTTAAGACTCTGTGATATTCCCCATCTTGACCCTGGCCTAGAACCACTGGCCCAGAACACATCTACCTTCCACTGAGAGGAGCCAAGGGCAGCTCTGCTCACCATATGGTGCCACCCTCTGAGTTCTCTTTAATATGGAGACTACCAGATGAGTGTGGAGTGTATTCTCCAAACTGCCTCCCAGAATTCTTAATACAGCCATGGGCAGACATATCACTGCCCAAGACATGCCCCTAACTTCTCAAATATCACTCCCTGTGGCCAAATTCCAGAATGAGAAACTAGAATTCCTTCAGATTACTGCCCCCAGCTCCAGCCCCATCTTCCCACCATTTTCCCAAAGTAGAAGGAACAATAGTCTCTCCACATTCCCCTTCCTGTCTGATTGGGACTTCTCTCTCAACATAAAGTAGGAACTAAAGGAATATAGGAAATCCTTTTCTCTCCAGATAATGCCCAACTTCCACCTGATTTCCACCATGATTTCCTCCCTGTGGGTTGAAACACAGTCTAATTTGACCACAGCTGAGCAATAGCTTCCTTGGTGAGCAGTAGCTGCTTTTCTCTGGTGCTCTGGAAACCCTGAGATCTACTGGAAATTCGTATGCAAATACTCCCCAAATGATCCCTGCTCCCTGGAAAATGAAGGCCTCTTTCTCACTAGCCACAAGAATCTGCAAGAGGGCGATTCTCCTGGCAACTTGGAAATGGAGCATACTTCCTGAGAAACCAGTGACAGGGACCTCACATGATGCTACAACCCCACACGTAATTAGTGAGCACTTACTAGATGCCAGGCACCTGTGTAGGACTGTGGAGCTAGGTAGTCAAGGTCCTGTTTTCAAAGCACTCCACAAGGGTTATGGCATCATCATCTCCTGTGGTGGGCACTGTGACACATCTTCTAGATCCCCCTTCAAGGATCTCCTTCACACCACCCAGCTCTCAGCTTCAAGTCTTTCAAGGTCTATCTTACCTGCTGAGAGCTCCCTGGCCAGGCTGCACCTTCCTGGGGTAGCCTACACCCAATAACTGATAGCTTCAGGGTTGTGACCTGGAGACCATTATGATGGGTCACTGAGCTCCAGAGCTCCCTATGGGTTTGGCCAAGGCTGGATCCCATCTCGGCTCCTCTTTCTGTCCACTCCTGCTTCCTTCTTCTCCCTTCCTCAGGTGTGGATCCCAAGGACCCTTCATAAACATCCCGCATGCTGAACTCCAACTTAGAGTCTATTTCTCAGAGAACCTCACCCTTATCACCCCAAGTGCCTGGGAGATGGGGAGCTGAGAAGATGGAAAAACAGCCAATAGCTCTCCTTGGGCCCATTCTGAGAAAGAGTGGGGCTGGACCTGGGACACATTCTAACCCTTCCACCACAGCTGCCAGCAGAAGTGGAAGCTGTCCACTCCAGGAACACTGGCCTCTGCTACCTCTAATTTCCTCAGAGGAAAGCTGTGGGAGTAGCATCTGCCAGGCCAGAACCTGGGAGAGCTAGACTGGAGAAACTGTAGGAGAGGCAAGAATCAGGGTGGGAGACAGACCTGTAGGCTGGAGTGGGAAGAAGAGACTCAGTGGGGAGAGGTGGCATAGTATAGGAAGGAGCACTGATCTGACCATTGAGAGACTTGAGTTTCTTCCCATCCAGGCTGGGATGGGTGACACTGAACAGATCTCTCCTTTCTCTCAGCCTGACATCTCATCTATCAGATGGGGGATGTGCATCTGTGGATCAGGTAGCCTCTAAGACCTTCCAGCTTCTCACTAGGCTATGTTTGTGGCCCTCAGCTTCACAGATGTGACCCAGACAGCCGAGAAAGTAGAGCAGAATTCACCAGAGGAGATTGCCCTCTCCTTTTTAGATAGATCAAAGGGAGCCTGGTTGTTATGGGCTAAATTGTGTCCCCCCAAAAATCATACATTGAAGCCTTACCACTGCCTGTACCTCTCTGCCCAAGGACTTCAGAATGTGACTGTATTTGAGATAAGGCCTTTACAGAGATGATTCAGGTAAATTGAGGTCATTGGGATGGGCCCTAATCCAATCTGACTGGTATCCTTATAAGAAGAGATTAAGACAGAGACATGCACAGAGGGGAGATGATGTGAGGATATAGGGAGGTGACAGCCATCTACAAGCCAAGGAGAGAGACCTCAGAAGAAGCCAATCCTACTGACCCCTTGATTTTGGACTTCCCACCTCCAGAACTGTCAGGCAGTATATTCAGTTGTTTAAGCTAGTCTGTGGTCCTTGTTATGACAGCCAGAGCAGACTAATACACTGGTCGATTAAATATACAGTCCTAAACCTAATGCTGGAAGGCTTTGTCTATATTGGGAGGCCCAGGCACTGCCAAGGGGGTCCTGGCTGAATATTCATTGCTGGTATGCTAGGCTCTTTGCCAGACAAGGCTACAACTTAACACAAGCCTGGCTCTGAGAGGGCTGTAAGGGCAGGGAAGCTGTGTGCTGATTGCAGAGCTGAGAGCTATGGGCTGGAACCTTGAAATTGTGTTTAACAACTGCAGACTATGTATACCCAGGCCTAGATGTCCCGCACCAAGAAGGGGAGAAGAGAGAATGTTCTGACAGGCCACTGCCACTGTCTGGTTCTCCTTCCTTACCTCTGAGGAGTCTTTCTCAGTTCTAGTATGCATGTATGTGCTTCATCACTCACTGTGGAATATAACAAGAGACATAATAAGCTGTTTTCACAGCCCACAGACATAAGGAGTATCCACAACCCTACCATGGCCCGCTTTGCCCACTCAAGGCACGCCAGGGTGTCTCAGGAGGAAGGCTCAGGACCACTCCCAATGCTCCAAGAGCTGATTCTGCTTAATACAACTTTCTCTAAATATTTTCCCTCCAGATTTGGCTGGAAACCCTCACAGTAGGTCAGGGGACTTGAAAAGCAAGTCAGGTCTGCCAGAAGCCACCTGAGGGCTGCCTTTGTGAGGAAAACCCAGGGAGCAGGGCTGACCCAATCACAGGCAGCAAAGGGACAAGCCCACCCTCTCCTTCCTGGGTTCAAGCCAGGGTACTCACTGTGGCTGGGGAGTGCTGGGCCCAAACAGACCCCAGAAAACAGGTCTCAGCCCTCCAGTCAGCTGCCCTGTGTTTGTTTTCACAGCTGCTCCTCCTGCTCGGCTGTTCCAGTGAGCAAAGGAATCTGTTTGTCTGAGAAAAAGAATGTGGCAGAGAGGCAGGAGGCTGCGGTCCCAGGCAGCCCAGGCAGCCTCACAGCAACAGAGCACGCCAAAACCTGTCAGACACTTAGGAGAGTCACCCAAAGACCTAGAGGCCAAGGTCACAGACTCAGAGACACCCTCCACTCTTACCCTCCAGACGACCCTGCTCTTCCATGTGCCAGGACGTTGCCCAGAGTCCTCACAGCCAGTGCCAGACTGGCAGCCTAAGCACACAGAACAGGAACCCACCCTCTTGAGGTATTTTATTTACTTCTTTCTCATTTACAGACAAGCCATACACACACACACACACACTGAGAAGGAGGTCAATCAGCTGTGTATAGGAGGAACAAGCTCACAGGTCTGAAAATGAGCAAGCTCACAGCCAGGCCTGCAGTGGGCCTGGAGATAAAGAAAGACAGGTGGCAAAGAGGTACTCCAGCCTCAAGGCCAGCTTGTGCAAATCTAGCCGAGGGAGGCCATCTGCCACACTGGAGGTCCAGCCACAGCCCCTAGACCTGTCATCTTTGCTCTGGAGCATTCTGGACAGCCCAGCGGGAGCCCAGACAGGACCAACCCAAAATCACCTTCATTTGGATGTTTTTGGCCACAGGGACACTTGAGATCCCAAAATAGGGGCTCTGTCCCTCCAGACACTGATTATACTCAGCCACCCATACCCACTCACCAACCCTGTGGACTGACCAGAAGTTGCCCTGAGGGCTGGGACAGGGGTGAAGAGGAGACATAGCTTCCAGCTAAATTTTCTAGATGACAGCAGACTCCTGCCACTATGTGATCAGATTTGAGTTGGAAAATTTCCCACTAATATTGCAATCTGGCTTGTATTGAATCACTTGGAGATGAAATAATAGAATAGAAAATAATTCTCTTAAATCTTACCTGCTCAGATTAATAATCTAGATGTAATTAACCTCCTACCCTGGGTCAACCTATTCACCTCTGAAAGCCTCTAAGAGGTTGAAGGACTTGTCCAAGGTCATACAGCAAGAGTGACCAAGAGAAGAAGGTGTCTAAGCCTGGGCTTTTCCAGAAGTTGCACCTGAGACAAGGATTTAGGGCCAAGTGATTGATTTGGGAGTAAGGAAGTGAGGCAGAGAAGGGAGGCATCCAGTAAGGGGGGTGTTATTGAGCCAGTCACCAGAGTGAGACACCAGAGGTCAATGTCACTGGGCTTCTCTGAGACACCTGTAAAAGACACCTCAGTGTTATCCCACCTGGGAAGTGGGAAAGCTGCGGTATTTTTCCACTACCAGTCATTCATTATTCCTTGGGAGATGCTCCCAGGGGCATTGCCTCGAAGCCCCCAGATGGGGGTGTCATGCTCTCAGAGAATGTTCTGGACTGATGAGTGCCAAGAGAATTTGGGGACCCGGGACATCTGCTGCAGAAGTGATCACAGTTCTATGTGAACCCAGAGTCTTACTGGCTTCTCTGCACTAGCTGCCCCTTACCTGGCACCTAAGACTGGAATCTTCAAGGCTCTCCAGCTAGTCTGTGATGAAGTCAGCCTGTCAGGAGTTGGGGGTGGGTGAGAGGACTTTGGGGTAGAAATAGCCACCTCCAACGCATGTGTGCGCACACACATGTGCACGCACACACATGTGCACACACATGCCACTTGAATGGGGTTGGGCTTTTGTGTTGGCTTCAAAATGGGAAGCCCTTGAGAATCTTTAATACCACACACAGTAAGTAGGTAGGAACCCTCTCAGAAGGGCCCCATACCTTGAGAGTGAAAACCTGGGCCCCATACCCAAATTTACCACCGTGTGACCTTGGGCAGGGGACAGGTTGCTGCATACCACAGGGCATGCATAATGAGGATATTAATACTTTTGTAATGTCCAAAGTCTTGGTCTAAAAATTAGAAGTAATAGGGTGGCCTTCCTTTCACAGTACATGGTTCACAACAGGGATGATTGACCATATTTTTTTGAGGTAAAATTCACCTAACATCATTTGAAGCATGTTAAAGTGTACAATTCAGTGACATTAAGTATATTTTCAATGTTGTACAACCATGGCCACTATCTAATTCTAGAATATTTTATCACCCAAAAAGAAATCCTATACCCATTAAGCAGCCACTTCCTATTCTCTCACCTCCTAAGTTTCTGGCAACCACTAATCTACTTTCTGTCTCTATCGATGTGCCTGTTCTGGAAATTTCATATAAATGAGATAACACAACATGTGGGCTTTTGTATCCAGCTTCTTTCATTCCATATAACGTTTTCAAAGTTCTTTCATGTCATACCATGTGTTAGCACTTCATTCTTTTTTATGACAGAATACTATTCCACTATGTAGATAAACTGCATTCTGTTCAACCATTCATCAGTTGATGGACATTTGGATCGTTTCCACTTTTTGGCTATTATGAATTGTACTTCTGTGAACATTTGTTGAGGGTGGGTGCAAGGACAAGTTTTTATGTGGGCGTCTGTTTTCAATTCCCTTGTATATATACCTAAGAATAGAATTGCTAGTCATACAGGAACTCTATGTTTAACTTTGTGAGGAACTGCGCAGCTCTTTTCCTCAGCTGCTATACTGTTTACATTCCCACAAGCAATGTAGGAGGGTTTCAATTTCTCCATATCCTCACCAACACTTGGTATTTTCCTTTTTTAATAAAATTATAGCCGTCCTATGGTATAAAGTGGTATCACATTGTGGTTTTGATTTGTAGTTCCCTAATGACTAATGATGTTGAGCATCTTTTCATGTGCTTATTGGCCCATATATATTTTTTAAGATGTCAATCATAGCCAGTCATTATTACCCTGAAATTAAACCAATACACAAGAGTGGACTGAAGTCAATAGGAGATGAAATTCCAGAATGCCCTGGGCCTTCATCCCCTTGGTCCAGACATCAGAACTACCAGACAGCTTTAAGGACCTGGAGTATAGGGACAACACAGTGGACAGGAGCAGCGGCTGCTGTTGGTAGCCCACAGACAAAAGAGGAGGAGCAGATCATATCAGCTAATTTATCTATCTTTTTCCGTCTTTTGGATAAATTCCCAGGATTAAGATCCCAGGACAAAGAGGGCAGAAGTTATTATTGCTGCACCTTTATAAACCACCACAAACTACATGTGTGTGTGGTTTTCCCATTCTCAGCTCTCAAGCATTGGTTATCATTACAACATTTTTAATTTTTTTTTTGGTAACTGTGCATAAAATTTTTATCTTTACATTATTTTCACATCAGATATAAATTGAAGTTATCTATTACATTTCCCATTTTTAGTTATCTATGTATTTTGCTTATTTTTAAATATTTTTTATCTAGTTAGATGAGCCCTTTCATAAAATAACTATATCAACCATATTTTTGGCTTCAATTTGATTTTTCTTTATAATTCTATTGTAATGTGGTATAGGTTTTTTTGTCTTTGTTAAGCATTTCTGATTACCTGTGCAGTTAACATTTATTATGTATTTTCTTTTTTCCATCTTTATTGAAATATAATAGACAACTAGTTGCCTGCATTTACATTGTACAATTCAATGAGTTTTTTTTGTTCAGTTACAGTTGGCATACAACACACCAGCCTCAGCTGTACAGCATATTGATCAGAGATCAACATAACTCACAAAGCGATCACCTCACCAAATCTAGTACACCTCCTCCCCGCCACAGATTCATTCCAACATTATTAACCTTCTTCCCCATGCTATACTCTATATCTACATGTCTACTATGCAACCATCCACCTGCACCTCTCAATCCCTTTGCCCTCTTTTCCCCCAACCCCCCTCCCATCTAGTATCCCTCAAAATATTCTCTGTATCTATGAGTTTATATTTTGTATTTTCTGATTCCTCTCATCACATCTAAACGTAAAAAGTCCTTCCCTAGGGGCAGGACATTGTTTTAAAATGAGATTCTTCAGAGGAAAATGTTGTACCTCCTAAGAAATCACAAAATCCCTCTGATGGGTTAGATGACATTGGTTTCCTCCCATCCCTGAGGTCTTTCCAGCAAAGAGGGACCAGTTAGCATCACAGTTCAGAGCTTGGGCTGTGGAGCCAGATGGCTGGGTTTGAATCCCAGCTCAGCCACGTGAGCAAGTTACTTCATTGTCTGGGCCTCAACTTCCTCCTCTGCAAAATAGAGAGTACCCACTTCATAGGACTGTTGAGAAGATTAAATGGTACATTGATTATATCTAAGTTTAGCTAAGGAAAGCTCTTGGATCTGGCCAGGACCTCAGATATCCGATGGCAAGTGAAATTGATGGATGAGATGTGTATTCTTTCTGGTCCTGAGCAAAAAGAGGGCTACAGATAGGTCCCAGCCTGGTTTATTGTCGGGGCAGGGGGGCGGGGGGAGGCGGAGGACAGCCCACTAGGCTCACAGAGCTTCTCTGCCAGCTTTTCTCTCTCCTGCCTTCTGTTTTATGCAATCTGAGGTTGACAGTCCTCCTGGTCCACTAAACTGGGGTGTCAGTTTATCCTATCTGCTGGTTTACCTGCCCCAACCTCATCCTCATTGCTGACTTTTTTACACCCTGAGGGTGCGGTTGCAGATGAAAACAGCCCTGCTTGTTTGGTTACTTGGTCTCCGCTGCCAGGGCTGCCTCTGTGTCATCTCCCTCCCCCCAGGGCAGCTCAGACCCAGGAATTTTAATTGATCTGAAATTAGAAACTTTGTTAACAAGAGTCACTCATTCAAATGCCTGTGACTTTTAGGTGGGGGTGTCAAGTCCCTAGGAAGCCAGTCACTAGGGGTTGGTGACAGGCCTCAGCCAGATCAGCTCTGTTGCTGAGCCCCAGACTATCCCGGTTGTGAAAGACTACTATCCCTTTGTTCCTCCAACTGGGTTGGAGTTCAGGGCTCTTGACTTAAAACAAAGTCCACCTTCATTCCTAACTCCCCCACTACCCACAAATATCCTGCAACAGAGTGGCTAATAATAATAATAGATGTCCTGGCCTTAGCTTTGCAAATGATCCTCACATTCACCGTTTGAGTCATTACTCTTGTGAGGTGAGGGAAGAGAACATTATTGCTCCCACTTTGCAGAAGAGGTGACTGAGCCCCCAAAAAGTTAACATTTAGGTCCTGGTGTGGTTAAGGTGGGTCTCAATCCAAGGGTTCTAAGTCTTAGCCCAAAGCAGTTCCTCATCTTTACTGCATCCAAATACCTTGGAGGCCCCAGGTGCAACCACACCCCCAGAGTTTCTCATTTGGTGGGTCTATCCTGGAGCCAAAAATTAGTTCTTCTTTCCTTACCCATCTTTACTGAGGTATAATTGAGAAACAAAAAATTGTATATATTTCAGGTGTTCAACTTGATATTTCGATAGCCATTTACATTGTGAAATAATCACCACAATCATCCAGAAGTAATTAAATCAGTGTCTCAAAGATAATTTGCTTTTCTAACAAGCTTCCAGGTGATGATGATGCTGCAGGGCAGGGGACCACACTAGGAAAACTGCTGGCCTAAAACTTTTGCCACTGCATCATATCTCCTCATTGTGTTAATAAAGAAATGCTTCCAGCAGCTATGGATGTACAGATTTGGGTGTTTTCCAAAGAATCTATTAATGGCAGTAGAACTGAAATATAAGGCAGGAGCAGCAACCTCCACCTGCAGGATATTTCACACATAAGGGAAGGAGTTTGGATGAGAGAGGCTGGGGTATCTTGGTTTGGGGCTTGAGCACAATGGGTTAATTCTGAGTTCCTTCTGGGGAATCTACATGACTGGGAAGGAGGAAGGTGAAATGATTGCTTATATACAGAACCATCAAGGTCTTGGCTGTGTAAAACATAATCCCTACTTCCAGATAGTAATGCATTTTAGGCAATGTCTTCTGCTTATGCTCAGCAATGCATGAGTCTCAGAGCAGTGGCCAGAGAAATGGTGAGTCGTCGGATATTGAGCGAGTGATAATGGAATCCAGGAGGTGGAAATTACAAGTCGAAAAGTAAAATCGATGCCCTGACTGTGAAATGACTGAATGCCTGGTGAAGAACTGTGTAGAGATGTCCCCCACCCCCATTGCTCAGCACAGACCTTTAAGATGCTCACCAGTTCAGAAGTTCCTTGAGGGCAGGGACCATATTTTAATCTTGGGTAATCATATTGCGTCAGGGCTGAAATGGGCCTTAGAGAGCTTCCAACCCTGGAATGGCAAATCGGTTTCATTTTGGTGCCAGCTACAATCATTTTGTGATGGCTGTCTGAAGCGCTGGGCTGAGAAGCAGTCTGCCTGTCTCTGAACTCTGTGGGGAGTCAGCCACCATCAATTAGTCATGCTTACCATTGGGCAGGGAGCAGGAAGACAGCACTTTTCTCTAATTAGCCAACCCCGATCTAGTCCTACCTGCCCCAGACACAGATGAGGAAAACACTGCTCCACAGCCCTGTCTGGGTCCCAAACTACACCCCAGCATACTCCAGTCCCCTAGCAGTCACTCCCTACCAGGCCAAGGGATCTGTGCCTATTATTCAAGCACCCATGAACTTGGTTGCAAAAAAAATATTGTATCTTCAGTTTTACTAACCTCTAACTGAAACCAAGCGTTTCCTTCCATTATGAATGTAGGCAACAAACCATAGTAGTATCAGCAGTCCTGTGACTGTCACCAGTAGAAACCACAGCTATCTTTACAGTACATCAGAGTTGCTGCAGATATCTCTAAAGGTCGCTTACATTCCTCACTAGGATAAAATGATAGCAGTTATTAGATCTGCCACTAAATCTTGTTGTTGAATGCATTAATAAAGAAGTACAACTATTACTACATCACAAAACTGTTTTTAAATATTTAGATAACTGCATTTCAAAAAAATTGGTTACCTCTGTATATCTATTTTATACACTGAAATACATTATCTTGAGAATGGGTCCATAGGTTTCACCAGATGCCCAAAGGGTGCATGGTAAAAAAAAGGTTATAACTCACTGCCAACATTTGCTGATGGCAAGTCCTGTGTGCCAGAGCCTCTCCTGCCTCAGCTTCAGTCAAAGGAGCAGATTTTGGACACACAGGCCACCTTTGGTACCTTGTATTCTTTGTTGTGGCTTGGCAGCAACTGGCAGCTAAGACAGTGCAAATTGTCTGTTCTCCACTCTGGAGAGACAGCTGACCTTGGGAGCTGCCTGGACTCAGACGTCCAGACAGTGGCAGCTCTGGCCCTGCGCCAAGCCTCCCCAGTTTGGCCTTCAACAGCAATGGTCATTCTGGGTCACAGACACGGCAGCTCCATGTTTGACTCTAGCATTCTTCACTCTCTTATGGCAACCCTTCCCTTCTGCTGTGCTGGCTCCCAAGAACCTGAAAGGCAGGCTTCATTGGATACCTTCCTGCTGCATCTGGATGCCTGTTTATCAGCCTCAGGGTGGGAGAAAAGGACAACCTGGAGATTTCAATCAGAGAGCACAAGCCACATAACCTTCATCAGGCTCACCTTGCTGTTTTCATTTTATTTTCAAAATGCAGCTATCTTCCTTCCTTTAGGTATGCAGATGTTGAATTCTAGGCTATTAACCCTGGAAAGCACCTGAAAAAAAAACTATCTGTTCCACACATCCTCCCACCCTTCACTTTACAAAACAGGACATAAGCTAGGAAAGGCAGCATAACCTGCCCGTGTGGCACATACCTGGAACTACCAGGCCAACCCCTTCCTCATCGGTGTACAGGCTCATAAATAATGTAAGATTTTAGCATCATAATCATCTGTCTAGGTCAGTGAAAAATAAAACTGCAAATCTGTCCCTGTTCAAAACCACCATTTGACTAAATGGGGGGGAACTGGAGCCACTGTCGATGCTCTCTTCCGGGAGCTCTGTTCATGGTAGATTCTCTGTAACTGGCACAACTGGAGAGTCTGCGCAGAATTCTTGTTTGTTTTTATTTTCAAAGACCCATTCAGGGATTCAAGAAGTATAGGGTAAAGAGTGGAGGCCTCCCAGCTTTCATCAGCATCACTAACAATGCCTGCAAGATGCTTCTGGTTTTAAGGTTGCTCTGTTGACCAAGGAATCTTTCCCATTGCCTTTAAGATAAACAGCCATGCCTGAGAAACAAGGTCCTTCAGTTAGTCCAGACAGGCAAGGAGCTATAACAAATGCTCCCAAATATCTATGGTTCAACAGAATGTGTAAAAGGTTATTTATCACTCACATCAATTCTAATCAGGCATTTCAGGGGAAGTCTTCCACATGGTAATCCAGGGACCCAAGTTTTCTCCATCTTGTTAAAAATAGCACTACCAACATTAATATGTGCCTTCCAAGGTCAAAGTAGAACAGAAATAGAAAATGGACAATCCCGAGCAGGAAATTTTTATAATTCAGGCACATCAATTCTATCTACTTTTCATAGACTAGAACTCAGTTACATGGCCCTAACCTAACTTCAAGGAAGGCTGGGAAACGTAGTCTAGCTGTAGACTCAGGAAGACAAGGAAATGGGTGTTGGCATTGCCATAGTCTTTAATGTTATAATATTATCTTAAAGTTCTTTTGGTTGTATGCCACAAACCAGTTTAAATAAGAGAGGAAAATGTTGGATCAAGATGACCAAAAGAATGCTAGCTACTTCACAGAATCCAAAGGAAAATTGACAAGGAGATTCAAGAAGGGTTTAGATGATGGAGTGGAGATCATCAATAGCTTCCCATTCTATGGGACCCCAGTGTTCTTGACCCTTTTTCTTTGCTTTATTAATTAATTCAACAAATATCCATGAGCATTAAGGCTAGGGAGACCCCAGAAGTCCAAAGAGCCCTGAGGCCCAGAACCCCAGAGCTCTGAGTAAAGAATTAGAGCTAACTTTATTGGTGGGGCCTCTGGGAGGATGAACGAGGGTCGGCTGAGCCATTGTTGTGTCTCCTTCACTTTGCAATTCCCAGTGGTTGGACTTGGAAAGGCTCTTAGACAATTGTTATTGCCCAGCAGGGCAATTTCTTCCACTGAGTCCCCACTTAAGAGCTTGATGAAAATGAAAGACAATTCTCACAACTTCCATCATTTCCATCTCCAAACCCAATACCTTGTACTTACTTATTTTTATGAACATTACTTCTTGACCCTGATCTGTTCACATGGGATTTGGGGGCCAGCCATTGCCCAACTTTATCTTGTTCCTTCTTGCTCTTTTTCTGGAACCTGCCACTTCTGTAGTGGTGGACAGTTAAAAGCAAATTCGGCAAGATCTCACAGGGGAAAGATTATGAGATTTCAGTTGCTTCTTGTGTTTCAACCTCCTTTCTGATCTGGGAGGGAGGAAGAGGGCAGCCCATGTGGGCAACTCAGAAAACAAGCCGACTTGGAAAACAAACCAAGATAAGAGCTTCTTGACACTCTCAGCTAGCAGGTCCCTCATTCACACCGCTTCAAAGACAAACACTTTCCGTTTGTTGATTTGTTTTAGGCCTTGCCGAATCTGCAACTCTGTGGCTTTGACTCTAAAAATAAATTGCCTGCAATAATGACGAGGCTGTGCAAAGAGGAAGGCATGCAGAGAAGGAAAGAGATAGAAGGAGGCAAAGCCGAGAGCAGGCGGGGAAGGAAACCAATACCCAAACAGGAAGAAAGGATATGGAGAAATTGCCTTGGCTCTTTCCTCCCAACTGACAGCAGGGCCCACTGCAAAAGCCAACAGCCCCAAGTAGGACACTCTGCTGACCCGCTGTTCATTAGACCATAGGGTAGGAAATTGTCCTCTCCAGACACTGTGATCCAACTGCTAACAGCAATCTAGGCACCACCAACATTAGTGCAGCCTGAGAAACTTTTAGAAATGCAAATTATCCTTCTCCACCCCAGCTCTGCTGAATTCAGATCTGCATTTTAACCAGCACATTAACCAGTTAACACATTTAACACATTTCACCAGTGTGCTCATTTGAGTTCGAGAAGCTGGGCAGAGTCCCTGGTGTTTCACCGAATGCGATGCAGAGAAGACAAACTCTTAGTTCTCCTCCCTTCCAACAAACCAGAGGTGAGCCCCTCCCCTCGTAAGGGGCTTCTTCTGGGAACTTTTCTTTGGAGAGAGAAACCTAGCCACATACAGCTAGGTTTCTTGTTGAGCACAGTTCATTTAATAGAATGTTGCAGTTCCTCACCCACCTACCCCCAAGATAATTAGGAATCTCTTTGACCAGTCCTGTGATCAGCCAACATTCATATGAATGCAGCATGCAGACCCGTTACAGACCTTGTTACCCCCAGAGATCCCTCTGGGATTTGTCATTTGAATCCCTTCCCTCCAACCCTTCTTGCTTTGTTGCTCCTTCCCCTGCTCCTGGCCTGAAATGTTTTCCTGTCTCCTAGTCTTTATGAAATTCTATTTTATGGCCTTGGTGTGAAATTTTGATACACGTTGACACCCCCCTTCATTCTCCCCTCCCTTTATGTCTTACTGACATATTTCAACCCTCCTTACTGTTCTCATCAGTTCTCCAAAGAGGCCATCCTCTCCTCATTTCTGCCTCAGCAATCATAAACTTGGTTGTTTAGTGTGGAATCTGGTTCCCCTAGCTCTTGCCCAGGCTGGGCAGCTGACCGGTCAGGCCATTGTTTAGATGCTGAGCAAGTGATAAACAGTTATGGTTGCTCTTTGCTGGAATTCTAAATAGTCGCTGTCACTCTTCATTGACTATAAAATGTACAAATGTGAATGATAAGAAAGAACATAACTGTGCCCCATCTTATCAAATTTATTTTAGCTGTGCTTTAAAATCAATTTAATTTGTAAATTATTCATGGCATGTAGGAACCATTACAGACTTGCACTAGCAAAACCTATGCTTTAAAGATTGTACTAACTTTTTTTGAAACATTCTGTGGATGCTTTTTATCATTTTTTTATTGCAAAGGTAATGCGTATCTATTTTAGAAAATGTGGATACTACAGATAAGCGAAAATAATTATTTTATTATTATCATCTCTAATCCTATGGCCACGAAATAATCACTGTTAACATTTTAGTATATATCCTTTCAGTCTTTTTTTATTCTACACACACACACACACACACACACACACACACACACACACATCTCTCTCTCTCTCTCTCTCTCTCTCTCTCTCTCTCTCTCTCTCTCTCAAGGCTCATTGTGCATGTCCTAGCTTGTCTCCAAAAATGGCCACCATCAAACCCTTCCACCCTGTTCTGAAAACTCCCACCCTATGCCCCATATTCTGAAACCAGCTTATACCAGCTCTCTATAGCCAATTGTGAGCATATCTTCCCAACTCTGTATTCAGTGACAACATGTTGATAGCTTGAAACCAGCCATGGTGGTAAATGCTACCTATCAGGGTTTTTTTCCCCCCAGACATAGGGTTTTTAAACATTTACCAGCATATGACTGTGTATATATATGCCCAGGGCCAAGTTCATGGGCATGCACTCTGAACACAGGGCCCTATGATCAGAATAGTCTTGTGCTTAGTATATTGCTCTACTGTCATCACCTCAAAATTCTTAATAATTTTATGTTTTGGCTTGTGTTTTGTTAATAAAGTCTGATGGTACAGCAGAGCATGAGTATAAGTAGAGGGCATACATACAATGTGGTATGTACACCATTTCTTGTTGTCCCATTGGCATTGGTGTTTATAATGCCCCAGGAGCGCAGAATTCTGTTGAACCCACAATGCATGGGAATTAACAAGACCAAAAGCAAGTACAAAGTAAGCGTGTGATATCTATGACTGAGTAAGTGGGGAGCTGACAACCCTAAGAGTGCATGCGTTCCATTTGAAACAATACTCAATCCAAATGCAGGAAGAAAGCAATGATGTTTGAAGAAATATGAACAACCAAAGAACACTATCATATTTTTTTCTTGTATTATTTCCCTTCGTTAGTCAACCAATCACACCAAATAGGGCGATATAGAGAAAAGGAGAAAATATGGCAATCCATAGTTCTTTTTCCTTCCTGTCCTTCCTTACTCATCAGTAAGCTGAAAGTAGTGTTGGCAGAATATGTGCATATCAAGAAGTCAAATAAAACAGCCGAGTTAGTTTTGTACAATGTTCCCACTGTTCTGCTAAGAACAAAACATGTATGTGTATACGAGCTATGAAACACAAATTGTGTGATTTTGACAATTCTGCTTAAGAGTTAAATGATTTTATATTTACATTTAAAACTGACATTGCATAGATGAATGGTAAATTCATATTAATAGTTTAAATTTTTAATTTTTCTTTACTTAGAACCACATTAAATAGTAAATAAGAAAACACCATGACAAGTGAAGAGAGAGACCATAGGAAAAAGGGGAAAGCTTTATATTTTAGTACCTTAACAGCACTTTTTTCCCTGGATTTTAAACAAGGGGCCTTGCATTTTCATTTAGCACTAGGTCTCACAAATTGTGGAGCCAGCCTTGTGCATGCTACTCCTCAATGAAGGGTGGAGTCTATTCCTCCACCTCTTGAATCTAGTCTGGCTTGTAACTGTTTTGACCAGTGGAATTCTGTAGAAGTGAGCTTTGTTGGTTGCACACTTCACCTTTAAGAAGACTGGAAGTTTCCACTAACTGCCTCTTGGAACCCTGAAGCACCATCAAAGAAGTCCAGGCTACTCCACTAGAGAGAGAGGCCATGAAGTGCAAGAGCACTAGGACACCAGATGTGTGAATAAAGAAGCCACCTTGAAGGTCCAGCCCAGTTGAGCCTTTGGATGACTCCAGCCCAAGTTGCCTTCTAACTGAACCTCATGATTGACCCCAGGCAAAAACCACCCAGCTGAGCTCTGTCAACCCACAGAATCATAAGAGATAATAATAAGCTGCTGTTTACTGCCACTATGCTTTGGGATGGTTTGTTTGGCAGCAACGGATGAATACAACAATATCCCTTTCATAGCCTGTGTTTTTAGATTTTAAAGGAAAATTCTAGATTTATTTTTCCAGGAATCAGAACGCTAAGTAGAAAATTTCAGGGTAAGATGCAAGCTGCATGAAGCATGAAAAGTAGATCTCAAAGGTTGGTGTGCCTGAGATTCTTTGGTTGGGGGGAGGGAATTGGGGACATATTAAAACTGCTGCTCTTTTGACTCCAGCCCCAAATATTTGAATTCAATAAATCTTCAGTGTGGCTGAAGTACCTCTACTCTGCCAAGCCTCCATATAATTCAGAAGCAGGCTTTTGATGGACCACAGTTTATAGACTGCTGCTTCAATGGTGTTACTCCACATTGGCAGTGGGATTTTTTTTCAGAGTCAGAAGATTGCCCTCGCTATTGCAGCTCCAAATTTGAGAACCCAATGATGGCCTGAGAGGCTTAACTGGAATAAGGATAGACTTGTCCATAACAGAATTTTCCTCATCATATATTTGAAAAAACAACAGAGGAAACAAACGACAAACTATTCTTACATGTTAAGCAGAACTTTTGGGAAAGGCATCCAACAGTTATTGATTATTCAAAGGACCACGCATGAGAGTCAAGATGGATAAAATGCCTTTTAACATCTTCCATCTGCATAAGACCTTTTCTTTATTATTCCCAAAAGAGACATGGGTGGCCCCAATATACCACTTGATTTTAGTTCTTCAGAGGAAACTAAAAACCATAAGAATATTTTAGGTAGCCATACCAAAAAAAAAAAAAGATATTACTAAAATTGAAATTTCAGTTAGACCATAACATATACATCTTTATGTTCCTGGCTCCTCACATGGTGCTTGCCTCAAAGTGGGTGACCAGTAATTATTTGTCAAATGAATTAATTTGAGTTATCAATAAACTTGAAGCATCAAACAAAGCTATAGTTTTGCTGTCAAACAGACATTGCTGGATATGATTAGTGCTCAGTGGACCTAATCTGATCCTCATAGGAAATGTCCTGAGAGAAACAATGAGTATATCCTAGTGAAATAACTCACTCAAAATTTCCCAGAAATGTCTGAATCCCTGGGAAACAGTTTTAATCTGGCAGCTCTCCAGGAGACAGTTTAATGGAGCTGATTCCGTGGGTATCCCCCACTCACAGAGGATGAAGGAAAGAGGGTGCTCCCTGGTTTTCAGGGCCTGGCTACAGAGAATGGGTGTGACCACAGACCTGGACCAAAGAACAACTGAGTATCTGAGTGGTAAGCAGAAAAGAAGGGCTTATGACCTACCTTCAAAGTGATGAGAATGAATGCAGCTCAGCCTCACCTTCCTAATTTGTAAAATGGTGAAAGCAGTATTTATCTCCCAAGGTTTTCATGAGAATTCAATAAGGTAACTCACATAGCATCCTGCACAGTGCCTGGAACATAATAGCCTCTTAACAAAATGGGATTTCCTATTCCTTTTCCCCTAACTTTCACTACCCTGGATGATTCTCTCATGCTTCAGCTTTCCCTAAAGATACTGTAGTGTATGTTATAAAAGAAGCTGGGAGTGGGTAGTGCATCATTCAGCTTTTGCTGTATAACAAGCCACCTCAAACTTAATAGCTTAAAACAACACTCATTTATGCTTGCTTTTACATCTCTAGTTCACTTCATCTCAGTTGGGCTTGCCTAAGCATCTCTGCTTCTGGCTGCTAGTCTACCTGGGCATGGCTCTTCATTACAGATTGGGGTCAAGTCTGACTAGGTCCTAGGTGGATGGGGCAGCAGCTACCAGGAGAAAGCGCTTCTCATGGCAATGACAGAGGTTTGAAAGGGCAAGTCCAACCACGTAACTACATTTCCAGTTAGAAGTACACAAGGAAAAGATGGTAGAAGTATAGCCCAGAGGCCAGGACTTGGCAAAAGGTGTGACCGCAGTCTATCAGAGGGAACTGAAGCTGTGGAGGAGACCAAACTGCTCCAGAGATGCTATACAACACAGAAAATAGGAAATACCCCTGGTTTCTTCCCTCTTTCTGCCCCAGGACTTCCATCGGTATCTCCCTTTGGCCAAACAAAGCAGGGAGTGAGAGAACATGGGAGCAGAAAAATGCATTCCCTGTGAGACACAGCAGGATAGAAAAAGCAGGGATGAGTCAAGGAGCAAACAGGTGAATATGACAGCATTTACTTGGCCCACACCTGTACACATACCCAGGCAACAAACTTCCCAAGCACAGTAGCAGTCAATCCCAGCCCCCCACCTATATCCCTTGGCACCAACTAATGCCACACCACAATGGAGACACCTACATGATGTCTACATGATGTTTCTTCCTGCTCACAGGAGCACACTTGGGCTGAGTGCTGGGTAGACTTAAAAGGCTGCAGAGTTGGCGTCTCCTGGAGTGGCCCTCAACCAACAATGGACAAGAGTTGGTAGCAAATACCCCAGCTTCTTTACCCTGTGAGCATGCTTTCAATGGTCTCTTAGAGGTCTTTGGTGGAATGAGCCCCAGTGGCCCACAGTGCTAATCTGCTTATTACCATATTTAGTGCTGACTTCTTTGCTTTTCGTCTCATACCTACTTCCATTGAAAACAAACTCCTTCAGCCAACCTGAGACAGACACCTCAACACAACTCGTCGCCAACATTTGTGCCTTCTCACCACTGTGCCTTAGTAACAGAGCAAGAACAAGCCCGGGAAAGGGGTAGAGAGGGGTGGAGACCCAGCACTGGGCATTCTTGTATTCTTCACTAGGATTTATAAACCACTCATCCCTGGGGCCCTATTTGGCTCCTCCCATCCACCACAGAACAGCTTCCTTTACATTTCTTCTATGGGAGGAAGAGCAGGGGCAGACTTGGGCGTGGAACATTCTCCCAGAATGTCTATCATGTTCCCACTCCCACACCCCCTCATCTGCCCCCAGCACCCTATGAAATGTCGCCCCTCCTCAGAAGAGAGTGAGTTAAGTGCTGCGTTACCAAGGAACTGCCACACTAGCCACCAAAATGACTGCTCGTTATTTGAACACTTTCTTCTATTTGACTGAATACAGGAAAAATGTCACAAATAGAATATTCATCAACCCCTTGTGCGCCTTTTCTTCCCTGCTTATCTCCCTGCTGTCATGTATGAATCCCAGCTTCAGGTTCATTTGGTATGTAGAGTGCGTGCCCGGGGAGAGGATGCGCCGAAAGCCTTGCCCACTGCTCTTTGCGTCGACAACCCTCCCTCCCTATTGGTGACACCCCACCAGACAAACGCCACTCACACTGAACCCTCGAGAGTAGGACAACGTCTGCCTAAGCAAAGAAGCCTTCTGCTCCATGCAGAGGAAACATAAAGGACCCGAGGAGCCTTCATAGTCATCTAGTGATTCTTGGCATGTCACTTTTACAGACACCTCAGCTTCCAGAGCTTTTATCCTAAGGTGCTTCTTAGAAAGCGCAGGATGGCATCCCCACCCCACTTCAAACACCGTCTGTTTCTAGATTCTCTGAGGGGCTAATGCCGCCTGCCAATTTCTTAGCTACAAAATCATCAGCACAGAGCATCTCCCTCTGCCTCTTTTCCATCAGTGCTAAAGACAGTTTCCCTAGCCCAGTCCTCCAGCCTGGCCCCACCCTACAGATTGCCCTGTCAGGCTGCTGGGAACATGTTTTTAGGACTGGAAAATCAAAGTACTTATTGCTCTGACAATTAGATATTATGTTCAAACCTGAAAACTGATGACTTAAACAAGAGAAGGATTTGTTTTTCTCTCCTGTAATATCAGTCCAGAAGCAGGCCATTCAGGGCTATTATTGCTGCTCCGTGAGGCCACCAAGGACCCAGCCCTTTTCTCCTCCACTATTAGGAGGTGACCATCACCTCATGCTCTGAGATGGTCATTGAGACTCCAACCATCAACTCAGAATTCCAGGCAGAATAAAGAATAAGGGCAGAATGGGCCTCCTGAGCTGATTTAGCCTCTATTCTATGGAGCTTTCCAAAATTCCCACACAACAACTTCAGCTTACATCTTGTTGACCAATAGCTGCAAGGGAAGCTGGGAAATCCACGTTTTTAGTTGGATGCATTGCCATCATGCATAAAATTGGAGTTCTATCAGTGTTTGGGCTTCATTGTGTCTCCCTACAATTCATATGTTAAAGTCCTAACCCCTAGTATCTCAGATTTGACTGTATTTAAAGATAGGACCTTCATCATTTTTTTTTTAATTCCTATATCCATTCCTTCTTCCCTTTGGCGACCATCGACTTATTCTCTGTATCTATGGGAGATAGGGCCTTTAAAGAGGTAATTAAGTTAAAATGGGGTCATTAGACTGGGCTCTAATCCAATATGACTGGTGTCCTTCTAAGAAAAGGAAATTAGAGAGAAAAGATCATGTGAAGGCAGTCACCTACAAGCCAAGTAGAGAGGCCTAGGGAGAAACCAACCCTATCAAGGTGTGGACACATTGATCTTGGACTTCTAACCTCCAGAACTATGAGAAAATAATCGTCTGTTGTTTAAGCCACCTGATCTGTAATACTTTGTTATGGCAGCCCAAGCAGACTAAGACAGGTAGTAAGGAAGAAAAAACTAATGGTCATGAATAGGCAATTACCAGTACCTGGCACATTTGGGAAAACCTTGTCCTTATTACCTGAGCTTTTAAGACACATTTCAAGTATTTTAAGATACTTTTTAAAAGCTCCTTTTTAAGGTACTTTTCATCAGGTGGTATCCAGAGGACCTATATCATCCCTATCCTTCCCCAGCCAGTCTCCCCAATCTCTGTTTCTCTCTTTTCTTTGCATGACTCTCCTCCCTGGAGATGCATATATAAATACTGTGGCCTCTCTGGAATGATTTGAAAAGTACTGAAATAGCCCTCCCTCCATTCTCCTGGCCATAAATAGGTTGAAAGTCTAAAGTTGGTGCTTCATTCTTTGGTTAATCTATTATCTCCTATGAACACACAAATTAAATGCCAATTGATCTAGATCTGGTCAGCCCAGGTTGTGATGTTAGGAGAGCATGGGGCAGGGCCAGAGGTATGGCTAGAAAGGGAGTACCAAAAAGCCAGAAGCCAGAATGAGGGCACAGAAAGGCCAGGTGGAACTGCTACCAGCAGAGGGATCCCTCGAACACTGCTGGACCCATCCTTCGTTGCCAAAGGGTGTATGTTAGAGTGCTAGGGTCAGGATCAAAAGTTTTTCCAGGGAAGACCCTGTACCTCCATACCATCTCCACTGCCAATAAAACCATGTTCAGATGCCATATTCCCGCACATTCACTGCCCTGTTCTTCTTCCGCTGCCTACCAAGCTTCTTCACAGGGAACAAACCTGCAGTTGAACTGGGATGTTCTATCTCCCTGTGTGCCATGACAGTGACTTCCCCACAGGTGATGCCATAGACGTAGACAAAGGACATTTTTCTCTGTCTTTGTTGAGTCTAACAGTTCTCTGTCTTCCTCTTTCTTCAATCTATTCACTTTATTGCTCTGACAGAGAACACCTTGAAGAATTCTTTTGGAAAGTGTTAGATGTCCTTAATCCTTTTATATCCAGAAACATCTTTAATTAGCCCTCACATTTGAATATCGACTTGTTATCTCAGCACTATACCTGCCCTTTAAACTTGCTCTATACCACTGGGGCTGGGTGACTACAAACAACATTTCCCAGCTGACTTTTTGATAAGTTCTGCCAATAGGAGGCACTGGTAGGAGGTGTGAAGGCAGGAAGAAGGGAGAACATTCAGGCTCCGGGCTTCAAGAAAATAAAACTACTGGGTTCTCTTGGTTGGGCCTTGAGTGATACAGGTACAGAATTCAAATCTCAAAATAATCTCAGAATTTTTAAGACATTGCACCACTATCTTCTAGCTTTCCACCTGAGATGTTTAACACCAGGTTACTATTTTTTATTTTTCTGGAAGGTTTAGATTTTTTTCTTAGAGTTCAAAATTGTGGTCTTTAAGAATGGGTCTTTCATAATTTTTCCTCTTTGGCACTTGGTCTACTCTCTAAATCTAAAGATTGAATGAAATTTTTCTCCAGCTAAGGGAAACTATTTATTCTCATATTACCTTGATAATTTTGTTTCTGATAAGCTTTCTGTTCTTTGCTTCTGAAAACTTTTATTAGATCAACATTTGAATTTCAGCTTCTGATCTATGTCTCTTAATTTTTCTCTTATGCTTTAAAAAAAATTTCCTTGTTTTTTTGCACTTTTTGAGAGAGTCTTTCAGCCCAGTCTTCAATTCAATCTCCAGTCATAGCCAGTCAGCTACTTCATCCAATGAGCTTATTACATTAGCAATTGCACTTTTTTCATTCCAAGAACTCTGAAATATTCTTCTGACAACTGCCAGTTTTTTTATTTATGGATAGCAGTTTTACTAAATTTAAATATCTTTCTATATCCTGGGAGAATTCTGTGGGGATCAGTTCTCTTGTTTGTTTAGGTTGGTGCCTCTTTCACAATGTTGGTTTTCCTCAAATGTTTGATAATTCTGTAATCTCCATTCCTGTTAGAGATGAAGGTCCAGGCTTCTCATTTACAGTGGAGGCTGGCGTGCACTTTCTAAACTCCAGTGGAAAATGCCTGCTCTCATGACAGTGAAAGCCAGTTCTGGTTATGGAAGCTCAAATTCTCCTGTTTTGGTGAGAAAGGCCTTAGATCAAGCCACCGATCCTTGGTAGTGTCTGCTAGCTTATTCTCTAAGCATGGGGAATCCCTTTTCCCCAGTGAATACCACCTGGGGCCATGCCCTTTTTTCAGCCACTGTCTATGGTAGTATCCTGAATGAGAACCTCCATGTCGGAGAGTTGTTCTCCTGGCTTTAACCTGAAGACAAGTATCAGGGTCAGGGGCAGAGCCTCACACCCCATCCTCTCTCCTCCATCCCTTGCTGCTTCTGGTCTTTGGACTCTTCCAGAGTTTTCCATAAAACTCACCTTTGAAAGGAAAAGCTCTTTTTTGCTTTTCTAGAATTATGAGATCTTCAGCACTACTTTGAGGCTATCTCCCTTACCTTACATCTTCAGGTATTTTCTGGCCAACTGATGACAACTTTTCCAGCTTCCCAGCTAGGCTTTTGGTTTCATACAACATTTTAGTATGAAAACCTTCAAGTATCTACAAAAGTAGATAAAATGTTATGATGAACATTATGCTAAGTGAAATAAGCCAATCACAAAAAGACAAATACTGTATGATTACATTTATGTGAGGTATCTAAACAAGACCATAGAGACAGAGAGTAGAAAGGTAGTGGTTGCCAGGGGCTGAGGGAAAGGGGGAATGGGAAGTTAGTGTTTAATAGGTATAGAGTTGCAAGATGAAAAGTTTTCAGTTTTTCGAAAAAGAGTTCTGGAGATTAGTTACACAATAATGTGAATATACTTAGTGCTGCTGAACTATATTCTTAAAAATGGTTCAGATGGTGAATTTTATGTTACGTGTATTCTACTGCAATTAAATATTTTTTAATATTATAATAAATCCCCCATGAACCCATCACCCACCTTTAACAAATATCAGTTTGTTCATCTGTAGTCATATTCACTCCCCCTCCATGCAAACCCCCACACACACATTTTTTTTCCTTTTCTATTATTTCAATGGAGTTTGAAGAAGGAAGGCTAATGATAAATCAGCAATCTTGAAACACAGCCATTTCTTCATAAATGTTTGAGGAGATTATTGAAGCTGGGTAATGAATACATAGAGGTTCATTACACTCTTCTCTCTACTTTTGAGTATGTTTGAAAAATTCCATAATTAAACATTTTTTTAAAAAGTAAAAGTCATAATGAAGTAAGACATCACCAAGGAAGGAAACTAGACTTCAGATGGTGAGCACGCAATAGAGTACACACATGTCAAATTATAATCTTGTACACACAAAAATTATAAAATGTTATTGACCAGTTACCCCATTTAATTCAGTTTTTTTAAGTAAAAATCATAATGAGGTAAGACATCACCAAGGTTTCAAAAATAAATTTAAAAAGTATAAGCAAAAACCAATTTTTGAAGAATGAATGCCACTGAATGAAGTATTTTCTCTGAGCTGTTTCTACAGCAGTCTTCTAGCCAGTGATTCTTGGCCAGCAGAGCAGGGAAAGTGGTGCCTTCCTCTTCCTGTTTGAAAGAGTCATTGAGAACCATGGTGGTGTCGGCTGAGACAGTTTTCGGAGGAGTGCTTTCTTTGTCCAGATGAAGAGAGTGGAAGCAGGGATGAAGAGAGAGAAACTCCACTCCACCCTCTCTGGGACTGCTGTAAGCCCCAAGCCGTGCTTCTTATTTCATAGAATGTTTATGTGCAAGTGGAGCTGGTTATATAGGTGTATCCAATGTGTGAAAATGTGTTCAGGGTTTACTTATATGTGCACTTATATGTACATATATTATACTTTGATTAAAAATTAAAAATCATCATCACACCAGAGAAGCATATGAATGGGGCAAGATTTGCCATGGGTTGATGGTTATTGGGGCTCAGTGAGGGGTACATGAGAGAGCATTATACTGTTTAATCTACTTTAGAAATTGTTTAGTCTAAATTTGAAATTTTCCTTAATAAAATAACTTTTTTGAAGTGACCTTATTTTTAATACGTGTTTTCATCCATGAGGATGGGAGAAGTTTTGCATGATTGCTTTTAATCAGAAGATAGGGGAAAATATACAAATTCTTTGCCCTGTATTTCTTTCTATTCCAGTAAGAATAGATTTCCTAGTTCTGCTCACTTCTCTACTTAAAGACCCCTCAATCCTTCTCTCACCTCCTTCCTCAATTGCCCTCAATACCCCATGAAGTGGGTGTATATATATATATATATATATATATATATATATATATATATATTCAGAGACAATTGTTTTCACAACAAGAAAGCTGTCCAGAGCTTCCATTAGCCACCATGCACTTTTATTGATTTATATCTTCCTTCTTCCAAAGATGTATTTAAGGTTTGCAGAGATGCATATAATAGAGCAGAATAAAATAAATTACAAATAAAGAATAAATGAGAGAAAATGAAAACAAGGATAGGAAAGTAAGATGGAGCCAAGAGTGAGGTGACTATACAAAATATTTGCCATGAAATCTACAATGCTCACTAGAAGTGGAATGCAAGTCTTAGGCTGAGTTCCCCAGCAACCTGTGTGAAAAAGAAAGCCAAGCTACAGTGTGACTTACAGAGCTGGTGATATAAAAACAAAGCTGACAGTCAGGAGAAGTACGAAACTCCTAACATGGAGATCAAGGAGGCAAGTTTTCACCATGGATTATCATAAATATAGTATGAACAACATTTTCACATTACACACAGCCACAGAACACAAGATTTTCTTACCTACATACATACTACTATACAGCAATGAGGATGAACAATGTACACCTCTACACAACCATATGGACTTTCTCATAACTTCCTTCAAAATAGGCTGATAGAGAATCTCTATGTGCCATTCGAAGAAAATCATTCTGTGGGGTCCAAAAGGGGCTTTAACACTAGGGTGGCTTCCCATGCACCATAATTTGAAGAACCCAAAGCAAAGATCTATAGCCTAGAAGCCATGCACCAGGATTCAGGGAGTCCAGAATGCCTTGGCATCATAGACAAAAGTGTGTGCATGTGAATTTTTTCCAGGGAATGGCTCCAAATCTTTCACTAGATTCTCAAAGGTGTCAGTGACTATAAGAAAAGTGAAGAACCTGCCTGGAGGAAAAGAACCATCACAGACTTCAAAACATTCCATAAACATTTCTCTTGGGCTCCTGGTGCATAACTTCTCAGGTTGCCAGTGAGGGGTAGAAATGTAGGTTTAACATTGAATGGAACTGAGGGTAGTACTAGAATCCTCCTGTGATATCAAGCTGATAAGAACCAGGTCCCACTTGAAGATCTCCCACCCCTGCTCAGAGATTTGCTGGGGGAGCTTTGGGGGGAAGGGTAACTTTGAGATGACAGAATGATTCAAGTGCCACCATGGTTTGGACCATCAAGCAGGGCTGCAATAATCTCTATCAGGAGAATTTTTTTCTAATTTAAGATAATTATAACTGAACATCCACCTAAATCATTTCTTTTAAAGTCATTCATCTTCGATAGTGTGACTTCCTAATGACTCCTCCAAGCTCATCTAGTATCAAATGTGTTCCAAGGTGACCCAGATGATTAGTGCCCAGGTTATAAGCCAAGCAGTGGTACAAGCTAGGGAATCCCTACCACAAACCATGGCTTCGAATCCAGGACAATTAAACTAGAATTCCTTTTGCCAATAATTAGATAGAAGTTGTTTATGAAAATTATTGCTAGATGTCATTACTGATAATAACACTAGTTAACATTTATTAAGAATTTGTCAGGCACTGTATACCTCCACGTGATCTTTGCAACAGCACTCTGATTGGGAGGCTGGCTCATCATTCCCATTTTACAGATGGGTAGTCTAAGTCTTGTTCCCCTGAAAATAATTGTTATATCCATTAAGAGACCACTCTCCTGTTTCAATAATCTATTGTTATGTAACAAACCACCCCACAATGTGGTGAAGTAAAATGAAAATTTGAGATTGCCTTTCGTGTTGTGTGGATTGACTGGGCTCAGAAAGCTTTTGCTCCAGGTGGCTCATCCAGTTGCAGTCGGGTGCTGGCTGGGCACTGGAGTCCCCTGAAGGCTCAACTGGGTTGGACATCCAAGATGGTACATGCATGGGTTGGCAGTTGATGCTGGCTATCTATCTGGGAAGTCAGCTGTCGACCAGAATGCCTATACGTGGACTTTCCATGTAACTTAGACTGTGAAATTTGAATTTCAGTTGTTAATTGTTCAATTGTTTAATGAGTAATTTTTATCATAAGTATATACCAAATATTACACAGGATATACTTATACTAAAAAAGTTTATTGTTTATCCTAAATTCAAATTAGGAATATACTTATACTAAAAAATATTAGTGATTTATCCAAAATTCAAATCTTACTGAGTATCTTGCTTTTTTTTTTTTTGAGTGTCTTGGATTTTTATTTATCTGGCAACCCTGGTAGGAGACCACTCTTTCCCCATTCTCAACTATGTATTTGGCAGGAGGTGGCCTTATCCCCTGTATTAGGTTTTTGTTTTGTTTTCTTTATTGCTGTGTAACAAATTACCACAAACTTAGCTGCTTAAAACACTACCCATTTATTAGCTTACAGTTTCTATGAGTCAGAAATCCCAGCACAGAGTGGCTCAGCAGTATTCTCTGCTTAGAAGCTCACAAGGCTTAAATGAAGGTATCACATTCCTTTCTGGAAACTCTGGAAGAGAATCTACTCCAAGCACTTTCAAGTTGTTGGCAGAATCTAATTCCACCTCACATTTTTCACACAGCACCTTCCACCTTCCAGACAGCCAGAGCACATCAAGTTTTCTTCATGCTTTGAATTTCTATGATTTTTCCTTCTCCTTTCTCTTCTTCCACCAACCAGAGAAAGTTCTCTGCTTTTAAGACTCCTTGATTACATTAGTTCTCCCTTCCCCAATCATTTCCTTTTTTCAAGATCAATTGTGCTATATAACATAACACAATCAGAGAAGCATGGCAGAGTGAAAGACGTCCCAGGGTCTCTCCCCTTGAAACAACAATAAGCTGAACATCTAAAGCTCAACAAAAAAACACCCAAACTGCACACCAGAACATCTGTGGATGGGATCTGCACATAAGAGCTACAACAGGTCAGAACCCCGGGTGTTGGGCGGTGGACTGGGAGAAATAAAGAAGCTGCCTCTCGCAACCTCCAAAGCTATTTGTAGAAGGAGGGGGAGGGGAGAAGGAGTGACGAGTTCCCTGAACAGCCCAGCTTTGGAGTGCTGTGAGCTCCACATGGCCAGTGGCAGGGCCCAGTCATCGGGGTAGAAGACAGAGAAATAAGGACGGCAGAAAAGTGGGGATGGCAGAAAAAAAACAGTTGATTTTTACCAGCTGCAGTTGTAAAACTGACTGCTGAACCACAGCCCCCATCCCCCAACCCAGAGAGCCCCTCCCCCCATACCCTCCAAGGCTGAATGACACGGAGCCCCAGGGGAATCTGAGCAAACGCCATCGAAACTGTCGCTGACACTGACAGGAACTGAGACAGGGTAGCAAGTGTGATTAAACATCTATAAGAAAAAAGAGACATTACTAAGACTTTATATAAAGCAGAGATCCAAGAGACTTAGACGCCTCCTACTGGAAACCAAAAGAAAAATACCTTCTTTGCAACAGGCTAGAAACCATTATATAGACCATTAGATTTTCCAGAAATCTTCTTTCTGGAAAAAAAAAAAACTCAGAATACACTTCCATTAATGCCCAGGCAGAGAAATAGTCCATTAAACACCATGAACAACCAAGGTGACAAGGCATGTCAGAAACAAAGAGAAAAATCTCCAGAAAATAAGTTTAGAGGCATAGAAATATACGACTTAAATGACAGAGAATTCAGGATGATATTTCTAAAAAAAAAACTCGATGAGATCTGAAACTAATCATATCAACAATTTCAGAAACTGAAAAAACAAATGAGCAGAATGAGTTCTTTAGCAAGGAGATTGAAACCCTCAAAAAGAACACAATAGACCTTCTGGAGATAAAGAACACACTGCAAGAGTTGAAAAATGAAATAACAAACTTGGGGAATAGAGTCGACCAAATGGAGGAAAGGAACAGTGATATCGAAGATAGCAATCTAGGAATAAATCAGAAAGAAAAAGAGAGAAACCAAAGAATGAAAAATAATGAAAGAGAAATACAAGAACTGGCTGATACAATCAGGAGAGGAAACATAAGAATAGTGGGAATTATTGAACGGGAGGAAAAGGAACAGGGAATAGAAAGCATTTTCAGAATAATAGTTGACGAGAATTTCCCAAATCTAAGGAATGAGCTGGAGCTTGGAATTCAAGAAGTCAATAGACCACCCAATAATCTCAACCCAAAAAAGCCTTCACCAAGACACATCATATTAAATTTATCAAAAATCAACAACAGTCTACAGCCATGCTACCCTGAATGAGCCTGATCCCATCCAATCTCGGAAGCTAAGCAGGGTTGGGCCTGGTTAGTACCTGAATGGGAGACGACCTAGGAAGACGAAGTGCTGTAGGTGTAAAAAATAAAAAATAAGGGATTGTAAGATGACAAGGTCCTTAAAATCTGTGAGGTCAACCAAGGTTTGCCTGGCCTAAAAATAAATAAATAAAAATAAATAAATAAAAAATAAATCAACAACGAAGACAGAATTCTCAGGGCAACCAGGGAACAGAAGATGGTAACCCACAAAGGAAAACCCACTAGATTATAGTCAAACTTCTCAGCACAAACCTTACAAGCCAGAAAGGAGTAGAATCAAATATTCAAACTATTAAATGAAAGGAACTACCAGCCAAGAATAATGTATCCAGCGAAGTTCTCCTTTAGATATGAAGGAGAAATAAAGACCTTTGCAAACATACAAAAATTGAGGGAATTCTCCACTACGAGGGCTGCACTACAGGAAATACTGAAAGGCGTCAGCTCACCTAAAACGAAATGACAAAAAAATACATAATTAGGAGTAAGGTGACTAGCAGGCTGATAGAAGTAGAAAAGTACAACCCTTACTAGGAACAGGGCTTTATAAGCTTAAAAATAAGAAGAGATTTGCTATAGCAAGATAATAATGAACGTTCAGCATACATAGGGACAAAATGAGACAAGAATGACTGAAAAGGGGAGGATTCAAAGATCCAAATTCATAAAGGGGAATGGAGATAAGGCATGTGCCAAAGAAATGGGATGACTGTATATAAATAATTCTCCTTTACATATTTGTAATGGTAACCATATGCCAAAGATTCACAACCGAAGTATATAACATAAAAGAAGAAGGACCAGAGGGCGTCTACGGTCATGCCACCCTGAACATACTTGATCTCATCTGATCTCGGAAGCTAAGCAGGGTCAGGCCTGGTTAGTACTTGGATGGGAGACCACCTAGGAATACCAGGTGTTGTAGGCATTAGAAAAAAAATGAAGGACCAGAGGGAAAACCCACAAAAGCCAATCAAAATAAAGAAAACAGAAACACAAGGACAAGGAAGCAATGAAAACACCAAGCTACCAGAAAGCAAAAGATAAAATGGCTATAAGAAGACTTCATGTTTCAATAATCACCCTAAATGTAAATGGACTGAATTCACCAATAAAAAGGCACAAAGTTGCAGATTGCATCCAAAACCCAGCCATATGCTGCCTCCAGAAGACACATCTTAGTTCCAAAGACAAATATAGACTCAAAGTGAAAGGGTGGAAAATGATACTTCGAGCAAATGGCATTCAGAGAAAAGCAGGAGTGGTGGTACTAATATCAGACGAAATGGACTTCAAAATAAAAAATGTAAAGGAAGATACTGAGGGACACTTCATAATGATAAAGGGAATCATGCACCAAGAAGACACAACACTTAATAATATCTATGCTCCCTATCAGGGAGCCCCGAAATTTATAAAGCAATTACTAACAGAACTAAAGGGAGACAGATCAAAACACTATTATAGTAGGGGATCTAAATACCTCATTGTCGGATATGGACAGATCATCCAAACAGAATATCAAGGAAATAACATCCTTAAATGGCACATTAGACCAACTGGACGTAATTGACATTTTCAGAGCCTTCCATCCCAAAACAGCTGCTTATACATTCTTCTCCAGTGCACATGGAACATTCTCAAGGACCGACCACATACTGGTATACAGAGATCGCCTCAAAAAATATAACAGGGTTGAAATCATACAAACCATATTCTCTGATCATAATGCTTTGAAACTAGAGATCAACAGTAAAAAGAAGGCAGAAAGAACCACAAATACATGAAGATTAAACAACATACTACTGAAGAATAATGAGGTCAGAGAAGAAATAAAAAGAGAGATCAAGAGATACATAGAAATGAATGATAATGCTAGTACAACATATCAAAACTTTTGGGACACGGCAAAAGCAGTCATAAGAGGAAAGTTCATATCATTACAGGCCTATCTCCAAAAACAAGAACAAGTCCAAATAAACAACCCAATGCTTCATCTTAAAAACTAGAAAAGGAAGAACGAATGAAGCCTAAAGTCAGCAGAAGAAAAGAAATAATCAAAATTAGAGCAAAAATAAATGTAATTGAAAAAAAAATGAAAAAAAATAAATACAACAAAGAGCTGGTTCTTGGAGAAGGTTAATAAAATTGACAAACCCCTGGCTAGACTCAATAAAGAAAGAGAAAAAGGACACAAATAAACAAAATCAGGGATGAAAGTGGGGAAATTATGACAGACACTGCAGAAATACAAAGGATCATACAAGAATACTATGAAAAAGTATATAACACCAAATTTAATAACCTAGAAGAAATGGACAAGTACTTAGAAAAATACAACCTTCCAAGACTGAATCGAGAAGATCTGGAAAATCTAAATAGACCAATCAGCAGTATGGAAATTGAAACAATCATCAAAAGCCTACCAAAAACTAAAAGTCCAGGACCAGATGGCTTCACCAGTGAATTCTACCAAACATTCAAAGAAGATTTAATACGTATTCTCCTCAAATTCTTGCAAAAAGTCAAAGAGGAGGCAGTACTTGCCAACTCATTTTATGAGGCCAATATTACTCTGATACCAAAACCTGGTATAACACAAAAAAAGAAAACTACAGACCAATATCTCTCTTGAACACAGATGCAAAAAACCTAAGATACTAGTGAACCGAATACAGCAACATATTAAAAAGATTATACACCATGATCAAGTTGGCTTAATCCCAGGGGCACAGGGATGGTCCAACATATGCAAATCAATTAATGTGATACACCATGTAAACAAATTAAAAAATAAGAATCATATGATCATATCAATAAATGCAGTAAAAGCCTTCGACAAGATACGGCACCCATTTATGATCAAAACACTTAACAACATCAGTATAGAAGGAAAATACCTTAATATAATAAAGGCCATATGTGACAAGCCCTCAGCCAATGTTATACTTAATGGTGAAAAACTAAAAAGCTTCCTTCTAAGAGCAGGAACAAGGCAAGGCTGTCCACTATTGCCACTGTTATCCAATATAACATTGGTGGCCCTAGCGAGTACAATCAGGCAAGAGAAAGATATAAAAGGCATCCTAATAGGAAACAAAGAAGTCAAACTGTCACTATTTGCGGATGACATGATTCTCTATATAGAAAACCCTAAAGACTCCACAAAAACACTACTAGAAACAATAAGCAAATACAGTAAAGTTTCTGGATACAAAATCAACGTTCAAAAATCCATAGCGTTCCTAAACTCTAATAATGAAGTGTCAGAAAAAGAAGCGGAAAAAATAATTTCTTTTGCTATTGCAACAAAAGAATAAAATACCTAGGAATAAATCTAACAAAACATGTGAAGAACCTATATAATGAAAACTATAAGACCCTATTAAAAGAAATCAAAGAAGATATAAAGAAATGGAAAGATATTTCATGTTCTTGGATTGAAATTATCAACATACTTAAAATGACCTTATTACCTAAAGCATTATACAATTTAATGCAAACGCCATCAAAATCCCATTGGCATTTTTTAAAGAAATAGAACAAAACATTATCAGATGTATGGAAGCACAAAAGACCCCGAATTCCCAAAGCCATCCTGAGAAAAAAGAAAGAGGCTGGAGGTATTACTCTGCCCAACTTCAAATTATACTACAAAGCAACAATAATCAAAATGGCATGGTATTGGCAGCAAAACAGACACACGGACCAGTGGAACAGAATCAAGAGTCCAGAAGTAAACACATATTTCCATGGGCAAATAATTTTCAACAAAAAAAGCCAAAAACATACAGTGGAGAAAGGAAAGCTTCTTCAATAAATGGTGCTGGGAAAACTGGACAGCCACCTGCAAAAGAATGAAACTAGATTGTTGTCTATCACCTCACACCAAAATTAACTCAAAATAGATTAAGGACCTGAATATAAGACTGGAATCAATAAAGTGAATAGAAGAAAACATAGGAATTAAACTCAAGGACTTGGACTTAAAGAGGATTTTATGAATTTGATCTCGAAGGCAAGGGAAGTAAAAGCTAAAATAAATGAATGGGACTACATCAAACTAAAAAGCTTCTGCTCAGCAAAAGAAATCGTCAACAAGGTAAAGAAACAATTCAAATGGGAAAATATATTTCTAAACAATGCCTCTGATAAGGGCCTAATATCCAAAATATACTAAGAACTCATACAACTCAATAACAACATAAAAACAAACGATCCAATTGAAAAATGGGCAGAGGACCTGAAGAGACATTTCTCCCTAGAGGACATACAAATGGCTAAAAAATCTTTGAAAAGATGCTCAACATCGCTAGCTATTAGGGAAATGCAAATCAAAACCACAATGAGATACCATATCACACCTGTTAGAATAGCTATAATCAACAGGACAAGTAATAACAAATGCCGGAGAAGATGCAGAGAAATAGGAACCTTCATACACTGCTGGTAGGACTGCAAATTGGTACAGCCACTATGGAAAACAGTATGGAGGTTCCTCAAAAAACTAAGAATTGATCTACCATGTGATCCAGCAATCCCTCTACTGGATATTTACCCCAAAGACTTGAAAACTCATATCTGAAAAGATATTTACACACTGATGTTCATAGCAGCATTATCCACGGTGGCCAGGACATGGAAGCAAGTGAAGTGTCCTACGACAGATGATTGGATGAAGAAGTTGTGGTACATATATACAATGGAATATTACTCAGTCATAAGAAGAGATGAAATACTGCCATTTGCAACAACATGGATGGACCTTGAAATAATCATACTAAGCAAAATAAGCCAGACATAAAAGTTGAAAATCACATGATATCACTTATACGTAGGATGTAAACCTAAAAGCAACAAATGGACAGGACAGAGACTCATGGACATAGACAATGGACTAATGGTTACCAGAGGGGAGGGGGGAGGGGGAGAGGGAGAGGGGGGAGGTAGATGGGGAAAAAAATTTAAATCATTTCTTCAATTAAAAAATAAATATATAAATAAAAATAAAGAAAAAATAAAATTGGATAAAAGTAAAAATTATATTTATATTAATGGAAGTAGTCCATAATTATATTAAAATATATTTTATAATCCAAATATTAATAAAACACTAATAAAATAACTTTTTAAAATTTAAAAAATATATATAACACAATCACAGGGGTGAAATGTTATGATATTTACAGCTTCTGGGGATTAAAAAGCATGAGATCTTGGGGGATTATTTTTAGAAATTTGACCTACTACACCCCCAAACTCAGGGGTAGGCCCTGAGAGTCTTACTCAAATGAATGTTTCTGATGTTCGGCTTCATCCCAGAGCTAGTAAGATGGAAGCAAATGTTTGCCCAGGGTTTGAAGAAAGAACTTTTTTCTCTTCTACAGCATTAGATGCTATCTATGTATAGGCCTAGAGGTACCACCATCTGAAAGCTACAAGGGGTGGGCTGGAAACCTACAAGGCAACCATAGAGCTGGAGAGGGAGCTTGCCCAAGGGAGCAAAGCCAAGAACTTGGGTGGTGATAGCATTGTAACCCTGAATTACCCACTAGAACCTCACTCTGCTTGACTTTTTACTCTTGGAGGCCTAAGAAGTTTTGACAGGTTTTTCCCACCAATTTCTTTGTTGCTGATGTTTATTGAGATGTAAATGACATATAACATCATCAATTGCAATTGAAACATTCTACAATGATGCAGGAGATGATGTCACTTAACCTGGCTGGAATAAAAAATGTTCTTGTGGAACTTTGGCCTGGTGCTACAGTTCTGCCAGGCCCTGTCAGCACTGACAACTCCAAACGGATGGGGAAAAAGGAAAGGAAAAACAACACAAAACAACAGATGACTGAGGGTGCTAAAACCTCATCTCCAAATAGCTAGACTCCTCATCTCTCCAGGATATGAATTTGCCAGTGTAGAGAGAATTCACATTCATTGAGAAGTTACTAAGTGTCGGAACCTCTATACAATAGTGATGTTGCAAGCACATGAAGTACCAGATACAGACAGCTGGAGTCTTACAGCTCCTGAGTGAGGAAGGGATGATGCTCTTTCACTTTTACAAAGAAATGGAGAATCAGAGAAGTGTATTAACTTGCACCAGGACTCAAAGCAAGTAGGTGGGGGGGGCAGGGGGGGGCCAGACCCAGAATTCACACAGAAGGCCACCTAACTCTGAAGGTAGTGAATTCCAGTCCACGAGCCTAGGCTGGCTGAGCAAAAAGTGGCTAAGGCAAGAATTTCCATTTGTCTAGTTTAATCCTCCCAATAACCTTGAAAAGTAGGTATTATGAAAACCGGCCTAATTTTACGGATGAGGAAACCACTTACAGAGTAACTTTTCCAATGTTATAAAATGAGTTAAGTACAGAGTTGGGGTCTGAGCCCAGGGCTGATACTTTTTCCACTGAACAATGTGTGACGGAGGAGGAGGATCAGAATAGAGCGAGGCAGGAATTTGAGGTCAGAGATCAATAATGTTTTGGTACCATTCATACACACATTAATTAGTGTGTTCAATTATGCATTCAAGTATTTATTAAATACCTCTGCCCTGTGACTATGTGAGAAAGGCTCATATCACCAGTCTTTGCCTTCAAGAAATTTATAATCTATAAAGGGAGATGATTTATTTGTGTACCCAAAAGGAGTTAGCATTTGGAAAGGGTCATAAAGGAGAGATACAATTTCTGCAAGTGAAAATGGAATCTAAGGGTGTGTGAAAAATTGAGGACAGAACATTCTATCAGGGTGGGTGTAAGGGAGGAAAGAATAGAAGAAGCAGAATCCAGAGGCAGGGAAGGGGCAGAGTTCACTACAGGGAACAGACCCACCTGGGGTATTTTAACAGGAAGGGATTTAATATGGAGAATTGGGTGCTAACAACATCATTGGAAGGATTGTGGAGAGGACATTTATGCAAGGCCTCCAGGAATGACCACAGGACATGGCAGGACTGACCCTCTGGGGAGCTACTTCCTCAGCCACAATCAAAAAAGTGGGAATCTGAGATTACTGAGTTCAAAAACATACTAAAGTTTCAATCTAAGGAAGTCAATCTAGAAATTGGGTAGCAGAATACTGCCACAGATAACTCCACAACTCCACAACCTTATTTTCATATAGGAAACCAACCAAAAGCACAAGAATATGACCACCACCTCACTTCCATCATCCAAATCTTGGGCAGTCAGAACATGCACATTCAATTGACAGAACTTATTTCACATCCAGAACTGAAGTTGCAAGGGAGTCTAGAACATTGGTTTTTTTGTTGTTTTTTGTTTTTGTTTTTGTTTTTGTTTTAGCTTTCTAGCTTCTGCCCTACGGGAAGGCACACAAATAGAGGTGGCAGTGGATGCCGAGCATCCACAGACAATGATAGCTTGTAAACTATGGTTTACCAGCCCAAAATGTCATTCATGCTAAAAGCCTATGATACTAAACCTAGATTTAATACCTGATCTAATTGTAGTTTCAGTCTCTCCAAGAAATATAATCTTAATCAACCAGTCTGGAATTTTCTGCTCAAGCACCAAGAAGTAATCTGTCGCATGGACCTTCCTCCATGCCCCATAGAAAGAAGAAGCAATCTGCATGATAAAAACCTTTCCAAGTCTCTTCCCCCCAAAAAAGATGTCCCGGCCCAAAAAAAGATCTTTTATTTTCTTTTATTAATAGCTCCCTTGCATCACTCTTTTTTCTATAAAAAGCTTGTATTTTGTACAATCCCTAAGAGCCCCCTTCTAGCTGCTAGATGGGATGCTGCCTGATTCATGAATCTCTTAATAAGGGCGATTATATCTTCAAGTTTACACGGTTGAACTTTGTTTTTTAATGCCACCAATCCCTCAAAAATTAAAAAGCCTTGATTGTTAATGTTTGCCAGTTTCCATGGTGTAAACATTCCCTTGGTGACTGCTATTAAGCTACCAATGTGATATCACTAGGAAGCTGGGAAGAAATGTGTACAATTGTTGGTCAGGAGTCAACACAAACCACTCCAGCTCACCTCTGCTAACAGGTCCTATCCAATGTATGGCAGAGGCAGTGGAGAGAGGGGATGGAAGTGAAGGAAAGACAATAGGCCATGTTTACTCCAATGAAAACAGACTCCATACCCCTGTACAATGTTCCCCTGTTACTGATTTCCTTCCTAGCTTACCTGCAGGCTCTGCTGGCTTACTTCTCAACACTAAGAATCTGATCTGGTAGGACCGTTAGCCCTAAATGAAGGAAAGAACACAGTCAGTGAAATTAGAGCTTCCCCACAGATGGGCTGTGCCTATGTGACACTGGCAGATTAAGTTTTCTCATTCTCCATTTTTCTCTCAAATGTTCACAAGATGGCAACACAAGTGAAGTGGAGGATTCCAAGTGACAGAGCAAATAAGGAGGCCATTTGCTGACCAATTTGGAGAATCTTGGCCAGAAAGAGCACTCTTTTTGGCTTTTTTTTTAGCTTTTGTTTTATGTTGCATTGGAGAAAAAAAATCCTCAAGTTCGACCACTGCGAATTATTGAACCAAAGATAAATTTCAAAAGGAGCATGAAAGGCACTGGAAAAGAAAAAAAATAACAATTAAACAATTAGATCTTATTTTAAATTGGACCTGTGGATATAAGAAAAGGAGGAGGTGGTATTATTTTTTAATTGAAAATGCAAACCCTTTGTGGCTGGAAGCAAGAGTTAACACAAGACCAGTTAACACGGGAACTTGCTTGGGCCCCCCAGACCAGCAGAGGAAAGATGGCCTGGCCTCACTGAATTCTAATTGCCTTAGGCCAACAGTAGTGTGGGAACACAAATGGAGGGGGAAATATATAAAAAGTTACAGGACAGTTCATCTACCTCAAGTGTCTTACAGCACACACCTCTTGAATTTTAACGACGAGAGTTACGACTGGGCAATTAACCTCATGAGAAGTAGCCCTCCACCCAAGATGGCTAGAGACTAAAGGCTAGAGACAAAAGGCAGATGTAGCATTAGGCGCTCTGCAGTCACCTTAAGGCCTCCGCCCTCCTCCTCCCCGCAGAAGCAATGGCTTTTTACACCAGAATCTCAAAAAAAAAAAAAAGCACACATGCAAGAGAACTACTGTATAACTTATTGTTTTGTGGGGTTTTTTTAAACCATCCTGTTTCATTCAAATGTACTACAATTTCAAACATGGTAAAATTTAGGAAGACAAGTGGTAAAAATCCCCTTAAAAATCCAAAAACCCAAGGAGGTTTTAAGCTGTTAAGTGTGTTGGCTACTTAACTATAATAATTAGCTATTCAATACAAAAATCACTTTTCCATCCATGCCAGCGCAACAATGGGGAATGAGTTACTGAAAGAAGTAAAGAATTTAGTTCCCAGGGAAATCTTTCTGCTTGCTAGGAAGTGGCTTGAGCAGTTTATGCAATATCTTGCAAAAGGGTAGCATTTTTTCAATTGTCCTTACTCCTACTCCAGCCCTACCCCTTTCTGAAAAAAGGGAGTGAGGGCAGCCTGCAACTAACAAAACACCTGGAAGCAGAGGGCAGCTGTTGCTCTTTTAAAATCGGGGTGAGAAAGGTATGAGTGGATAATTAGGATGGAGTTGAAAATGGTCTCATTTCAAATATAGTGGCTCCCGATGCCCAAGCTGCCATGAAAACAGTTTCAGAAATGGAAGGGATAGGATCATATGTGATCACAGTGTTCTAGAGAAAAAAAAAACAGATTAAGTCATGAGCCCCCAACCCCTTCAAGTCACGCGCCACAAGCTCTATAGTTCTTTTTCAAGGCTTTGACTAATTTTGTCGCTTTTGGTTATATACTACCAAAAACTGTTGTGTGGGGCTTAATTAAATAATTTATGTGATTATTTTAATGAAAAGTTCACTCTATTTAGAAAAATCAATAACGGCTACACTGTGTCCTAATTTTGTCCAGGAGTGAATTGAATGTATTCTCATGGACCCCCATCACTCCATGATGGGTGTTCAGCTAGTGGTGTTGGCACTCTAAGTTGGTTGCTAAGTACTGAAGAGAAATAGGCAACCTCTCTAGGAGCAAGTCTTGCAAAACTAAATCTTTTGAGCATTACTCATACCACTATGCAGGGCCAGCTCCATAGGTATGTGATCAGTGTAGTCACACAGGGCCCCAGGTTCAGAAGGGTCCTGTTGCTTGGGATTTAATGCTCTGCAGTGGTCATCTTGAAATTCTGAATAATTTTACCTTTAGATTTGTGTTTTGTATAAGTCTAATAGGACAATAGAGCATGAGTTGGAGGCTTAGAGCCTCAGCTCACACACAGTTCCACCCAGCAAACACTTCTATTCTCTACCCCTGGCAAGAGGTTTGGTGTGGCATAGGCACTCCCAGGATAGTGGAATGGGGCATGATGGGGGCCTTGCCCACCCCAGGCTGGTAGTACCACAGGGCATCCAGCAAGTCAACTAGGCCAGGGCCTGCCCTTCACCCACTCCCATTTGGGTACCAAGCACACCCTTTCAGTGAGGCAGCAATCTCCTAGGGCAGTCCTTTGGTAAGGGGAGACTGACTTGCCTGCCCACAGCCAGGACCTTGCACGTAGGTCTGGCTAGGGAAAAGGGGAACCCAGCGGCTAGTGGGCCAAGAGGACAGAATGGTGAAATGGGACCCCAGGCACCTGTTAGGGTCTACACTTGACCCCAGGGGTATCTCTGTACCCAAGAGAACATGACATTGTAGCAAATGAAAAAAAAAAGCTTGAATGGTTGAAAGAGACTGAAGAAGGAAAAACCTTTATATTTTAGTACATTTAATGGCATTTTTTTCTTTGATTTTTGAACAAGGGGTCTTAATTTTCACTTTGTACTGGGTCCCCAAATTATGTAGCTAGCCCTATTACTGTGTTTTATCTGAACTTTGATCCTAAGGGCTAACAGAGTTCTAGATGGCCCTTCATTAACTTTTATCATTTGTATTGGGCCCTCTGGCCTGGCAAGTGAGTCCTGCTCAGCCTGAGGTCTGACCTTCCCCATCTGGAGCCAGGGCTGGGTGCCCCAAGCAGGGTACCTGCCCGGAAGTGAGTTGTTAATCATTAAAAAGATTCTCTGAGCCTGATAGCCATGATTTGTAGCATTTGCTTATTTTTGTGGTTAAACACTCCCACCATAGATGATTTCAAGCCACCAACGTGACATCACTGAATGCAGAATCGAGAGGAAACGTACACCATCTGTTCTGTGTACAGGTTAAAGCTGGCTTCAGCACACAGTGAATCCTAGAGGCATTAAACCAAGGCCTCAGGAAGCAAAAGGAGATAATAGAGCAAAAGATATTTCTCCTAGATGCAAAATTTTCCCTCTTGGCGGCACACTGGAATTACCTAGTAAGCCTTTAAAATGCATATGGCCAGACTACATCCTAGACCAATGACATCAGCCTTCTGGAGGTGGACCCAGCAGCAGTATTTTTAAATTCCAAGGTGATTTCATTGTGAGGCCATAGTTGTAAACTTGGGTAGATGACTGGTTCTCAAACTCTAGTGGGCATTAGAATCCCCTGGAGAGCTTGTTAAAATACCCATTCCTGGGCCCCATCTCCTGAATTTCTCATTCTGAGGTCTGGGGTGGGGCCCAGGAATTGGCTTTTCTCACAAGTTCCCAGGTTGTACCAATGTTGCCAGTTCAGGGACCACACTCTGAGATTCACAGTTTTAGAAAAAGCCTGCCTGGCGTCAGCCACCTGGGGTTCACCCTGATTAAGAAGGTACTAGGTATAAAGCTGTTACTTAATTGGAGGCCCTGGAGTTGGGGTTTACAGAAAACCTCCCTCCTGTGAAGAAGCTATTTGTTAAGAATGAGAGGCAGGAGCCTGGTAGTAAAAGGCGACTGAGCTGTGACATGCCACCTGCTTAATTAAAAATGCATTCGAGGAGACAGAGGCCAGGTTGATCAGCCCTAGGTGGTCACCTTGAGGAATGTGCTGCCAGCAGGCTGTCTGAGGAGAAAGGAGAGAGAGGATACCTGGACTGTCTCCTTCTCCCCCTTGGAGTGTCAGCAGCCCATCCTTGGCTTCTTAATCCTCTTCCTAAGTTCTTTCCTGCACTATCGTCTAATTTACCCTCCTTAATTTCTTCACTGCAGCCTCTTCCTCAGACTGAAATAGAGAGCCATACTTGGCAAACAAACTCTGGTTATTAATAATAATAATATCAACTTTTCAAAAACTTCAATATTGGAATTCCTGCTACCTTGTGTCTGAAAAATCATCAGGTGAGACTTTGGGAAAGGAAACATGGGAAAACCTACTGCACTATCTAAGCCTCATTCTTTATAAAATACATCTTTCTTTCTTTCTTTCTTCCTTTATTTATTTATTTATTTATTTATTTATTTATTTATTTATTTATTTTAATGGTAACATTGGTTAAGAAAATCCAGTAAGTTTCAGGTGTACAGTTTAAAAGTAAGGCACATAAATATTGCACTGTGTGTTCACTTCCCATAGTTAGCAAAATACATCTTTTTAAAGGTAATTAGAACTAATACTAAAACAAACATTCTAACCCAGGAATTCCACGCCTAAGAATCCTCAGGAAAAATGAGTTCATATGCCCACACAAAGACATGTTTACAAACATTTGTAGCAACTACAATCATAAGAGTTAAAAAATGTAAACAACCCAGATTGCCATCAACAGGAAAATGGATAAACAAGTTGTGGTATATTCACACAATAGACTACTACTTAACCATGAAAAAGAAAAGCTACTGATACATGCAACAACACAGATGGGCCTCACAGACATTCAAAGTGAAAAAAGCCAGGCATGAAAAAATGCCTATATTCTGATTCAATTTACATGAAGTTTTAGAACAGGCAAAATTAGTCAATGGTGGTAGAACTCAGGATAGTGGTTAAAGAGGTTGAGTAGTATTGACTGAGAAAGGCTAAGAGGAAACCATACCCTTCTGGAATGCTGGAAATGTTCTATATCTTGATCTGGGTGGTAATTAAATGAATCCACACACGTAAAAATTTATTGAGTTGTACACTTAAGATTACTGCACTTTCTGATATGTAAATTAAAATTCAAGTTTAAAAAAAGTTATTTTAGGCCATGTGACATCCTTCGGGCAATAGTTTTTGATACCTGAGAACTGAGGTTTGAAGAAGTTTGACAAATTAGCAAAGATTTTTTTCTCCTTCTTTAATCAGCCAAGATAAAGAAATGGTTTTGTCAACCCAAGACCCTGAGATCCAGCAAACTCAGGTTTGTGCACTACCACTAGTATGTAGTGAATGGTTACCCTAGACCAAGCCTCACACCAACATTGTGTGTATGTTCTCACCTCACACCAGCCCTAAAAGGTGGAGACAATTATTATCCTGATTTTATGGACACGGAACTTAAGGTTCAGAGAGCTTGAGCAACAACTGAGAAAGGAACCCAGCCCTGTGGTCACCAAGGCTGAGTGCTAAGCATCCCATAAAACTGAGTCTACAGTAGAAGATGTCTGGGTATTTCATGGAAAGCAGTCCTAAAGAAGAGCTTGTAATCTTTTTTGTGCCATGCACCCCTTTGGCATCCATAGGCTACTAAGCCTATGAACTCCTTCTCAGAATAATGCTTTAAATGCATATGACAGAATCTCATGGAATTTCAAAGCAAGCCAATTCTATTGAAATAGACATCAAAATATTTTGATATAGTCATATATGTGCTTATTTAATGCATTAAATAACGACATAAAATAACTGCTGGATTTTCAAAATAATGATGAGTATAAATGATATTTAGTGCTATCTGCAAGATAAGGAAGATAAAATATCTGTGATCTCTGTTGATGACAAAGTTATAGCTAGGTTTCTTTCTTACATCCACTAGATTTGCTGGATTTCAGTTAAAGGTTAGTGAAAATAAAAATATAATTTTTTTTCCCATTCAAGTTCATGGACCTCCTGGAGTCGATCAGTTTAATAATCCCTCCTTCCAGGAAGCAGCCAGAGGCCCTGGAAAGAGAGGGGACAGCTGGGCTGGATTTAGGGCCTGGCTCTATCAGGAGCTCACTGGGTGGCCTTCCAGAGCTCACTTCCTCCCTCTGGCTCTGGTCCCCTCCTCTGTGAAAGAAAAGAGGTTGCACTTAGGCACTCTTCACAGTCCTTGGCTGTGTGCTTGTCCCCAGAAGCTCCACAGCCGGCTGTGTCTGGGGCTGTCTTCAACCAATCAACACATTTAATATGAGCTTACCCTGTGCTAGGAGCATGGAAACCCCTGAGGGGTGCCTCTCTGCTTCCCAAATGCAACTGGATCTCCCATCCTGAACATGGAGGCCAGCAAAAACCCCCAAATGCAGGATTTTCTTCTAGGCCAGCTCCCTTCCAGGAGTTTAGTGTGCCTCCAGAGAATTCTTATCTCAGCCTGCCTTGCATTTGAATGATCTATGGGTGGCTCTCTCCACCCCCAGCAAACCTGGAAGAACTCCGAATGCCTTCCTCATCTCTCCACTCCCTTCAATCTGAAGCAGGGGCATTTGCAGTTTGAAATTCTTTGTCTCATTGATTCTGTACCCAAAAGAACTGGGGTTAAGTGAGAGAAGAGTCTGTAACCTGGGTTCCAGACAAAGCAGTAAACACCGGGGAAGATCAGATCAGACCCAGGAAGGGGTGATTAATTACCAAACATCTGCTTCCAAAACGAAGCACTCTGGAAGAGGGGGAGTTCAGTGAGATCAGATTCTGTGTTCAAAAGTTTTTTTTGCGAAATTTGGAAATGGGCCTTGAAAGCAGTCAAAGTGTTAACTGGCCAAGGTGATGGCAAAGGTCAGTAGGTCAGGGTCCAAGGCCCTTCTCTCAACCAGTTCCACGGATTCTACCACAGAACTCAGACCTGGCCACACTGTAGGATCGACTGGGGTCTTTCTTAAAGTCTGCTCTGCCTGAGTCCCTTCCTCAGAGATTCCGATTTAATTTGAGCAAGGTGGGGCCCAGGCCTGGGAATTTCTTGTTAAACTTCCTGGATGATCAGACTATCAGATGATTGGAAAACAGAGCCAGGACTTCATACCACTGTTGGCAGTAATGTCCCAGCTACAGTTATCATGGAGGATTACAGAAGATGAGAAGTGAGTTCTAGGAACTCTCTGAAGTAAGATTACTGCTTTCACCGGCATTGGTCAGTAGACACCTGCTGCTGTGTCTTTTTCTCTTTCACTCAACAAAAACATAGCTAAAACATCTTCGAGGCCCAGAGTTTCTGGCCCAGGGTTGTGGTGGATATAAAAGGGTCTGTTTACATCTAGCCTTACCTGCCAGTGTACATAAAAAAATAGCTTTAGCAGCAACAGCAAAATGCCACAAAGTCATTACTCCACCCCTCAGCTGAGTGCTAGCCAAAGTTCCCCCAGTTATTTCCTGAAACCTCTAGGTGAGAGGATGTCCAGCATTGAGCACTCTGCTCTGTTCAGGGCCCTCCAGCCATGGTAGGGAAGTGGGGTAGCCTTCCTGATATCACTGCTTACAGGATTCCAGGGGCTCTCAGGGTGGCAAGGCAAGGCCTTGGTCAGAGACAGAGTAGGGGTTGGGGGTCAGGGGGTCTGTGAACAAAACATGAGGAAAAAACATTTTCTCTCACTCTGGCCCCTTTATTACCAAGGCATGATTCCAGCGTTTGCTCCAAGTCCCACACATTCACATATTCAACAAATATTGACAGTCTACTGTGCGCCAGGCACTGAACTAGATGCTGTCAATGCACCAAGAAACAAAACAGATGTTTTTTTTTAATCCCTGCCCTCATGGAGGCTACTTGTCTGGAAACCCTGGGTAATAGAGAAAGGCCAGAAACAAGATAACCAAGTAAACTATGCAATGGGTCAGATGCTAATGAGTACCAAGGGGTACAAGAAACAGGGAGGGGGGATAAGGCATACATGGGTGAATGAATGGTGGGGGCAGCTGAGGAGATCCTCACCAAGAAGCTGACATCTCCACAAACACCTGAATGGAGGGAGGAATCAGCCAGCATTAACTGACAGGGGCTGGGGGTGGGAGTGGAGAGCATTCCTGTCAAAGGAAAGAGGGGGTGCAAAGACCCTGGGATAGCAATAGGCCAGAGCGGGCCTGCTATGTTCTGGACAGTGTGGCTGGAGCAGAGGGATCAAGGAAGATGGAATAGAGGATGCAGTCAGACAGGTGATAGCCCGGGTCGTGTAGGCCTTATAGGACACAGCCAAGGGACAATAGAATTGCCATCAGCACTGCTTTCACTCTGAGTGAGTTGGGAAATTTTGGAAGGCTTTGAGCAGAGGAGTGAGGTGATCTCCTGGGGCCATGCTGGCTTCTTTACTGAAACTCTCAACTGTAGGGGGCATGGGTGAAGCAGAGAGCCAGTGAGGAGTCATCAGAGAGAAAATTAGGGCTTCGCCCAGCCTGTTGCCAGCCACCCATGAAAACAACCTGGGGTGTTCTGATGGTGAGGCCAACAGGGTTTATTAACTAAGCAGATGTGGAGTAGAAAAGAAAGAGGAGCGGCAAAAGGGAGTCCTTGGGTTTGGGCCTGCAAAACTGGAGACAGGGGTAGCTGGTTGCTGAGATGGTTGCAAATGGGGGGAATTGCAAATAGAAGAGGAGGTGCCGGGGTGGGGGATGTCAGGCGATGCTTCAGGAACCTTTCTGACATTCCATTGGTGATGTCAAGTAAGTTGAACAGGCACTTGAGCAGGCTTCTGTGCTCTGTTTCTGAGCTTTGGATGCTAAATGCCACCCCCCATCCTGGATTGGGAAACAGGCAACCCATGCCCCTCCATCCTCACTTGGCCAAAGAAAAACAAAGTCCCCAAGTCTATCAGCTCCTGGAAATAATGGAGATGCTTGTCAGCTCAGGTCAGCCAACATAGAGAAAGCCCACTTCAAGTGGAACCACTTCAAACAGAGACCAGCATTCCTGAGTAGAGGGAAAAAACTAACTGGGACTTGATCTTGAAAATGACACTTGAATCATAACAATAAGTTATTTAACTTTAATTTAACAAAATGTAGCATCTAAGTGCAATTGTGCACTATAATTCTTAGTAATAAAGTGCTAATAAGTTTGTTTGGGAGTTTAAAGCTTTTCTCTCCCCTTCCCCAGCAAAACACCTAGTGGCACAAGGGCCTCTAAGTCACCCTTGACTTTCACACACCAACATAAAGATGGTCATTTTGGCAAAAACGCTTCAAGGTCTTCATCAGTTGTACCAAGAGTCTCTCTTGATACTTTGTTCTTCAAAGGGTCTTCTTGTGGAAACTTCCATCATGCCTCCTGCTTATGGATGTCTCTCCGGTTCAGAACCAGCTAACTCAGCCAGACCTCGATTAGCGACTCCTTGTGTGGTGGGAGCAATTCCCCAGCATCATTTTCTTTGATTTCAGGAAATCCGGCAGCTCTTGACTCCATTTGGCCACTGCACTACACTGCATCAGGCTGTAGTCCACGTCCTGGAAATTCCAGGCCAGGAGGGATGCAGCTGGTAAGCAGGGAGGGATGTATGAGTAGGGACAAATTTCATGTGGTTAGTTCATTACTACGTATTACTCTAATATGACAACTGCTTTCTTACCCAACCACGTAGTTGCAGTGACTCAGAGAGCAGATGTCTGTAGAATGAAAAGCCCTTGTACATGGCCACGGGCATTCTACATTATTGGATATGTGCCCTGTTCACATTCCACTAGGGCACCTCAGGAGCTACTAAGACACAAAAAGATGCATAGAAGTTTCCTATCTGGCAGCTGTGATTCTGCAACTCTAAAGTCGCTCTAAACCACAGGCTGCATTTTCTCCTTTGTTTTGCTGGGTTTTTATTCAAGGCCCTACTCTGGAGGCAGGGTATTACCCATGCAGGGCCCTGCCCCCACAAACCCACGTTTATGTAATCATTCTGAAACTCACAACTCCTGAAAACTTTGAGGAATGTTATTAGGCCCTGTAGGCCTTAAAGGCCGTTTCCAGGGTAACAGCAGCTGCACACTAAGGAAGCAAAGCCTCTCCTGTCCTGCATGCCTCTTGGAGTTCAGGCCACTTCAGAGAAACACACGCCTGGACCACTTCCCGTGTTCTTTACCCATTGGACCTAGCACCCACAGTGAGGACACACCACTGGTCCCTGTGTACTTGAGGACCACACCTCCTGTCTCAGATGTCCCGTCCTGTTGTCTTATCATAAATCCACCCATACTTATCCATCAGCAAGTTCCAATTTGTGGTCTGGAAAAGTCGACCTAGATCAGCCTAGATGTGAGAGGAACTCCTGCACAGAGTTTGTTTTTCCACAGTGTAACTCGAGGCTAGCCACCTGGCTTTTGTTTGGAGCAAGGTGGAAAACTGTCCCTAAGGGAGAAATGCTCTTTCCAGGTGCTTGAACAACTGCAGGCCTAGAGAGCTTGACTTTTCCCCTTTGACCAGTATCCTTCTTATCTAAACAAGACACATTTCTCCCATCTGATAAGGAAACATAGAAATGAGGAGAGAGGCCCACAGAGGAGCATTTTGGAATTGCTATGTAAGGCTTTCTTCCCCGTGTTTGTTGACTTTCTAGTTGCCTGATCCAGCCCAGCTCTGGCAGGACAGCTGAAAAGGAGCCTCCTTCAGTGGGTGAGAGACCCCCCCCCGCCCCCTCCGCCCCCATTTCCCCCATGACTCATGCATCTCGCTGAAGTTCAAGAAAAGGACTATAACAATCGTGAGCCCAGGGCAGGTCACAGCCATCCTTTTCCCCTTCCCTGCCCCCATCAACTCCAAACTCAGCCTTGGCCTTGCTTTTCCTTGTAGGTTTCTTGGTCAGGAAAACTCTGAGCTACGGCTGGAATAACAGATGTTTCTGCTGATGACACTGAACTTCCGTGATTCATATAGAGTCAGACCTTCTGATTCTTCCCGGATATAGAAGAAGTGACTAACAGAAAGCCCTTGCGATTGTGGGCCTTTACCCTTGAGAATGGTAGAGCCCAGTGGAGAAAGAAAGTTAATTAGCGTGACAAAGAAGGGGTCAGTGCAAAGCCGAATGGTGCTATTAAAATTCAATAGCAATCAAGATGAGGGAGCTTTCAGGGCAGGCCAACTGGAGGGGGTATGGGGGAGAGTTTGGGGGTCTTGACTGAAGTACAAGATTTCCATAAAAGGCATGAGGCAGACAGGGGTTGGCAGAGCCAAAGCACTGAGGTGAGAATGCCCCTGGCCTGTGCGAGCAGAGACAACAATCCTCACCAAAATAGGGTTTGCTTACTTCATTTAGAGGCTTTTCTAAACAGATTTCAGCCACTCAACATTTACCAGTCACCTACCATGGGGTACCTGCTGTGGGCTAGGCACCATTTTGGGACCTGCAGGGGATCCGAAGCGGGTTCAGCAGGACCAGGACAGAACAAACAAAGACAAGGAACTGGAACAAGTGACATGTTTCCTGAGTTTAGGTCCCCTAGAAGCCAACACTGAGTGCAAGAACCTGAGTGCAAATGGTGTATCTGGAAGGAGGCAGGGAAAGGAAGGCAGCCAACGAGCAAGTTACCACTGTGGGCAACTGAGGTGCCTAGCTGTGGACCTCTGAGAGCTGGCATAGAACATTTACTGCAGAGTATTCCACCACAGGCAAGAGATCTGTAGTGTTTATCTGCCAGTTCCCAGCAGTCATTGGTTGAGGGCTACTCCCAGGGAACATTAATCTCCTAGCACTTCCTGCCTGCATGCCCGATGACTGGAGACAGCCCCTAAGTGAAGGGATACAGGTGCTGGAAGCTGTGTGCACAGAAATGGTGAGCACAGGGGGATGTGGATGAGGCATCCATAGCATCTGCTGCATATGTAACTGAAAGAGGAGAAAGAGGACATAGACTTGTGGCCTCAGTAAAGACACAAGGACAGAGATGGGTTCCCAAACAGTCCCCAAAAGATCCTCGGCGTTCAGTATATTGAGCAGGGGTGTAGGGCATAGAAGCAACATGAATGAAGACAGCCAAACAAGGGCCATGTCTGGGGGAGGCCGAAAGGTGTAACTTGACTGAAGCACAGTGGCTGGGAAGGTCAGGGGCAGTGGGGGGTGAGAGACCTAGGCTACCCTGAGGAGAACTCAAACGCCAAGCAACAGCTTTACTCCTCATTCCATAAGCAATGGAATAAGCAAAGGTGTTTGAGGAAGGATGGCATTGAGTTGTGTTTTGGGAACATTAACCTAGCCAAAAAGCAAGGATCTGGATAACTCGGAGGCACAGCAACGAGGTAAAAAGTCTCAAATGCACCATTTGTTAGCCACAGCAGTGATTATTTCACCAAGGAGAGATAAAGGGGGTTCCCTATGGTTCTTGCCCAAAGAGAAAAGGCCCCTGAAAATGTCCTTGTGGAAGTTGCTAAGAGGGGGACCAGCCCCTCAGCTGCTGGGCTTGATTGTTCCTTCTGGCAGAGATGTGGGCCCACTCATTTCTCTCCTATTTTTTTCCTCCAAAAATGCTTTGGCCTCCAGTTTCCGCAAGCTTTGCTCAGTGAGTTTAAACAGCATCTCACAGCATGGCCGAGCAATAACAAATGGTGCCTGGTGGCTCGCCTGCTGGTGGCTTAAAAAACAATTGATGACTTTTAATCAGCTGAATGAGCATGGGACAAATGACAGCATGGCCTGAATGCAGCCCAGACGTCATTGGCTGACATCAGTGGGGAGGAGAGAGGGAGGTGCCTTTCTGTCGCGCTTGGGAACAAACAGGAGCAGTTCCTGGCAGCTCTGGCTCCACGCCCCAAAGTCACAGCCTTCTTTCACACCTTTTGGGGAGACCGGGAGAACCAGCTGCAGGAGCAGCAAGGGTAAGCCTCCGGAAATTACATAAACCTGCACGTCATGTCATGTGATCTGCTAGGCACAGGGCTAGAGCCCTATAAAGCCAGGGCTCGGGGCCTCCAGCTGTCTCTGGTAACCTGGACAAATCAGTTTCTCTCCAGACTTCAGTTTCCCCCTCTGGAAAATGGAGGTGATAAAGGCAAGCTCGATTCCTCTGTTAGGTTGGCCCACATGTGGGATAGCTTTAGCAGAGGGCTGAATCCCTAAAGGACTCCATTCAGGGGTCCTTTAGTGGTTTCTACCCCAACACTACCACCAACATCCCTACCCCCACCACTTCCCCCTACCCACGCACCAAATGGATACTCATCAAGTGTTTCTGATAAAGGAGTGCAAATTAGAGCAAAGGAAGCCAAAATTGCAGGACTGAAAATGAAGGTATCTACTGAATGCTTACTACACGTCAGGCCCTGTGCTAAGTGTTTCTATGCATTATCTCATTATCTCCATTTGGCATATGAGGAAACAGGCTCTAAAGGGTTAAGGAGTTTGTCCCTGGTTCTGCTGCGACCATGTAGTGGGAGGCATCTGAAACCCACCTAGTTTCAAGGTCTGCTTTTCCTCACTGTTCCAGCTCAAACTAGGCACAGCGGCAACCTAAGAAAGTAAGAGGCCGGTGGTGGGAGCACGTGGCCCATTGCAGGAACTTATAAATTAAATTAAGAAGTGCCAGAATTCTGCCCAGGCAGCTACAAGTAATGTTTACAGGCCACACCTTGGTCAGAACCATAGGAATGGAAGACCTTTATGCCATGAATCCTTGTAGACCACCAAAAATCAGGGATTAAAAATCTGATTCCCAAGATTCTGTTTTTCCTTTAGACTATTTGGATGGCAGACTTCCCTGATACCTTCTGTACCCACAGTCCCCTTCCTAATTTTTCTTACATCCATCCTAACCACACCCTTCCTCCCCTGAACTTCCTAGTACTTACTATCTCCTCTCTGCCACTAGCCCATCACTGCCACCAGGTCCATATCTCAGACCCCATCCCCCACACAGAAGGAAATCTGGGCTCTTCAGCATCATCCCAGGTCATGCCTGCTTGCCCACTCTCCATGCTCATTTGCGTGCTATTTACTGTCCCTCCCCATCCTTGGTATATTTCCCAGGTTGCCTGGGAAATGCGTCCTGAGATGGAGACCAGCATATTGGAGGTTTCCTGAAGGGTACTTTTAGGAACAACACCTGTGAGGGCAGCAAGATGGGGCAGAAGAGAAGTCGAGCTACTGTGCTGTCGCAATAGAGGCCCCAGCTGACCCCATGGAAAATTCTGGAGCTAGGATGGCCCTTCAGAGATATCCAGAATGGAGACAAGGGGTTGAGCCATTGTATCCCCTTCCCATAGACTAGTCCCCAATTGAATACAATTGGTCCCCAAGGAGGGGATCATTACATTGGGTAAAACAGTTCAGCACTCATCAGCTAAGGGAAATTCTGAGTAGGTAGCCATCCCTGCACTCCTGAAGGAGGTTCTAGGCAGTGCAGCACCATATCCATAACCCTGTCCAACAAAACTCCTGCTCATCCTTCCACTGGCAGCTCTGACCCATCTTTGCCAGATCCCTAGCCACTACCTAACCACCTCAGACTCTCCATGATTTCAGTACTGATTGGACAGCTTCAGAAACGTCAGGTAATTCCTCACAGCGAGAAGTTGGGATCACATTTACCACCTGAGCACTGTTCCTGGCACACAGAAGTCTATCCCTAAGTGCTGAGTGGATGGATGTTGCATGGTAGGTGCCAGCAGGCTCAAGGGACCATTCCAGCTTACATGATTTCCACTCTGTCAGTGCCTCAAAGTGTCTACGTGGCTTATGCTGATGACAGGCAGGCACAGAGAAAGCTTGCTTCCACAGCCAACCTGGCAACCTCTCTTGGGTTCAGGCCAAGAAAGTCTTGTCCTTGTTCCCTTCCCTGTGCAGTGTTCTACTGCAAGTCCATTTCCTAGCTAAGAGGGCCAAGTGCATTTAGAGACCTCTGTGCCAGGGAAAGCCCAGTGTCACTGCCAACCATGCTACATCACCGTTCCTCTGAAGGAAATTACTATTGATCCCACAGCTCTCCTCCCCGTGCTGTTTGCCGGGGACAGCCAAGGATTCCCGTGCCAGCTGGGCTCCCACACGGCTCAACTGTTCCCGCACCAGATGGCCAGACCAACACCCTCTGGCTGCCGCACGCCCCCAGGAGACAAGGCTCTGACGTCTATCCACATGGCTTTTTCTGTGTGGAGGACAGCAGGGTCAGAGATTACAGGGCCAATCACATTACAATAAAAAACTCTACACATCGAAGACTTCCAAATCCCAATCATTATCAATGTAACCAAAGAGGCAGGGAAACATTTCTTGTATCCTTGACTTTCACTGTTCATTCAACTGATCTCAGTTGACTGCGTACTTGGCCAGAGGGATGCAGTGGTAAACAAAACAGTCCCTACCCTCAAGGAAGTTACAATCTAGCAAGGTGACTTAATCATTTATTGTTCAAGCCAGGACATTTTTGAGAACATAAAGAGGATGCAATTAATAGTTAAACCAGGGTAGTAGGTATAAACCAGGACTTGTCCCAGGCAACTCAGGACACTTGGTCACTGCAGTTATAGATACAACCTGACCAAAATGGGGGCGTTCACATAATGGGGGTGTGGTAGTGTTAGGTCATGCCACAAGGTGGCGCAATTGAAATACTCGTAGCTTTTCTTTGTTTTTATTTTCTATCCTGAGGAAAACTAATTTTTCTTTCCAATGCTGCAGAACAAATAGAACCCTTCAGTGGTGTGCTAGAACCAGATAGTACCCATCTATGAGAACCAATCATTAATTTTTCAGGAGTTTTGTAAGCCAATTGTTAAAGTCATTAATACAAATTAAATTAAAATTAAATTAATAATTAAAAATTTAAAATTGAATAAACCATGTTAAAAACAAAGATAATAAATACTCATAATTCACACCTTCATAATGACTTTTACAGTTTACTAATATCTATGTTTCTGAGGTTAGTTAATCTGTCATCTGTGTGGTGGAAGTGTTATTTAATGGTGTGCTATTGCACATCTCTTCCCAGCTCCACAGTCAGACCTATTGCATGAGTAGCTCCAGACTTGCCATGGTTGTGGCATTTACATCATGGAAATCAACAGATGCTACAAATCAGGGCTTTGGGAAGGGGAAGCTAGTTGTTAAGCATTTACCAGGAAACTGCTGGAACCAACATTTAGGTTTCATCATTTACATGGCCAGTTTTTATGTACTTTGGGCAATTCTATCACATACCCCCAAAATTATGATGTTGTTCTCCCTCAAATAAACAAAGTTGGGGAGCAGGGGTCATGTTTCTCCCATAAGCTAATCTGGACTTTACTCAGGAATGGGAAGCCCATATAGATAAGACAGTTCAGTGCTAAATGCCATGACAGGGATAAGTCAGAGGGTCCACGGCCAAGCTCAAGACTGCTCTGGAAAGCTCACCCCAAGCAATTGAAGCTTAATATTTGCATATTCAAGTTGATCAATGGAGAACTCATTGTGATTGGTGAAATGACTGCAGGACTTCCCTGGGTACCACAAATGCTGTCTGTATGAGGCAGGGCACCAGCAGGATCAGATGGCCCATTCAACAAGAGGGTTAACTGGGAAGAGTTTAGCAAAGGGACTATTTACAGAGGTGTGGGCAGATTACAGAAACCACAAGGGATAGGAAAGTGCCCTGGGACCAGCAATAGCAGAAAGCTGCTACCAGGCCCTGGGCTGAAGGGGCAAAGGGTAGGGGCTGTTGGAAGAACAGAAGAGAGCTGTAGGTGAGGGCTGCTGTGGGCACAAGGTTGCAGCCCCCTCCAAAATGCAGCCCAGACAGGGAAATCCATACCTCGCCTCTTGACAACTACCAGCCAGATTGCCTGTTGGTGCATGTCTCATTGGCCAAACTCAACCAGAAGTCAGTGGCCAAGGCCACCCAAGTGATCCAGTCCAAGAGGATCAGCCTCATGGGATCCACAGAAAGCAGGTGGATCTGGGGGGCAAACAGATCTGCTCATCCAATATGGTACTGCCCTCACCAGTCTGCAGGCCTCGAAGGATGCACTCGCCTGTGTGAAAACTGGTCCAGCAGAATGAACTGCAGCCTGGCTGTGGACCAAGAAGCAAGAGGACCATGGCCTGGCAGAGCTATACCAAAGCGCCAAAGAAGAGCCATCCATAGACCATGTACTTGACCCACACTTAACATACGGCCATGTCTGAGCTACACATAAACCCATAATTAAGCCTCTGTGCAGGTATGGATTCTGCCCTGATGCTAAAAAAGCTTACCATCAAGGGTCCTTCACTTGCACAGGTTCCTTCCAAGGCCCTAGAAATTATAATTCATACCTCTGCTCTGGTTTTCTTAAAGAAGGCCCCAAAATTTGGATCTGATCCTGCCACTATGACAAGAAAGGGATTGGGCCGCTAACTCTGGTTTCTCCCTCCAGGAGTAAGTCCATTGATGGGGTACAGGAGGACAGAAGTCAGGCAACATGAGAAGGACTCTTCCCCTTACCAGTCCTGAGGGTAAATAGGGATTTCTAGGCCACTACCTAAAAAGCAGGACCTAAGAAATAAACCCTTGCCCCTACCAGCTTCCCTTCTTGCAGAACATTTCCCAAACTCCTCACCCAATTCTGAGAAAGGGTTAATAGATATGAAGGTAGGTAGAGGCCTTTTGTGGCCAAATGCTGTAAAAGATTGGTACCCCTCAACACTCCGGAAGATTCACAATGCACATTAGCATAGCAAAGGCTCCAGATAAAGAAAAAGTTTGGCTTTGTTTACTGTGGGGGTTGCCTGTACTTCCTGGAGCTTAAGCTGAAAGCGAAAGGATGGGTAGGAGTTGGATAGGAGAGTTTGAAGCTGAGGACACAGCTAGAAGGAACGCCTGTAAAAGGCAAGAGAACTGGAAGAAGTTGGTTGCAGCTGGAGGAAGAGTCGGGGGTGGTGGAGCTGGGAGGAAACCGCTGAGCAGGACTCTGATCCTGAGGGCACCAGGCAACAATGCACTCTGAACTATCATGTTCAGAGCTAGAGCACTGGTCAGATACAGCTCTCCCAGCAGGCTCAGTTTGCTGACCCTTTGCACCCTTCCATCTGTAATCAATGTTTGGGGGTGGGTAGAAGTAAATGCAGACAGCAGTATAAACATGTTCTCATGGAGTCTCCCCCCAAACTCTGGCCTCTCCTCACCCCAGAACTGGGAAGAAGCACAGTGCCCAGTGGCCCCCTGATGACACAAAACCCTCAGAGGTGATGTGTGCTTCTGGCCACTTTCCCAGGAACTGAGAAGGGTTTGTAGTTACCCCCTAATCCCTTTATGACCAAAGGCATTGTCCCTTAAACCTTTGGCCATGAGGTTACAGCCTAGAGCCACCAATGAAAGTTTGGCTCTGGAAAAAAATAATTAGCCTGTAGGGGTGGCACTGGCTGTTGCTGAAGCTCTCTAGCCCAGGCCGCTGGGTGCTGGCCTCAGTCCCATGAGCCCTCAGAGCTGCCAGTAATAGGGAGAAGTGAGAGCTCACAGATTTATCCTCTTTAGAAAGATCGAGAGATGGACAGAGATGGTGTTCAAACAGCCTGGAAGGCATCATCTCTCCTGGCCACTCTCCTCCTACTTATGGGTCTGTCCTTCCTCCCCAGCAGAGAATATCTGCAGATTGCATCTCCCAGGCCAGAGTGTGGATGAGGCTTTGCTTTCCAGCCTCAAATTACCACCTTCCTTACGTCAAATATGACACATTCTCCAAGCTAATGACCTCTGCCCGCCTTTAAAAAAACAGCCCTCCATTTCATCTGTCTTTGGGCTGGTGGCTGCCTTTCCTCAAGCAGGCAGAAATGCCAGCAGTTCCTTTGTCTTCTGGTGATGCTTTCTCTCCTTGATTTCCCCTCTTTTAATCTGACTTCAGTCCATGTCTCTAACAAAGCAGAACTTCCCAACCTCCTAGCTTACCCTGGCCACAGGCAGAAGTCTGGGGAGCCTTTGATTCAGTGTCGATTTCCAGGGTTGGCTCTCAGATTTGTGTTGAGATTTGCCATTTGAAAAGAGTTGTGGATTTCAGAAAGCAATCTGGCCTTGGGACTGACTTTCCAAGAGCAGCCAGACAAGCTAGTAGGTACAGCCAGGCTTTTGGACAGCAGGAGCCCTAGCCAGAGATGAGCCTGACCAAACCCAGGAACAACTGGAAAAATAAATGCAAGTCACAAGCAGCATGACCACCAGAATGTGGCAGCTAGCCACCCTGCCCTATGGAGGCACAGAAGGTGTCTGATATCCAGAACCTTTTAGAGGCAAAGGAGTGACCAAGAGATTCTAGCTCCACCCTTGACTCTACATGGCCCTGCACACACAAGGGTCATACCTAAAACGATGGAGAGCATGGGAGTCTGAGTGTTGGTCCCTGTAGCTGTTCAGGTCCTCCCAGACACAGACACCAAGATGTGATTAGAAGGATCAAGCAGGGAGGAAGCAGGAATAGGCAGGGAGAGCCTTGAGAGAGTGATGCAGATCTGACCTAGGAGAAAGGAGAGGGAAGGGAGAACAAGGGTGGGGTAGGAAGACCCTCAGATGTAGCACAGCTCTGAGAAAGTCTTAGCCAGGCTGATGGGGAGCCCAGAGCAAAGACTGACCATCAGAGAAGTCCCATATCAGGCAGAATGGCCCAGCCCTGGTGTCCCCATCACACTGTCATTGTGGAACATTCTGAGGAAAGTGTGGTCTTAGCAGGAACCTTCCAGATCCTGAAAGGAAGATCCTGGAGGGAAGCTACAGGAGCTGGGAGCCGTTCCTTAGTGTGTGGATGAAGAGAATTAACTATCACCTCATTCATCCCTATCTTTATGGGGATGCTGAACATCCTAGATTCTGGTTATTTTAATCTTTGAGCTCTTCAGGACTGAGGGGCTTCCACACCTATTAATAAACACATTTAAGTTGGAAAGGGTCCAGAGCCCTCTTTTATTTGCAAGTACAGAAGGGAGGTGGGGCTGGCCAAAGAACACTTAGTACCCAGTCATTGATTTGATTATTGCACAAAGGTGTATTGAGCACCCATTTTGTGCAAATGACTACTATGTTCCAAGGGAGGCCATGAGTCTCCAGAGGACCTGAGGGGTTTGAGCAGGAAAATCTGCTGCCCATGTCCCTGAGCCACCACCCACCGCCCAAGCAGGCTTTTGATTTTCAAAGGGGAGGGGCAACATTCCAGATTAATCCCACTTGGCCCCAAGGTAGAGAAATGAGGAGGTTCAGAACAGAAGTTTCCTAAGAATGGAGAGTAAAATACCAATGATCCCCACACACAGACTTCTCCTGTATCACCAATTCACAAATTTACACGTGTGCATATGTGCCACCACCCCCCCCACACACACACAAAGCTATCTTTGTTATCATTAATAATTTATCTTTGTAGAACCCTGTACAGTTTACAAATATTTAAGGATTATCTCATTGTTTTAATCACAACCTCTTTGGGGTAGCCTGATTCTTCCTAATAATGAAGTTGGGCTCAGGGATAAGACCTGGAAAAGGTGAAATGGCTGGTAGTTGGTTCTTAAACTTTTGTAGCTATCTCAGATCCCTTCAAGAATCTCCCCCGTTAGAAAAATGGATGCGTGCTCAAAAATTTTCCCACACTTTCAGGACATTTTAGTGCCCTACTCCAAGTCCTTGCAGGGCTGCCAGGAGATAACTCCACCTACCCACCCAGGGATGGGAGGCCAGACTCAAGTTTTGGCATGGTGGGGCTGAGGTAAATCTGGCAGCTCCTGGATGAAATCAAGAGAGGAATCTGTGTGACACCACAGCCAGATTAAGAATTCTCACAAGCCAGGATGGGCATGGAAGGGTTAAGGGGCTGAAGGGTTTTGTTTTTCACCTCTGAAGACTCTGTTATGGGTCATTAAGAACACACAAGGCCTAGAGAGCATTCCATTCCCTGGGCCTGCCTCCAGCACACAGCTTTGCTTCCCAACAAGATAAGTCTTGTGCAGGAAGACCCCGTTTGCAGAGATGCAAATGGGAAATCGCCCCAGATAAGGCTGTTGCTTCAGAGCTGAGTCACACAGGGCCTTTCTGCGGCCAGAATGGCACAACGGAGAGACTGCATTTCCCGCCGCTAAGGAGGGGGCCGCTTAAGGAGGAGGAACCTTCCATAAAGGTCCCCTAAGCCTTCCTGTTCTAGGCTTCTCTGGAGGAAGAATCCTCCCAGGGGTGCAGAGGGGTGCGTGGCAGAAGCCGGCAGCCTCCAAGTGGTGGAGGGGGTGGTCCTCAGAGTCCGTGTTCCCGTGGTTTGGGGGTTCCAGAGATGCCTCAGCTGTCTCCTGCTGAGGGCCCACGTAGAGCTTACCGAATTCCCCCTACCCCGGGAGTTTACGGGCACCCCAAGCCCACATCCACCATCCAGGTGGTACCTGTGTCCACGCAGGTGAGGAGAAAGGCCTGTGGGGAACACCATTACTGATAAATAACAACCCTTTTCAGGATTAATGACACATTGCATCCATCCTAAAGCTCTAAAAAAAGGGGGGGGGGGGGAAAGGCCCTCTCAAGGGATGGCGCCTCGCGCCGGTAAATAGGAACCACAGGCCGGGGCGCGCGGGGGAGGGCGCCCAGCGCTGCGCGGGTATGAAAATTAACTAGGGGCAGCAGAGTAAATACATTCCACACGGTATTTATTATGCGTCCGTACCTCAGAGGGGTTCTCTAGCTCCCGGACGTGGCAAATCTTGTCCGGAGCGCCGCAGGCCACGCTGCCCAAGCCGATGGCGCGCGGGACGGGGTAGGGGGGTGGTGAGGAGTTGGGGATACGGTGGCTTTTCGTCCCGCGCCTGGGAACCCCCCGGTAGGTCCTTCTCCGGGCTGGAGATGGGCAGTGGGGGATGGGGGAAAAGGTGGCCCCAGGCGCTGCTCGGGCTAGGGGGCCCGCGGAGAGGGCAGTGGGGTGGGAATGGGCCTCGCGCCGGTCCCTTAGCATTCCGCCGGCGCACCCGCCAACGCCGCGTGCGCCCCCGCGCCCCGCTGTAATTACCCCGATTACCAAATGAATCTCGCGCTTTTGTGCTCGCCGGGCAGTGGGTGCGGGGAGGCAGCTCTAATAGTTGTCATTAGAGCCGGGGGAGGCGGGGCGCCGGGGGCGGGGGGTGGGGAGCGTGAGGGTGGGGGAGGCCTGCTGTTCCCTAGCTGTCTCGCTAGATCGCAGGCGGTCCCGGGCGGCACGCAGGCCGCTGCTGGCTGCTGAGTAATGATTTTTTTTCTAATTGGAGGCGAACAGCGGCCCTAATGGATGGAACCGCTCTCGGCGCGCTCTATGCGCCCGCCCCTCGATCAATACTGCTCGCTACGACTGCGGGGCCGAGCTCCCCCGCCCTTTGTGTTCGGAGATGCTGCGGGGGCCCCAATCTCCCCCCACCACACACACCGCGCCTTCCACACTGCCTCCGCCCCGCCTGGTGCGGCCCCGGCTTCCCAGGACACCCTCCCGCCCCTCCCGGACCCTCCATCCCCCTCTGTCCTCTCACCACATCCAGCAGCCTTGTCTCTGTGGCTTTTCAGCCAGGGTATGTTGTCAGGGAGGTGCAGAGGTGTAGGGGGAAGACAGTGGATTGTCCCCCCATCCTTCCTCCATGACCACGCTTCTGCCGAGCACCCCAGGTCCTGAGGGGAGCCAGGCACTGGTGTCTAACTCCAAGGGTTTGCACCAGCTGGTCTGGGAAAGGTTCGCTGAGTCCAATTAAATCCCCACGTTCTTTCCTTCCTGGGTCCTCTCCTGCTCCAACCCGCTCCTCCTCGGCCCCTTTGGCTTTCTGTAGGACTAGAACCGTGGTGCATAGACCCACATCCTGGGGTATCATTCTCCAAGAAGTCCCCAGTCTGTTTATTGGTCTGCTTTGGTGGAAAGCTTGAGGAGGGGGAGAGTCCTTGGGGATAATGGATCAAACGTGCCCCCTGTTTTGTGGGCCTGGTTTCTGCACTGCTACCAACTAGCTAGTGCCTTTGAGCAAAGACTCAGAACCCAGGGACCCTTTTTCTTACACCCTGGAGAAGTTTATCCAGCCCTAGAAGCTAGGTGCCTGGGATACAGCACTCAAAGGAGTGGCCAAACCCTCCTGCTCCTCTCTGCAGTTTACAGACCTTGCCCCCTCTGCCCCAGGGAGAAAATCCAAAAATCCAGGATTCTGAGAGACCCAAGTTGCTCTACCTTCTATCCTTCTTTCTGTGCACTCTGTTGCTGACTATCATTCATGCATAGCACTTAACATCACCTGACATAATAAGCACTTGTTTGTTTATTGTCAGTCTTCCCCAGTACCATGTAATCTCCATAAGGACTAGGATTTTTGTCCATCTTGTATCCTCAGCTCCTAAAACAGAGCCTGGAACATAGTAGGTGCTCAATAAATATTAGTTGTATGAACGAATTGAAGGAATTTGAATTTGGCCTAACTTCTCCATCTCTTCTCCTGGGAACAGATAAGACCTTGGCTTCTCACTCCATGGGCTCTGTGCACATTGTATTTTCCAAAAATGGCCACAACATACTCTGGTTCCACAACCTTGCCACTAGCCCCCTTTAAGAGGAGAAGTCTGTTTCCCCTCCACTTGAACCTGGCAGGGCCTTTGTGCCTGCCTCTTTGAATAGAATGTAGCTGAAGTGATGCTCCTGACTTCCTAGTTCAGGTCATAAAAGGTGATATGGCACCCATCTGACTCTTTCTCTCTTGGGACAGTCACCCTTGGAACCTAGCCACCATGTAGTAAGGAATCCCAGGCCACATGAAGAGGCCAAGAGTTCCAGCCAACAGCTCCAGCTAATGTCTCAGCTGACAGCCAGTGCCAGCCCTCAGGTAGATGAAAGCATGAGCCTTCAAATGATCCCAACCCCGGGCCTTTGAGCCACCTTAGTCAATGCCAAGTAGTGTTGCTCTTCAAGCTGCCCAGCTGACACTGAGAGGAGCAGAGACAAGCTATCCATGCCAAGCACTGCCCAAGCAGCAGATTCATGAGCAAACTAAATGTTGATGTTTTAAGTCACTAAATTTCAAGATGGTTTGCCACTCAGCAGTAGATACCCAGTCTCCCACTCCAGTGACTTCTCTTCAGGCTCCTACTTCCTGGGCACACCATAGACCTCCTTGTCACCATACACAGAGCCACCTCTCTTCTGAGGCCTTCAGCTCTGGGCTCCATCCCTTCAGTCAGCCACTTACTTGAGGCTCCTCAGTTCCCCTGTCCCATTGCCACTGCTGCCTAAATGTATATCAGAGAAGGATCTAAGCTGGCCCTTCTCTGGGCCTGCTCCCAAGAGGCTCAGCTCAGCAGGGGAAACAACTCAGCCTTGCTGATTGGCACTACCACCACCTGATAATCCTGTTATATCCTCTGGTCAGCTCTCTCCCACCCTACACACAGCTACTCCTCCTATTCTTCACTTAACTTTGAATTCAGCCCCACTCCTTGCCCTCCCTCCTACTTCACAGACACCATGGGAGTCACAGATTAGATCCCCTCCCCCAGCATCTTGCCACCACACCACCCTGTCCACCTGCCCTCTCTGGTCCCTTCACCCTAATCTCACTCTTGAACTCTGTGTCAAAGGAGCTCAAACTCTAGGACAGTGCTGTACAATAGATCTTTTTTGCGATGATGGAACTATTCTTTATCTGCACTTCCCTAGCCACTAGCCACATGTGGCTACTAAGCACTTAAAATGTGGCTAGTACAACCAAAGAACTGAATTATTTTATTTTACTTAATTGAAGTAGTTGGATGTGGCCAGTGGCTACTGTATTGTATGGTGCAACTCTAGAGATTAGTCTTTCCCCCTCCCATGTCCCCAGCCTCACCTTACCCATCAGTAATTATCATGTCTTTCTCTCTATTATCCCCTTCCAACTACAGCTCCCACCCCTCATCTTTCTCTGGTCCTTTACAGCTCAACTTCTTGATGGATTTGTCTCCACGGCCTCTTCTCTCACTCACATCTCAGCCCACAATCATCCAGCTCCCACACCTGCACCCTCTCCATGGCCCAGGTCTACACATGCCGTTGTCCTCCCCATCCTCCCATCTGCTCTCCATTTAGTAAACTGTTCCTCCTGGAAGCCTCAACTGAAAAGTCTGGAAAAAAGAAAAGGTTTTCTTAGGAAGTGTTACCTGCCACACCATCCCGGAATACGTTTAGTGTCCCAGCTGTGTCCTGTGTTCCTTGGGACTCAGCATGTCACCATTTATTGCAAGTGCCCATGTAATTGTCAGGCTTCCCTGCAGATTGGTAACCCCATGAGGGTAGTGGCTGAGTTCCCTCATGCACCATGCCTGTACCAGGCACAAAATGTGTGTTCAGTCAATATTTGTTGAAGAAATGCCATAGGAAGAGGGAGAGAAAAAGTCACAACCTAGTGACAGAGACTATAGCTGAACAAGTAAGTGGCAGCTACTTCAATGGAGGACCCAGTAGGGCAGAGGGAGCACTGGAGTAAGGGAAACTGAAGTTTGGAAAAGACTTCACAAGAAGGTGACATCTCCAGTGGAAGTGAAAGGACAGAATATGTTTACAGGTGGATAAGGCGGTAGAGTATTTCAGGGAGAGGAATGTCATGAGCACAAAACCAGACACGAAATGGCAAGGAGCAGAAAGAAACAGAGTACTGGCTTGAGGGGTCAGAGAAGGGAGCTGTAAGAAAGGAGGGTGGGGACTAGAGCTGGGCCTGAAAGAAAGGGTCTTGTCTTGTGGGTCGAGCACTTTATCCTCAACCAAGAAATGTCCTGTTCACCTTTGAGATTTTCCATTTGCCTCTTTTCTTGAGGGCTCACAGGGACTTTCAAACGAGTAACCAAGGCAGTGGTGTGGGGAACAGATTCAGGGGAATGAGGTGATGCTCAGAAGATGAGACAGGTAGGAACATGAACAAGCACAGAGCAGCAGGGATGGAGAACAGAGGACCACTTCTGGAGAGTTTCCTGCAGTTGTAATAGCCGGACTTAGGTTGCTGCTAGATGGATGTCGGGGAATAATGAAGCAAGAGGTGTCAGCAGTGACTGCACAGTACTAGACAGTGGTGCCTGAGAAGGGAATTTGACAGAAAAAGGAGGTTTAGAGGGGACCATGGCAGCCATAGAGCTTCCCTGCTCAGCTCCCCCTTTGACAGAGAACCTTCCACAAGAAGTGTAATTCACTGACAGCTTCCAGCTAGGCATGCCTTTAGGCTCTGCCTCTACTTTCACACCAAGGTCACTCACTGCCAGTGACTGAGCATGGCCATTTCTGGCTAGCTCAGGACTCTTCTCTGGGTGATCTTGACACTAGAACTCCCTGTTGGGCTGGCAGAGGCTTTCTCAGAACCACACTGCAGTCTGAGGCTCTTCCTATCCAGTCCTCTTCCTTCCCCTTCTCCTTTCTCAGGGGTCAGACCTGCGTCTCAGTCTAAAGGCTCTGCCCTCTTACTCCTGCTCTCTCCCGCTTTATCTCCCATAGGCATTCCCCCCAATAAACCTAGTTCCATCTTGGCATTTGCTTCTCAGGGGACACAACTAACAGGCATAAAAACCCACACCAGCGCTTTCCCCTTCTTGAGCCCTATGTGAAGTGCTCCTGTGCATCAGCTCATTATCCTCCCAGCAGTCTGATGAGGTAGGCACCCTTATCATCTTCACTTTACAGCTGAGGATTAGGGCTCCAAGAGAACAAATGCCTTGCCCAGGTTGCATGGCTGGGAAGTGATGGAGTCCAAAGTCAGGCCTAGGTATGCCTTACTCCCAAACTCAGGCTCTCATCTCCTGTACTGGCAAGTCTTTGGGAGCTGTTTGGGGTGAAAGTGTCCTGGAGACAGTGGCCAAGCAGATGAGAAGGACTGGATGGGTGATCTTGAAAGACCTCTAGGCCTTACTTTTTCCATTTCTGTGACTTTGGGGACACACACAGATGTCTGTACTTGCATGCACATGAACATGTACACACACACACACACACACACACACGCACACAAAGTGCCAGGATCTACTAGGCTGGGAAAACTGGTTCCACGATGTGGCCCAGCAAGCAATGGATTAGGAGTAAAAAGATTGGGATTCCGGCTAGGGGCTTTAGTCACTAGCTAAATTACCTTAGGCAAATGACTTGGTTTCTGCAGGAACATTAATTTCCCCAGCAACTGTGGTAATCTGTTTCCACTGACAATCTGGTACCCTGATGTTAGATGCCCTTTTCTGCAACAGCCTAATTTCTTGTCCCAGGACTGCCTGTCCAAGGCACCCAAGGAAAAAAGGTAGGTGGTTTGTTTTTGTTTTTGTTTTGTTTTTGTTTCTGGTTTTCAAGGTGAACTGTGCTCTCGGCTCAGGAGCCTAAAAGATAGTGTTTGCAGCCAGGGTTGGAATACCTGAGAACCATTCAGGTTAACAGCAAGGCCAGGCTGCCTGTGAAGGCTTCTGTGTGGCAAGGAGAGAAATGAGAGAGAGGAGCCCACCCAAGACTTGTTTGAGCCTATACCTGGGCCTGCCCATGTTCATCATGAAGGCCCCATGAAGGCTTTCCATTTGTAGTGCCCCTCTCAGCTGCCTGCTGTGGGAGGTCTAACCAGTGGTGTGCTGGTGAGTGTTTAACAACAGGTTCTGGGGCAGGGACATCTTATTTTCTAGCATTTGCCAATTTCCATATAGTAAATCTTTCTACCACAGCCAATTCCAAACTACCAACTTGTCGTCACTGGATGCAGAGATGGGAAGAGTTGCCCACAGTTGGCTCCGTTTTTGTGAGCTAGAGCCAGTGCCAACACACCACTGCATCAAGCCCCTGTGGCTGAATAACTAACAGCTCCCCATTTGTGGCCAGGGATTCCTAAGTGCAGGGGCCCAGGTTGAGAGCAGAAGAGTCAGCCAGAAGGAGCAAGTGTTAGTGTCTTCAATTAGCTGCGCCCATTGGCTGGGCTGACGGTCTGAGAAGGAACATGGCACACCAGATGCCAGATCATAGCTGAAGGTGTCACTGGACGACGGTCTGGCCCAGTGTTTGTTCTTGCATTTGTTGTCTCTTTCTGATGACTCTCTAGAACTCAGATCTTGCATGTGGCAGACACTTGATACATTTCCAATTGAGAAATCTGTGAAAGCTTATATCCAGGCCTTTCTCTCAGAGGTGTCTAGGGAGAGCAGTTTGAAGTCTGTGCTACAGGCTTGGGTGCTCTGGGCTGTGTGGGGCTGCCAGGTCAGACCCAGATTGGGGAGAGAATTGTTCAGGGAATACAGAACTCCCATTGAGTCGGAGGAGAGGCTTCTGAACCAAGAGTGAATACATGGCTCCCTTTCTAGAGAGAGACCCCTCAAATCAGGCCTTACAGCCTGCAAGCTAAAGGCTATTCCCCAGTCGCTTACCCTCAGACCACCTTTCCTCACTTCCTTCCCCTCCTGCTTCTGCCCAAATAACATGAGATCCTTTCCTTTCTTCTTCTTTTCCTTTGTAAAAAGGAGAAGGGTAAGTCCTGCTCAAACCTGCTACTCTCCAGGAATTGCTGTGAATTAGACTGCATGATGCCACACATGCAGTGGAGGACAAACTGCTTCTCGAAGCCCTGTGTGGGCACCTCTGATAACCACCTTGGTGGCTGTCTTCATGCCTGAGGCTCATTAGGGTTTCTGGGGCCAGGCCAAGAAATTGCCAAGGACAAGACAGGCGGTGTCTGCCTGGAAACTCCTTGGAGCCCACTCCCCTCAGAGGCCCTTCCTTCAGTGTGAGCCAGGGGGTGAGTTTCCCTGAGCTAGAGCTGAGCCTGACAAGTGACACTTTGACGAGAGACATGAAGAAGAGTCCCTGGGGAGGTTGTGGAGTCTGGTTCCTGCAGACAGTGTCTCCCCTGAGGCAGTCTCCGTGCTTGAGTGCTAAGTGTGTGTGTGTGTGTGTGTGTGTGTGTGTGTGTGTGTGTGTCTGTGTGTGTGTCTGTGTGTGTACACAGCCTGCTTCTCTGAGGAAGATTCTCTGAGCTCCGCAGTGAGCTTTACAGAGATCCTTCTGAACACTAGTGGGGCCCACAGACTTGAAGAACAGACATGGCAAACCAGCTATCGGCTGCTGGGTTCAGGAGATCCTTTCTGGAGGTTTCCCTTTCCTCACCTTCTTGTTCCCAGCTGGTTCTCTTCTGAGCTGCAGATCTCACGCAGTGTGGTAAGGAAGTGAAGATCCAGCCTTCAAGCATGTGAATTGCCTGACAGTCTAAACCCCTGCATTATGCATGGGCCATCAGCCCTGGGCTAGGCACTAGGCAGATAGAGAAATCAATAAAACAGGGTCTCTCTCTTTAGAGAGCTTGCTTGCAATCTAGTCACTATAGAAGACGGTAAGGGTCATATGGTCCAAAGAAGCCAAGGTCACATGAAAAGCTTTCTGAAAGAAATGGCATGTGAGCTTGAAAAATGCCTAAGCCAACAAAAGCCCCAGGAAATGAAACAGGAAAGAGAACTGGTTCTGTCTTCCAGCAGGGGCTTGTGGTGCAGTGTCAGCGTTCCTTTGAGGGGAAGAAGATGGAATGAATATGAAGGGGAGCAAAAAATTACAGAAGCTCCAGGTGAGACAGTATGCCAGCCATCTAGTCCTCCAGGTCCCCTTCCAGACTCCAACAAGCAGTCTAGGCTTTTCCTTCATGCCCTGCAGGGAATACACCAGAGTCACACATGATCCCCTTAATTAGATGGCTCTGAATGTCTCAGAGTCCCCACCTATACTGAGCAAAAAGGTGCTGCTCCCTTGCTCTTCTCCTTGGGGCCTGCAAGGGCAAATCCCATTCCTCTTCCACCAACAGCTCTTCAAATATTTGAAACAGTAGTGTTTTAGTTATCTACTGCTGCCTAAGAGGCACCCCACAACTTAATGGCTTAAAACAGCAATTGACTTTTTCTCACCATTTATGGGTCAGCTCTGCTCAATGGGTGGTTCTTCTATTCCACGCTGCATCAGCCGGGGTCACTGATGCAACTGCACTCAACTGGGAGTTTGGCTGGCTCTGAGACATCCCAGATGGCCTTATTCATGTCTTTGGCAGCTGGCTAGCTGTTGGCTGAGCTGCCTCTGTTGTTTCCTACTCAGCCTCTCTCTACAGCAGGACAGCCCAGGTTTCTCACCTGGCAGTTCTGTTCAAGGGAACAAAAACAGATGCTTCCATACCTCTTAAGGCCTGGCTCCGATGTCACATAGCATCAGTTCTACTGCATTCTTTTGGCCCAAGCAATTCACAAGGCCAGCCCAGATTCAAGGAGAGGGTAAATGGACTCATTCTTTTTTCTTTTTGATGGGAGGAATCATTGGCGGCCAATTGTGTAGACAGTGTGCCAAATGCCATCACACCCCTTGTATCTCAACTTCTCCAGGCTACATAGTCTAGATCCCTTCAGAAGCTCCTGACAGGCCCAAAGTTCTTTCTTCAAAGCCATCCCTCCCCCTCAGAACCCACTCTGGGTTGGGAACATCCCTTTTAGGCTTGTCCTAGAACCTCCTTCAGTGTGGTGGGTAGGTCATTTGAGCAGCATGAACTATTGAGAGCTTTTAGAGATGATCTGGGGAGATGGGGTGAGGCCAGAGTAGGCTCTTACCTCTAAGGCAGCTCCCAAATGACTAGGGCCAGAGGATGGGGGTGAATGAGAGGGGCTTCCTGATTGAGGATATTTAGAGCTCCCTTGTCTGAAAGGCTCTTAGGAAAAAAAGCTTCCTTGCTAGTAAAGACTCTGGAAAACTTGTTGCACAGCAGAACGAAGCATTCTTTAAAAACCCTAAAGATTCCCCATGTCCCAGCTGGTCATGTGGAGCAAACACTGCTGGTTAGGAAAGTCATAATACTTAGTTGGCAATTAATCACTTAAAGCTCTGTGACGTCTCACGTATTGTCTTGGGTTGTTATTTAACTCTGGCAGTGTTTATGCTGCCGGGCACTGGATGGAGCCCCTAAGACAGACTGAAGACTAGCCCGGGACATCTTCCTGGTGACAGAATCCCTCCTCTCAATCTCTTTCCTCTCTCTCTCTCTCTCTCTCTCTCACACACACACACACACACAATGATAGTTTTTATTGTCTTCTTTATTTTCTTCTGTATTTAAATATTTTCTCTATAATGAGTATATTATGCTTTCATAACAAGAAAAAATGTTATAAACAATTACAGATTCAAGGAGCTCCTGACAAAAATGTTCATTTTAGTGTTATTTATATTAACAAAACTTGAGAACAGCAACAGTGTCCAGCAACAAGAAAATTGCTAAATAAATTGTGATGAATCCATGGAGTACATAATTCTGAAGCCATTTAAAATGATGCTCTATAAGAGTGCTTAATGATACAGAAAAATACAGTAAAACATTAAATGAGAAAACTAGAAGCATTCAAACATTTAAGAGTTTGATCTAAATCATAATATATAGAAATATATTGATAAGGGCTAGCATTTAGTAAGCATTTACTATGTATCAGCACTTAGAGGATCATCTCATTCAACCCTCACAACACTATAAGGTAAGTACTATTCATTCATACCCTCATTTTATAGATAAGAAAACTGAGACATAGAGAAGTTAAATAACTTATCTAAAATGACACAGAAAGCAAGACTCCTCTCCTACATTCTTAACCACTATGCTGTATACATATTTATAACAGCCTGGAAGGAGTGTTAAAATGTTTACAGTGGTGATGTCTGGCTAGAGATTATAAGTAGTTTTTATTATCTTTGTTACACTTTTCTGTAAGTTCCAAAATTTCCACACTAGGGCGTGATTTACTTTCACCACTGGGAAGAAATATTAATTACTTTAAAAATGAAAATAAATGGGATCTCTCCCTTTCAAAACTCTACCCACTGGACTTAAGGCTTGCAACCTTCCTTTGATGCTCGGATATGCTGTTCTGGCTCCCACTGGACTTCCTCTTCACTCTCTTCCTTGGCAGCCAGCTCTTCATCAGTATTTGACCAGACCTTGCATGTCCTCAATTGGCTGCGGCAAGGCAGCTGCTTCCCCCATGCAGAGCCTCCCCATTCTTCCTACCACACCACACTGCCTACACATCCCCCTGGTTTCACAGCCCCAGCATCTGGCAGGCACGTGTGTCTATCTCCACTCCTCCTGGCATGGACCCTGCCTTACAGACATCTTGCCAACTTGACATCACCCATGGCAGCCAACGTCTTGACATAGGTAAACTGCCTCTGAAAACACATCTGTCCACTGGCTACCCAACACAGGGAAGCCCAGAGCAGTACAAACAGCTCAAGACATTCTGGTGGGAGTTTGAGGCTGTCATGGAGTGGGGGCAGGGAGCACCAGAAATTTCATTCATGTGATAAAACCTGGAGGTAGGGTCTCGCCATTATTCAGAGCAAAGAGGTCATCCTCAGACTCATTGATATTCAGTTCAAGCCCCAGTGGGATTCACTTTGTCCCTGTGAATGTCAGCCTGTATTTATCAGTCAGTCAACAAATATTTATTGAGCCCAAGGCAGCAAGTTACAAGGTACTTGGGTTAGGATAAGGGTTCATGGGGGGTGGGGAGGGACAGTGGGCCCCTTATCTTCTACACCACATGCACACACGCGCGCGCGCGCACACACACACACACACACACACACACACACACACACACACACATTCTGGAACCACTGACATAGGGACCTAGGAGATTGGTTCTGGTAGATTTCATATAGTTTTAACAGATGGTTTATAGGCTGTTAGATAAAGTGGTAAATGGATCATTGTTCCCCAATCCCTCTCCCCTCCTTGCATTAGAATTATCCACCCATACCCCTTGACATGTAATTTTGCAGTTTTTCTCACTAGAAGTAGAGTATATTTCCCCAGCCCTTGACTTTGGTTTGGACCTGTGACTTGCTTTGGGCAATGGGATGCTGGCAGAGGTGATACAAGCATAGTTTTGCAATGTACTTGCAAAGCGGGGTTAGCCCTCAGATGCTTCTGCCAACATCATGAAAAGAATGGGGCCCAGCTACTGGCAAGTCGAAGGAGCTGATCCAGACTTCTCTCTGCTCCCAGCTGGATTTAGAATGGCAATGGCTGAGGCACGAGTCTAAGCATTTGAATGTCTACTGTCTCAGTCCTCTCAACAGCTTAATGAGGTAAAGCCCATTTTACAGATGAGGAACCTAGGTCACAATGAAGTCGCCTGACCAAGATCACATGGCTAGGGAGTGGCAAGTGAGAATTTGAACTTAGCAATCTGGATCCAGAACCTTCCAGGTGAGCCACCATCATGAACTGCTCCTTTCACTCACTCCTGACTCCCAAGGAATCTCATCGACCAGTAGATTCTGGGTTCCTGGGTTGGTCAATTTCGGCTAAAGGGAACATTTCTTACCTGTGGTGACTTGGTAGCTGTGTTTTATCTCAACCCCTGGCTGATAAAGACTCTGGAACATTCCTGCCCACTACCACCACCACCACACACCTGCTTCAGAGACCCAAAACACCTGACCTTCATCTCTGGGCCTCCAGAACCAGCCTGTGGCACTGACCATGTTTCTAACACCCTTGGAGGAGCTGGGGATAGGCCTTCTAGAGTTCCACCCCCTCTCCCATTAGAATTAGAAACCTCGGGCAAAGAATGAGGTGATCACTTTTTTCAACATCCTGCCAGTGTTATAGGCTATCTCGGTTAGTCACCAGGGGCAGGCCCTGAGCCCTCATCTCCAAATCCCAGGTCCATCACAGGACTCTTGGAATAAGACTCCCACAGCCTGAGAACTACAAGCAGTGTCCTGAGTTTAATCTAGAAGTAGAGGTCCCTCTCCAGTCTACAGCCCCTGAATATTGCTAAGGTTTTCTGACACACATGCTTAATGACCACACTTAACGTCATAGATAGGTTCTGTGACTAAAGGAAACAACGAATAACAAAACCAATTTTACCATAGGCTAATATAAATGAAAATTATGTTCCCACGGCATCTCATCAACATTATAATGAAAGGATGTTATTTGAACTGCCTGCTATATGTACGTACAACTAATAGGTACACATATATCTTAATTTTGGCCTCAAAGTCTTGAAGGGCAGGACAGGTGGGTGGAAGTACTGTCCATTGCTGTTAGAAAAGAAAATTTATTTTAGCCAAACACTAATTTACACTAAGTCTAGGGGATGGCTAAACAGTCTTTCACTTTTCTCAAGTGCCTCAAAGTCCATGCAGAGAGATATCTGTGATTGACTCTGAGCAACAAAGACCAAAAATAAGATTGCCCAAAATGAGTCAAAAGTGTATCTCTCACTCAAATTCCAAGCTAGGTGGTTGGGGTTGGTATGGCAACTCTGTTCCCTGAAACTTCAGGGACTGTGGCAGGTGGTATTTTCCAGAACTGGCCACAACAGTATCTCTCATCCCTCAAGCTCTTGTGCAATGTGACCTTGATGTTTCTCCCATCAAAAAGGAGGGTCTAATTCCTTTCCCTTTGACTCTGAACAGGCTCGTGACTATTTTGGCCAATAGAGTTGGCAGATTGATGCTGAGAGACTTCTGAGGGCAGATCACAAAAAGCCATACAGTTTCCTCCTTGTTACTGGAATATTCTTGCTTTAGGCTCATGGAAAACATTCAACTACACTGAGGCCTCCATGCTGTGAGCATGCCAAGCCACATGGAGAGGCCATGCATAGGTGCTCTGATTGGCAGTCCTGATCTTTAGTCATCTATTCCAGGCTCCAGACATATAACTGAAGCTGTCTTGGATCTTCCAGTCCAGTCCTTCAGCCAGCTGAATACCACTGAGTGACTTCAGCCAATACTATCAAGAGTGAAAGAATTGCCCAGCCAAGTCCTTCCCAAATTCCTGACCCACATAATCTATGAGTACAAGAAAATGGCTGTTTTAAGCCACAAATTCTGGAGTAGTTTGTTAGACACAAAAAGTAACCGAAACAGGGACTCAGGTTCCATCCAGGTCATTGCTCTGCCATACATGGGGTGGCTTTGTCCTCATTGTTCAAATTGGTGTTTAGAGCTCCAACTATTACATCTGCATTCCAAACAGTAGGATGTTGGGAGCAAGGAAGAAATGCAAAGGGCATGGGTCAACTCCTGTTTAAAAAGTTCCTGGAAGATGTCTCAAGAAATCACATCATATTGGCTAGTATTTAGTCATGTAGCCATACCTAGCAGTAAGAGAGGGTGCAAAATATCGTCTTTATTCTGGATGACTATGTGCCAGACTAAAAATGAGGAGTTATATTACCTAAGAATATAAAGAAAATGAATATTATAGCAGTCTGCCACAGCATCCAAAAGTTCCTTTGCTCCCTCCCTCCTCCTTTATCCCTCCCCTATTTATTTCTATTTATTTATTCTCAGCCCACCCTAGAATCCTGACTTGAACATCAAGGCTAAAGAAAGCTATAGATCTTCAGAGTGACAATCCAAAAGACAAATGAGTGTTTCTTTAGCTAGTACTGAAGACGCCTCTCAAGGCATAATTTCTGTTGCTAACAAAGTCCCTGTCTCTTTTCTTTCCAAAGACCCCTTCCCATGAAGGATGAGGAAAGATGGTAGGCTGGGGCAGGGGAGGGAGAATCTTGCCTGCCACGTATATTAAGTAAACATCTGTTAGTGTGTCCAGAACTGGCTCATCTAATCCTCGCTCTGAGACATGGCACCACCATTATCTTATTTTAACAGATGAAAACACCAAGGCTAAGAAAGCTTAAGTGACTCACTCAAAGTAACACAGCTAGGAAGTGGTAAGGACAGCAGGGCTGCTTTAGCAACTGTCACAGCTCATCTTTGAGCACGAGGTCAGGTGCCAGGCCCCCGGACAGTTGGTCCATAAACAACAGGTTCAAGTGCGTCCCACGCTTGAGTTCATCAGAGGAGCCGCCCGTGTTCTGCACTGTCTGCTGAGATGCTGTGCCTCTCTCCTCCCTAATGACTCCTCGCTCATGCAGGATCACTGGTGAGTGTGCCTGAGGGCAGGAGGCCAGTGTTGTGTTTAATCATCCACCACCTCTGCCAAGAGCAGCATCCTTGACTCCTGTGATGCAGACAAGCTCCACAGTGGGGCTGTCAGAAGCAAAAGCTATTGTGGAGTGGGGGGTGGCTGCAGCAGAGGCACTGTGAGTGTGTTCTCTTTCAGTTCATGTTGGGTTCCATTACAGAGCCACATGCCCCAGCCTGAGCCTCCCATCTGGCTCTACTCAGAGGCAGGCTCATCATTGTAAGACAATCAGGGAGTTGGTGGCAACACCCACACCATGTAAATCAGGGAGCTTTACTATGTAAAGAACCATCGCAAATGATAAAAAAGTTCTAGAGAGCATTGTGTAACAATGTGAATGTACTTAATACCACTCAACTGTATACCTAAAAATGGTTAAAATACAAATTTTACATAATATATTTTATAACCATTTATCAGCTCATGAGCTTATGAGTCTACAGCTTGGACTGGACTAGGTTGGGCAATTCTAATGGACTTACCTAGGCTTGCTCATGTAGCTGTGGTCAGCTGGCAGGTTGCTTGACACTGATTGGTCTAGGAGAGCCTCACTCATGTCTAGTGGTAGGTGCTGGTTGTCAGCTAGTGGCAGTGGTGATTGGGCCACATATCTCCAGCTGCATAACCCAAGCATATTCACCTGTTGGCAGTTGTAGGGATCTCAAGAACACAAAGAGAGGGCAAGTCTCAACATGCAGGCACTTTTTAAACCTTTACTAATCATGTCTGATAGTATCTCATTGGCCAAAGCAAGTCACACTGTGAAGCTCAGAGTCAGTGTGAGTGGAGATGACAAAGGGGTGAATACAGGGGACGTGAGCAAATTGAGAGTCACTATTGCCACACAGCTTGTTTATGAAGTACTGTTGCAGTTACAATGTACATTTCTGACCACACAGGCACATGAAGTTTCAAAATAGAAAAGAAAACTGGTTGCCCAAGCCAGCAGTTACTTTAGTCATTGAAGGTACAAGATGCCCTCAGACAGAACTGTGGTTTCCAAAAATGAAGACCAGAGAAAGAGAACATTCTAGCATGAAATCTTCCCACCAAGACCCAGAACAAAGCCCACTTCCTCAGCTCTTGGGGATTTCAGTAAAGTCTAAGAGAGCAAGCAGGATGCCCCCAGCACTTCCCCAGCCTTGTTTGTGTAAGTGTCAGCCTCTCCCATTCATCCCTACAGGCAAATGTGATTCCTTGCCCTACCCCCATCAACATAGATATACTGAAAATTTGGGTTTGAAGGAGAAGGGATGGATAGTGAAAAGCAAGCAAAAATTACTCCTTCCATATTTCCCTTTTTGCCTTGACCCAATGAAGAGCAGCCACAGCTGACTGTTCTCTTTCAAAGGTGACCTGCCTCTCTTCTGAGGGTGAGGGGTGTCCTGCCCTGGTTGCCTGTGGAGGGCCAGCCACCACAGATAACTGGATGATAAGAAAAAGTATCCACACCCATAGCACAAGTCTGTATGGGGAGGTGGACAACTGGGGTCAGCCCCACCGACTACCACTGAGTGACCTTGGGCAAGTTAACCTCCTGTTGTTGGTTTCCTCATATATGTAAACCAACAACTAGATTAAGCCCTCCTGCAGGGCCATCCCCAGGATCTTACACCCCAACTCTTGCATGTGACTGTCCACAGCACATAGAATATTCTTAACAACCATGGCTTGTCTTTCAAAATGGCTATCTCCCAAGCTACAAGAGAAGAAAGCTTCTGACATCCAGGCCAGGGTGACAGGGCATCAAGGTTGCTTTTAAACCGATGGCTGGGCAGCACATCTAACAACCCTCCCTTCATCCAAAGGGCCATTATGGCAGTGGTGCTCTCAGCCCCCTGGGCCTGATTCCAGACAGCCTCCCTCTTCTCTGCCCAAGAACCACCCCAAAATCTCCACCTCACATTGTCTAAGGATGTCCCAACCATCCCTTGTCCCTCATAATCCTACTTCTCACTTTCTGAGGCAGGGTCAGGGAGGTGGCCTGACAGGAAGACGTATCACCACAGATTCCAGGAAGCAAGCCAAAACACGGCCCCATGCACAGCCTCTCTAGAATGTGGTAGCCATACTGTAGAAAGAATTTTGATTTTTCTCTTCCCCAGACTTCCCCTCCAACAATGCCAACTAGGGGGAAGTAGGGACAAGAGAACATTTTTAATGACTTCAGGTGGTTGCAGCTGTCCTCCAGGATGAAGCATCCTTTGGGAAAAAATAATTAGGATTCTCATAGACTGGAGAAAGCAAAAGAGGCCAGGAGATGGTGTTCTCTCATTCCTATTCCATGAGACAGGGGCCCCTCCAACTTCTGCACCTCCCCCATTTTACATCCTTATGGTCTACCTGATTTCACCACTCAGTATGTTCAGCTATCCTGCAGCGCACCCCAGATTACCCAGGTGCTACCAAGCTCATTTTGCATGTTCATTCCACAAACACTGCCTCCACCCAGTTCAGTTGGTTTATTGCAAGTTCATTGGTCTCTCAGCACCCCCAACTCCATCATGCTCGGTTTCTTATTGCTACATGTCAGTTGCATAATGTTTGCTCGGTCTTGCATGAGGCAAAAAAAAAAGTCTCTGCCTCCCATTTTTTACTTAGACAGGGCTGGAGGGAAGGAGAGAAGGGTAGGCCCAGGAGCCAGCATGTCACCCTGGTGCTAGGAGACACTTGGAGGCTTCCTCTCTTGAGCTCTCCTATAGAGCCTAGAAAGAATGAACGGCCATTTTTTCCTTACGGGTCAAGCTGGGAATGCTGCAGGCCTCCTCCTGTCCCCTATGGGCTCCCTGCTTCTTCATGGTTAGGGAAATCTGGCCACTGTTAAATTGGGGAGGGGGGACTTGGATATGGAGGGGGTGACATAGAGGACCCTGATAAGTCCATCCTGGTTTTGAAGCTCTAAATAGGAGCTACTCTCCATTCTCCAGGTTCAGAAACCTGGACAAATAGCTCCTCACTTCCCAGAGCCAATGCCCAGCTCTGGCTGGAGAGGAAGGAGAGGGCGGGCTGAAGGAGGGGGGGGGGGGTGGCAGCGCCGCCACCGCTGCTGCCGCCCCCTGTGTATAAAACTCCCTTTGTATGCAGGTCGCTGGCTGCTCCCCATGCCAGGTGCAGCTGCCAGGATTCTCAATGCGGTTTGAACACAATTTGCCAGTGTTGGTTCAGCTCCGCTGGCTTCCAGTTGGGGGGCCATATGCTGCCTTTAATCTGCCTGTGTGATTCTCACCGATGTCAATAGGCACGGGCGGGTGGGTGGCTCAAATGGCCCAAGAGCCAGGGCTGGGGAGGTGCTTCCACTGCTGCCAAGCAGCATGGCTCTCCACACCAAGGACCACCGGCAGCGGGTCCTCACAGGAAGTCGTGGTGCTGGGCTGCGGGGATAGGCGGGGCCCTGCCGCTGGCAGCTGTCCCTGTGTTTGGCTATGGCGTGTGGGAGCCTCTCTGGTCAGCCATCCCCATAGCCGTCATTGGGCCTTCCCCTCTGCAGAGATCCCTGCCAAGGAAGTCGACTGGGGAGGTGCCAGTGCTCAGTCCAGACTTCACATTTCCCTCATTCTTTCTTTAATTGGATTTTTGGTCCTGCTGGGCAAAATAAGCTTTCCACTGGCAAAGCACTCTTGCCTCTTCTGAGAGCGCGCTGGTGCCCAGAGGCTCTGGGCAGCTCTAGGCAGAGTGTCACCTTCCTCCCTTGACAAAGCATTCATTTCTTCTCTCCAGAGATACAAGAGCACTGCGCGCATACATATGCATGCACACGCACACATACCACACACCACACATACACCACCACGTGAACATACATACAATACACACCACATGCACCACACATACTACACACTACATGAACACATACTCACGACACACACTCCTCCAGGTACAGGCAAACCCAGCCTCCCTCCGAAAACTTGATTTTGAAGCCTTTGAAAACAGTGATTCTCACTAACCAGGTGAAGATCCCTGTTCAGAATGGGCCCAGCATCTGGCCCCTCGGTTTGAGCTGGGCCTAGGGACCAGTTGCACCCTCAGCAGCTAGGCTGCCTCCTTCCGAGTAGTTAGACCTCCCTTACCTGAAGCCCTGCAAGTCCCAGTTTTGTGCTCAGCTACAGATTAAAGCAAGAAGCCACCTCCCCACCGTCCTTGACAATCCAGCAACCAGGCTTAGCTTCTTGAGTGTTTGAGGGGTTGGGGGAGGGAGAGGCTGAGGGAGAAACATTAGGCAAGCTGGAGTCTGACTGAGAAGTGGCATTTTACTAGCAACACTCAACAGAAGACATTTGGATACTCTGAAACTTGGACTGAGCATTAAAGAAGAAAAGGAGGGAAGGAAGAGAAAGAAAGGGGAGCAGGGGAGGAGGGGAGAAGAGGAGAAAGGGAGGAAGGGGAGAGGAGAATGAAATGGGAGAAAAGGAGGAAGGGGGAGGGGAAAGAGGAAGAGAGGGAAGGAGGGAGGAGAATGGAGAAGAGCAGGGGAGACAGGAGGGGAAGGAGAAAAGAGGGAATATAGAAGGGAGGAGACAGAGGAAGAGGGGGTGGGGAAGGAGAGGGGGAAAGGGAGGAGAAAGGGGAAGAGATGGAAGAACAGGAAAAGCAAGAAGGGAGACAAGCAGAAGGGAGGAGAAGGGAGAGGGGAAGGGGGAAAGGAAAAAGGGAAGAAAAGAGAGGAGGGGGAAAAGGGGGGAAGAGAAATAGGGTGGAGGAAGATGAGGAAATGGGAGGGAGAAAAGGGAAGGAGGGAGAGGGAAAAAAGGGGAGGAGGGGAGAGAAAGAGCAATCCCCCCACCCTCACTCTCACCCATTTTAAATGGAGGTGCATTTTAAATAGAGGCTGCTCTGAGGGCAGGCAGAGTTAAACCCTAACCTCTCCTGGGTTCAGGCTGGCAGATGAAGGAAACACCGCCTGGGGGATCCTCACCCTCCTAGAATTGTCACTGCGCAAGGGAGCCCAGCAGCCCTCCATCCCTGCTCCTGGGCTCTGGAGACCCCACATTTCCCAGTGGCTGTGCCCTTCCACCCAGGGCCTGGGATTGTTAGAGACCCCCAATGGCCACCTTAAGCAGCCCTCCCCCAGGGTTGTAAAGGCGCCTATTAAAATACCCCATGATCAACCCCAACAGCGGCCGGAAAGCTGCCAGTGGTCACATACATCACAATATTTCAGAGTGCCTGTTAACAAGCACCCATTAAAATTTGACAACCAAGTAGTAGCACAGAAAGTGCTGGTTTTGAAAAAAAACTTGAGCATTTTCTGCTGGTTCAGCAAGACAAAGCGAGTTTACCTGTTCCTTGCATTTTAAGCCAGAAGCACAGCGGCCTTAGCTCCTGGGTGCAGCCTGGTTAATGGAATGCGGGGTGTTTATTTGCGAGGCCACATCTGAACCTGGCTTGTTAATGAGCCTGCCTTTGTAAGCTCACTGTCAGTCAGCCTACCTTTTTTTAATCAAAAGATAAAACAGTCAGTTATCAAGGATTAATGACTCTTACAGCATCCATATGAGGCTCGTATTTATCTTTTAAAAGAAAACGAAAGGAAGAAAAATGACCAAATTTTGTTTCAGTAAGCAGTTTAAATCTGCTCTGGTAAGTTGAATTCATTCATTCATTAATTCGGTCATGTGTCTGGGAGAAGCCAGCAGGAGCCCCTTCCATCACAAGAACTTCTGACTGTGAAATAAACCCCGAGTAACCAGATTAACTATGAAGTATGTCTCCGTCAGGTTTTAGGCATTAGTTCAAGTGTAGTTTCTGGGCGTTCCGGCTTATTGTAGCCAGTTGCCCATTCTGGTATTGCAGTCAGCACTTCAGGAGAAAGGGTCTCCATTTCCTGTCTCGGTCTTCAAAATAGAGCTCACATGTGCAATGACATTGTGCTGCGTCGATTTAACTAAGAATATCGATATTTTAAATAGATTCCCCTGTGATTCATGTATTTTTGCATTGCACAGAGAGTGTAAATATCTATGTCTGAACACACAGAGGTGTATGTGCCCACAAGAACCTGTAGCACATATACATGTGTGTGACCAGGAAGAGTATGGCTACTAAAATACTCATTTAAACTGTTAGGCAGCTTGGTTTATAACAGATAGTATGATACTAAGATCTTTTATTTAGTAATCCAAGATATAGTTTGGCCAAAAAAAAAAAAAACACAACTACTATTGGCCTTGCTCTCATCCAAAGAGGGCCCTGCTGTTTTCTAAGTTGGCTGTCTTCAATTGGCCTCTTTCTTTGTATTCGCTGTCCTCTTTCTGAGTGTCTATGTGCTCTGAGGGATGAAAGCTATAACTATTACATGAGGATACTTGAAATCACAGCCAGAAATGTCAAGGTGCTCCTTCCTATACTGTCGGCAATGAGACACACTCAGGTTACAATGCCAGCCATTTTGGAAATTAAATGATGTTTACAGCACTGCAGCACATCATTTTATGGCTTCAAAGAAAGGCGAATAAATACCGATTCTAGAGTGGGCTGGGGATCACAGACAAATTCAGAAAAGCCAAATGAGGTCTGTCTAGTGTGGTTTAACCCCTTGGGGTCTCAGGCTCCTCATCTGTAAAGTGGTGATATTAACACCTGATCTACCAGCCCACTGGGGAGCCAGAGAATTAGAGGAGAGAACAGAATTTAAAAGAAATGCCTAAAAGGGATTAATTCAGGGTGGCTAACTAACAGCTCAGTTCCTGTGGGAAGGGTGTCACCTGGAAGAGCTGAAACCCCTGTTGTTTTGCAGATTGATATTCTGACCTCTGGGTTAGGAAGAGGAGGTAGGAGTGTAAAGAGAGAGTCCCAGTGAGAGGTTCCAGAAGCCCAGTCCTGACTAATAAAACTGAGAAGTCCTGGAAAAGTTTCTGGTCAATCTCATCTAGGAGGAATTGGAAATGCAGACGAGGGGCCATTCCACCTGTACTGTGCCAGCTATTCCTTCTGGTGACCAAACCCCTCAAAATACTAAAGGGTTTTGCCCACAAGATACTTATTAATTACAAAGGGAGAGTCATCATTTTACATTGGAGAAAGCTGACAGACACCCCTTAACCAAATGATAACAGCAAACTAACATCACGTGACTCCTAATATGAAGCACTGAGAAGGACGTAGCATGGCTTCTATGGTATTCTTGCCAAACATGCAGAATCTGAATCAAATCGTGAAGAAACATCAGACAAACCCAAGTTGAAGGACATTTTACAAAATAACTATCCTGTATGCTTTAAAAATGTCAAGGTCAAGAAATTCAACTAAAGACTGAAGAACTGTTCCAGATTAAAGAAGACCGAAGAGACATGAAAATGAAATGCAATATGTGATTCTGAATTGGATCTTGGAACAGAAAAAAATTTTTTTTCTATAAAGAACAGTAGTGGGACAATTGAAGAAATGTCAATGTCTGTAGATTCGATAACAGCATCATAGCAATGTTAATTTCCTAATGTTGATAATTGTATTGTGGTTATATAAGAGAGTATTCTTGTTTCTTAAGACATCTGTACCAAAGGATCAGAGGTAAAGTATCATGTCTGCAATTTATTCTCAAATAGTTCAGAAGTATCTATAGCTATAGCTATGTATCTATATCTGTGGATATATATACAAAATCTGAACTACATATATGTATGTGTGTATGTATATATATGTATATATATATGTGTGTGTGTATATATCTACATATATATGTATGCATATACATATATATGTTTGTGTGTGTGTGTGTGTGTGTGTGTGTGTGTGTGTATATATATATATATATAGAGAGAGAGAGAGAGAGAATAAAGGAAATTGGTAAAATATTAACCTTTGGAGAATATGGGTAAAGGGGATATCAGAATTCTTTGTACTATTTCTACAACTTTTCTGTAAGCCTGAAATTTTTTAAAGCTGAGAATTAATAAATGTATAAAGGACTCTGGGTTTCTCTTGGAATAGCAAGGAACAAGGGAACTGGGGAGTGGACTGGAGCCAGACTTGGTAAAAACATGAGGGCCCCCAAGGGTCACTGGACAGGGTCACCATGACCCAGTGGAGAAGAAGCGAGACAGGGCCTGGCACTTGTGCTGACCTCAGCTAAAAATTGCCTCTGGAATTTTCTGCAATATATTTACTGCAGCAGGCTGGGAAAGTGTTTCTTATGGCTCAGTGCCTAGCAAGAGGTTCATCACTTAGTAAATGGTCAATTGGTTTTGTTGCTGAATGAATGAATGAATGAATACACACTTCCTTCTGCATCCCACGCCACAGGGCAGCAGGCTCTCCAGGTCTGACCAGGGCCTTGCACCCTCATTTACAGGCCCCAGTAGGGTGGGAAGCCTTGATCGGCAGGGAGTCAGGGGACCCTGCATTCGTCTGAAAGCTTATGCCAGATTCGTTATTTAAGCAACAGCACATCCCCCCAATAAACACGTGTGTCTTTGCCGCCTGCAGCCCTGGAGCACTATTAAACACGTAGCGGGGGAAAGGCCCAGGCCCTCACTGCTGTGTGCAATTTCCAGCCGGCTGGCTATTCTTTTGTCACCGCCTTTTTATTGGTTTTCTCAAAGTGGTTACAATGCTGTTATTGTAAAACTCTCACAGCAGAAGAGCAAGAGAGGCATCAGTGATGGAGAATGGAACAATTTCTGCAGGGAGAGCCTGCACACCTGGTAGGGAAGACTATCTAGCGAAAGCAGTAGGGGGGAACAGAGCCTTTTTTTTTTACACAGGTCCACTTGACCCACTCATAAATCCACTGGGAGCCAGGTCAGACCTTGAGTTCCCTAGAGAGTAAATGGCCTTGCCCTTTCTATCCCTGGGGAGGCCCCTCTGAAGAATATCAGCAGCCCCTCCCCATTCACAGTCAAGCCCAGCTTCTAGATGCATGGGCAGGCCTGTCCCCAGGTGTGGAGGGGGAGCCTAAAGGACAGAAGCAGGGCTGTGACTTCACCAACATCCCCACTCCTCCCCTTCAAGAAAGACTTTTTTTCCATCCCACTGGGTTTCACATATGGAGGTATATGCAATAAAATGTGCATATTATAAGTGTCCCTATGCCTTTTCCAGTGTTCCCCAACCTTTTTGGTACCAGGGACTGGTGCTCCTTTAAAACCTAATGCCTGATGATCCAAGATGGAGCTGAGGCAATGATGCTAGTGCTGGGGACTGACTGCAAATACAGATGAAGCTTCTCTAGCTAGCCTGCCATTCATCTCCTGCTGTGTGGCCCAGTTCCTAACACGCCACTGACCAGGGTTGGGGACACATGTTTTACACTACCAGCTCAAGAAATAGAGCATTGCTGTCCAATACAACTTTCTACAAAGTTAAAAATGTTCTGTATCTGTCAAATGTGGCTATCAAGCACTTGAAATGTAGCTAGTGTGACTAAGAAACCAAATTTTTCATTATATTTCATTTTAATTTACATAGCTACATGTGGCAGTAGGCTACTGTATCAGACAACACAGATATAGAACATTTCCATCATTCCAGAAAATTCCCTTGTGCCACTTCCTGTCAGTACTTCCCAAGAGGTAACTACTTTTCTGACTTTATCACTGTAGACCAGGGTCTCTCCACCTCAGCACAATTGATATTTGGAGCCATATAATTGTGAGACCGAACTGTGTGTAGTAGGATGTTTAACAGATCTCTGCCCTCAACATCCTAGATGCCAGTAG